>CM077221.1:32981379-33633879 GCA_039654775.1 Spinibarbus caldwelli
ATCTAGCGCAAGAGCATGGAGAGATTTGCAAGTGCACAGGACAAAGTTTGAGAGCGCACACGCACACTTTGAGTATGGCAAGCCCAAAGGATCAGAATTACGCTATAGATAAATCGCGTTTAAATACAAAACTCCGTTTTTGACGGCGTTTAAAACAGTATTAGCGCCGTCAAATACACCGTCCAGATAGCAAATGCCGTAAAAAAAAAAAAAAAAACGCGCGTAAACCGTAAAAAACACCGTATTTAACGCCGTTTTGGTGTTTGTAAAAAGCGCCGCTTTTAATGCCGTTTGCCTTGCCACAGGACGCCGTAAAAAACGCCATTCTGAATGCACAAAAGCGTGCGTTATTTACTGTGTTTTCCTTATAGTATAATGAGCCACGCCTGCTTGTTTCCACAGCCAGTAATATTGAATTGTTCTCACCCAATCAATGATGAACAGAACCAGACCAGACCAATTGATCATTTTAGTAATTCACATCAAATTAAGATCATGGTATTCAGTAGCAAAGACTCAGGTAATTTGTTTCTCAAAAAAGAAGAAAACTCCTGAAGTAAAATTAAAGTTGTATGAGCAAACTTTGGAGCAAGTATCTACTATTAGATATCTGGGAGTATGGATGGACTCAAAGTTAACATTTGGAACACATATTCAAAAGGTAATAAATAAATGTAAGAAAGGAGTTAATGTAATGAGATGTTTGGCAGGACTGGATTGGGGTGCCACAAGACATTCACTAAAGAGAATATATTGCGCACTAATTAGATCATCAATTGATTACGGTAGGATAATTTATGGATCAGCGTCAAACGCTTTGCTAATAAAAATTGACACAATTCAAAGTCAAGCCCTTAGGATTTGCTGTGGAGCTGTTAGATCTTCTCCTGTATCATCACTGCAGGTAGAGATGGGAGAAATGCCTTTAGATTTACGTGAGCTCCAGCTAAGACTGGTATACTGGGCAAATATTAAAGGTCATTTTCCAAATCATCCAGTTAAAAATGTTTTGGGAAGTTGCTGGGAATATGAACGATCACAGGTGAAAAGTTTTGGTTGGATAGTAGAACAACAAACTCAGCAAATAGGTGTTAATAACATAAATATTAGTCCTACAGTAGCATTGCCATTATCTCCACCTTGGTTTTTTTCAATGCCTTCTGTGGATCTCCAGATATTTAAAACTATAAAGGATAAACAAAATCAAGCTCCTAAAGCAATAGTAGTGCAACAGCATCTTGAGAGTGAATATTTCCATTATTTACAAATATTTACAGATGGTTCCAAAGACCCAGTAACTGGACGAACAGCTGCAGCTATGTATATCCCTCTTTATAAGTATAGAGATGGAAAAAGAACTACTAATGATATATCTGTATATACTGCAGAGATGGTGGCTATTTTGATAGCACTACAGTGGGTTGAAGAAGTTAAACCGTCTGCTGTAGTAATTTGCTCAGATTCATTATCAGTTCTTAATAGTTTAATAAGTGGGAAATCAGATTCCAGACAAGATATATTAATAGAAATTTTACAAAATCTGTATAGAATTTGCCAATTAAAACTTTCAGCAGTTTTTTTATGGGTGCCGGCTCATGTTGGTGTGGAGGGTAACGAGGATGTGGACAAGATAGCCAAACAGGCCCTTAAACATAATGTTATTGATTTAGATATACCTTTGGGTAAATCTGAAATGAAAGGTTTAATTAAAACAGCTATTAAAAATATGTGGCAGGAGAGGTGGGATAAAGGAAATAAAGGTCGTCATCTGTACAATATACAAAAACAAGTTGGTTTAGTTAGAAATAGTTATGAAAATAGAAAGGAAGATATAGTAATTTCTCGTCTGAGAATTGGTCATTCTACCCTCAACAAATCACTTCTAATGATAGGGAAACATGATTCTGGTCAGTGCAATAAATGTGGACTTGCAGAAACTGTAGAGCATGTAATAGTCGATTGCTTGGCATATGAAAGTGAAAGAATTCAATTGGAAAACGATTTAATTTCTGTTGGCATAGAATCTTTAACTTTGCAGAATATACTTAATAGTTCTTACAAAGGATATAAAGCTCTTATCTCTTTTTTGAAAGCAACAAAGTTATATAAAAAAATATAGAATATATATATTAATTTTTTTTTTTTTTTTTTTTTTACTTCTGATATCAATGCCTCACACTCCATCCCAGTAGGTGGCGGAATATGCACCAAAGCTGGTTTGCCAACCGCCATTAAACGTCAAAGAAGAAGAAGAAGATCATGGTAAATCGAAACTTTATTTTGTTTAGTAAGCGGACATTGGAGGATTACAATCGACAACTGACAGGAGATTCTGGACCCAATGTGCTCCAATCAACTTTATTGAGGTAAGGATTGTTTCTTCAGACTTGTTAAAACATTGCTGTCTGTCAATCTGTTCCTTAATTACCGTCGACGCTTATTCAGTTCGTTTAGGAGCCGCCACCGATGGTTAACAGTTACATTAAAGCTACCATACATAAAGCTAGCTTTCTGCTAGGTCTGACGGTCTAACGAATTTTGGATAGTTTTTACTCCACGAATCGTTTTTGTTAAGTTTAATGAACTTCCCACAAATACACTAACACCAACCCTTTGCTATTATCCAACACATGACATTAGTGATTACTTAAAACCTGTCTTTAAACTCTTGTAAAATTACTATTATTCCGAAGGATTATAATGTTATGCTTGTTAACTTCATATTTGAAATATTCTATTTTTGTGATATCAATCTTAATAGTCGAATATTCTCCATATGATCGGTTTGATTAGGGGTGCTAGATAAGCATTTTGTAACATCAAATATCATATTTTGAATCTTAAAACTGTGTATTTGTGTTTCGTGTTTTTAAAAGGATCTAGTATAAAATGCCATCAATATTTTGGCATCTCCATTGCTTATTTTTAACGTCATCTTTTGGTTTTAGACTGGAAAAGAAGCCTTGAATGGGTAAGAGTGCAGCTGATTACTGTACCAGCAGCTGATCAGTTACTCCTGACATGGTGGAGTATAAAGCAGAAGTCACTAACAATGACAGTTCATGGACAACAAGGTGAGTGAAACATTAAAAATCCTAATCAGACACACCTAAACAAGCTAATCAACGTCTTTAGGATCACTAGAAAGTTACAAGCAGATGAGTTTGATCAAGGTTTGAGGTAAAAATTTGTGGCACTCAAGGGCCAGAGTTGAGAACCCCTGTTTTTGAGGTAAACATTCCAGGATTTTATTAATGCAAGTGAACAGGGCTCAATATAGACCATTTGACAGCCCAAAATCCATATTTTAAGCGCAAAAAAGATTTTTATTTAAAAAAAAAAAAAAAAAAAACTCTGTGATGTCCATTCACAAGATGGTTTACTTCAGTTCACAACTGTGATGTATGCAAGCTGAGAGGGTGTGCAAGGTGATGTGGTGGCAATTATATATAAAAAGTAAGTATATATAATAACTGCTAATTTTTCTAGAGAAGATGCTTAATAACCTAAACAAGGACTTTTGGAACATCAAAAATGGTCTAAGTTGAGTTCTGATCACTTGCATTAAATGCAGAAAAATGTTTTCTTCTGAAATCATATTTTCTGTTCCGCTAAAAAGGACATCAGTGGCACTGAACCACATTTCTGGATCCCACCCCACCAAACCAACACGGCACATCTTGCATGTTTCTTTTAATAAAACACAACTGATTCAGCCCGTTAAGCGACTCCAAAACTTGAAAAGGGTGTGGGCTCTGGGAATGTGGTTGGGAACCACTGTTATACATTATAGATGACCTGGGGGGTTAGGATATAATGATGGAATTTTTATTTTTGGGTAAACTGTACTTTTTTTAAATTATTTTTTTCTTCTCACCATGGCTACATCTATTTGATACTGTAAAAATGCTGTAAAAACCGTAATATTCTGAAGTACTACAACTTGAAATAACACTTCTATTTAAATATATCGGGGATAGGCAACATCAGTCCTGGAGGAGCTCCAACCCTGAAAAAACCTCACCTGCCTGTAGCCTAAGCCTGCGTCCCAATGTGCATACTATCCATCCTAAATTCTGTGTGATCGTAGTAATTTTCAATACTATTTAGGGCAGATAGGTTGAATAGTATGCACATTGGGACGCAGGGTTAGTGATCATGAAGACCTTGATTAGCTTGTTCAGGTGTGTTTGATTAGGGTTGGAACGGAACTTTGCAGGGCATCGACACTCCAGGACCGATGTTCCCTATCCCTGGAATATATTAAATATAATTTATTCCTGTGATTCAAAGTTGAATTTTCAGCATCATTAATCCATTTGAGTGGTAGTATATAATTGTTTCTGCATTAATATGAATTATATGTTGAAAATTAACAGTCATTATGTTTGCATATGTTTGTTCCAGGGAGTTCAATTTGAGTGGTTCCGTGTCATATTCCGACATAAGAGATGCTGCGCTCTATGAAATGGTTGCTGACTTCATGCCTGGGGAATGACCAGCTTGAATCTGAGGCTGTGAGGGTACAGTTACTGGCAGATGGTGTTTGGGTCCAGAGAAACAGTGCAGAGGAGTTTATTTTGAATTGTCATCAGCTATTGATACCCTCATGAATGACAATTCTCCATCTAAACCAAAACATAAATGAGAGAGAGACATTAGACAAACAAAACAATTGTACAGTACTTATTTTAATGTCTCATGCTTATATAGCAAAATATATTAATATTGTAGAATTTTACTAATTAAAAAAAAAAAAAAAACCCTATTGCTACGTAACCCATGTATATTTACCTCATCAATTTATGGTTGCCACAGGGTGTCCGGTCCAGCAACACTGTAGAGTCTTCTTTGTGGTCTTTGGGATATTGCCCTAGATTTACAGTTTACATTCCTCCGTGTGCAAACGCAAAGGACGCGCTTCGCGAGCTGTACAGCGCCATCAGCGAACAACAAACAAATAACCCCGACGGCTTTTTCATCATAGCCGGTGACTTCAACCACACAAACCTAAAGACAGTTTTGCCAAAGTTCTACCGACATGTGAACTTTGCAACAAGGGGAAACAACACACTGGATTTTGTTTACACAACAGTAAAGGACACATACAAAGCCGAACCCCGCCCCCACCTCGGGTACTCGGACCACATCTCTGTTATGCTAATCCTAGCATACAGACCACTTCTCAAACTCACCAAACCGGTTCAAAAGCAGATCACAGTATGGCCAGACAATGCCACCTCAGCACTGCAGGACTGCTTCCAGGACACGGACTGGAACATGTTTAAAGAGGCGGCCACCTACAACAACCACACAGACCTGCAGGAGTACACCGAAACTGTGACTGCTTACATCAAAAAGTGCATAGATGATGTGACGGTCACCAAAACCATCACCACACGTGCCAACCAGAAGCCATAGATGACAGCAGAGGTTCGTGGGCTGCTAAAGACCAGAGATGAAGCATTCAGATCAGGAGATAAAGCAGCCCTCAAAACAGCAAGAACCAATCTGTCTCATGGCATCAAGAAGGCAAAACATCAGTATGCTAAAAAAATCAACAATCACTTCACAGACAGCAGAGACACTCGGACCCTGTGGCAAGCCATTCAAACCATCACTGACTACAAGCCCCTGCCACAGGCCAGTGACCATGACCCATCCCTTCCAGAGGCACTCAACCACTTCTACTCACGATTTGAGATACAGAACGACACACCTGCACAGAAACTACTCACATCTCCAAACGACCAGGTACTCTGTCTCTCTCCAGTCGACGTAAGGAAGACCCTATCCAGGATTAACCCACGAAAGGCTGCGGGCCCTGACAACATACCTGGACGTGTACTGAAAGACTGTGCTGCACAGCTGACGGATGTCCTAACAGACATCTTCAACACCTCGCTGAGCCAGGCAGTCGTCCCCACGTGTCTCAAATCCACCTCCATAATTCCAGTACCAAAGGAGTCACCTGTGTCCTGTCTGAATGACTACCGTCCCATAGCACTGACCCCAATCATGATGAAGTGCTTTGAGAGGTTAGTCATGCAGCACATCAAGTCCAGTTTCCCAAACACGCTGGACCCACTCCAGTTTGCATACCGTCCAAACCGTTCCACGGACGATGCAATATCCACCACTCTCCACCTAGCTCTTACTCACCTGGAACAGAAAGACTCTTATGTTAGAATGCTGTTCATTGACTTCAGCTCAGCATTCAACACAATAATCCCACAACAGCTCATCCACAAACTAAACCTGCTGGGCCTTAACACCTCCCTCTGTAATTGGATCCTGGACTTTTTAACTGCGAGACCTCAGTCAGTCCGTGTCGGCCGCAACACCTCCAGCACTACTACACTGAGCACAGGTGCCCCACAAGGCTGTGTGCTCAGCCCGCTGCTCTTCACGCTGCTGACCCATGACTGTACTGCAAAGTCCAACTCCAACCACATCATCAAGTTTGCTGATGACACAACTGTGGTAGGCCTCATCAGCAACAACGATGAAACGCACTACAGAGAGGAAGTGGCACAGCTGGCTGAATGGTGTGGTGCTAACAACCTGTCCCTCAATGTAGGTAAGACGAAAGAGGTTGTGATGGACTTCAGGAGAAACTCTGTTGACCACCCCCCGCTGTCCATTGACGGCTCAACCGTGGAGAGAGTCGGCAGCACTAAATTCCTGGGAGTGCACATCACAGAGGATCTCACCTGGACCACCAACGTCATGTCACTCAACAAGAAGGGACAACAGCGCCTCCACTTTCTCCGCCGGCTGAAAAGGGCAAGTCTCCCTCCACCCATCCTCACCACTTTTTACAGGGGCACCATTGAGAGTGTGCTGACCACCTGCATCACTGTCTGGTATGGGAACTGCAGTGCTGCTGACCGCAAGACCCTACAACGGACAGTGAACACTGCCGCAAAGATCATCGGTGCCCCTCTCCCCTCCATCCTGGACATTTTCCTTTCACGATGCTCCAACAAGGCCACCAGCATCGTGAAGGACCCCACCCACCCCTCTCACAACCTCTTCCAGCTCCTGCCATCAGGTAGAAGGTACCGGAGCATCAGAGCTCGCTCTGTCAGATTGCTCAACAGCTTTTTTCCCCAGGCTGTGAGAGCTCTTAACTCCAATCCCCCTGTCCCCCTCTGAAACCATGAACACCTCAGCCCTCCCACCCCCCAACTCATTAAAAACTGTTGACAGTTTTACTAAGTGCAATTCTGAATGTGCTACACAGGTGAGTGGGCTATACAAACCACCTGTAGTAACGCACTCATCCCACTATATACACACTATATAGTGGAATTTAACTGAAAATTGAGTTTTAACTGAAAATTGAGTGTTTAATCTTATTATTATACATTACTGACACTCTATCCTCCAATTTGATACTGTTAAATGCTTTGACACAATCTGTATTGTTAAAAGCGCTATATAAATAAAGGTGACTTGACTTGACTTGACACTAGACACTTTCTACAAACACTCCCTGCCACAAAGACTCTTAAGAAAATATATGTCTACTTGAGCATTGCACTACAAAATCTTTTTGCACTATGCACTGTCTCCCACAAAATCTCTCTTCTGCACAATAATTTAATGTACAAAATATATATTTTTCTGCACAATTTCATGTACATATCTCTTTCGCACAATTTCACGTACAGTATTTATGTAAAGTTTTTGTACAGTCTCAGTTTGTGTATGTGTGGTCAACTAGGTATAGCAGTTATAGTATTTTTAGTATATGTGTAGTCAGATAGTTAACTGTTGTATAGCTCTATTGTTTTTCCTATACTTGCATTGTTGTATGTTTATCTTATGTTTAACTAGTATGTAGCACCGTGGTCCTGCGAGACACGACATTTCGTTCCACTATATGTCCACACATGTAGCAGAATGACAATAAAGCTCGACTTGACTTGAGATTCAGTGCCTTGCTCAAGGACACCTTGGCCATGGTTATTGAGTGTGCAAGAGAGCGTTGTACAATCACATGCTGTTTTGTTTTTCTTTGTTTTTTACTCTTTTTGTGTTTTCCACCTTAATGTTTGTGATACCAAAACAACTGTCCAAATCACCCACAAAACTTTTTAGTCAAATGTTTCCACACCCCTACTCCACCCCCATATGTTTGGACCTCAATAATTGTCACTTATACTATTGAACTCTTTTGATTGCCATTGTATTAAGATGTTGTCATTTTGATTTATGTTCACGAGTGTCATTGGGAATGTGAACTTTTAATGTTGTTAAAATAAAAAGCTCCTAGATCCCATACAAGTGTGTTAAGCCTTATTTATTCTTTGGCCATGAAATCCACTTAAATCTTGCAGCAAATTGTTTAACAGCTGTTTTTTTAAAAAAAAAAAAAAAAAAAAAGTAAAGATTCAGGTTGTTTGCAAAAAAAAAAAAAAATGATAGTAATAAAAGTAAAAATGTAATCCCTTTGGAATGTGGTTGGTTTTCTGCATTCTACTATTCACAAAACATCATCTGGTCTTCAAAGTCACAGGTATAGCCAGACACAATGTTCTTAAGCATAAAACACAAACAATTATATTCTTTCATGTCTTAAACATTCCTGTGCTGCTGAAAATGTATGTCAACTCAATAAGTGACTACCTTGTTGCTGTTACCTGGAATACCCACAACTACTCTGTTTTGTGACTAGTTCGTGTTCTGGGCATTTTTTTTCTTCAGAAAAATCCTCCATATTTGAGCACATTAAAACAGTGAGTGACTATGTTAAGATGTTGTAAAGTGTTAAAATATGCAGAATATGAAGGAACAAACAACAGAATCCTGAAACTCAACATGAAACGAAACATTTGTAAGTTTTCCAGGTCATGGCAACACTGAGTTTACATAAATTTTTTTGGAGCACAGTGATTAAGACATGAAAGATTATAATTGATTGTTTGTTTACTTAAGCACATTGTGTTTGTCTATACCTGCGACTTTGAGCAAGATCAGATGAACCAATATTTTCTGTTTGTTTTAAATCCATTGGTTTTCGACAAAACTTGGTGAAAAGATTTCAGTGTGTGTATGAGTAATTTTTTAATTCCAGCACATTTTAAATTACTGACATATTTACTTAAAATCTCAGGGGGTCCTTCAAGTAAATAATTTAGGCCAAAGGGTGTCTGCTGACAAAAAAAAAAAAAAAGGTTGAAAATCAATCATTACGGTAACACTGCTTCACCAGTGATTTAGGCAATGGTTACATTATGTGAGCTAAGCGATTGTCCGCGCAGCTGTCACCACAGCCCTGACATAAACAAGCATCTGCACGCTGCTGAAGTTACTGCATCATAAAAATGCACTGTTTTTAATGTATTTTAATGTAATGGTTTTTATTGTAGCGGTATGTTTATTAGTATTAATCTCCAATCTGTCTAGTTTAAGATCAGATCAAAGCAGTTATTTTGAATAAATGGGCCTTGGAATATTTCTTTATTTGAATAATTTTAGTTTGAGATTTAACACCAAATCGAAATACGAACATTTTTGTTAGTTAGATTTTACTTAAAAAGAAATAAAGAGAAATGACAAACGGTTTAATTTTATTATTATTATTAATAATAATAATAATAATAAGCAGTTGCAGATGATGTACAAAATAAATATACTTATCTTTGCACCAATAAAACGTGCAACACTTTGTTTTACTACCAAATTATTCCTAATATATAATTATTATTATTATTAGTAGTAGTAATATTTAACTTACATTGGAAAGGTTTCCGTGACCTCTCGCGAGATCTCAGCAAAAAGGCTCACGATTTATTCCAAAACATGATGCATGATGGGATACACCAAACCTCGAATAGCGCTCCGGTGTGGTATTCAAGATAGTGTGGGTTTAGTGTGTGTTAAGGGCACTGTGTTTTGGCATTATTAAGACCTGGGACAATCCTGCACACGCACTGTCACGTACACGCGCTCTCAAGTGGCCAAGACCGTAAGTGTGGGTATTTGTACAGGGCAAAAGTCTTTAAAATGCCCCATTAGTAAGAACCCTAAACACGGTCTCACATGTTAGTCCTAATAATTCAGTAATTCAATGTAACACTTGTATGATATTGTACAAGTGTACTTGTAGACAATCCTGCAATGTTTCCTCTACTGCTGTCGTTAGTCATTGCCTCAGCCCCTGTACACTATCACATTATTGGTAAATAAGTTGTACTCTTCTTGGAAAGCAGTCAGATGCCCCACACAGTCAGAAAGTTTATATTGTCCATTGGCTTCTTAATAAATTACTTCAAATGGGCCCTATCAGTTCATGTTCCAACTATACATGATGTCTCTCTGCACCTCGTAATTTATCTGTTGCCATGAGTGGAAATGCTAGTTTGATGTGTCACGTGATATATCAAACCTTTGATTAATTTGTCAGAACCAGATCAATTACACTACTGATAACAGTCCTGTTATCATCTAATCATGTTTAAAAGAATTCTTATGAATATAGCTTGCTATTAATGACTTGACCCACAGTAATGTATAAACCAACACGTTACATGTAATGTAATAATAAGCGACCCTGTCTGTGAAATCCAGGCTAAAGTCTCAAAATCTAATTTTGTGATAAGAATCAAAATTTGATTTCAACCATTAATTTCACTATGATTTCAATCTTTGACATGGCCTTACTCAGTCAATATTAAAGGTATCAATGTTACTGTAACAAAGTTCGAGGAAAGGAAGGAAGAAGTCGGAGTCGGTGTGACTGAGGCTCGGGTAATTTATTCAATATTTACGTAATATAAACTCTTGTGCCCTCAGGCACTTCAAATAACATAAGTACACAGCACTTCCGCGATTCTCTAGTCCACTGCGATAGTTCCTCACTCCCGAGTCCTCAGTCTGTCTCTCTCTCTCACCTCCTGTCTCCCTGTGGCTTATGATCTCTTCACGTCAATCACTGAAACGAGAAGCAGGTGAATGTCATCTTGCACTTGACCCACTTACTCACCGCTCGTCTCCACCCTCTCCGTCTCGCTGCAGACACCGCTAACCACGCCCCCCCCTTACCACAGTTACATTTTCACAGAATGTTCTTTACATTATGAAGGATGATTTTATGTAGAAAACAGTAAATCACAAAAAAATGACTTTGGGTTTTCACAGACACGGTCACATATTTCCTTCCTTTCTGTCTTACAGGATTACTCACAGATTGTGCTGTCCTTCTTTTTCAGGTCTACAATATCGAACTCAACAGCTCTTTTAAGAGCCAACCCTCACAAACCTTCCTAAAAACTAAAAGAGACTGAGACTCAACGAATCTTGCCGAGACCAAGGAAATTCTTTGTTCAGGGTGAGGAATGAACATGGCCATCTTGCGTCCAAACGAAGACAGAAAGGTGTGCAAGTCCACTGGTATGTCTGTATTGAAGCAATGCTGTATTATATAGTACAGTACTTTATGATAATCTCTCACAGGACTGTTCATGTCAGCAGTGATTATTCTTTCTAATTTGTAATTTTTTTTTTTTTTTTCTTTTTGATACAACTATTACAATTATAGCATGTTAGCAAAGTGTGACTGGAACATTTTTTATCTTAAGTTTTTAAAAACCACACAACCTGTTTTTCTTAGATAAAAGCAGACAAGTGTTATAAAAGTGGTTTAGTTGATATAAACACCAATTTACATGATTTCATTGTTTGGTAAATGTTGTGTGTTATAAATTGTTGATTGATAGTTGATTGGTTTGAAGCAAGGCCTTACACTGCACAGACTAAAACACATTTGTGTTTTAATATTGAAGCAACACATTTGTGTTTTAAGATGGAAGCAAGAGAAGTCATGAACTTTGGAGAAAGATTCTAGAGGAAAAAGACACATTTACTGCAACAATAGATGAATTCTAGAGGCAAAAACTCCAGTCTCTGAGAACTACACGTGGTAATGGGTGTCTCATGAGCAAGTCCTTTGCCTCTGTAACTTTTTCTTAATTCTTACATAATGAAATTTTTATTGCAGTATTTTAACAATTTTACTTTGTACAGATGATCTCATCAGCCAAAAGAGGGGTTTTGACCAAGCGATACTCTTTAAAGGAGTGAAAAAAGAGGATATTGTAAATTGTCTTCAAAGAAAAAGCTTCTCAAAAGGTCTTAAAACAGCTTAAAAAATGGTATGTGTACAAAACTTCTTGAAGCTTGGTCATAGTTGCTCACCCTGCTAAAATCACACAGAACAAAAGCTGAGATGACTGTCCATTAAACAACCTCATCTGAATTGTTTGTGTTTTTTGTTTTACTTTGGCCAGGTCTGGGAACTGTTAGGACTGAGAGATCCTCTGGCTGAGGAAAAAGCTACACCACATCTGTGCTGGATATCAACCACAAACTGTTTACAGACACGAGAGAAGAAGATCATGATGAGGAAGAGCAAGAAACCAGTTTAGATGTGATGATAAGGAATCATTATTTTCCGAAACTGTATCAAATGTCTTATATGTATCACATGATCTGTATCATAGTTGACTGGATGGGATTGTGTGACACTTAAGGACATTTCATCACTCATTTGTGTGAACTGATTAATGTTTATGTATTTTTAATGATCCATTATTATTTTTCTTAAATTTCATTTGTCTTGATGCTACTTTATCAACTTTATGCTGCATGCTTCAATAAAATGAATATGGTGAATATTGTGCATTGAAAATTCTTGGTAAATACATCATTTTACTAGGTAGGCTCATATGTGTTTATTTTATACTTGAAATCTACATATAATTAATTACCATGATTATTTTTACTTAAGACATAAACATTTTTGATCAGATTAATGACATCTGGGACAGCAATACACCAAAAAGTTATTATTGTATATATTTAGTGACAAATATGCCAATTTTTGGTGAAATAAAGGGAGTTACAAGATGAATTATTTTGCATTACAAGATGCTGCCATGGGTTTTATTGCTACAAACACTTAAGGAATAACTGAGAATGTACCAGGAATGATCAACTTGGGTCTTGTACTGCATTAAAACCAAGAGCATGAACATTACTGATGTCCAGCATGTGAGGCGCAAGATAAGGGGGTGAGGAGGACACTTTTACACTGATTTTTGCTAATTAGATTTTTTTTTTATATTGTGATTCTTAGTATGCATGAATTTGTTCGTGTAATAGTAATAGTGAGGTATCATAATGTGTATAAATTGTCCTTGATTACTGCTTAACAGTGGGGAATAGATGATGGCAAGTTGTTGCAGGTTCATCCATTATATTTATTGGCATTTAATTAGAAAATTAAGAAATAATCTATTATTATCCTGTGACGTAATTTGTACTGTTCTGGGGTCAGTTAAGAGTTTTTGTATGTTCTGTTTTTGTTTCTCTTCTGTGCTGTTGCTTTAATAGGAGTTGATTGCTGGCACCTGATACTCGTTTGCTGATGACCAACTAACTCCTCATTCATTGGCTCCTCCAGAGAGGAAACCAGCTATAAAAGCCATCAAGAAAGCAGCTGAGGGGAGAGAGGGAAGAAGGAGACTTGAGCTATTTCGCTCTCTCCACATGGACCGTCTCTGCAGTCCCAGACAAGAGTTGCTAGTTGTTTGTTGGTGTTTGTTAATTGATACTTAATGCCAATTTGTGCTAGAGTTTAAGTTAGCATACTGTTGCTGTGCTACCGCTTAGATTGTTAAATCTAGCTCCTAATAATGTTGACTTTTTGATAGTTCTTTATTTAATGTTAAATTGTTTATTTTATAATTTGTAGGGAGGAGGGTGCCATTTTCTTTTGTCAATCCTTTTGCCTTTGTTTTTGGGTAAGTTAGGTAGTTAAGGAAGTGTTATTGTCTTTTTGTTAATTTTTATTTTCTCGTGTTAGGTAAGTTAGATTTAAAATTGAGTAAGATTCTGTTTTGTTTGTCACAATGTCCTGTCAAAACCTGTACGAGGCATGACGTAAGAATAGAAAAGGGTGGACTGTGAAAACTGTCAGATATAAATGTGACTCAACACAGTTTGTTGTCCATGATGAAGAGAATACATATGTAGGTTTTACTGCCCTTCTACCCCCAGGGGCCCAGTAGCGCCCCCTGGAAGAGCCAAAAAATGCACATTTCAAATGGCTGTAAATCAGAGTCCAATTAACCTATCAAAGAAAAAATCGGCAGGATTACTACTTATGCTATGTTGATTAAATAATGTTGGGCACAGTTTTCAGAAATATATGGAAAGGTGGCATAAAGGCATTTTAAATATTGCTCACGTTATCTTCACAAAATATTTTCTGTTCTTCCCTTAAAAAAAAAAAAACTAAAAAGGCAAACAATTAAGAACATTGTTCTTTAACACTTTGTAAATATATACTTTGTAAATATTGTTCACTTTTATTGTGACTAAATGTAAAGCAAATTAAAATTGTTAGTACAATTATAATTGTAAACGTTAACTATTTTCAGTATGAAAATGCTTTTATTTAAAAAAATAAATAAAAAAACATTAAAAACAGTATATGTCTTTCAGAGAACACTGGAAACAGATTAATTTTCTTAAAAATTAAATTGACAAAAAAGCGATACAACACATAAGGTAATTGTTTCAAACTCACAAAATAACACCACAAAGTCATGCATGTCAAGTGTGCAATATCATCTATAACACTCTATCAGCACAGCACCAAATAAACATTAATTGTCTGAACAATGGAAGATAGAGAAAGTGTTCAGGAAAACAAACACCTGCTACATACAAACACAGAAATATAACTTTGACAATAGCATCATGAAATAGCTGCATGTCTGGATCTAGGGGATGGCTGTGCATGAATATGTCCTTTACTAAAACTCCTGATGAGAACTGATGCTTTGTATGATAAAAGCATTAGGAAGACACCAAGTAAAGTTTACTGTATGAAGCTTGAAAAAGAGAGCACAATGCTTTAACAATACGAAAAAGATTATTATTAACTATTGTTTTCATTACTGGTTCTGTATACAGTATATGGGTTGCTGGAAGGTCAAAATGTATTTGTTATAAGCTTATAATTAAAACAAGGTTGTATCTTCTGCAAAACAAAACAAAAAAAAAAAAACACTGCAAAGTCTTAACACTGATCCAGGTGGCATTTCTGTATGTGTGGGGATAAAGAGTTAAAGAGGTGAGCTCGTGCATGATGGAGAAAGACAGAGTTATCTACAAGTAATTCTGTAAGACAGAAAGGAAGGAAATATTATTAAATTACATGTAACTTGTTGGTTTATACATTACTGTGGGTTTTATTATTTTTTTAGGCCGTAAAAGCAGCCTCTGTAAAGATGCTGTATAATTAAATGTTAAATGCATCCATTATTAAAATCAAGTCATTAATAGCAAGCTATATTCATAATAATTCTTTTAAACATGATTAGATGCTAACAGGACTGTTATCAGTAGTGTAATTGATCTGGTTCTGACAAATTAATCAAAGGTTTGATATATCACGTGACACATCAAACTAGCATTTCCACTCATGGCAACAGATAAATTACGAGGTGCAGAGAGACATCATGTATAGTTGGAACATGAACTGATAGGGCCCATTTGAAGTAATTTATTAAGAAGCCAATGGACAATATAAACTTTCTGACTGTGTGGGGCATCTGACTGCTTTCCAAGAAGAGCGCAACTGATTTACCAATATTGTGACAGTGTACAGGGGCTGAGGCAATGACTAACGACAGCAGTAGAGGAAACATTGCAGGATTGTCTACAAGTACACTTGTACAATATCATACAAGTGTTACATTGAATTACTGAATTATTAGGACATTGATGTGAGACCGTGTTTAGGGTTCCTACTAATGGGGCATTTTAAAGACTTTTGCCCTGTACAAATACCCACACTTGCGGTCTTGGCCACTTGAGAGCGCGTGTACGTGACAGTGCGTGTGCAGAACTGTCCCAGGTCTTAATAATGCCAAAACACAGTGCTCTTAACACACTAAACCCACACTATCTTGAATACCAAACCGGAGCGCTATTCGAGGTTTGGTGTATCCCATCATGCATCATGTTTTGGAATAAATCGTGAGCCTTTTTCTGAGATCTCGCGAGAGGTCACAGAAACCTTTCCAATGTAAGTTAAAGATTAATAATAATAATAATAATAATAATAATTATTATTATTATTATTATAGATTAGGAATAATTTGGTAGTAAAACAAAGTGTTGCACGTTTTATTGGTGCAAAGATAAGTATATTTATTTTGTACATCATTTGCAACTGCTTATTATCACTTAATTAGAAACACCACAAATTAAATTGTCATCTGTTATAGGGACTACTGAACAGACATTTAGAAGTTTATTTTAAAATGCAAAGTTGAAACTAAAAATAAATCTCTGTAAACACTTGCATTTTTACAACACTATAAGTGTGTCTCATAAGGTAATGAAAAGTTCTACACACACTTGAACACTTGGGCCAAATACAGGAAATACGTCAAATAAGTAGTCAAGTGGTCAAGTGCAAAGACCGCAAGTGTGGGTATCTGGACAGGTCAAAAGTTTAAGAAACAACAAATGCTGTGCAAATTATAACCACAGGAATTTTTGATAAAAGGCTAAAACTAACACAGACCTACCGCTGCAAATGTCTGTCTCCGCAGCTTTCTGTCTTCTCCGTTTCTGAATTAATACTTCTCCACAAACACGACTGGGCTGACTGCTTCCTTTACTTCTTTTCAGCTAAAAATAATAATAATAATTAAAAAAAGGGAAAGAAAATAAAACAGAATTATAAAGAGAATGTTAATAATGATATGTGAGTAAAATATTTAAGATATAAACTGATATGAATGAACTGCAAGATGGAAAAAAAAAAATACAGATTTTTTTTTTTTTAATTTTTACTTTTTTTTTTTTTTGGATTTTACATTAAAAAGTATTACAAGCACGGTACAGTAAATGTTGTGATTACTGTGATATCTGTCATAAAAGCACATCAAAACTACCATTACAGTGGTAAAACCATATTAAGTTTGGTGATACGGTGGTATTACTATACATATTGTTACTGAGCACAGAGAGCTTAGTTTAGCGTTTCTGTGAACAGTGAAGTTAGTGTTACTAAGCACAGTTAGTGTTACTAAGCTCAGTGCTCCTGAGTGCAAGAAGAAAACTCGGCTTCACAAGTGCTGAAAAGCTTCTTTCCCTGTAAGAGAATGTAAGTGCCTGCAATGTTAAGAGCAAAGCTTGCCACAATGAAAGATGTGCATTTCAAATGATATAATGTGTTATTTGCAATGCAGAAAAGCCTTTCTTCAATGTGTTAGGTATTTCTGCTCTAATAGTAAAGTTATTGTTACTGAGCCCAGACAGCTTAGTTTAGCGTTTCTGTGAACAGTGACAATGTGTTTGTGCTCCTGAGTGAATGAAGAAAACGAGGCTTCACAAGTGCTGAAAAGCTTCTTTCCCTGTAAGAGAATGTCAGTTCATGCAATGTTAAGAGTAAAATTTGCAAAAATTAAAGATTTAGGTTTCAAATAAAATAACGTCTTATTTGCAATGCTGAAATTCGCTTCTTTAATGGGTTAGATGTTTTCTGCTCTAAAAGTAAAGTTAGTGTTACTAAGCCCAGAGAGCTTAGTTTAGCGTTTCTGTGAACAGTGGTACTGTGTCAGTGCTCCTGAGTGAAAGAATAAAAAGAGGGTTCACAAGTGCTGAAAGCTTCTTTCCCTGTAAGAGAATGTCAGTTCATGCAATATTAAGAGCAAAGTTTGCCAAAATGAAAGATTTTCGTTACAAATGAAATAAAGACTTATTTGCAATGCTGAAATTCGTTTCGTTAATGGGTTAGATATTTTCTGCTCTAAAAGTAAAGTTAGTGTTACTGAGCCCGGAGAGCTTAGTTTAGCGTTTCTGTGAACAGTGACAATGTGTTAGTGCTCCTGAGTGAATGAAGAAAAGGAGGCTTCACAAGTGCTGAAAAGCTTCTTTCCATGTAAAAGAATTTCAATTCATGCAATGTTATGAGCAAAATTTGCCAAAATGAAAGATTATCGTTTCAAATGATTTAAAGTCTTATTTGCAATAGAGAAAAGCGTTTCTTTAATGTGTTAGGCAATTTCTGCTCTAATAGTAAAGTTAGTGTTACTAAGCCCAGACAACTTAGTTTAGCGTTTTTTTGAACAATGTCACTGTGTCAGTGCTCCTGGGTGAATGAAAAGAACGAGGCTTCACGAGTGCGAAAAATCTTGTCTCCATGTAAGAGAATGTCAGTTCATGCAATGTCAAGAGCAAAGCTTGCCAAAATAAAAGATGTTCATTTCAAATGATATAAAGTCTTATTTGCAATGCAGAAAAGCGTTTCTTTAAAGGGTTAGATGTTTAGATGTTGGTGTTACTAGACCCAGAGAGCTTAGTTTACCGTTTCTGTGAACAGTGACAATGTGTCAGTTCTCCTGAGTGAATGAAGAGAACGATGCTTCTCAAGTGCTGAAAAGCTTCTTTCACTGTAAAAGAATGTCAGATCATGCAATTTTAACATCAAAGCTTTCCAAAATGAAAGATGTTGATTTCAAATGACATAAAGTCTTATTTGCAATGCAGAAAAGCGTTTCTTTAATGGGTTAGATGTTTTCTGCTCTAATAGTACAGTTATTGTTTCTAAGCCCAGAGAGCTTAGTTTAGCTTTTCTGTGAACAGTGACACTGTATTAGTGCTCCTGAGTGAATGTAGAAAACGACACTTCACAAGTGCTGAAAAGCTTCTTTCGTTGTAAGAGACTTTCAGTTCATGCAATGTTAGTAGCAAACTTTGCCAAAATGAAAGCTTTTCGTTTCAAATGAAATAAAGTCTGCTTTGCAATGCATAAAAGGTTTTCTTTAATGTGTTAGGCATTTTCTGCTCTAATAGTAAAGTTAGTCTTACTAAGCACAGAGAGCTTAGTTTAGCGTTTCTGTGAACAGTGAAGTTAGTGTTACTAAGCACAGTTAGTGTTACTAAGCTCAGTGCTCCTGAGTGCAAGAAGAAAACGCGGCTTCACAAGTGCTGAAAAGCTTCTTTCCCTGTAAGAGAATGTAAGTGCCTGCAATGTTAAGAGCAAAGCTTGCCACAATGAAAGCTTTGCATTTCAAATGATATAATGTGTTATTTGCAATGCAGAAAAGCCTTTCTTCAATGTGTTAGGTATTTCTGCTCTAATAGTAAAGTTATTGTTACTGAGCCCAGACATCTTAGTTTAGCATTTCTGTGAACAGTGACAATGTGTTTGTGCTCCTGAGTGAATGAAGAAAACGAGGCTTCACAAGTGCTGAAAAGTTTCTTTCCCTGTAAGAGAATGCCAGTTCATGCAATGTTTAGAGTAAAATTTGAATATCAAATGATATTAAGTCTTATTTGCAATGCAGAAATACGTTTCTTTAATGGGTTAGATGTTTTCTGCTTTAACAGTAAAGTTAGTGTTACTAGGCCCAGAGAGCTTCGTTTAGCGTTTCTGTGAACAGTGGTACTGTGTCAGTGCTCCTGAGTGAAAGAAGAAAACGAGGCTTCTCAAGGGCTGAAAAGCTTCTTTCCCTGTAACAGAATATAGTCATGCAATGTTAAGAGCAAAATTTGCCAAAATGAAAGATTTTCATTTCAAATGAAATAAAGTCTTATTTGCAATGCAGAAAAGACTTTCTTTAATGTGTTAGGCATTTTCTGCTCTAATAGTAAATTTAGTATTACTAAGCCCAGAGAGCTTCGTTTAACGTTTCTATGAACAGTGACATTGTGTCGATGCTCCTGAGTGAATGAAGAAAACGAGACTTCACAAGTGCCGAAAAGCTTCTTTCCTTGTAAGAGAATGTCAGTTCATGCAATGTTAAGAGCACAGCTTGCCAAAATGAAAGATGTTCGTTTCAAATGAAATAAAGTCTTATTTGCAATGCAGAAAAGCGTTTCTTTAATGTGTTAGGTGTTTTCTGCTCTAATAGTACAGTTAGTGTTGCTAGCACCAGAGAGCTTAGTTTAGCGTTTCTGTGAACAGTGGTACTGTGTCATTGCTCCTGAGTGAATGAAAATAACAGGGCTTCACAAGTGCTAAAAATCTTGTTTCTTTGTAAGAGAATGTCAGTTCATGCAATGTTAAGAGCAAAATTTGCCAAAATAAAATATGTTCATTTCAAATTATATAAAGCCTTATTTGCAATGTAGAAAAGCGTTTCTTTAATGGGTTAGAAGTTTTCTGCTCTAAAACTAAAGTTACTGTTACTAGGCCCAGAGAGCTTAGTTTAGCGTTTCTGCGAACAGTGACAATGTGTCAGTTCTCCTGAGTGAATGAATAGAACGATCCTTCTCAAGTGCTGAAAAGCTTCTTTCACTGTAAGAGAAAGTCAGTTCATGCAATGTTAAGAGCACAGCTTGGCAAAATAAAAGATTTTCATTTCAAATGATATTAAGTCTTATTTGCAATGCAGAAAGATGTTCATTTCAAATGATATTAAGTCTTATTTGCAATGCAGAAATACGTTTCTTTAATGGGTTAGATGTTTTCTGCTTTAAAAGTAAAGTTAGTGTTACTAGGCCCAGAGAGCTTCGTTTAGCGTTTCTGTGAACAGTGGTACTGTGTCAGTGCTCCTGAGTGAAAGAAGAAAACGAGGCTTCTCAAGGGCTGAAAAGCTTCTTTCCCTGTAAAAGAATATCAGTTCATGCAATAAGATTAAAATTTGCCAAAATGAAAGATTTTCATTTCAAATGAAATAAAGTCGTATTTGCAATGCAGAAAAGACTTTCTTTAATGTGTTAGGCATTTTCTGCTCTAATAGTAAAGTTAGTGTTACTAAGCCCAGAGAGCTTAGTTTAGCTTTTCTGTGAACAATGGTACTGTGTCAGTGCACCTGAGTGAAAGAATAAAACGAGACTTCTCAAGTGCTGAAAAGCTTCTTTCCCTGTAAAAGAATGTCAGTTCATGCAATGTTAAGAGCAATGCTTGCCAAAATAAAAGATGTTCATTTCAAATGCTATAAAGTCTTATGTGCAATGCAGAAAAGCCTTTCTTTAATGTGTTATGTAATTTCTGCTCTAATAGTAAATTTAGTGTTACTAAGCCCAGAGAGCATCGTTTAGAGTTTCTGTGAACAGTGACTTGTGTCGATGCTCCTGTGTGAATGAAGAAAACGAGGCTTCACAAGTGCCGAAAAGCTTCTTTCCTTGTAAGAGAATGTCAGTTCATGCAATGTTAAGAGCACAGCTTGCCAAAATGAAAGATGTTCGTTTCAAATGAAATAAAGTCTTATTTGCAATGCAGAAAAGATTTTCTTTAATCTGTTAGGCGTTTTCTGCTCTAATAGTACAGTTTAGTGTTGCTAGCACCAGAGAGCTTAGTTTAGCGTTTCTGTGAACAGTGGTACTGTGTCATTGCTCCTGAGTGAATGAAAATAACGGGGCTTCACAAGTGCTAAAAATCTTGTTTCTTTGTAAGAGAATGTCAGTTCATGCAATTTTAAGAGCAAAATTTCCCAAAATAAAATATGTTCATTTCAAATTATATAAAGCCTTATTTGCAATGTAGAAAAGCGTTTCTTTAATGGGTTAGAAGTTTTCTGCTCTAAATCTAAAGTTACTGTTACTAGGCCCAGAGAGCTTAGTTTAGCATTTCTGTGAAGAGTGACAATGTGTCAGTTCTCCTGAGTGAATGAATAGAACGATGCTTCTCAAGTGCTGAAAAGCTTCTTTCACTGTAAGAGAAAGTCAGTTCATGCAATGTTAAGAGCACAGCTTGCCAAAATAAAAGATGTTAATTTCAAATGATATTAAGTCTTATTTGGAATGCAGAAAAGTCTTTCTTTAATGTGTTAGGTCATTTCTGCACTAATAGTAAAGTTAGTGTTTCTGAGCCAAGAGAGCTTAGTTTAGCGTTTCTGTGAATAGTGACATTTTCTCAGTCTTCCTGAGTGAAGAAAACGAGACTTCACAAGTCCTGAAAAGCTTCTTTCACTGTAAGAGAAGGTCAGTTCATGCAATATTAAGAGCAAAGTTTGCCAAAATGAAAGATGTTCGTTTCAAATGAAATAACGTCTTATTTGCAATGCAGAAAAGCGTTTCTTTAATGGGTTAGATGTTTTCTGCTATAATAGTAAAGTTAGTGTTACTAAGCCCAGACAACTTAGTTTAGCGTTTTTATGAACAATGAAACTGTGTTAGTGCTCCTGAGTGAATGAAGAAAACGAGACTTCACACGTGCTGAAACGCTTCTTTCCCTGTAAAAGAATGTCAGTTCATGCAATGTTAAGAGCAAAGCTTGCCAAAATGAAAGATGTTCATTTCAAATGATATAATGTGTTATTTGCACTGCAGAAAAGCCTTTCTTTAATGTGTTAGGTATTTTCTGCTCTAATAGTACAGTTAGTGTTTCTAAGCCCAAAGAGCTTAGTTTAGCGTTTCTGTGAACAGTGACACTTTGTCAGTGCTCCTGAGTGAATGAAGAAAACGAGGTTTCTCAAGTGCTGAAAAGCTTCTTTCCCTGTAAGAGAATGTAAGTCCCTGCAATGTTAAGAGCAAAGCTTGCCAAAATGAAAGATGTTCGTTTCAAATGAAATAATGTCTTATTTGCAATGCAGAAAAGCGTTTCTTTTATGGGTTAGATGTTTTCTGCTTTAAAAGTAAAGTTAGTGTTACTAGACCCAGAGAGCTTAGTTTAGCGTTTCTGAGAACAGTGACAATGTATCAGTTATCCTGAGTGAATGAATAGAACGATGCTTCTCAAGTGCTGAAAAGCTTCTTTCACCGTAAGAGAATGTCAGTTCATGCAATGTTAAGAGCAAAGCTTGCCAAACTGAAAGATGTTCATTTCAAATGATATAATGTGTTATTTGCAATGCAGACAAGCCTTTCTTTAATGTGTTAAGTATTTTCTGCTCTAATAGTAAAGTTAGTGTTACTAAGCTCAGAGAGCTTAGTTAAGCGTTTCTGTGAACGGTGACACTATGTTAGTGCTCCTGAGTGAATGAAAATAACGAGGCTTCACAAGTGCTAAAAATCATGTTTCTTTGTAAGAGAATGTCAGTTCATGCAATGTTAAGAGCATAGCTTGCCAAAATAAAATGTGTTCATTTCAAATTATATACAGCCTTATTTGCAATGCAGAAAAGCATTTCTTTAATGGATTAGAAGTTTTCTGCTCTAAAACTAAAGTTACTGTTACTAGGCCCAGAGAGCTTAGTTTAGCGTTTCTGTGAATAGTGACACTTTGTCAGTCTTCCTGAGTGAATGAAGAAAACGAGACTTCACAAGTCCTGAAAAGCTTCTTTCCCTGTAAGAGAATGTCAGTTCATGCAATATTAAGAGCACAGCTTGCCAAAATAAAATATGTTCATTTCAAATTATATAAAGCCTTATTTGCAATGTAGAAAAGCGTTTCTTTAATGGGTTAGAAGTTTTCTGCTCTAAATCTAAAGTTACTGTTACTAGGCCCAGAGAGCTTAGTTTAGCGTTTCTGTGAAGAGTGACAATGTGTCAGTTCTCCTGAGTGAATGAACAGAACGATGCTTCTCAAGTGCTGAAAAGCTTCTTTCCCTGTAAGAGAATGTCAGTTCATGCAATATTAAGAGCAATGTTTGCCAAAATGAAAGATGTTCGTTTCAAATGAAATAACGTCTTATTTGCAATGCAGAAAAGCGTTTCTTTAATGGGTTAGATGTTTTCTGCTATAATAGTAAAGTTAGTGTTACTAAGCCCAGACAACTTAGTTTAGCGTTTTTATGAACAATGAAACTGTGTTAGTGCTCCTGAGTGAATGAAGAAAACGAGACTTCACACGTGCTGAAACGCTTCTTTCCCTGTAAAAGAATGTCAGTTCATGCAATGTTAAGAGCAAAGCTTACCAAAATGAAAGATGTTCATTTCAAATGATATAATGTGTTATTTGCAATGCAGACAAGCCTTTCTTTAATGTGTTAAGTATTTTCTGCTCTAATAGTAAAGTTAGTGTTACTAAGCCCAGAGAGCTTAGTTAAGCGTTTCTGTGAACGGTGACACTATGTTAGTGCTCCTGAGTGAATGAAAATAACGAGGCTTCACAAGTGCTAAAAATCATGTTTCTTTGTAAGAGAATGTCAGTTCATGCAATGTTAAGAGCACAGCTTGCCAAAATAAAATGTGTTCATTTCAAATTATATACAGCCTTATTTGCAATGCAGAAAAGCGTTTCTTTAATGGGTTAGATGTTTTCTGCTATAATAGTAAAGTTAGTGTTACTAAGCCCAGACAACTTAGTTTAGCGTTTTTATGAACAATGAAACTGTGTTAGTGCTCCTGAGTGAATGAAGAAAACGAGACTTCACACGTGCTGAAACGCTTCTTTCCCTGTAAAAGAATGTCAGTTCATGCAATGTTAAGAGCAAAGCTTACCAAAATGAAAGATGATCATTTCAAATGATATAATGTGTTATTTGCAATGCAGACAAGCCTTTCTTTAATGTAAGTATTTTCTGCTCTAATAGTAAAGTTAGTGTTACTAAGCCCAGAGAGCTTAGTTAAGCGTTTCTGTGAACGGTGACACTATGTTAGTGCTCCTGAGTGAATGAAAATAACGAGGCTTCACAAGTGCTAAAAATCATGTTTCTTTGTAAGAGAATGTCAGTTCATGCAATGTTAAGAGCACAGCTTGCCAAAATAAAATGTGCTCATTTCAAATTATATACAGCCTTATTTGCAATGCAGAAAAGCATTTCTTTAATGGATTAGAAGTTTTCTGCTCTAAAACTAAAGTTACTGTTACTAGGCCCAGAGAGCTTAGTTTAGCGTTTCTGTGAACAGTGACAATGTGTCAGTTCTCCTGAGTGAATGAATAGAACGATGCTTCTCAAATGCTGAAAAGCTTCTTTCACTGTAAGAGAAAGTCAGTCCATGCAAAGTTAAGAGCACAGCTTGCCAAAATAAAAGATGTTCATTTCAAATGATATTAACTCTTATTTGCAATGCAGAAAGATTTTCATTTCAATTTATATTAATATTGCATGAACTGACATTCTTTAACAGGGAAAGAACCTTTTCAGCACTTGTGAAGCCTCGTTTTCTTCATTCACTCAGGAGAACTGACACATTGTTACTGTTTACAGAAACGCTAAACTAAGCTTTCTGGGTCTAGTAACACTAACTTTACTTTTAGAGCAGAAAACATCTAACCCATAAAAGAAACGCTTTTCTGCATTGCAAATAAGACTTTATTTCATTTGAAACGAATAACTTTCATTTTGGCAAGCATTGCTCTTAACATTGCATGAACTGAAATTCTCTTACAAGGAAAGAAGCTTTTCGGCAATTGTGAAGCCTCGTTTTCTTCATTCACTCAGGAGCATCGACACAATGTCACTGTTCACAGAAACGCTAAACGAAGCTCTCTAGGCTTAGTAACACTAAATTTACTATAAGAGCAGAAATTACCTAACACATTAAAGAAAGGCTTTTCTGCATTGCACATAAGACTTTATAGCATTTGAAATGAACATATTTTATTTTGGCAAGCATTGCTCTTAACATTGCATGAACCGACATTCTTTTACAGGGAAAGAAGCTTTTCAGCACTTAAAAAGCCTCGTTTTCGTCTTTCACTCAGGTGCACTGACATAGTACCACTGTTCACAGAAACGCTAAACGAAGCTCTCTAGGCTTAGTTACACTAACTTTACTATTAGAGCAACAAATACTTAACACATTAAAGAAAGGCTTGTCTGCATTGCAAATAACACATTATATCATTTGAAATGAACATCTTTCAGTTTGGCAAGCTTTGCTCTTAACATTGCATGAACCGACATTCTCTTACAGTGAAAGAAGCTTTTCAGCACTTGAGAAGCATCGTTCTATTCATTCACTCAGGAGAACTGACACATTGTCACTGTTCACAGAAAACTAAACTAAGCTCTCTGGGCCTAGTAACAGTAACTTTAGTTGTAGAGCAGAAAACTTCTAACCCATTAAAGAAACGCTTTTCTACATTGCAAATAAAGTTTAATATAATTTGAAATGAACATATTTTATTTTGGCAAATTTTGCTCTTAATATTGCATGAACTGACATTCTCTTACAAAGAAACAAGATTTTTAGCACTTGTGAAGCCTCGTTATTTTCATTCACTCAGGAGCAATGACACAGTACCACTGTTCACAGAAACGCTAAACTAAGCTCTCTGGGCTTAGTAACACTAACTTTATTATTAGAGCAGAAAATGCCTAACACATTAAAGAAAATCTTTTCTGTATTGCACACAAGACTTTATTTCATTTGAAACGAAAATCTTTAATTTTGGCAAATTTTGGTCTTAACATTTCATGAACTGACATTCTCTGACAGGGAAAGAAACTTTTAAGTACTTGTGAAGCCTCATTTTCTTCATTCACTCAGGAGCACAAACACATTGTCACTGTTCACAGAAACGCTAAACTAAGCTCTCCGGGCTCAGTAACACTAACTTTACTACTAGAGCAGAAAAACCTAACACACTGAAGAAAGGCTATTCTGCATTGCAAAGAAGACTTTATTTCATTTGAAACGAAAATCTTTCATTTTGGCAAGCATTGCTCTCAACATTGCATGAACTGAAATTCTTTTACATGGAAAGAAGCTTTTCAGCACTTTTGAAGCCTCTTTTCTTCTTGCTCTCAGGAGCACTGACACAGTGTCACTGTTCACAGAAACGCTAAAGTAAGCTCTCTGGGCTTAGTAACACTAACTTTACTATTAGTGCAGAAAATGCCTAACACATTAAAGAAAAGCTTTTCTGCATTGAAAAGAAGACTTTATTTCATTTGAAACGAAAAGCTTTCATTTTGGCAAAGTTTGCTCCTAACATTGCATGAACTGAAAGTCTCTGACAACGAAAGAAGCTTTTCAGCACATGGGACGCCTCGTTTTCTTCATTCACTCAGGTGCACTGACACAGTACCACTGTTCACAGAAACGCTAACCTCTCTGGGCTTAGTAACACTAACTTTACTTTTAAAGCAGAAAACATCTAACCCATTAAAGAAACGATTTTCTGCATTGCAAATAAGACTTAAGAGCAAAGTTTGCCAAAATGAAAGATGTTCATTTCAAATGAAATAAAGTCTTATTTGCAATGCAGAAAAGCGTTTCTTTAATGGGTTAGGCATTTTCTGCAGTAATAGTAAAGTTAGTGTTACTAAACCCAGAGAGCTTACTTTAGCGTTTCTGTGAACAGTGACACTATGTTAGTGCTCCTGAGTGAAAGAAGAAAACGAGGCTTCTCAAGGGCTGAAAAGCTTCTTTCCCTGTAAAAGAATATCAGTGCATACAATTGTAGGAACAAATTTTGCAAAAATGAAAGCTTTTCGTTTCAAATGAAATGGTCTTCTTTGCAATGCAGAAAAGACTTTCTTTAATGTGTTAGGCGTTTTCTGCTCTAATAGTAAAGTTAGTGTTACTAAGCCCAGAGAGCTTAGTTAAGCGTTTCTGTGAACGGTGACACTATGTTAGTGCTCCTGAGTGAATGAAGAAAACGAGACTTCACAAGTGCTAAAAATCATGTTTCTTTGTAAGAGAATGTCAGTTCATGCAATATTAAGAGCAAAATTTGCCAAAATAAAATATGTTCATTTCAAATCATATAACACTTTATTTGCAATGTAGAAAAGCGTTTCTTTAATGGGTTAGAAGTTTTCTGCTCTACAACTAAAGTTACTGTTACTAGGCCCAGAGAGCTTAGTTTAGCGTTTCTGTGAATAGCGACACTTTGTCAGTCTTCCTGAGTGAATGAAGAAAACGAGACTTCACAAAGTCCTGAAAAGCTTCTTTCCCTGTAAGAGAATGTCAGTTCATGCAATATTAAGAGCAAAGTATGCCAAAATGAAAGATGTTCGTTTCAAATGAAATAACGTCTTATTTGCAATGCAGAAAAGCGTTTCTTTAATGGGTTAGATGTTTTCTGCTATAATAGTACAATTAGTGTTACTAAGCCCAGACAACTTAGTTTAGCGTTTTTTTGAACAATGACACTGTGTTAGTGCTCCTGAGTGAATGAAGAAAACTAGACTTCACAAGTGCTAAAAATCTTGTTTCCTTGTAAGAGAATGTCAGTTCATGCAATATTAAGAGCAAAATTTGCCAAAATAAAATATGTTCATTTCAAATCATATAAAACTATATTTGCAATGTAGAAAAGCGTTTCTTTAATGGGTTAGAAGTTTTCTGCTCTACAACTAAAGTTACTGTTCCTAGGCCCAGAGAGCTTAGTTTAGCGTTTCTGTGAACAGTGACAATGTTCTCCTGAGTGAATGAATAGAACGATGCTTCTCAAGTGCTGAAAAGCTTCTTTCACTGTAAGAGAATGTCAGTTCATGCAATATTAAGAGCAAAGTTTGCCAAAATGAAAGATGTTCGTTTCAAATGAAATATAGTCTTATTTGCAATGCAGAAAAGCATTTCTTTAATGGGTTAGATGTTTTCTGCTCTAATAGTAAATTTAGTGTTACTAGACCCAGAGAGCTTAGTTTAGCGTTTCTGTGAACAGTAACAATGTGTCATTGCTCCTGAGTGAATGAAAATAACGAGGCTTCACAAGTGCTAAAAATCTTGTTTCTATGTAAGAGAATGTAAGTTCATGCAATGTTAAGAGCTCAGCTAGCCAAAATAAAATATGTTCATTTCAAATTATATAAAGCCTTATTTGCAATGCAGAAAAGCGTGTCTTTAATGGGTTAGAAGTTTTCTGCTCTACAACTAAAGTTACTGTTACTAGGCCCAGAGAGCTTAGTTTAGCGTTTCTGTGAACAGTGACACTTTGTCAGTGTTCCTGAGTGAATGAAGAAAACGAGACTTCACTAGTCCTGAAAAGCGTCTTTCCCTGTAAGAGAATGTCAGTTCATGCAATATTAAGAGCAAAGTTTGCCAAAATGAAAGCTGTTCGTTTCAAATGAAATATAGTCTTATTTGCAATGCAGAAAAGCATTTCTTTAATGGGTTAGATGTTTTCTGCTATAACAGGAAAGTTAGTGTTACTACACCCAGAGAGCTTAGTTTAGCGTCTCTGTAAACAGTGACAATGTGTCAGTTCTCCTGAGTGAATGAATAGAACGATGCTTCTCAAGTGCTGAAAAGCTTCTTTCCCTGTAAAAGAATGTCGGTTCATGCAATGTTACGAGCAATGCCTGCCAAAATGAAAGTTATTCGTTTCAAATGAAATAAAGTCTTATTTGAAATGCAGAAAAGCCTTTCTTTAATGTGTTAGGTAATTTCTGCTCTAATAGTAAATTTAGTGTTACTAAGCCCAAGAGAGCTTAGTTAAGCGTTTCTGAGAACGGTGACGCTCTGTTAGTGCTCTTGCGTGAATGAAGAAAACGAGACTTCACAAGTGCTAAAAATCTTGTTTCCTTATAAGAGAATGTCAGTTCATGCAATATTAAGAGCAAAGTTTGCCAAAATGAAAGATGTTCATTTCAAATGATATAAAGTCTTATTTGCAATGCAGAAAAGCGTTTCTTTTATGGGTTAGATATTTTCTGCTCTAAAACTAAAGATACCGTTACTAGACCCAGAGAGCTTAGTTTAGCGTTTCTGTGAACAGTAAAACTTTGTCAGTCTTCCTGAGTGAATGAAGAAAACGAGACTTCACAAGTGCTAAAAATCTTGTTTGTTTGTAAGAGAATGTCAGTTCATGCAATATTCAGAGCAAAGTTTGCCAAAATGAAAGATGTTCATTTCAAATGATATAAAGTCTTATTTGCAATGCAGAAAAGCGTTTCTTTTATGGGTTAGATATTTTCTGCTCTAAAACTAAAGATACCGTTACTAGACCCAGAGAGCTTAGTTTAGCGTTTCTGTGAACAGTAAAACTTTGTCAGTCTTCCTGAGTGAATGAAGAAAACGAGACTTCACAAGTGCTAAAAATCTTGTTTGTTTGTAAGAGAATGTCAGTTCATGCAATATTCAGAGCAAAATTTGCCAAAATAAAATATGTTAATTTCAAGTCATATAAAATTTTATTTGCAATATAGAAAAGGATTTCTTTAATGGGTTAGAAGTTTTCTGCTCTACAACTAAAGTTACTGTTACTAGTCCCAGAGAGCTTAGTTTAGCGTTTCTGTGAACAGTGACAATGTGTCAGTTCTCCTGAGTGAATGAATAGAACGATCCTTCTCAAGTGCTGAAAAGCTTCTTTCACTGTAAGAGAATGTCAGTTCATGCAATATTAAGAGCAAAGTTTGCCCAAATGAAAGATGTTCATTTCAAATGATATAAAGTCTTATTTGCAATGCAGAAAAGCGTTTCTTTTATGGGTTAGATATTTTCTGCTCTAAAACTAAAGTTACTGTTACTAGACCCAGAGAGCTTAGTTTAGCGTTTCTGTGAACAGTGACAATGTGTCAGTTCTCCTGAGTGAATGAAGAAAACGAGACTTCACACGTGCTGAAACGCTTCTTTCCCTGTAAAAGAATGTCAGTTCATGCAATGTTAAGAGCAAAGCTTACCAAAATGAAAGATGTTCATTTCAAATGATATAATGTGTTATTTGCAATGCAGACAAGCCTTTCTTTAATGTGTTAAGTATTTTCTGCTCTAATAGTAAAGTTAGTGTTACTAAGCCCAGAGAGCTTAGTTAAGCGTTTCTGTGAACGGTGACACTATGTTAGTGCTCCTGAGTGAATGAAAATAACGAGGCTTCACAAGTGCTAAAAATCATGTTTCTTTGTAAGAGAATGTCAGTTCATGCAATGTTAAGAGCACAGCTTGCCAAAATAAAATGTGTTCATTTCAAATTATATACAGCCTTATTTGCAATGCAGAAAAGCGTTTCTTTAATGGGTTAGATGTTTTCTGCTATAATAGTAAAGTTAGTGTTACTAAGCCCAGACAACTTAGTTTAGCGTTTTTATGAACAATGAAACTGTGTTAGTGCTCCTGAGTGAATGAAGAAAACGAGACTTCACACGTGCTGAAACGCTTCTTTCCCTGTAAAAGAATGTCAGTTCATGCAATGTTAAGAGCAAAGCTTACCAAAATGAAAGATGATCATTTCAAATGATATAATGTGTTATTTGCAATGCAGACAAGCCTTTCTTTAATGTAAGTATTTTCTGCTCTAATAGTAAAGTTAGTGTTACTAAGCCCAGAGAGCTTAGTTAAGCGTTTCTGTGAACGGTGACACTATGTTAGTGCTCCTGAGTGAATGAAAATAACGAGGCTTCACAAGTGCTAAAAATCATGTTTCTTTGTAAGAGAATGTCAGTTCATGCAATGTTAAGAGCACAGCTTGCCAAAATAAAATGTGCTCATTTCAAATTATATACAGCCTTATTTGCAATGCAGAAAAGCATTTCTTTAATGGATTAGAAGTTTTCTGCTCTAAAACTAAAGTTACTGTTACTAGGCCCAGAGAGCTTAGTTTAGCGTTTCTGTGAACAGTGACAATGTGTCAGTTCTCCTGAGTGAATGAATAGAACGATGCTTCTCAAATGCTGAAAAGCTTCTTTCACTGTAAGAGAAAGTCAGTCCATGCAAAGTTAAGAGCACAGCTTGCCAAAATAAAAGATGTTCATTTCAAATGATATTAACTCTTATTTGCAATGCAGAAAGATTTTCATTTCAATTTATATTAATATTGCATGAACTGACATTCTTTAACAGGGAAAGAACCTTTTCAGCACTTGTGAAGCCTCGTTTTCTTCATTCACTCAGGAGAACTGACACATTGTTACTGTTTACAGAAACGCTAAACTAAGCTTTCTGGGTCTAGTAACACTAACTTTACTTTTAGAGCAGAAAACATCTAACCCATAAAAGAAACGCTTTTCTGCATTGCAAATAAGACTTTATTTCATTTGAAACGAATAACTTTCATTTTGGCAAGCATTGCTCTTAACATTGCATGAACTGAAATTCTCTTACAAGGAAAGAAGCTTTTCGGCAATTGTGAAGCCTCGTTTTCTTCATTCACTCAGGAGCATCGACACAATGTCACTGTTCACAGAAACGCTAAACGAAGCTCTCTAGGCTTAGTAACACTAAATTTACTATAAGAGCAGAAATTACCTAACACATTAAAGAAAGGCTTTTCTGCATTGCACATAAGACTTTATAGCATTTGAAATGAACATATTTTATTTTGGCAAGCATTGCTCTTAACATTGCATGAACCGACATTCTTTTACAGGGAAAGAAGCTTTTCAGCACTTAAAAAGCCTCGTTTTCGTCTTTCACTCAGGTGCACTGACATAGTACCACTGTTCACAGAAACGCTAAACGAAGCTCTCTAGGCTTAGTTACACTAACTTTACTATTAGAGCAACAAATACTTAACACATTAAAGAAAGGCTTGTCTGCATTGCAAATAACACATTATATCATTTGAAATGAACATCTTTCAGTTTGGCAAGCTTTGCTCTTAACATTGCATGAACCGACATTCTCTTACAGTGAAAGAAGCTTTTCAGCACTTGAGAAGCATCGTTCTATTCATTCACTCAGGAGAACTGACACATTGTCACTGTTCACAGAAAACTAAACTAAGCTCTCTGGGCCTAGTAACAGTAACTTTAGTTGTAGAGCAGAAAACTTCTAACCCATTAAAGAAACGCTTTTCTACATTGCAAATAAAGTTTAATATAATTTGAAATGAACATATTTTATTTTGGCAAATTTTGCTCTTAATATTGCATGAACTGACATTCTCTTACAAAGAAACAAGATTTTTAGCACTTGTGAAGCCTCGTTATTTTCATTCACTCAGGAGCAATGACACAGTACCACTGTTCACAGAAACGCTAAACTAAGCTCTCTGGGCTTAGTAACACTAACTTTATTATTAGAGCAGAAAATGCCTAACACATTAAAGAAAATCTTTTCTGTATTGCACACAAGACTTTATTTCATTTGAAACGAAAATCTTTAATTTTGGCAAATTTTGGTCTTAACATTTCATGAACTGACATTCTCTGACAGGGAAAGAAACTTTTAAGTACTTGTGAAGCCTCATTTTCTTCATTCACTCAGGAGCACAAACACATTGTCACTGTTCACAGAAACGCTAAACTAAGCTCTCCGGGCTCAGTAACACTAACTTTACTACTAGAGCAGAAAAACCTAACACACTGAAGAAAGGCTATTCTGCATTGCAAAGAAGACTTTATTTCATTTGAAACGAAAATCTTTCATTTTGGCAAGCATTGCTCTCAACATTGCATGAACTGAAATTCTTTTACATGGAAAGAAGCTTTTCAGCACTTTTGAAGCCTCTTTTCTTCTTGCTCTCAGGAGCACTGACACAGTGTCACTGTTCACAGAAACGCTAAAGTAAGCTCTCTGGGCTTAGTAACACTAACTTTACTATTAGTGCAGAAAATGCCTAACACATTAAAGAAAAGCTTTTCTGCATTGAAAAGAAGACTTTATTTCATTTGAAACGAAAAGCTTTCATTTTGGCAAAGTTTGCTCCTAACATTGCATGAACTGAAAGTCTCTGACAACGAAAGAAGCTTTTCAGCACATGGGACGCCTCGTTTTCTTCATTCACTCAGGTGCACTGACACAGTACCACTGTTCACAGAAACGCTAACCTCTCTGGGCTTAGTAACACTAACTTTACTTTTAAAGCAGAAAACATCTAACCCATTAAAGAAACGATTTTCTGCATTGCAAATAAGACTTAAGAGCAAAGTTTGCCAAAATGAAAGATGTTCATTTCAAATGAAATAAAGTCTTATTTGCAATGCAGAAAAGCGTTTCTTTAATGGGTTAGGCATTTTCTGCAGTAATAGTAAAGTTAGTGTTACTAAACCCAGAGAGCTTACTTTAGCGTTTCTGTGAACAGTGACACTATGTTAGTGCTCCTGAGTGAAAGAAGAAAACGAGGCTTCTCAAGGGCTGAAAAGCTTCTTTCCCTGTAAAAGAATATCAGTGCATACAATTGTAGGAACAAATTTTGCAAAAATGAAAGCTTTTCGTTTCAAATGAAATGGTCTTCTTTGCAATGCAGAAAAGACTTTCTTTAATGTGTTAGGCGTTTTCTGCTCTAATAGTAAAGTTAGTGTTACTAAGCCCAGAGAGCTTAGTTAAGCGTTTCTGTGAACGGTGACACTATGTTAGTGCTCCTGAGTGAATGAAGAAAACGAGACTTCACAAGTGCTAAAAATCATGTTTCTTTGTAAGAGAATGTCAGTTCATGCAATATTAAGAGCAAAATTTGCCAAAATAAAATATGTTCATTTCAAATCATATAACACTTTATTTGCAATGTAGAAAAGCGTTTCTTTAATGGGTTAGAAGTTTTCTGCTCTACAACTAAAGTTACTGTTACTAGGCCCAGAGAGCTTAGTTTAGCGTTTCTGTGAATAGCGACACTTTGTCAGTCTTCCTGAGTGAATGAAGAAAACGAGACTTCACAAAGTCCTGAAAAGCTTCTTTCCCTGTAAGAGAATGTCAGTTCATGCAATATTAAGAGCAAAGTATGCCAAAATGAAAGATGTTCGTTTCAAATGAAATAACGTCTTATTTGCAATGCAGAAAAGCGTTTCTTTAATGGGTTAGATGTTTTCTGCTATAATAGTACAATTAGTGTTACTAAGCCCAGACAACTTAGTTTAGCGTTTTTTTGAACAATGACACTGTGTTAGTGCTCCTGAGTGAATGAAGAAAACTAGACTTCACAAGTGCTAAAAATCTTGTTTCCTTGTAAGAGAATGTCAGTTCATGCAATATTAAGAGCAAAATTTGCCAAAATAAAATATGTTCATTTCAAATCATATAAAACTATATTTGCAATGTAGAAAAGCGTTTCTTTAATGGGTTAGAAGTTTTCTGCTCTACAACTAAAGTTACTGTTCCTAGGCCCAGAGAGCTTAGTTTAGCGTTTCTGTGAACAGTGACAATGTTCTCCTGAGTGAATGAATAGAACGATGCTTCTCAAGTGCTGAAAAGCTTCTTTCACTGTAAGAGAATGTCAGTTCATGCAATATTAAGAGCAAAGTTTGCCAAAATGAAAGATGTTCGTTTCAAATGAAATATAGTCTTATTTGCAATGCAGAAAAGCATTTCTTTAATGGGTTAGATGTTTTCTGCTCTAATAGTAAATTTAGTGTTACTAGACCCAGAGAGCTTAGTTTAGCGTTTCTGTGAACAGTAACAATGTGTCATTGCTCCTGAGTGAATGAAAATAACGAGGCTTCACAAGTGCTAAAAATCTTGTTTCTATGTAAGAGAATGTAAGTTCATGCAATGTTAAGAGCTCAGCTAGCCAAAATAAAATATGTTCATTTCAAATTATATAAAGCCTTATTTGCAATGCAGAAAAGCGTGTCTTTAATGGGTTAGAAGTTTTCTGCTCTACAACTAAAGTTACTGTTACTAGGCCCAGAGAGCTTAGTTTAGCGTTTCTGTGAACAGTGACACTTTGTCAGTGTTCCTGAGTGAATGAAGAAAACGAGACTTCACTAGTCCTGAAAAGCGTCTTTCCCTGTAAGAGAATGTCAGTTCATGCAATATTAAGAGCAAAGTTTGCCAAAATGAAAGCTGTTCGTTTCAAATGAAATATAGTCTTATTTGCAATGCAGAAAAGCATTTCTTTAATGGGTTAGATGTTTTCTGCTATAACAGGAAAGTTAGTGTTACTACACCCAGAGAGCTTAGTTTAGCGTCTCTGTAAACAGTGACAATGTGTCAGTTCTCCTGAGTGAATGAATAGAACGATGCTTCTCAAGTGCTGAAAAGCTTCTTTCCCTGTAAAAGAATGTCGGTTCATGCAATGTTACGAGCAATGCCTGCCAAAATGAAAGTTATTCGTTTCAAATGAAATAAAGTCTTATTTGAAATGCAGAAAAGCCTTTCTTTAATGTGTTAGGTAATTTCTGCTCTAATAGTAAATTTAGTGTTACTAAGCCCAAGAGAGCTTAGTTAAGCGTTTCTGAGAACGGTGACGCTCTGTTAGTGCTCTTGCGTGAATGAAGAAAACGAGACTTCACAAGTGCTAAAAATCTTGTTTCCTTATAAGAGAATGTCAGTTCATGCAATATTAAGAGCAAAGTTTGCCAAAATGAAAGATGTTCATTTCAAATGATATAAAGTCTTATTTGCAATGCAGAAAAGCGTTTCTTTTATGGGTTAGATATTTTCTGCTCTAAAACTAAAGATACCGTTACTAGACCCAGAGAGCTTAGTTTAGCGTTTCTGTGAACAGTAAAACTTTGTCAGTCTTCCTGAGTGAATGAAGAAAACGAGACTTCACAAGTGCTAAAAATCTTGTTTGTTTGTAAGAGAATGTCAGTTCATGCAATATTCAGAGCAAAATTTGCCAAAATAAAATATGTTAATTTCAAGTCATATAAAATTTTATTTGCAATATAGAAAAGGATTTCTTTAATGGGTTAGAAGTTTTCTGCTCTACAACTAAAGTTACTGTTACTAGTCCCAGAGAGCTTAGTTTAGCGTTTCTGTGAACAGTGACAATGTGTCAGTTCTCCTGAGTGAATGAATAGAACGATCCTTCTCAAGTGCTGAAAAGCTTCTTTCACTGTAAGAGAATGTCAGTTCATGCAATATTAAGAGCAAAGTTTGCCCAAATGAAAGATGTTCATTTCAAATGATATAAAGTCTTATTTGCAATGCAGAAAAGCGTTTCTTTTATGGGTTAGATATTTTCTGCTCTAAAACTAAAGTTACTGTTACTAGACCCAGAGAGCTTAGTTTAGCGTTTCTGTGAACAGTGACAATGTGTCAGTTCTCCTGAGTGAATGAATAGAACGATGCTTCTCAAGTGCTGAAAAGCTTCTTTCACTGTAAGAGAATGTCAGGTCATGCAATGTTAAGAGCAAAGCTTGCCAAACTGAAACATGTTCATTTCAAATGACATAATGTGTTATTTGCAATGCAGACAAGCCTTTCTTTAATGTGTTAGGTATTTTCTGCTCTAATAGTAAAGTTAGTGTTACTAAGCCCAGAGAGCATAGTTAAGCGTTTCTGTGAACGGTGATATTATGTTAGTGCTCCTGAGTGAATGAAGAAAACGAGACTTCATACGTGCTGAAACGCTTCTTTCGTTGTAAGACACTTACAGTTCATGCAATGTTAGGAGCAAATTTTGCCAAAATGAAAGTTTTTCGTTTCAAATGAAATAAAGTCTTCTTTGCAATGCAGAAAAGACTTACTTTACTGTGTTAGGCATTTTCTGCTCTAATAGTACCGTTAGTGTTTCTAGGCCCAGAGAGCTTAGTTTAGCGTTTCTGTGAACAGTGACACTTTGTCAGTTCTCCTGAGTGAATGAATAGAACGATGCTTCTGAAGTGCTGAAAAGGTTCTTTCACTGTAAGAGAATGTCAGTTCATGCAATGTTAAGAGCAAAGCTTGCCAAACTGAAAGATGTTCATTTCAAATGATGTCATGTGTTATTTGCAATGCAGAAATGACTTTCTTTAATGTGTTAGGCGTTTTCTGCTCTAACAGTAAATTTAGTGTTTCTAGACCCAGAGAGCTTCGTTTAGCGTTTCTGTGAACCGGGACAATGTGTCAGTTCTCCTGAGTGAATGAATAGACCGATGCTTCTCAAGTGCTGAAAAGGTTCTTTCACTGTAAGAGAAAGTCAATTCATGCAATATTAAGAGCACTGCTTGCCAAAATAAATGATGGTCAGTTCAAACGATATTAAGTCTTATTTGCAATGCAGAAACATATTCAATTCAAATGATATTAAGTCTTATTTGCAATGCAGAAAATCGTTTCTTTAATGGGTTAGATGTTTTCTGCTGTAAAAGTAAAGTTAGTGTTACTAGGCCCAGAGAGCTTCGTTTAGAGTTTCTGTGAACAGTGGTAATGTGTTAGTGCTCCTGAGTGAAAGAAGAAAACGAGGCTTCTCAAAGGCTGAAAAGCTTCTTTCCCTTTAAAAGAATGTCAATTCATGCAATGTTAAGAGCAAAATTTGCCAAAATGAAAGTTTTTCGTTTCAAATGAAATAAAGTCTTCTTTGCAATGCAGAAAAGCGTTTCTTTTATGGGTTAGATATTTTCTGCTCTAAAACTAAAGTTACTGTTACTAGACCCAGAGAGCTTAGTTTAGCGTTTCTGTGAACAGTGACACTTTGTCAGTCTTCCTGAGTGAATGTAGAAAACGAGATTTCACAAGTCCTGAAAAGCTTCTTTCCCTGTAAGAGAATGTCAGTTCATGCAATATTAAGAACAAAGTTTGCCAAAATGAAAGTTTTTCGTTTCAAATGAAATAAAGTCTTCTTTGCAATGCAGAAAATCTTTTCTTTAATGGGTTAGATGTTTTCTGCTCTAATGGTAAAGTTAGTGTTTACTAAGCCCAGAGAGCTTAGTTTAGCGTTTCTGTGAACAGTGACAATGTGTCATTGCTCCTGAGTGAATGAAAATAACGAGGCTTCACAAGTGCTAAAATTCTTGTTTCACTGTAATAGAATGTCAGTTCATGCAATATTAAGACCAAAGTTTGCCAAAATGAAAGATGTTCGTTTCAAATGAAGTCTAGTCTTATTTGTAATGCAGAAAAGCATTTCTTTAATGGGTTAGATGTTTTCTGCTATAATAGTAAAGTTAGTGTTACTCAGCCCAGAGAGCTTCATTAAGCGTTTCTGTGAAAGGTGACTATGTTCGTGCTCTTGAGTGAATGAAGAAAACGAGACTTCACAAGCGCTGAAAAGCTTCTTTCCCTGTAAGAGAATGTCGGTTTATGCAATGTTACGAGCAATGCTTGCCAAAATGAAAGTTATTCGTTTCAAATGAAATACTCTTATTTGCAATGCAGAAATGCCTTTCTTTAATTTGTTAGGTAATTTCTGCTCTAATAGTAAATTTAGTGTTACTAGACCCAGAGAGCTTAGTTTAGCGTTTCTGTGAACAGTAACAATGTGTCATTGCTCCTGAGTGAATGAAAATAACGAGGCTTCACAAGTGCTAAAAATCTTGTTTCTATGTAAGAGAATGTCAGTTCATGCAATATTAAGAGCAAAGTTTGCCAAAATGAAAGATGTTCGTTTCAAATGAAATATAGTCTTATTTGCAATGCAGAAAAGCATTTCTTTAAAGGGTTAGATGTTTTTGCTATAACAGGAAAGTTAGTGTTACTAGACCCAGAGAGCTTAGTTTAGTGTCTCTGTGAACAGTGACAATGTGTCAGTTCTCCTGAGTGAATGAATAGAACGATGCTTCTCAAGTGTTGAAAAGCTTCTTTCCCTGTAAAAGAATGTCGGTTCATGCAATGTTACGAGCAATGCCTGCCAAAATGAAAGTTATTCGTTTCAAATGAAATAAAGTCTTATTTGAAATGCAGAAAAGCCTTTCTTTAATGTGTTAGGTAATTTCTGCTCTAATAGTAAATTTAGTGTTACTAGACCCAGAGAGCTTAGTTTAGCGTTTCTGTGAACAGTGACAATGTGCCATTGCTCCTGAGTGAATAAAAATAACGAGGCTTCACAAGTGCTAAAAATCTTGTTTCTATGTAAGAGAATGTCAGTTCATGCAATTTTAAGAGCTCAGCTAGCCAAAATAAAATATGTTCATTTCAAATTATATAAAGCCTTATTTGCAATGCAGAAAAGCGTTTCTTTATTGGGTTAGAAGTTTTCTGCTCTACAACAAAAGTTAGTGTTACTAGGCCCAGAGAGCTTAGTTTAGCGTTTCTGTGAACAGTGACAATGTGTCAGTTCTCCTGAGTGAATGAATAGAACGATCCTTCTCAAGTGCTGAAAAGCTTCTTTCACTGTAAGAGAATGTCAGTTCATGCAATATTAAGAGCAAAGTTTGCCCAAATGAAAGATGTTCATTTCAAATGATATAAAGTCTTATTTGCAATGCAGAAAAGCGTTTCTTTTATGGGTTAGATATTTTCTGCTCTAAAACTAAAGTTACTGTTACTAGACCCAGAGAGCTTAGTTTAGCGTTTCTGTGAACAGTGACAATGTGTCAGTTCTCCTGAGTGAATGAATAGAACGATGCTTCTCAAGTGCTGAAAAGCTTCTTTCACTGTAAGAGAATGTCAGGTCATGCAATGTTAAGAGCAAAGCTTGCCAAACTGAAACATGTTCATTTCAAATGACATAATGTGTTATTTGCAATGCAGACAAGCCTTTCTTTAATGTGTTAGGTATTTTCTGCTCTAATAGTAAAGTTAGTGTTACTAAGCCCAGAGAGCGTAGTTAAGCGTTTCTGTGAACGGTGATATTATGTTAGTGCTCCTGAGTGAATGAAGAAAACGAGACTTCATACGTGCTGAAACGCTTCTTTCGTTGTAAGACACTTACAGTTCATGCAATGTTAGGAGCAAATTTTGCCAAAATGAAAGTTTTTCGTTTCAAATGAAATAAAGTCTTCTTTGCAATGCAGAAAAGACTTACTTTACTGTGTTAGGCATTTTCTGCTCTAATAGTACCGTTAGTGTTTCTAGGCCCAGAGAGCTTAGTTTAGCGTTTCTGTGAACAGTGACACTTTGTCAGTTCTCCTGAGTGAATGAATAGAACGATGCTTCTGAAGTGCTGAAAAGGTTCTTTCACTGTAAGAGAATGTCAGTTCATGCAATGTTAAGAGCAAAGCTTGCCAAACTGAAAGATGTTCATTTCAAATGATGTCATGTGTTATTTGCAATGCAGAAATGACTTTCTTTAATGTGTTAGGCGTTTTCTGCTCTAACAGTAAATTTAGTGTTTCTAGACCCAGAGAGCTTCGTTTAGCGTTTCTGTGAACCGGGACAATGTGTCAGTTCTCCTGAGTGAATGAATAGACCGATGCTTCTCAAGTGCTGAAAAGGTTCTTTCACTGTAAGAGAAAGTCAATTCATGCAATATTAAGAGCACTGCTTGCCAAAATAAATGATGGTCAGTTCAAACGATATTAAGTCTTATTTGCAATGCAGAAACATATTCAATTCAAATGATATTAAGTCTTATTTGCAATGCAGAAAATCGTTTCTTTAATGGGTTAGATGTTTTCTGCTGTAAAAGTAAAGTTAGTGTTACTAGGCCCAGAGAGCTTCGTTTAGAGTTTCTGTGAACAGTGGTAATGTGTTAGTGCTCCTGAGTGAAAGAAGAAAACGAGGCTTCTCAAAGGCTGAAAAGCTTCTTTCCCTTTAAAAGAATGTCAATTCATGCAATGTTAAGAGCAAAATTTGCCAAAATGAAAGTTTTTCGTTTCAAATGAAATAAAGTCTTCTTTGCAATGCAGAAAAGCGTTTCTTTTATGGGTTAGATATTTTCTGCTCTAAAACTAAAGTTACTGTTACTAGACCCAGAGAGCTTAGTTTAGCGTTTCTGTGAACAGTGACACTTTGTCAGTCTTCCTGAGTGAATGTAGAAAACGAGATTTCACAAGTCCTGAAAAGCTTCTTTCCCTGTAAGAGAATGTCAGTTCATGCAATATTAAGAACAAAGTTTGCCAAAATGAAAGTTTTTCGTTTCAAATGAAATAAAGTCTTCTTTGCAATGCAGAAAATCTTTTCTTTAATGGGTTAGATGTTTTCTGCTCTAATGGTAAAGTTAGTGTTTACTAAGCCCAGAGAGCTTAGTTTAGCGTTTCTGTGAACAGTGACAATGTGTCATTGCTCCTGAGTGAATGAAAATAACGAGGCTTCACAAGTGCTAAAATTCTTGTTTCACTGTAATAGAATGTCAGTTCATGCAATATTAAGACCAAAGTTTGCCAAAATGAAAGATGTTCGTTTCAAATGAAGTCTAGTCTTATTTGTAATGCAGAAAAGCATTTCTTTAATGGGTTAGATGTTTTCTGCTATAATAGTAAAGTTAGTGTTACTCAGCCCAGAGAGCTTCATTAAGCGTTTCTGTGAAAGGTGACTATGTTCGTGCTCTTGAGTGAATGAAGAAAACGAGACTTCACAAGCGCTGAAAAGCTTCTTTCCCTGTAAGAGAATGTCGGTTTATGCAATGTTACGAGCAATGCTTGCCAAAATGAAAGTTATTCGTTTCAAATGAAATACTCTTATTTGCAATGCAGAAATGCCTTTCTTTAATTTGTTAGGTAATTTCTGCTCTAATAGTAAATTTAGTGTTACTAGACCCAGAGAGCTTAGTTTAGCGTTTCTGTGAACAGTAACAATGTGTCATTGCTCCTGAGTGAATGAAAATAACGAGGCTTCACAAGTGCTAAAAATCTTGTTTCTATGTAAGAGAATGTCAGTTCATGCAATATTAAGAGCAAAGTTTGCCAAAATGAAAGATGTTCGTTTCAAATGAAATATAGTCTTATTTGCAATGCAGAAAAGCATTTCTTTAAAGGGTTAGATGTTTTTGCTATAACAGGAAAGTTAGTGTTACTAGACCCAGAGAGCTTAGTTTAGTGTCTCTGTGAACAGTGACAATGTGTCAGTTCTCCTGAGTGAATGAATAGAACGATGCTTCTCAAGTGTTGAAAAGCTTCTTTCCCTGTAAAAGAATGTCGGTTCATGCAATGTTACGAGCAATGCCTGCCAAAATGAAAGTTATTCGTTTCAAATGAAATAAAGTCTTATTTGAAATGCAGAAAAGCCTTTCTTTAATGTGTTAGGTAATTTCTGCTCTAATAGTAAATTTAGTGTTACTAGACCCAGAGAGCTTAGTTTAGCGTTTCTGTGAACAGTGACAATGTGCCATTGCTCCTGAGTGAATAAAAATAACGAGGCTTCACAAGTGCTAAAAATCTTGTTTCTATGTAAGAGAATGTCAGTTCATGCAATTTTAAGAGCTCAGCTAGCCAAAATAAAATATGTTCATTTCAAATTATATAAAGCCTTATTTGCAATGCAGAAAAGCGTTTCTTTATTGGGTTAGAAGTTTTCTGCTCTACAACAAAAGTTAGTGTTACTAGGCCCAGAGAGCTTAGTTTAGCGTTTCTGTGAACAGTGACAATGTGTCAGTTCTCCTGAGTGAATGAATAGAACGATGCTTCTCAAGTGCTGAAAAGCTTCTTTCCCTGTAAAAGAATGTCGGTTCATGCAATGTTACGAGCAATGCTTGCCAAAATGAAAGTTATTCGTTTCAAATGAAATAAAGTCTTATTTGAAATGCAGAAAAGCCTTTCTTTAATGGGTTAAGTATTTTCTGCTCTAATAGTAAAGTTAGTGTTACTAAGCCCAGAGAACGTAGTTAAGCGTTTCTGTGAACGGTGATATTATGTTAGTGCTCCTGAGTGAATGAAGAAAACGAGACTTTATACGTGCTGAAACGCTTCTTTCGTTGTAAGACACTTACAGTTCATGCAATGTTAGGAGCAAATTTTGCCAAAATGAAAGTTTTTCGTTTCAAATGAAATAAAGTCTTCTTTCTGTGTTAGGCATTTTCTGCTCTAATAGTACCGTTAGTGTTTCTAGGCCCAGAGAGCTTAGTTTAGCGTTTCTGTGAACAGTGACACTTTGTCAGTTCTCCTGAGTGAATGAATAGAACGATGCTTCTAAAGTGCTGAAAAGGTTCTTTCACTGTAAGAGAACGTCAGTTCATGCAATATTAAGAGCAAAATTTGCCAAAATAAAATATGTTCATTTCAAATTATATAAAACTTTATTTGCAATGTAGAAAAGCGTTTCTTTAATGGGTTAGAAGTTTTCTGCACTACGACTAAAGTTACTGTTACTAGGCCCAGAGAGCTTACTTTAGCGTTTCTGTGAACAGTGACACTTTGTCAGTTCTCCTGAGTGAATGAATAGAACGATGCTCTTCAAGTGCTGAAAAGCTTCTTTCACTGTAAGAGAATGTCAGATCATTCAATGTTAAGAGCACAGCTTGCCAAACTGAAAGATGTTCATTTCAAATGATATAATGTGTTATTTGCAATGCAGACAAGCCTTTCGTTAATGTGTTAAGTATTTGTTGCTCTAATAGTAAAGTTAGTGTTACTAAGCCCAGAGAGCTTCGTTTAGCGTTTCTGTGAACAGTGGTACTATGTCAGTGCACCTGAATGAAAGACGAAAACGAGGCTTCTCAAGTGCTGAAAAGCTTCTTTCCCTGTAAAAGAATGTCGGTTCATGCAATGTTACGAGCAATGCTTGCCAAAATGAAAGTTATTCGTTTCAAATGATATAAAGTCTTATTTGCAATGCAGAAAAGCGTTTCTTTTATGGGTTAGATATTTTCTGCTCTAAAACTAAAGTTACTGTTACTAGACCCAGAGAGCTTAGTTTAGCGTTTCTATGAACAGTGACACTTTGTCAGTCTTCCTGAGTGAATGAAGAAAACGAGACTTCACAAGTGCTAAAAATCTTGTTTGTTTGTAAGAGAATGTCAGTTCATGCAATATTCAGAACAAAATTTGCCAAAATAAAATATGTTAATTTCAAATCATATATAACTTTATTTGCAATGTAGAAAAGCGTTTCTTAAATGGGTTAGAAGTTTTCTGCTCTACAACTAAAGTTACTGTTACTAGTCCCAGAGAGCTTAGTTTAGCGTTTCTGTGAACAGTGACACTTTGTCAGTCTTCCTGAGTGAATGAAGAAAACGAGATTTCACAAGTCCTGAAAAGCTTCTTTCCCTGTAAGAGAATGTCGGTTCATGCAATATTAAGAGCAAAGTTTGCCAAAATGAAAGATGTTCGTTTCAAATGAAATATAGTCTTATTTGCAATGCAGAAAAGCATTTCTTTAATGGGTTAGATGTTTTCTGCTGTAATAGTAAAGTTAGTGTTACTAAGCCCAGAGGGCTTCATTAAGCGTTTCTGTGAAAGGTGACTATGTTAGTGCTCCTGAGTGAATGAACAAAACGAGACTTCACAAGTGCTAAAAATCTTGTTTCCTTGTAAGAGAATGTCAGTTCATGCAATATTAAGAGCAAAGTTTGCCAAAATGAAAGATGTTCATTTCAAATGATATAAAGTCTTATTTGCAATGCAGAAAAGCGTTTCTTTTATGGGTTAGATATTTTCTGCTCTAAAACTAAAGTTACTGTTACTAGACCAAGAGAGCTTAGTTTAGCGTTTCTGTGAACAGTGACAATGTGTCTGTTCTCCTGAGTGAATGAATAGAACGATGCTTCTCAAGTGCTGAAAAGCTTCTTTCACTGTAAGAGAATGTCAGGTCATGCAATGTTAAGAGCAAAGCTTGCCAAACTGAAACATGTTCATTTCAAATGACATAATGTGTTATTTGCAATGCAGACAAGCCTTTCTTTAATGTGTTAGGTATTTTCTGCTCTAATAGTAAAGTTAGTGTTACTAAGCCCAGAGAGCGTAGTTAAGCGTTTCTGTGAACGGTGATATTATGTTAGTGCTCCTGAGTGAATGAAGAAAACGAGACTTCATACGTGCTGAAACGCTTCTTTCGTTGTAAGACACTTACAGTTCATACAATGTTAGGAGCAAATTTTGCCAAAATGAAAGTTTTTCGTTTCAAATGAAATAAAGTCTTCTTTGCAATGCAGAAAAGACTTACTTTACTATGTTAGGCATTTTCTGCTCTAATAGTACCGTTAGTGTTTCTAGGCCCAGAGAGCTTAGTTTAGCGTTTCTGTGAACAGTGACACTTTGTCAGTTCTCCTGAGTGAATGAATAGAACGATGCTTCTGAAGTGCTGAAAAGGTTCTTTCACTGTAAGAGAATGTCAGTTCATGCAATGTTAAGAGCAAAGCTTGCCAAACTGAAAGATGTTCATTTCAAATGATGTCATGTGTTATTTGCAATGCAGAAATGACTTTCTTTAATGTGTTAGGCGTTTTCTGCTCTAACAGTAAATTTAGTGTTTCTAGACCCAGAGAGCTTCGTTTAGCATTTCTGTGAACCGGGACAATGTGTCAGTTCTCCTGAGTGAATGAATAGACCGATGCTTCTCAAGTGCTGAAAAGGTTCTTTCACTGTAAGAGAAAGTCAATTCATGCAATATTAAGAGCACTGCTTGCCAAAATAAATGATGGTCAGTTCAAACGATATTAAGTCTTATTTGCAATGCAGAAACATATTCAATTCAAATGATATTAAGTCTTATTTGCAATGCAGAAAATCGTTTCTTTAATGGGTTAGATGTTTTCTGCTGTAAAAGTAAAGTTAGTGTTACTAGGCCCAGAGAGCTTCGTTTAGAGTTTCTGTGAACAGTGGTAATGTGTTAGTGCTCCTGAGTGAAAGAAGAAAACGAGGCTTCTCAAAGGCTGAAAAGCTTCTTTCCCTTTAAAAGAATGTCAATTCATGCAATGTTAAGAGCAAAATTTGCCAAAATGAAAGTTTTTCGTTTCAAATGAAATAAAGTCTTCTTTGCAATGCAGAAAAGCGTTTATTTTATGGGTTAGATATTTTCTGCTCTAAAACTAAAGATACCGTTACTAGACCCAGAGAGCTTAGTTTAGAGTTTCTGTGAACAGTAAAACTTTGTCAGTCTTCCTGAGTGAATGAAGAAAACGAGACTTCACAAGTGCTAAAAATCTTGTTTGTTTGTAAAAGAATGTCAGTTCATGCAATATTCAGAGCAAAATTTGCCAAAATAAAATATGTTAATTTCAAGACATATAAAACTTTATTTGCAATATAGAAAAGGATTTCTTTAATGGGTTAGAAGTTTTCTGCTCTACAACTAAAGTTACTGTTACTAGTCCCAGAGATCTTAGTTTAGCGTTTCTGTGAACAGTGACACTGTGTCAGTTCTCCTGAGTGAATGAATAGAACGATGCTTCTCAAGTGCTGAAAAGCTTCTTTCCCTGTAAAAGAATGTCGGTTCATGCAATGTTACGAGCAATGCTTGCCAAAATGAAAGTTATTCGTTTCAAATGAAATAAAGTCTTATTTGAAATGCAGAAAAGCCTTTCTTTAATGTGTTAGGTAATTTCTGCTCTAATAGTAAATTTAGTGTTACTAGACCCAGAGAGCTTAGTTTAGCGTTTCTGTGAACAGTGACAATGTGTCATTGCTCCTGAGTGAATAAAAATAACGAGGCTTCACAAGTGCTAAAAATCTTGTTTCACTGTAAGAGAATGTCAGTTCATGCAATGTTAAGAGCACAGCTTGCCAAAATGAAAGATGTTCGTTTCAAATGAAATAAAGTCTTATTTGCAATGCAAAACAGACTTTCTTTAATGTGTTAGGCGTTTTCTGCTCTAATAGTAAAGTTAGTGTTACTAAGCCCAGAGAGCTTAGTTAAGCGTTCCTGAGAACGGTGACACTTTGTCAGTCTTCTTGAGTGAATGAAGAAAACGAGACTTCACAAGTGCTAAAAATCTTGTTTGTTTGTAAAAGAATGTCAGTTCATGCAATATTCAGAGCAAAATTTGTCAAAATAAAATATGTTAATTTCAAGTCATATAAAACTTTATTTGCAATATAGAAAAGGATTTCTTTAATGGGTTAGAAGTTTTCTGCTCTACAACTAAAGTTACTGTTACTAGTCCCAGAGATCTTAGTTTAGCATTTCTGTGAACAGTGAAAATGTGTCAGTTCTCCTGAGTGAATGAATAGAACGATCCTTCTCAAGTGCTGAAAAGCTTCTTTCACTGTAAGAGAATGTCAGGTCATGCAATGTTAAGAGCAAAGCTTGCCAAAATGAAAGATGTTCATTTCAAATGACATAATGTGTTATTTGCAATTCAGACAAGCCTTTCTTTAATGTGTTAAGTATTTGTTGCTCTAATAGTAAAGTTAGTATTACTAAGTCCAGAGAGCTTCGTTTAGCGTTTCTGTGAACAGTGGTACTATGTCAGTGCACCTGAATGAAAGACGAAAACGAGGCTTCTCAAGTGCTGAAAACCTTCTTTCCCTGTAAAAGAATGTCGGTTCATGCAATGTTACGAGCAATGCTTGCCAAAATGAAAGCTATTCCTTTCAAATGAAATAAAGTCTTATTTGCAATGCAGAAAAGCCTTTCTTTAATGTGTTAGGTAATTTCTGCTCTAATAGTAAATTTAGTGTTACTAGACCCAGAGAGCTTAGTTTAGCGTTTCTGTGAACAGTGGCAATGTGTCATTGCTCCTGAGTGAATGAAAATAACGAGGCTTCACAAGTGATAAAAATCTTGTTTCTATGTAAGAGAATGTCATTTCATGCAATTTTAAGAGCTCAGCTAGCCAAAATAAAATATGTTCATTTCAAATTATATAAAGCCTTATTTGCAATGTAGAAAAGCGTTTCTTTATTGGGTTAGAAGTTTTCTGCTCTACAACAAAAGTTAGTGTTACTAGGCCCAGAGAGCTTAGTTTAGCGTTTCTGTGAACAGTGACAATGTGTCAGTTCTCCTGAGTGAATGAATAGAACGATGCTTCTCAAGTGCTGAAAAGCTTCTTTCCCTGTAAAAGAATGTCAGTTCATGCAATATTAAGAGCAAAGTTTGCCAAAATGAAAGATGTTCGTTTCAAATGAAATATAGTCTTATTTGCAATGCAGAAAAGCATTTCTTTAATGGGTTAGAAGTTTTCTGCTCTACAACTAAAGTTACTGTTACTAGGCCCAGAGAGCTTAGTTTAGCGTTTCTGTGAACAGTGACATTGTGTCAGTTCTCCTGAGTGAATGAAAAAAACAATGTTTCTTAAGTGCTGAAAAGCTTCTTTCCTTGTAAGAGAATTTCAGTTCATGCAATGTTAAGAGCAATGCTTGCCAAAATGAAAGTTATTAGTTTCAAATGAAATAAAGTCTTATTTGCAATGCAGAAAAGCGTTTCTTTAATGGGTTAGACATTTTCTGCTCTAAAAGTAAAGTTAGTGTTACTAGACCCAGAGAGCTTAGTTTAGCGTTTCTGTGAACAGTGACACTTTGTCAGTTCTCCAGAGTTAATGAATAGAACGATGCTTCTCAAGTGCTGAAAAGCTTCTTTCACTGTAAGAGAATGTCAGGTCATGCAATGTTAAGAGCAAAGCTTGCCAAACTGAAAGATGTTCATTTCAAATGACATAATGTGTTATTTGCAATGCAGACAAACCTTTCTTTAATGTGTTAAGTATTTTCTGCTCTAATAGTAAAGTTAGTGTTACTAAGCCCAGAGAGCGTAGTTAAGCGTTTCTGTGAACGGTGATATTATGTTAGTGCTCCTGAGTGAATGAAGAAAACGAGACTTCATACGTGCTGAAACGCTTCTTTCGTTGTAAGACACTTACAGTTCATGCAATGTTAGGAGCAAATTTTGCCAAAATGAAAGTTTTTCGTTTCAAATGAAATAAAGTCTTCTTTGCAATGCAGAAAAGACTTACTTTACTGTGTTAAGCATTTTCTGCTCTAATAGTACCGTTAGTGTTTCTAGGCCCAGAGAGCTTAGTTTAGCGTTTCTGTGAACCGGGACAATGTGTCAGTTCTCCTGAGTGAATGAATAGACCGATGCTTCTCAAGTGCTGAAAAGGTTCTTTCACTGTAAGAGAAAGTCAATTCATGCAATATTAAGAGCACTGCTTGCCAAAATAAATGATGGTCAGTTCAAACGATATGAAGTCTTATTTGCAATGCAGAAACATATTCAATTCAAATGATATTAAGTCTTATTTGCAATGCAGAAAATCGTTTCTTTAATGGGTTAGATGTTTTCTGCTGTAAAAGTAAAGTTAGTGTTACTAGGCCCAGAGAGCTTCGTTTAGAGTTTCTGTGAACAGTGGTAATGTGTCAGTGCTCCTGAGTGAAAGAAGAAAACGAGGCTTCTCAAAGGCTGAATAGCTTCTTTCCCTTTAAAAGAATGTCAATTCATGCAATGTTAAGAGCAAAATTTGCCAAAATGAAAGTTTTTCGTTTCAAATGAAATAAAGTCTTCTTTGCAATGCAGAAAATCTTTTCTTTAATGGGTTAGATGTTTTCTGCTATAACAGGAAAGTTAGTGTTACTAGACCCAGAGAGCTTAGTTTAGCGTCTCTGTGAACAGTGACAATGTGTCAGTTCTCCTGAGTGAATGAATAGAATGATGCTTCTCAAGTGCTGAAAAGCTTCTTTCCCTGTAAAAGAATGTCGGTTCATGCAATGTTACGAGCAATGCCTGCCAAAATGAAAGTTATTCGTTTCAAATGAAATAAAGTCTTATTTGAAATGCAGAAAAGCCTTTCTTTAATGTGTTAGGTAATTTCTGCTCTAATAGTAAATTTAGTGTTACTAGACCCAGAGAGCTTAGTTTAGCGTTTCTGTGAACAGTGACAATGTGTCATTGCTCCTGAGTGAATGAAAATAACGAGGCTTCACAAGTGCTAAAATTCTTGTTTCACTGTAAGAGAATGTCAGTTCATGCAATGTTAAGAGCACAGATTGCCAAAATGAAAGATGTTCGTTTCAAATGAAATAAAGTCTTATTTGCAATGCAAAACAGACTTTCTTTAATGTGTTAGGCGTTTTCTGCTCTAATAGTAAAGTTAGTGTTACTAAGCCCAGAGAGCTTAGTTAGGCGTTTCTGAGAACGGTGACGCTATGTTAGTGCTCTTGAGTGAATGAAGAAAACGAGACTTCACAAGTGCTAAAAATCTTGTTTCCTTGTAAGAGAATGTCAGTTCATGCAATATTAAGAGCAAAGTTTGCCAAAATGAAAGATGTTCATTTCAAATGATATAAAGTCTTATTTGCAATGCAGAAAAGCGTTTCTTTTATGGGTTAGATATTTTCTGCTCTAAAACTAAAGATACCGTTACTAGACCCAGAGAGCTTAGTTTAGAGTTTCTGTGAACAGTAAAACTTTGTCAGTCTTCCTGAGTGAATGAAGAAAACGAGACTTCACAAGTGCTAAAAATCTTGTTTGTTTGTAAGAGAATGTCAGTTCATGCAATATTCAGAGCAAAGTTTGCCAAAATGAAAGATGTTCGTTTCAAATGAAATATAGTCTTATTTGCAATGCAGAAAAGCATTTCTTTAATGGGTTAGATGATTTCTGCTATAATAGGAAAGTTAGTGTTACTAGAACCAGAGAGCTTAGTTTAGCGTTTCTGTGAACAGTGAGAATGTGTCAGTTCTCCTGAGTGAATGAATAGAAAGATGCTTCTCAAGTGCTAAAAAGCTTCTTTCACTGTAAGAGAATGTCAGTTCATGCAATGATAAGAGCAAAGCTTGCGAAACTGAAAGATGTTCATTTCAAATGACATAATGTGTTATTTGCAATGCAGACAAGCGTTTCTTTAATGTGTTCAGTATTTTCTGCTCTAATAGTAAAGTTAGTGTTACTAAGCCCAGAGAGCGTAGTCAAGCGTTTCTGTGAACAGTGACATTGTGTCAGTTCTCCTGAGTGAATGAATAAAACAATGTTTCTTAAGTGCTGAAAAGCTTCTTTCCTTGTAAGAGAATTTCAGTTCATGCAATGTTAAGAGCAATGCTTGCCAAAATGAAAGTTATTCGTTTCAAATGAAATAAAGTCTTATTTGCAATGCAGAAAAGCATTACTTTAATGGGTTAGACATTTTCTGCTCTAAAGGTAAAGTTAGTGTTACTAGACCCAGAGAGCTTAGTTTAGCGTTTCTGTGAACAGTGACACTTTGTCAGTTCTCCTGAGTGAATGAATAGAACGATGCTTCTCAAGTGCTGAAAAGCTTCTTTCCCTGTAAGAGAATGTCAGTTCAAGAGCACAGCTTGCCAAACTGAAAGATGTTCATTTTCAAATGACATAATGTGTTATTTGCAATGCAGAAAAGCCTTTCTTTAATGTGTTAGGTAATTTCTGCTCAAATAGTAAATTTAGTGTTACTAGACCTAGAGAGCTTAGTTTAGCGTTTCTGTGAACAGTGACACTTTGTCAGTCTTCCTGAGTGAATGAAGAAAACGAGGCTTCACAAGTCCTGAAAAGCTTCTTTCCCTGTAAGAGAATGTCAGTTTCCCTGTAAGAGAATGTCAGTTCAAGAGCACAGCTTGCCAAAATGAAAGATGTACGTGTCAAATGAAATAAAGTTTTATTTGCAATGCAGAAAAGCGTTTCTTTAATGGGTTAGTTGTTTTCCGCTATAATAGGAAAGTTAGTGTTACTAGACCCAGAGAGCTTAGTTTAGCGTTTCTGTGAACAGTGACACTTTGTCAGTTCTCCTGAGTAAATGAATAGAACGATGCTTCTCAAGTGCTGAAAAGCTTCTTTCACTGTAAGAGAAAGTCAGTTCATGCAATATTAAGAGCAAAGTTTGCCAAAATGAAAGATGTTCGTTTCAAATGAAATAAAGTCTTATTTGCAATGCAGAAAAGCGTTTCTTTTATGGGTTAGATATTTTCTGCTCTAAAACTAAAGTTACTGTTACTAGATCCAGAGAGCTTAGTTTAGCGTTTCTGTGAACAGTGACACTTTGTCAGTCTTCCTGAGTGAATGAAGAAAACGAGACTTCACAAGTCCTGAAAAGCTTCTTTCCCAGTAAGAGAATGTCAGTTCATGCAATATTAAGAGCAAAGTTTGCCAAAATGAAAGATGTTCGTCTCAAATGAAATATAGTCTTATTTGCAATGCAGAAAAGCCTTTCTTTAATGTGTTAAGTATTTGTTGCTCTAATAGTAAAGTTAGTATTACTAAGTCCAGAGAGCTTCGTTTAGCGTTTCTGTGAACAGTGGTACTATGTCAGTGCACCTGAATGAAAGACGAAAACGAGGCTTCTCAAGTGCTGAAAACCTTCTTTCCCTGTAAAAGAATGTCGGTTCATGCAATGTTACGAGCAATGCCTGCCAAAATGAAAGTTATTCGTTTCAAATGAAATAAAGTCTTATTTGAAATGCAGAAAAGCCTTTCTTTAATGTGTTGGGTAATTTCTGCTCTAATAGTAAATTTAGTGTTACTAGACCCAGAGAGCTTAGTTTAGCGTTTCTGTGAACAGTGGCAATGTGTCATTGCTCCTGAGTGAATGAAAATAACGAGGCTTCACAAGTGATAAAAATCTTGTTTCTATGTAAGAGAATGTCATTTCATGCAATTTTAAGAGCTCAGCTAGCCAAAATAAAATATGTTCATTTCAAATTATATAAAGCCTTATTTGCAATGTAGAAAAGCGTTTCTTTATTGGGTTAGAAGTTTTCTGCTCTACAACAAAAGTTAGTGTTACTAGGCCCAGAGAGCTTAGTTTAGCGTTTCTGTGAACAGTGACAATGTGTCAGTTCTCCTGAGTGAATGAATAGAACGATGCTTCTCAAGTGCTGAAATGCTTCTTTCCCTGTAAAAGAATGTCGGTTCATGCAATGTTACGAGCAATGCCTGCCAAAATGAAAGTTATTAGTTTCAAATGAAATAAAGTCTTATTTGAAATGCAGAAAAGCCTTTCTTTAATGTGTTAGGTAATTTCTGATCTAATAGTAAATTTAGTGTTACTAGACCCAGAGAGCTTAGTTTAGCGTTTCTGTGAACAGTGACAATGTGTCAGTTCTCCTGAGTGAATGAATAGAACGATGCTTCTCAAGTGCTGAAAAGCTTCTTTCCCTGTAAGAGAATGTCAGTTCATGCAATGTTAAGAGCAATGCTTGCCAAAATGAAAGATGTTCGTTTCAAATGAAATATAGTCTTATTTGCAATGCAGAAAAGCATTTCTTTAATGGGTTAGAAGTTTTCTGCTCTACAACTAAAGTTACTGTTACTAGGCCCAGAGAGCTTAGTTTAGCGTTTCTGTGAACAGTGACATTGTGTCAGTTCTCCTGAGTGAATGAAAAAAACAATGTTTCTTAAGTGCTGAAAAGCTTCTTTCCTTGTAAGAGAATTTCAGTTCATGCAATGTTAAGAGCAATGCTTGCCAAAATGAAAGTTATTCGTTTCAAATGAAATAAAGTCTTATTTGCAATGCAGAAAAGCGTTTCTTTAATGGGTTAGACATTTTCTGCTCTAAAAGTAAAGTTACTGTTACTAGGCCCAAAGAGCTTAGTTTAGCGTTTCTGTGAACAGTGACACTTTGTCAGTTCTCCTGAGTGAATGAATAGAACGATGCTTCTCAAGTGCTGAAAAGCTTCTTTCACTGTAAGAGAATGTCAGGTCATGCAATATTAAGAGCAAAGCTTGCCAAACTGAAAGATGTTCTTTTCAAATGACATAATGTGTTATTTGCAATACAGAAAAGCCTTTTTTTAATGTGTTAAGTATTTGTTGCTCTAATAGTAAAGTTAGTGTTACTAAGCCCAGAGAGCTTCGTTTAGCGTTTCTGTGAACAGTGGTACTATGTCAGTGCACCTGAGTGAAAGACGAAAACGAGGCTTCTCAAGTGCTGAAAAGCTTCTTTCCCTGCAAAAGAATGTCGGTTCATGCAATGTTAAGAGCAATGCTTGCCAAAATAAAACATGTTCATTTCAAATGCTATAAAGTCTTATGTGTAATGCAGAAAAGCCTTTCTTTAATGTGTTAGGTAATTTCTGCTCTAATAGTAAATTTAGTGTTACTAGACCTAGAGAGCTTAGTTTAGCGTTTCTGTGAACAGTGACACTTTGTCAGTCTTCCTGAGTGAATGAAGAAAACGAGGCTTCACAAGTCCTGAAAAGCTTCTTTCCCTGTAAGAGAATGTCAGTTTCCCTGTAAGAGAATGTCATTTCAAGAGCACAGCTTGCCAAAATGAAAGATGTTCGTGTCAAATGAAATAAAGTTTTATTTGCAATGCAGAAAAGCGTTTCTTTAATGAGTTAGTTGTTTTCCGCTATAATAGGAAGGTTAGTGTTACTAGACCCAGAGAGCTTAGTTTAGCGTTTCTGTGAACAGTGACACTTTGTCAGTTCTCCTGAGTGAATGAAAATGACGAGGCTTCACAAGTGCTAAAAATCTTGTTTCTATGTAAGAGAATGTCAGTTCATGCAATGTTAAGAGCTCAGCTGGCCAAAATAAAATATGTTCATTTCAAATTATATAAAGCCTTATTTGCAATGCAGAAAAGCGTTTCTTTAATGGGTTAGAAGTTTTCTGCTCTAAAACTAAAGTTACTGTTACTAGATCCAGAGAGCTTAGTTTAGCGTTTCTGTGAACAGTGACACTTTGTCAGCTCTCCTGAGTGAATGAATAGAACGATGCTTCTCAAGTGCTGAAAAGCTTCTTTCACTGTAAGAGAAAGTCACTTCATGCAATATTAAGAGCAAAGTTTGCCAAAATGAAAGATGTTAGTTTCAAATGAAATAAAGTCTTATTTGCAATGCAAAAAAGACTTTCTTTAATGTGTTAGGCGTTTTCTGCTCTAATAGTAAAGTTAGTGTTACTAAGCCCAGAGAGCTTAGTTAAGCGTTTCTGAGAACGGTGACGCTATGTTAGTGCTCCTGAGTGAATGAAGAAAACGAGACTTCACAAGTGCTAAAAATCTTGTTTCTTTGCAAGAGAATGTCAGTTCATGCAATATTAAGAGCAAAGTTTGCCAAAATTAAAGATGTTCATTTCAAATGATATAAAGTCTTATTTGCAATGCAGAAAAGCGTTTCTTTTATGGGTTAGATATTTTCTGCTCTAAAACTAAAGATACCGTTACTAGACCCAGAGAGCTTAGTTTAGCGTTTCTGTGAACAGTAACACTTTGTCAGTCTTCCTGAGTGAATGAAGAAAACGAGACTTCACTAGTCCTGAAAAGCGTCTTTCGCTGTAAGAGAATGTCAGTTCATGCAATATTAAGAGCAAAGTTTGCCAAAATGAAAGATGTTCGTTTCAAATGAAATATAGTCTTATTTGCAATGCAGAAAAGCATTTCTTTAATGGGTTAGATGATTTCTGCTATAATAGGAAAGTTAGTGTTACTAGAACCAGAGAGCTTAGTTTAGCGTTTCTGTGAACAGTGAGAATGTGTCAGTTCTCCTGAGTGAATGAATAGAAAGATGCTTCTCAAGTGCTAAAAAGCTTCTTTCACTGTAAGAGAATGTCAGTTCATGCAATGATAAGAGCAAAGCTTGCGAAACTGAAAGATGTTCATTTCAAATGACATAATGTGTTATTTGCAATGCAGACAAGCGTTTCTTTAATGTGTTCAGTATTTTCTGCTCTAATAGTAAAGTTAGTGTTACTAAGCCCAGAGAGCGTAGTTAAGCGTTTCTGTGAACAGTGACATTGTGTCAGTTCTCCTGAGTGAATGAATAAAACAATGTTTCTTAAGTGCTGAAAAGCTTCTTTCCTTGTAAGAGAATTTCAGTTCATGCAATGTTAAGAGCAATGCTTGCCAAAATGAAAGTTATTCGTTTCAAATGAAATAAAGTCTTATTTGCAATGCAGAAAAGCATTACTTTAATGGGTTAGACATTTTCTGCTCTAAAGGTAAAGTTAGTGTTACTAGACCCAGAGAGCTTAGTTTAGCGTTTCTGTGAACAGTGACACTTTGTCAGTTCTCCTGAGTGAATGAATAGAACGATGCTTCTCAAGTGCTGAAAAGCTTCTTTCCCTGTAAGAGAATGTCAGTTCAAGAGCACAGCTTGCCAAACTGAAAGATGTTCATTTCAAATGACATAATGTGTTATTTGCAATGCAGAAAAGCCTTTCTTTAATGTGTTAGGTAATTTCTGCTCTAATAGTAAATTTAGTGTTACTAGACCTAGAGAGCTTAGTTTAGCGTTTCTGTGAACAGTGACACTTTGTCAGTCTTCCTGAGTGAATGAAGAAAACGAGGCTTCACAAGTCCTGAAAAGCTTCTTTCCCTGTAAGAGAATGTCAGTTTCCCTGTAAGAGAATGTCAGTTCAAGAGCACAGCTTGCCAAAATGAAAGATGTACGTGTCAAATGAAATAAAGTTTTATTTGCAATGCAGAAAAGCGTTTCTTTAATGGGTTAGTTGTTTTCCGCTATAATAGGAAAGTTAGTGTTACTAGACCCAGAGAGCTTAGTTTAGCGTTTCTGTGAACAGTGACACTTTGTCAGTTCTCCTGAGTAAATGAATAGAACGATGCTTCTCAAGTGCTGAAAAGCTTCTTTCACTGTAAGAGAAAGTCAGTTCATGCAATATTAAGAGCAAAGTTTGCCAAAATGAAAGATGTTCGTTTCAAATGAAATAAAGTCTTATTTGCAATGCAGAAAAGCGTTTCTTTTATGGGTTAGATATTTTCTGCTCTAAAACTAAAGTTACTGTTACTAGATCCAGAGAGCTTAGTTTAGCGTTTCTGTGAACAGTGACACTTTGTCAGTCTTCCTGAGTGAATGAAGAAAACGAGACTTCACAAGTCCTGAAAAGCTTCTTTCCCAGTAAGAGAATGTCAGTTCATGCAATATTAAGAGCAAAGTTTGCCAAAATGAAAGATGTTCGTCTCAAATGAAATATAGTCTTATTTGCAATGCAGAAAAGCCTTTCTTTAATGTGTTAAGTATTTGTTGCTCTAATAGTAAAGTTAGTATTACTAAGTCCAGAGAGCTTCGTTTAGCGTTTCTGTGAACAGTGGTACTATGTCAGTGCACCTGAATGAAAGACGAAAACGAGGCTTCTCAAGTGCTGAAAACCTTCTTTCCCTGTAAAAGAATGTCGGTTCATGCAATGTTACGAGCAATGCTTGCCAAAATGAAAGCTATTCCTTTCAAATGAAATAAAGTCTTATTTGCAATGCAGAAAAGCCTTTCTTTAATGTGTTAGGTAATTTCTGCTCTAATAGTAAATTTAGTGTTACTAGACCCAGAGAGCTTAGTTTAGCGTTTCTGTGAACAGTGGCAATGTGTCATTGCTCCTGAGTGAATGAAAATAACGAGGCTTCACAAGTGATAAAAATCTTGTTTCTATGTAAGAGAATGTCATTTCATGCAATTTTAAGAGCTCAGCTAGCCAAAATAAAATATGTTCATTTCAAATTATATAAAGCCTTATTTGCAATGTAGAAAAGCGTTTCTTTATTGGGTTAGAAGTTTTCTGCTCTACAACAAAAGTTAGTGTTACTAGGCCCAGAGAGCTTAGTTTAGCGTTTCTGTGAACAGTGACAATGTGTCAGTTCTCCTGAGTGAATGAATAGAACGATGCTTCTCAAGTGCTGAAATGCTTCTTTCCCTGTAAAAGAATGTCGGTTCATGCAATGTTACGAGCAATGCCTGCCAAAATGAAAGTTATTAGTTTCAAATGAAATAAAGTCTTATTTGAAATGCAGAAAAGCCTTTCTTTAATGTGTTAGGTAATTTCTGATCTAATAGTAAATTTAGTGTTACTAGACCCAGAGAGCTTAGTTTAGCGTTTCTGTGAACAGTGACAATGTGTCAGTTCTCCTGAGTGAATGAATAGAACGATGCTTCTCAAGTGCTGAAAAGCTTCTTTCCCTGTAAGAGAATGTCAGTTCATGCAATGTTAAGAGCAATGCTTGCCAAAATGAAAGATGTTCGTTTCAAATGAAATATAGTCTTATTTGCAATGCAGAAAAGCATTTCTTTAATGGGTTAGAAGTTTTCTGCTCTACAACTAAAGTTACTGTTACTAGGCCCAGAGAGCTTAGTTTAGCGTTTCTGTGAACAGTGACATTGTGTCAGTTCTCCTGAGTGAATGAAAAAAACAATGTTTCTTAAGTGCTGAAAAGCTTCTTTCCTTGTAAGAGAATTTCAGTTCATGCAATGTTAAGAGCAATGCTTGCCAAAATGAAAGTTATTCGTTTCAAATGAAATAAAGTCTTATTTGCAATGCAGAAAAGCGTTTCTTTAATGGGTTAGACATTTTCTGCTCTAAAAGTAAAGTTACTGTTACTAGGCCCAGAGAGCTTAGTTTAGCGTTTCTGTGAACAGTGACACTTTGTCAGTTCTCCTGAGTGAATGAATAGAACGATGCTTCTCAAGTGCTGAAAAGCTTCTTTCACTGTAAGAGAATGTCAGGTCATGCAATATTAAGAGCAAAGCTTGCCAAACTGAAAGATGTTCTTTTCAAATGACATAATGTGTTATTTGCAATACAGAAAAGCCTTTTTTTAATGTGTTAAGTATTTGTTGCTCTAATAGTAAAGTTAGTGTTACTAAGCCCAGAGAGCTTCGTTTAGCGTTTCTGTGAACAGTGGTACTATGTCAGTGCACCTGAGTGAAAGACGAAAACGAGGCTTCTCAAGTGCTGAAAAGCTTCTTTCCCTGCAAAAGAATGTCGGTTCATGCAATGTTAAGAGCAATGCTTGCCAAAATAAAACATGTTCATTTCAAATGCTATAAAGTCTTATGTGTAATGCAGAAAAGCCTTTCTTTAATGTGTTAGGTAATTTCTGCTCTAATAGTAAATTTAGTGTTACTAGACCTAGAGAGCTTAGTTTAGCGTTTCTGTGAACAGTGACACTTTGTCAGTCTTCCTGAGTGAATGAAGAAAACGAGGCTTCACAAGTCCTGAAAAGCTTCTTTCCCTGTAAGAGAATGTCAGTTTCCCTGTAAGAGAATGTCATTTCAAGAGCACAGCTTGCCAAAATGAAAGATGTTCGTGTCAAATGAAATAAAGTTTTATTTGCAATGCAGAAAAGCGTTTCTTTAATGAGTTAGTTGTTTTCCGCTATAATAGGAAGGTTAGTGTTACTAGACCCAGAGAGCTTAGTTTAGCGTTTCTGTGAACAGTGACACTTTGTCAGTTCTCCTGAGTGAATGAAAATGACGAGGCTTCACAAGTGCTAAAAATCTTGTTTCTATGTAAGAGAATGTCAGTTCATGCAATGTTAAGAGCTCAGCTGGCCAAAATAAAATATGTTCATTTCAAATTATATAAAGCCTTATTTGCAATGCAGAAAAGCGTTTCTTTAATGGGTTAGAAGTTTTCTGCTCTAAAACTAAAGTTACTGTTACTAGATCCAGAGAGCTTAGTTTAGCGTTTCTGTGAACAGTGACACTTTGTCAGCTCTCCTGAGTGAATGAATAGAACGATGCTTCTCAAGTGCTGAAAAGCTTCTTTCACTGTAAGAGAAAGTCACTTCATGCAATATTAAGAGCAAAGTTTGCCAAAATGAAAGATGTTAGTTTCAAATGAAATAAAGTCTTATTTGCAATGCAAAAAAGACTTTCTTTAATGTGTTAGGCGTTTTCTGCTCTAATAGTAAAGTTAGTGTTACTAAGCCCAGAGAGCTTAGTTAAGCGTTTCTGAGAACGGTGACGCTATGTTAGTGCTCCTGAGTGAATGAAGAAAACGAGACTTCACAAGTGCTAAAAATCTTGTTTCTTTGCAAGAGAATGTCAGTTCATGCAATATTAAGAGCAAAGTTTGCCAAAATTAAAGATGTTCATTTCAAATGATATAAAGTCTTATTTGCAATGCAGAAAAGCGTTTCTTTTATGGGTTAGATATTTTCTTCTCTAAAACTAAAGTTACTGTTACTAGACCCAGAGAGCTTAGTTTAGCGTTTCTGGGAACAGTGACACTTTGTCAGTCTTCCTGAGTGAAAGAAGAAAACGAGACATCACAAGTCCTGAAAAGCTTCTTTCAGTGTAAGAGAATGTCAGGTCTTGCAATGTTAAGAGCAAAGCTTGCGAAACTGAAAGATGTTCATTTCAAATGACATAATGTGTTATTTGCAATGCAGACAAGCCTTTCTTTAATGTGTTCAGTATTTTCTGCTCTAATAGTAAAGTTAGTGTTACTAAGCCCAGAGAGCGTAGTTAAGCGTTTCTGTGAACGGTGATATTATGTTAGTGCTCCTGAGTGAATGAAGAAAAAGAGACTTCAAACGTGCTGAAACGCTTCTTTCCCTGTAAGAGAATGTCAGTTCATGCAATGTTAAGAGCACAGCTTGCCAAAATGAAAGATGTTCGTTTCAAATGAAATAAAGTCTTATTTGCAATGCAGAAAAGACTTTCTTTAATGTGTTAGGCGTTTTCTGCTCTAATAGTAAAGTTAGTGTTACTAGACCCAGAGAGCTTAGTTTAGCGTTTCTGTGAACCGTGACAATGTGTCAGTTCTCCTGAGTGAATGAATAGAACGATGCTTCTCAAGTGCTGAAAAGCTTCTTTCCCTGTAAGAGAAAGTCAGATCAATCAATATTAAGAGCACTGCTTGCTAAAATAAAAGATGTTCAGTTCAAACGATATTAAGTCTTATTTGCAAAGAAGGAAGATATTCAATTCAAATGATATAAAGTCTTATTTGCAATGCAGAAAATCGTTTCTTTAATGCGTTAGATGTTTTCTGCTGTAAAAGTAAAGTTAGTGTTACTAGGCCCATAGAGCTTCTTTTAGCGTTTCTGTGAACAGTGATATTATGTTAGTGTTCCTGAGTGAATGAAGAAAACGAGACTTCACACGTACTGAAACGCTTCTTTCGTTGTAAGAGACTTACAGTTCATGCAATGTTAGGAGCAAATTTTGCCAAAATGAAAGTTTTTCGTTTCAAATGATATCATGTGTTATTTGCAATGCAGAAAAGACTTTCTTTAATGTGTTAGAAGTTTTCTGCTCTAATAGTAAATTTAGTGTTACTAGACCTAGAGAGCTTAGTTTAGCGTTTCCTGTGAACAGTGACACTTTGTCAGTCTTCCTGAGTGAATGAAGAAAACGAGACTTCACAAGTCCTGAAAGCTTCTTTCCCTGTAAGAGAATGTCAGTTCATGCAATGTTAGGAGCAAAGCTTGCCAAACTGAAAGATGTTCATTTAAAATGACATAATGTGTTATTTGCAATGCAGACAAGCGTTTCTTTAATGGGTTAGATGTTTTCTGCTATAATAGGAAAGTTAGTGTTACTAGACCCAGAGAGCTTAGTTTAGCGTTTCTGTGAACAGTGACACTTTGTCAGTTCTCCTGAGTGAATGAATAGAACGATGCTTCTCAAGTGCTGAAAAGCTTCTTTCACTGTAAGAGAATGTCAGGTCATGCAATATTAAGAGCAAAGCTTGCCAAAGTGAAAGATGTTCATTTCAATAACATAATGTGTTAATTGCAATGCAGACAAGCCTTTTTTTAATGTGTTAAGTATTTGTTGCTCTAATAGTAAAGTTAGTGTTACTAAGCCCAGAGAGCTTCGTTTAGCGTTTCTGTGAACAGTGGTACTATGTCAGTGCACCTGAGTGAAAGACGAAAACGAGGCTTCTCAAGTGCTGAAAAGCTTCTTTCCCTGCAAAAGAATGTCGGTTCATGCAATGTTAAGAGCAATGCTTGCCAAAATAAAACATGTTCATTTCAAATGCTATAAAGTCTTATGTGTAATGCAGAAAAGCCTTTCTTTAATGTGTTAGGTAATTTCTGCTCTAATAGTAAATTTAGTGTTACTAGACCTAGAGAGCTTAGTTTAGCGTTTCTGTGAACAGTGACACTTTGTCAGTCTTCCTGAGTGAATGAAGAAAACGAGGCTTCACAAGTCCTGAAAAGCTTCTTTCCCTGTAAGAGAATGTCAGTTTCCCTGTAAGAGAATGTCAGTTCAAGAGCACAGCTTACCAAAATGAAAGATGTTCGTGTCAAATGAAATAAAGTTTTATTTGCAATGCAGAAAAGCGTTTCTTTAATGGGTTAGTTGTTTTCCGCTATAATAGGAAAGTTAGTGTTACTAGACCCAGAGAGCTTAGTTTAGCGTTTCTGTGAACAGTGACACTTCGTCAGTTCTCCTGAGTGAATGAATAGAACGATGCTTCTCAAGTGCTGAAAAGCTTCTTTCACTGTAAGAGAAAGTCAGTTCATGCAATATTAAGAGCAAAGTTTGCCAAAATGAAAGATGTTCGTTTCAAATGAAATAATGTGTTATTTGCAATGGAGACAAGCCTTTCTTTACTGCGTTAAGTATTTTCTGCTCTAATAGTAAAGTTAATGTTACTAAGCCCAGAGAGCTTAATTAAGCGTTTCTTTGAATGGTGATATTATGTTAGTGCTCCTGAGTGAATGAAAATAACGAGGCTTCACAAGTGCTAAAAATCTTGTTTTTTTGTAAGAGAACGTCAGTTCATGCAATATTAAGAGTAAAATTTGCCAAAATAAAATATGTTCATTTCAAATGATATAAAGTCTTATTTGCAATGCAGAAAAGCGTTTCTTTTATGGGTTAGATATTTTCTGCTGTAAAAGTAAAGTTAGTGTTACTAGACCCAGAGAGCTTAGTTTAGCGTTTCTGTGAACAGTAACACTTTGTCAGTCTTCCTGAGTGAATGAAGAAAACGAGACTTCACTAGTCCTGAAAAGCGTCTTTCGCTGTAAGAGAATGTCAGTTCTTGCAATATTAAGAGCAAAGTTTGCCAAAATGAAAGATGTTCGTTTCAAATGAAATATAGTCTTATTTGCAATGCAGAAAAGCATTTCTTTAATGGGTTAGATATTTTCTGCTATAATAGGAAAGTTAGTGTTACTAGAACCAGAGAGCTTAGTTTAGCGTTTCTGTGAACAGTGACAATGTGTCAGTTCTCCTGAGTGAATGAATAGAAAGATGCTTCTCAAGTGCTGAAAAGCTTCTTTCACTGTAAGAGAATGTCAGTTCATGCAATGTTAAGAGCACAGCTTGCCAAAATGAAAGATGTTCGTTTCAAATGAAATATAGTCTTATTTGCAATGCAGAAAAGCCTTTCTTTAATGTGTTAAGTATTTGTTGCTCTAATAGTAAAGTTAGTATTACTAAGTCCAGAGAGCTTCGTTTAGCGTTTCTGTGAACAGTGGTACTATGTCAGTGCACCTGAATGAAAGACGAAAACGAGGCTTCTCAAGTGCTGAAAACCTTCTTTCCCTGTAAAAGAATGTCGGTTCATGCAATGTTACGAGCAATGCTTGCCAAAATGAAAGCTATTCCTTTCAAATGAAATAAAGTCTTATTTGCAATGCAGAAAAGCCTTTCTTTAATGTGTTAGGTAATTTCTGCTCTAATAGTAAATTTAGTGTTACTAGACCCAGAGAGCTTAGTTTAGCGTTTCTGTGAACAGTGGCAATGTGTCATTGCTCCTGAGTGAATGAAAATAACGAGGCTTCACAAGTGATAAAAATCTTGTTTCTATGTAAGAGAATGTCATTTCATGCAATTTTAAGAGCTCAGCTAGCCAAAATAAAATATGTTCATTTCAAATTATATAAAGCCTTATTTGCAATGTAGAAAAGCGTTTCTTTATTGGGTTAGAAGTTTTCTGCTCTACAACAAAAGTTAGTGTTACTAGGCCCAGAGAGCTTAGTTTAGCGTTTCTGTGAACAGTGACAATGTGTCAGTTCTCCTGAGTGAATGAATAGAACGATGCTTCTCAAGTGCTGAAATGCTTCTTTCCCTGTAAAAGAATGTCGGTTCATGCAATGTTACGAGCAATGCCTGCCAAAATGAAAGTTATTAGTTTCAAATGAAATAAAGTCTTATTTGAAATGCAGAAAAGCCTTTCTTTAATGTGTTAGGTAATTTCTGATCTAATAGTAAATTTAGTGTTACTAGACCCAGAGAGCTTAGTTTAGCGTTTCTGTGAACAGTGACAATGTGTCAGTTCTCCTGAGTGAATGAATAGAACGATGCTTCTCAAGTGCTGAAAAGCTTCTTTCCCTGTAAGAGAATGTCAGTTCATGCAATGTTAAGAGCAATGCTTGCCAAAATGAAAGATGTTCGTTTCAAATGAAATATAGTCTTATTTGCAATGCAGAAAAGCATTTCTTTAATGGGTTAGAAGTTTTCTGCTCTACAACTAAAGTTACTGTTACTAGGCCCAGAGAGCTTAGTTTAGCGTTTCTGTGAACAGTGACATTGTGTCAGTTCTCCTGAGTGAATGAAAAAAACAATGTTTCTTAAGTGCTGAAAAGCTTCTTTCCTTGTAAGAGAATTTCAGTTCATGCAATGTTAAGAGCAATGCTTGCCAAAATGAAAGTTATTCGTTTCAAATGAAATAAAGTCTTATTTGCAATGCAGAAAAGCGTTTCTTTAATGGGTTAGACATTTTCTGCTCTAAAAGTAAAGTTACTGTTACTAGGCCCAGAGAGCTTAGTTTAGCGTTTCTGTGAACAGTGACACTTTGTCAGTTCTCCTGAGTGAATGAATAGAACGATGCTTCTCAAGTGCTGAAAAGCTTCTTTCACTGTAAGAGAATGTCAGGTCATGCAATATTAAGAGCAAAGCTTGCCAAACTGAAAGATGTTCTTTTCAAATGACATAATGTGTTATTTGCAATACAGAAAAGCCTTTTTTTAATGTGTTAAGTATTTGTTGCTCTAATAGTAAAGTTAGTGTTACTAAGCCCAGAGAGCTTCGTTTAGCGTTTCTGTGAACAGTGGTACTATGTCAGTGCACCTGAGTGAAAGACGAAAACGAGGCTTCTCAAGTGCTGAAAAGCTTCTTTCCCTGCAAAAGAATGTCGGTTCATGCAATGTTAAGAGCAATGCTTGCCAAAATAAAACATGTTCATTTCAAATGCTATAAAGTCTTATGTGTAATGCAGAAAAGCCTTTCTTTAATGTGTTAGGTAATTTCTGCTCTAATAGTAAATTTAGTGTTACTAGACCTAGAGAGCTTAGTTTAGCGTTTCTGTGAACAGTGACACTTTGTCAGTCTTCCTGAGTGAATGAAGAAAACGAGGCTTCACAAGTCCTGAAAAGCTTCTTTCCCTGTAAGAGAATGTCAGTTTCCCTGTAAGAGAATGTCATTTCAAGAGCACAGCTTGCCAAAATGAAAGATGTTCGTGTCAAATGAAATAAAGTTTTATTTGCAATGCAGAAAAGCGTTTCTTTAATGAGTTAGTTGTTTTCCGCTATAATAGGAAGGTTAGTGTTACTAGACCTTAGTTTAGCGTTTCTGTGAACAGTGACACTTTGTCAGTTCTCCTGAGTGAATGAAAATGACGAGGCTTCACAAGTGCTAAAAATCTTGTTTCTATGTAAGAGAATGTCAGTTCATGCAATGTTAAGAGCTCAGCTGGCCAAAATAAAATATGTTCATTTCAAATTATATAAAGCCTTATTTGCAATGCAGAAAAGCGTTTCTTTAATGGGTTAGAAGTTTTCTGCTCTAAAACTAAAGTTACTGTTACTAGATCCAGAGAGCTTAGTTTAGCGTTTCTGTGAACAGTGACACTTTGTCAGCTCTCCTGAGTGAATGAATAGAACGATGCTTCTCAAGTGCTGAAAAGCTTCTTTCACTGTAAGAGAAAGTCACTTCATGCAATATTAAGAGCAAAGTTTGCCAAAATGAAAGATGTTAGTGTCAAATGAAATAAAGTCTTATTTGCAATGCAAAAAAGACTTTCTTTAATGTGTTAGGCGTTTTCTGCTCTAATAGTAAAGTTAGTGTTACTAAGCCCAGAGAGCTTAGTTAAGCGTTTCTGAGAACGGTGACGCTATGTTAGTGCTCCTGAGTGAATGAAGAAAACGAGACTTCACAAGTGCTAAAAATCTTGTTTCTTTGCAAGAGAATGTCAGTTCATGCAATATTAAGAGCAAAGTTTGCCAAAATTAAAGATGTTCATTTCAAATGATATAAAGTCTTATTTGCAATGCAGAAAAGCGTTTCTTTTATGGGTTAGATATTTTCTTCTCTAAAACTAAAGTTACTGTTACTAGACCCAGAGAGCTTAGTTTAGCGTTTCTGGGAACAGTGACACTTTGTCAGTCTTCCTGAGTGAAAGAAGAAAACGAGACATCACAAGTCCTGAAAAGCTTCTTTCAGTGTAAGAGAATGTCAGGTCTTGCAATGTTAAGAGCAAAGCTTGCGAAACTGAAAGATGTTCATTTCAAATGACATAATGTGTTATTTGCAATGCAGACAAGCCTTTCTTTAATGTGTTCAGTATTTTCTGCTCTAATAGTAAAGTTAGTGTTACTAAGCCCAGAGAGCGTAGTTAAGCGTTTCTGTGAACGGTGATATTATGTTAGTGCTCCTGAGTGAATGAAGAAAAAGAGACTTCAAACGTGCTGAAACGCTTCTTTCCCTGTAAGAGAATGTCAGTTCATGCAATGTTAAGAGCACAGCTTGCCAAAATGAAAGATGTTCGTTTCAAATGAAATAAAGTCTTATTTGCAATGCAGAAAAGACTTTCTTTAATGTGTTAGGCGTTTTCTGCTCTAATAGTAAAGTTAGTGTTACTAGACCCAGAGAGCTTAGTTTAGCGTTTCTGTGAACCGTGACAATGTGTCAGTTCTCCTGAGTGAATGAATAGAACGATGCTTCTCAAGTGCTGAAAAGCTTCTTTCCCTGTAAGAGAAAGTCAGATCAATCAATATTAAGAGCACTGCTTGCTAAAATAAAAGATGTTCAGTTCAAACGATATTAAGTCTTATTTGCAAAGAAGGAAGATATTCAATTCAAATGATATAAAGTCTTATTTGCAATGCAGAAAATCGTTTCTTTAATGCGTTAGATGTTTTCTGCTGTAAAAGTAAAGTTAGTGTTACTAGGCCCATAGAGCTTCTTTTAGCGTTTCTGTGAACAGTGATATTATGTTAGTGTTCCTGAGTGAATGAAGAAAACGAGACTTCACACGTACTGAAACGCTTCTTTCGTTGTAAGAGACTTACAGTTCATGCAATGTTAGGAGCAAATTTTGCCAAAATGAAAGTTTTTCGTTTCAAATGATATCATGTGTTATTTGCAATGCAGAAAAGACTTTCTTTAATGTGTTAGAAGTTTTCTGCTCTAATAGTAAATTTAGTGTTACTAGACCTAGAGAGCTTAGTTTAGCGTTTCCTGTGAACAGTGACACTTTGTCAGTCTTCCTGAGTGAATGAAGAAAACGAGACTTCACAAGTCCTGAAAGCTTCTTTCCCTGTAAGAGAATGTCAGTTCATGCAATGTTAGGAGCAAAGCTTGCCAAACTGAAAGATGTTCATTTAAAATGACATAATGTGTTATTTGCAATGCAGACAAGCGTTTCTTTAATGGGTTAGATGTTTTCTGCTATAATAGGAAAGTTAGTGTTACTAGACCCAGAGAGCTTAGTTTAGCGTTTCTGTGAACAGTGACACTTTGTCAGTTCTCCTGAGTGAATGAATAGAACGATGCTTCTCAAGTGCTGAAAAGCTTCTTTCACTGTAAGAGAATGTCAGGTCATGCAATATTAAGAGCAAAGCTTGCCAAAGTGAAAGATGTTCATTTCAATAACATAATGTGTTAATTGCAATGCAGACAAGCCTTTTTTTAATGTGTTAAGTATTTGTTGCTCTAATAGTAAAGTTAGTGTTACTAAGCCCAGAGAGCTTCGTTTAGCGTTTCTGTGAACAGTGGTACTATGTCAGTGCACCTGAGTGAAAGACGAAAACGAGGCTTCTCAAGTGCTGAAAAGCTTCTTTCCCTGCAAAAGAATGTCGGTTCATGCAATGTTAAGAGCAATGCTTGCCAAAATAAAACATGTTCATTTCAAATGCTATAAAGTCTTATGTGTAATGCAGAAAAGCCTTTCTTTAATGTGTTAGGTAATTTCTGCTCTAATAGTAAATTTAGTGTTACTAGACCTAGAGAGCTTAGTTTAGCGTTTCTGTGAACAGTGACACTTTGTCAGTCTTCCTGAGTGAATGAAGAAAACGAGGCTTCACAAGTCCTGAAAAGCTTCTTTCCCTGTAAGAGAATGTCAGTTTCCCTGTAAGAGAATGTCAGTTCAAGAGCACAGCTTACCAAAATGAAAGATGTTCGTGTCAAATGAAATAAAGTTTTATTTGCAATGCAGAAAAGCGTTTCTTTAATGGGTTAGTTGTTTTCCGCTATAATAGGAAAGTTAGTGTTACTAGACCCAGAGAGCTTAGTTTAGCGTTTCTGTGAACAGTGACACTTCGTCAGTTCTCCTGAGTGAATGAATAGAACGATGCTTCTCAAGTGCTGAAAAGCTTCTTTCACTGTAAGAGAAAGTCAGTTCATGCAATATTAAGAGCAAAGTTTGCCAAAATGAAAGATGTTCGTTTCAAATGAAATAATGTGTTATTTGCAATGGAGACAAGCCTTTCTTTACTGCGTTAAGTATTTTCTGCTCTAATAGTAAAGTTAATGTTACTAAGCCCAGAGAGCTTAATTAAGCGTTTCTTTGAATGGTGATATTATGTTAGTGCTCCTGAGTGAATGAAAATAACGAGGCTTCACAAGTGCTAAAAATCTTGTTTTTTTGTAAGAGAACGTCAGTTCATGCAATATTAAGAGTAAAATTTGCCAAAATAAAATATGTTCATTTCAAATGATATAAAGTCTTATTTGCAATGCAGAAAAGCGTTTCTTTTATGGGTTAGATATTTTCTGCTGTAAAAGTAAAGTTAGTGTTACTAGACCCAGAGAGCTTAGTTTAGCGTTTCTGTGAACAGTAACACTTTGTCAGTCTTCCTGAGTGAATGAAGAAAACGAGACTTCACTAGTCCTGAAAAGCGTCTTTCGCTGTAAGAGAATGTCAGTTCTTGCAATATTAAGAGCAAAGTTTGCCAAAATGAAAGATGTTCGTTTCAAATGAAATATAGTCTTATTTGCAATGCAGAAAAGCATTTCTTTAATGGGTTAGATATTTTCTGCTATAATAGGAAAGTTAGTGTTACTAGAACCAGAGAGCTTAGTTTAGCGTTTCTGTGAACAGTGACAATGTGTCAGTTCTCCTGAGTGAATGAATAGAAAGATGCTTCTCAAGTGCTGAAAAGCTTCTTTCACTGTAAGAGAATGTCAGTTCATGCAATGTTAAGAGCACAGCTTGCCAAAATGAAAGATGTTCGTTTCAAATGAAATAAAGTCTTATTTGCAATGCAAAAAAGACTTTCTTTAATGTGTTAGGCGTTTTCTGCTCTAATAGTAAAGTTAGTGTTACTAAGCCCAGAGAGCTTAGTTCAGCGTTTCTGAGAACGGTGACGCTATGTTAGTGCTCCTGAGTGAATGAAGAAAACGAGACTTCACAAGTGCTAAAAATCTTGTTTCTTTGTAAGAGAATGTCAGTTCATGCAATATTAAGAGCAAAGTTTGCCAAAATTAAAGATGTTCATTTCAAATGATATAAAGTCTTACTTGCAATGCAGAAAAGCGTTTCTTTTATGGGTTAGATATTTTCTTCTCTAAAACTAAAGTTACTGTTACTAAACCCAGAGAGCTTAGTTTAGCGTTTCTGGGAACAGTGACACTTTGTCAGTCTTCCTGAGTGAAAGAAGAAAACGAGAGTTCACAAGTCCTGAAAAGCTTCTTTCAGTGTAAGAGAATGTCAGGTCTTGCAATGATAAGAGCAAAGCTTGCGAAACTGAAAGATGTTCATTTCAAATGACATAATGTGTTATTTGCAATGCAGACAAGCCTTTCATTAATGTGTTCAGTATTTTCTGCTCTAATAGTAAAGTTAGTGTTACTAGACCCAGAGAGCTTAGTTTAGCGTTTCTGTGAACCGTGACAATGTGTCAGTTCTCCTGAGTGAATGAATAGAACGATGCTTCTCAAGTGCTGAAAAGCTTCTTTCCCTGTAAGAGAAAGTCAGATCAAGCAATATTAAGAGCACTGCTTGCTAAAATAAAAGATGTTCAGTTCAAACGATATTAAGTCTTATTTGCAAAGAAGAAAGATATTCAATTCAAATGATATTAAGTCTTATTTGCAATGCAGAAAATCGTTTCTTTAATGCGTTAGATGTTTTCTGCTGTAAAAGTAAAGTTAGTGTTACTAGGCCCATAGAGCTTCTTTAGCGTTTCTGTGAACAGTGATATTATGTTAGTGTTCCTGAGTGAATGAAGAAAACGAGACTTCACACGTACTGAAACGCTTCTTTCGTTGTAAGAGACTTACAATTCATGCAATGTTAGGAGCAAATTTTGCCAAAATGAAAGTTTTTCGTTTCAAATGATATGTGTTATTTGCAATGCAGAAAAGACTTTCTTTAATGTGTTAGACGTTTTCTGCTCTAATAGTAAAGTTAGTGTTTCTAGACCCAGAGAGCTTAGTTTAGCGTTTCTGTGAACAGTGACACTTTGTCAGTCTTCCTGAGTGAATGAAGAAAACGAGACTTCACAAGTCCTGAAAAGCTTCTTTCCCTGTAAGAGAATGTCAGTTCATGCAATAGTAAGAGCAAATTGTGCCAAAATAAAATATGTTCATTTCAAATCATATAAAACTTTATTTGCAATGTAGAAAAGCGTTTCTTTAATGGGTTAGATGTTTTCTGCTATAATAGTAAAGTTAGTGTTACTAGAACCAGAGAGCTTAGTTTAGCGTTTCTGTGAACAGTGACAATGTGTCAGTTCTCCTGAGTGAATGAAAAGAAAGATGCTTCTCAAGTGCTGAAAAGCTTTTTTCACTGTAAGAGAATGTCAGTTCATGCAATGTTAAGAGCACAGCTTGCCAAAATGAAAGATGTTCGTTTCAAATGAAATAAAGTTTTATTTGCAATGCAAGAAAGACTTTCTTTAATGTGTTAGGCGTTTTCTGCTCTAATAGTAAAGTTAGTGTTACTAAGCCCAGAGAGCTTAGTTAAGCGTTTCTGAGAACGGTGACGCTATATTAGTGCTCCTGAGTGAATGAAGAAAACGAGACTTCACAAGTGCTAAAAATCTTGTTTCTTTGTAAGAGAATGTCAGTTCATGCAATATTAAGAGCAAAGTTTGCCAAAATTAAAGATGTTCATTTCAAATGATATAAAGTCTTATTTGCAATGCAGAAAAGCGTTTCTTTTATGGGTCAGATATTTTCTTCTCTAAAACTAAAGTTACTGTTACTAGACCCAGAGTGCTTAGTTTAGCGTTTCTGGGAACAGTGACACTTTGTCAGTCTTCCTGAGTGAAAGAAGAAAACGAGACTTCACAAGTCCTGAAAAGCTTCTTTCAGTGTAAGAGAATGTCAGGTCTTGCAATGTTAAGAGCAAAGCTTGCGAAACTGAAAGATGTTCATTTCAAATGACATAATGTGTTATTTGCAATGCAGACAAGCCTTTCTTTAATGTGTTCAGTATTTTCTGCTCTAATAGTAAAGTTAGTGTTACTAAGCCCAGAGAGCGTAGTTAAGCGTTTCTGTGAACGGTGATATTATGTTAGTGCTCCTGAGTGAATGAAGAAAAAGAGACTTCAAACGTGCTGAAACGCTTCTTTCCCTGTAAGAGAATGTCAGTTCATGCAATGTTAAGAGCACAGCTTGCCAAAATGAAAGATGTTCGTTTCAAATGAAATAAAGTCTTATTTGCAATGCAGAAAAGACTGTCTGTAATGTGTTAGGCGTTTTCTGCTCTAATAGTAAAGTTAGTGTTACTAGACCCAGAGAGCTTAGTTTAGCGTTTCTGTGAACCGTGACAATGTGTCAGTTCTCCTGAGTGAATGAATAGAACGATGCTTCTCAAGTGCTGAAAAGCTTCTTTCCCTGTAAGAGAAAGTCAGATCAAGCAATATTAAGAGCACTGCTTGCTAAAATAAAAGATGTTCAGTTCAAACGATATTAAGTCTTATTTGCAAAGAAGAAAGATATTCAATTCAAATGATATTAAGTCTTATTTGCAATGCAGAAAATCGTTTCGTTAATGCGTTAGATGTTTTCTGCTGTAAAAGTAAAGTTAGTGTTACTAGGCCCATAGAGCTTCTTTTAGCGTTTCTGTGAACAGTGATATTATGTTAGTGTTCCTGAGTGAATGAAGAAAACGAGACTTCACACGTACTGAAACGCTTCTTTCGTTGTAAGAGACTTACAATTCATGCAATGTTAGGAGCAAATTTTGCCAAAATGAAAGTTTTTCGTTTCAAATGATATGTGTTATTTGCAATGCAGAAAAGACTTTCTTTAGTGTTAGACGTTTTCTGCTCTAATAGTAAAGTTAGTGTTACTAAGCCCAGAGAGCGTAGTTAAGCGTTTCTGTGAACGGTGATATTATGTTAGTGCTCCTGAGTGAATGAAGAAAAAGAGACTTCAAACGTGCTGAAACGCTTCTTTCCCTGTAAGAGAATGTCAGTTCATGCAATGTTAAGAGCACAGCTTGCCAAAATGAAAGATGTTCGTTTCAAATGAAACAAAGTCTTATTTGCAATGCAGAAAAGACTGTCTGTAATGTGTTAGGCGTTTTCTGCTCTAATAGTAAAGTTAGTGTTACTAGACCCAGAGAGCTTAGTTTAGCGTTTCTGTGAACCGTGACAATGTGTCAGTTCTCCTGAGTGAATGAATAGAACGATGCTTCTCAAGTGCTGAAAAGCTTCTTTCCCTGTAAGAGAAAGTCAGATCAAGCAATATTAAGAGCACTGCTTGCTAAAATAAAAGATGTTCAGTTCAAACGATATTAAGTCTTATTTGCAAAGAAGAAAGATATTCAATTCAAATGATATTAAGTCTTATTTGCAATGCAGAAAATCGTTTCTTTAATGCGTTAGATGTTTTCTGCTGTAAAAGTAAAGTTAGTGTTACTAGGCCCATAGAGCTTCTTTTAGCGTTTCTGTGAACAGTGATATTATGTTAGTGTTCCTGAGTGAATGAAGAAAACGAGACTTCACACGTACTGAAACGCTTCTTTCGTTGTAAGAGACTTACAATTCATGCAATGTTAGGAGCAAATTTTGCCAAAATGAAAGTTTTTCGTTTCAAATGATATGTGTTATTTGCAATGCAGAAAAGACTTTCTTTAATGTGTTAGACGTTTTCTGCTCTAATAGTAAAGTTAGTGTTTCTAGACCCAGAGAGCTTAGTTTAGCGTTTCTGTGAACAGTGACACTTTGTCAGTCTTCCTGAGTGAATGAAGAAAACGAGACTTCACAAGTCCTGAAAAGCTTCTTTCCCTGTAAGAGAATGTCAGTTCATGCAATAGTAAGAGCAAATTGTGCCAAAATAAAATATGTTCATTTCAAATCATATAAAACTTTATTTGCAATGTAGAAAAGCGTTTCTTTAATGGGTTAGATGTTTTCTGCTATAATAGTAAAGTTAGTGTTACTAGAACCAGAGAGCTTAGTTTAGCGTTTCTGTGAACAGTGACAATGTGTCAGTTCTCCTGAGTGAATGAAAAGAAAGATGCTTCTCAAGTGCTGAAAAGCTTTTTTCACTGTAAGAGAATGTCAGTTCATGCAATGTTAAGAGCACAGCTTGCCAAAATGAAAGATGTTCGTTTCAAATGAAATAAAGTTTTATTTGCAATGCAAGAAAGACTTTCTTTAATGTGTTAGGCGTTTTCTGCTCTAATAGTAAAGTTAGTGTTACTAAGCCCAGAGAGCTTAGTTAAGCGTTTCTGAGAACGGTGACGCTATATTAGTGCTCCTGAGTGAATGAAGAAAACGAGACTTCACAAGTGCTAAAAATCTTGTTTCTTTGTAAGAGAATGTCAGTTCATGCAATATTAAGAGCAAAGTTTGCCAAAATTAAAGATGTTCATTTCAAATGATATAAAGTCTTACTTGCAATGCAGAAAAGCGTTTCTTTTATGGGTTAGATATTTTCTTCTCTAAAACTAAAGTTACTGTTACTAAACCCAGAGAGCTTAGTTTAGCGTTTCTGGGAACAGTGACACTTTGTCAGTCTTCCTGAGTGAAAGAAGAAAACGAGAGTTCACAAGTCCTGAAAAGCTTCTTTCAGTGTAAGAGAATGTCAGGTCTTGCAATGATAAGAGCAAAGCTTGCGAAACTGAAAGATGTTCATTTCAAATGACATAATGTGTTATTTGCAATGCAGACAAGCCTTTCATTAATGTGTTCAGTATTTTCTGCTCTAATAGTAAAGTTAGTGTTACTAGACCCAGAGAGCTTAGTTTAGCGTTTCTGTGAACCGTGACAATGTGTCAGTTCTCCTGAGTGAATGAATAGAACGATGCTTCTCAAGTGCTGAAAAGCTTCTTTCCCTGTAAGAGAAAGTCAGATCAAGCAATATTAAGAGCACTGCTTGCTAAAATAAAAGATGTTCAGTTCAAACGATATTAAGTCTTATTTGCAAAGAAGAAAGATATTCAATTCAAATGATATTAAGTCTTATTTGCAATGCAGAAAATCGTTTCTTTAATGCGTTAGATGTTTTCTGCTGTAAAAGTAAAGTTAGTGTTACTAGGCCCATAGAGCTTCTTTTAGCGTTTCTGTGAACAGTGATATTATGTTAGTGTTCCTGAGTGAATGAAGAAAACGAGACTTCACACGTACTGAAACGCTTCTTTCGTTGTAAGAGACTTACAATTCATGCAATGTTAGGAGCAAATTTTGCCAAAATGAAAGTTTTTCGTTTCAAATGATATGTGTTATTTGCAATGCAGAAAAGACTTTCTTTAATGTGTTAGACGTTTTCTGCTCTAATAGTAAAGTTAGTGTTTCTAGACCCAGAGAGCTTAGTTTAGCGTTTCTGTGAACAGTGACACTTTGTCAGTCTTCCTGAGTGAATGAAGAAAACGAGACTTCACAAGTCCTGAAAAGCTTCTTTCCCTGTAAGAGAATGTCAGTTCATGCAATAGTAAGAGCAAATTGTGCCAAAATAAAATATGTTCATTTCAAATCATATAAAACTTTATTTGCAATGTAGAAAAGCGTTTCTTTAATGGGTTAGATGTTTTCTGCTATAATAGTAAAGTTAGTGTTACTAGAACCAGAGAGCTTAGTTTAGCGTTTCTGTGAACAGTGACAATGTGTCAGTTCTCCTGAGTGAATGAAAAGAAAGATGCTTCTCAAGTGCTGAAAAGCTTTTTTCACTGTAAGAGAATGTCAGTTCATGCAATGTTAAGAGCACAGCTTGCCAAAATGAAAGATGTTCGTTTCAAATGAAATAAAGTTTTATTTGCAATGCAAGAAAGACTTTCTTTAATGTGTTAGGCGTTTTCTGCTCTAATAGTAAAGTTAGTGTTACTAAGCCCAGAGAGCTTAGTTAAGCGTTTCTGAGAACGGTGACGCTATATTAGTGCTCCTGAGTGAATGAAGAAAACGAGACTTCACAAGTGCTAAAAATCTTGTTTCTTTGTAAGAGAATGTCAGTTCATGCAATATTAAGAGCAAAGTTTGCCAAAATTAAAGATGTTCATTTCAAATGATATAAAGTCTTACTTGCAATGCAGAAAAGCGTTTCTTTTATGGGTTAGATATTTTCTTCTCTAAAACTAAAGTTACTGTTACTAAACCCAGAGAGCTTAGTTTAGCGTTTCTGGGAACAGTGACACTTTGTCAGTCTTCCTGAGTGAAAGAAGAAAACGAGAGTTCACAAGTCCTGAAAAGCTTCTTTCAGTGTAAGAGAATGTCAGGTCTTGCAATGATAAGAGCAAAGCTTGCGAAACTGAAAGATGTTCATTTCAAATGACATAATGTGTTATTTGCAATGCAGACAAGCCTTTCATTAATGTGTTCAGTATTTTCTGCTCTAATAGTAAAGTTAGTGTTACTAGACCCAGAGAGCTTAGTTTAGCGTTTCTGTGAACCGTGACAATGTGTCAGTTCTCCTGAGTGAATGAATAGAACGATGCTTCTCAAGTGCTGAAAAGCTTCTTTCCCTGTAAGAGAAAGTCAGATCAAGCAATATTAAGAGCACTGCTTGCTAAAATAAAAGATGTTCAGTTCAAACGATATTAAGTCTTATTTGCAAAGAAGAAAGATATTCAATTCAAATGATATTAAGTCTTATTTGCAATGCAGAAAATCGTTTCTTTAATGCGTTAGATGTTTTCTGCTGTAAAAGTAAAGTTAGTGTTACTAGGCCCATAGAGCTTCTTTTAGCGTTTCTGTGAACAGTGATATTATGTTAGTGTTCCTGAGTGAATGAAGAAAACGAGACTTCACACGTACTGAAACGCTTCTTTCGTTGTAAGAGACTTACAATTCATGCAATGTTAGGAGCAAATTTTGCCAAAATGAAAGTTTTTCGTTTCAAATGATATGTGTTATTTGCAATGCAGAAAAGACTTTCTTTAATGTGTTAGACGTTTTCTGCTCTAATAGTAAAGTTAGTGTTTCTAGACCCAGAGAGCTTAGTTTAGCGTTTCTGTGAACAGTGACACTTTGTCAGTCTTCCTGAGTGAATGAAGAAAACGAGACTTCACAAGTCCTGAAAAGCTTCTTTCCCTGTAAGAGAATGTCAGTTCATGCAATAGTAAGAGCAAATTGTGCCAAAATAAAATATGTTCATTTCAAATCATATAAAACTTTATTTGCAATGTAGAAAAGCGTTTCTTTAATGGGTTAGATGTTTTCTGCTATAATAGTAAAGTTAGTGTTACTAGAACCAGAGAGCTTAGTTTAGCGTTTCTGTGAACAGTGACAATGTGTCAGTTCTCCTGAGTGAATGAAAAGAAAGATGCTTCTCAAGTGCTGAAAAGCTTTTTTCACTGTAAGAGAATGTCAGTTCATGCAATGTTAAGAGCACAGCTTGCCAAAATGAAAGATGTTCGTTTCAAATGAAATAAAGTTTTATTTGCAATGCAAGAAAGACTTTCTTTAATGTGTTAGGCGTTTTCTGCTCTAATAGTAAAGTTAGTGTTACTAAGCCCAGAGAGCTTAGTTAAGCGTTTCTGAGAACGGTGACGCTATATTAGTGCTCCTGAGTGAATGAAGAAAACGAGACTTCACAAGTGCTAAAAATCTTGTTTCTTTGTAAGAGAATGTCAGTTCATGCAATATTAAGAGCAAAGTTTGCCAAAATTAAAGATGTTCATTTCAAATGATATAAAGTCTTATTTGCAATGCAGAAAAGCGTTTCTTTTATGGGTCAGATATTTTCTTCTCTAAAACTAAAGTTACTGTTACTAGACCCAGAGTGCTTAGTTTAGCGTTTCTGGGAACAGTGACACTTTGTCAGTCTTCCTGAGTGAAAGAAGAAAACGAGACTTCACAAGTCCTGAAAAGCTTCTTTCAGTGTAAGAGAATGTCAGGTCTTGCAATGTTAAGAGCAAAGCTTGCGAAACTGAAAGATGTTCATTTCAAATGACATAATGTGTTATTTGCAATGCAGACAAGCCTTTCTTTAATGTGTTCAGTATTTTCTGCTCTAATAGTAAAGTTAGTGTTACTAAGCCCAGAGAGCGTAGTTAAGCGTTTCTGGTGAACGGTGATATTATGTTAGTGCTCCTGAGTGAATGAAGAAAAAGAGACTTCAAACGTGCTGAAACGCTTCTTTCCCTGTAAGAGAATGTCAGTTCATGCAATGTTAAGAGCACAGCTTGCCAAAATGAAAGATGTTCGTTTCAAATGAAATAAAGTCTTATTTGCAATGCAGAAAAGACTGTCTGTAATGTGTTAGGCGTTTTCTGCTCTAATAGTAAAGTTAGTGTTACTAGACCCAGAGAGCTTAGTTTAGCGTTTCTGTGAACCGTGACAATGTGTCAGTTCTCCTGAGTGAATGAATAGAACGATGCTTCTCAAGTGCTGAAAAGCTTCTTTCCCTGTAAGAGAAAGTCAGATCAAGCAATATTAAGAGCACTGCTTGCTAAAATAAAAGATGTTCAGTTCAAACGATATTAAGTCTTATTTGCAAAGAAGAAAGATATTCAATTCAAATGATATTAAGTCTTATTTGCAATGCAGAAAATCGTTTCGTTAATGCGTTAGATGTTTTCTGCTGTAAAAGTAAAGTTAGTGTTACTAGGCCCATAGAGCTTCTTTTAGCGTTTCTGTGAACAGTGATATTATGTTAGTGTTCCTGAGTGAATGAAGAAAACGAGACTTCACACGTACTGAAACGCTTCTTTCGTTGTAAGAGACTTACAATTCATGCAATGTTAGGAGCAAATTTTGCCAAAATGAAAGTTTTTCGTTTCAAATGATATGTGTTATTTGCAATGCAGAAAAGACTTTCTTTAATGTGTTAGACGTTTTCTGCTCTAATAGTAAAGTTAGTGTTTCTAGACCCAGAGAGCTTAGTTTAGCGTTTCTGTGAACAGTGACACTTTGTCAGTCTTCCTGAGTGAATGAAGAAAACGAGACTTCACAAGTCCTGAAAAGCTTCTTTCCCTGTAAGAGAATGTCAGTTCATGCAATAGTAAGAGCAAATTGTGCCAAAATAAAATATGTTCATTTCAAATCATATAAAACTTTATTTGCAATGTAGAAAAGCGTTTCTTTAATGGGTTAGATGTTTTCTGCTATAATAGTAAAGTTAGTGTTACTAGAACCAGAGAGCTTAGTTTAGCGTTTCTGTGAACAGTGACAATGTGTCAGTTCTCCTGAGTGAATGAAAAGAAAGATGCTTCTCAAGTGCTGAAAAGCTTTTTTCACTGTAAGAGAATGTCAGTTCATGCAATGTTAAGAGCACAGCTTGCCAAAATGAAAGATGTTCGTTTCAAATGAAATAAAGTTTTATTTGCAATGCAAGAAAGACTTTCTTTAATGTGTTAGGCGTTTTCTGCTCTAATAGTAAAGTTAGTGTTACTAAGCCCAGAGAGCTTAGTTAAGCGTTTCTGAGAACGGTGACGCTATATTAGTGCTCCTGAGTGAATGAAGAAAACGAGACTTCACAAGTGCTAAAAATCTTGTTTCTTTGTAAGAGAATGTCAGTTCATGCAATATTAAGAGCAAAGTTTGCCAAAATTAAAGATGTTCATTTCAAATGATATAAAGTCTTATTTGCAATGCAGAAAAGCGTTTCTTTTATGGGTCAGATATTTTCTTCTCTAAAACTAAAGTTACTGTTACTAGACCCAGAGTGCTTAGTTTAGCGTTTCTGGGAACAGTGACACTTTGTCAGTCTTCCTGAGTGAAAGAAGAAAACGAGACTTCACAAGTCCTGAAAAGCTTCTTTCAGTGTAAGAGAATGTCAGGTCTTGCAATGTTAAGAGCAAAGCTTGCGAAACTGAAAGATGTTCATTTCAAATGACATAATGTGTTATTTGCAATGCAGACAAGCCTTTCTTTAATGTGTTCAGTATTTTCTGCTCTAATAGTAAAGTTAGTGTTACTAAGCCCAGAGAGCGTAGTTAAGCGTTTCTGTGAACGGTGATATTATGTTAGTGCTCCTGAGTGAATGAAGAAAAAGAGACTTCAAACGTGCTGAAACGCTTCTTTCCCTGTAAGAGAATGTCAGTTCATGCAATGTTAAGAGCACAGCTTGCCAAAATGAAAGATGTTCGTTTCAAATGAAATAAAGTCTTATTTGCAATGCAGAAAAGACTGTCTGTAATGTGTTAGGCGTTTTCTGCTCTAATAGTAAAGTTAGTGTTACTAGACCCAGAGAGCTTAGTTTAGCGTTTCTGTGAACCGTGACAATGTGTCAGTTCTCCTGAGTGAATGAATAGAACGATGCTTCTCAAGTGCTGAAAAGCTTCTTTCCCTGTAAGAGAAAGTCAGATCAAGCAATATTAAGAGCACTGCTTGCTAAAATAAAAGATGTTCAGTTCAAACGATATTAAGTCTTATTTGCAAAGAAGAAAGATATTCAATTCAAATGATATTAAGTCTTATTTGCAATGCAGAAAATCGTTTCGTTAATGCGTTAGATGTTTTCTGCTGTAAAAGTAAAGTTAGTGTTACTAGGCCCATAGAGCTTCTTTTAGCGTTTCTGTGAACAGTGATATTATGTTAGTGTTCCTGAGTGAATGAAGAAAACGAGACTTCACACGTACTGAAACGCTTCTTTCGTTGTAAGAGACTTACAATTCATGCAATGTTAGGAGCAAATTTTGCCAAAATGAAAGTTTTTCGTTTCAAATGATATGTGTTATTTGCAATGCAGAAAAGACTTTCTTTAGTGTTAGACGTTTTCTGCTCTAATAGTAAAGTTAGTGTTACTAAGCCCAGAGAGCGTAGTTAAGCGTTTCTGTGAACGGTGATATTATGTTAGTGCTCCTGAGTGAATGAAGAAAAAGAGACTTCAAACGTGCTGAAACGCTTCTTTCCCTGTAAGAGAATGTCAGTTCATGCAATGTTAAGAGCACAGCTTGCCAAAATGAAAGATGTTCGTTTCAAATGAAATAAAGTCTTATTTGCAATGCAGAAAAGACTGTCTGTAATGTGTTAGGCGTTTTCTGCTCTAATAGTAAAGTTAGTGTTACTAGACCCAGAGAGCTTAGTTTAGCGTTTCTGTGAACCGTGACAATGTGTCAGTTCTCCTGAGTGAATGAATAGAACGATGCTTCTCAAGTGCTGAAAAGCTTCTTTCCCTGTAAGAGAAAGTCAGATCAAGCAATATTAAGAGCACTGCTTGCTAAAATAAAAGATGTTCAGTTCAAACGATATTAAGTCTTATTTGCAAAGAAGAAAGATATTCAATTCAAATGATATTAAGTCTTATTTGCAATGCAGAAAATCGTTTCGTTAATGCGTTAGATGTTTTCTGCTGTAAAAGTAAAGTTAGTGTTACTAGGCCCATAGAGCTTCTTTTAGCGTTTCTGTGAACAGTGATATTATGTTAGTGTTCCTGAGTGAATGAAGAAAACGAGACTTCACACGTACTGAAACGCTTCTTTCGTTGTAAGAGACTTACAATTCATGCAATGTTAGGAGCAAATTTTGCCAAAATGAAAGTTTTTCGTTTCAAATGATATGTGTTATTTGCAATGCAGAAAAGACTTTCTTTAGTGTTAGACGTTTTCTGCTCTAATAGTAAAGTTAGTGTTACTAAGCCCAGAGAGCGTAGTTAAGCGTTTCTGTGAACGGTGATATTATGTTAGTGCTCCTGAGTGAATGAAGAAAAAGAGACTTCAAACGTGCTGAAACGCTTCTTTCCCTGTAAGAGAATGTCAGTTCATGCAATGTTAAGAGCACAGCTTGCCAAAATGAAAGATGTTCGTTTCAAATGAAACAAAGTCTTATTTGCAATGCAGAAAAGACTGTCTGTAATGTGTTAGGCGTTTTCTGCTCTAATAGTAAAGTTAGTGTTACTAGACCCAGAGAGCTTAGTTTAGCGTTTCTGTGAACCGTGACAATGTGTCAGTTCTCCTGAGTGAATGAATAGAACGATGCTTCTCAAGTGCTGAAAAGCTTCTTTCCCTGTAAGAGAAAGTCAGATCAAGCAATATTAAGAGCACTGCTTGCTAAAATAAAAGATGTTCAGTTCAAACGATATTAAGTCTTATTTGCAAAGAAGAAAGATATTCAATTCAAATGATATTAAGTCTTATTTGCAATGCAGAAAATCGTTTCTTTAATGCGTTAGATGTTTTCTGCTGTAAAAGTAAAGTTAGTGTTACTAGGCCCATAGAGCTTCTTTTAGCGTTTCTGTGAACAGTGATATTATGTTAGTGTTCCTGAGTGAATGAAGAAAACGAGACTTCACACGTACTGAAACGCTTCTTTCGTTGTAAGAGACTTACAATTCATGCAATGTTAGGAGCAAATTTTGCCAAAATGAAAGTTTTTCGTTTCAAATGATATGTGTTATTTGCAATGCAGAAAAGACTTTCTTTAATGTGTTAGACGTTTTCTGCTCTAATAGTAAAGTTAGTGTTTCTAGACCCAGAGAGCTTAGTTTAGCGTTTCTGTGAACAGTGACACTTTGTCAGTCTTCCTGAGTGAATGAAGAAAACGAGACTTCACAAGTCCTGAAAAGCTTCTTTCCCTGTAAGAGAATGTCAGTTCATGCAATAGTAAGAGCAAATTGTGCCAAAATAAAATATGTTCATTTCAAATCATATAAAACTTTATTTGCAATGTAGAAAAGCGTTTCTTTAATGGGTTAGATGTTTTCTGCTATAATAGTAAAGTTAGTGTTACTAGAACCAGAGAGCTTAGTTTAGCGTTTCTGTGAACAGTGACAATGTGTCAGTTCTCCTGAGTGAATGAAAAGAAAGATGCTTCTCAAGTGCTGAAAAGCTTTTTTCACTGTAAGAGAATGTCAGTTCATGCAATGTTAAGAGCACAGCTTGCCAAAATGAAAGATGTTCGTTTCAAATGAAATAAAGTTTTATTTGCAATGCAAGAAAGACTTTCTTTAATGTGTTAGGCGTTTTCTGCTCTAATAGTAAAGTTAGTGTTACTAAGCCCAGAGAGCTTAGTTAAGCGTTTCTGAGAACGGTGACGCTATATTAGTGCTCCTGAGTGAATGAAGAAAACGAGACTTCACAAGTGCTAAAAATCTTGTTTCTTTGTAAGAGAATGTCAGTTCATGCAATATTAAGAGCAAAGTTTGCCAAAATTAAAGATGTTCATTTCAAATGATATAAAGTCTTATTTGCAATGCAGAAAAGCGTTTCTTTTATGGGTCAGATATTTTCTTCTCTAAAACTAAAGTTACTGTTACTAGACCCAGAGTGCTTAGTTTAGCGTTTCTGGGAACAGTGACACTTTGTCAGTCTTCCTGAGTGAAAGAAGAAAACGAGACTTCACAAGTCCTGAAAAGCTTCTTTCAGTGTAAGAGAATGTCAGGTCTTGCAATGTTAAGAGCAAAGCTTGCGAAACTGAAAGATGTTCATTTCAAATGACATAATGTGTTATTTGCAATGCAGACAAGCCTTTCTTTAATGTGTTCAGTATTTTCTGCTCTAATAGTAAAGTTAGTGTTACTAAGCCCAGAGAGCGTAGTTAAGCGTTTCTGTGAACGGTGATATTATGTTAGTGCTCCTGAGTGAATGAAGAAAAAGAGACTTCAAACGTGCTGAAACGCTTCTTTCCCTGTAAGAGAATGTCAGTTCATGCAATGTTAAGAGCACAGCTTGCCAAAATGAAAGATGTTCGTTTCAAATGAAATAAAGTCTTATTTGCAATGCAGAAAAGACTGTCTGTAATGTGTTAGGCGTTTTCTGCTCTAATAGTAAAGTTAGTGTTACTAGACCCAGAGAGCTTAGTTTAGCGTTTCTGTGAACCGTGACAATGTGTCAGTTCTCCTGAGTGAATGAATAGAACGATGCTTCTCAAGTGCTGAAAAGCTTCTTTCCCTGTAAGAGAAAGTCAGATCAAGCAATATTAAGAGCACTGCTTGCTAAAATAAAAGATGTTCAGTTCAAACGATATTAAGTCTTATTTGCAAAGAAGAAAGATATTCAATTCAAATGATATTAAGTCTTATTTGCAATGCAGAAAATCGTTTCGTTAATGCGTTAGATGTTTTCTGCTGTAAAAGTAAAGTTAGTGTTACTAGGCCCATAGAGCTTCTTTTAGCGTTTCTGTGAACAGTGATATTATGTTAGTGTTCCTGAGTGAATGAAGAAAACGAGACTTCACACGTACTGAAACGCTTCTTTCGTTGTAAGAGACTTACAATTCATGCAATGTTAGGAGCAAATTTTGCCAAAATGAAAGTTTTTCGTTTCAAATGATATGTGTTATTTGCAATGCAGAAAAGACTTTCTTTAGTGTTAGACGTTTTCTGCTCTAATAGTAAAGTTAGTGTTACTAAGCCCAGAGAGCGTAGTTAAGCGTTTCTGTGAACGGTGATATTATGTTAGTGCTCCTGAGTGAATGAAGAAAAAGAGACTTCAAACGTGCTGAAACGCTTCTTTCCCTGTAAGAGAATGTCAGTTCATGCAATGTTAAGAGCACAGCTTGCCAAAATGAAAGATGTTCGTTTCAAATGAAACAAAGTCTTATTTGCAATGCAGAAAAGACTGTCTGTAATGTGTTAGGCGTTTTCTGCTCTAATAGTAAAGTTAGTGTTACTAGACCCAGAGAGCTTAGTTTAGCGTTTCTGTGAACCGTGACAATGTGTCAGTTCTCCTGAGTGAATGAATAGAACGATGCTTCTCAAGTGCTGAAAAGCTTCTTTCCCTGTAAGAGAAAGTCAGATCAAGCAATATTAAGAGCACTGCTTGCTAAAATAAAAGATGTTCAGTTCAAACGATATTAAGTCTTATTTGCAAAGAAGAAAGATATTCAATTCAAATGATATTAAGTCTTATTTGCAATGCAGAAAATCGTTTCTTTAATGCGTTAGATGTTTTCTGCTGTAAAAGTAAAGTTAGTGTTACTAGGCCCATAGAGCTTCTTTTAGCGTTTCTGTGAACAGTGATATTATGTTAGTGTTCCTGAGTGAATGAAGAAAACGAGACTTCACACGTACTGAAACGCTTCTTTCGTTGTAAGAGACTTACAATTCATGCAATGTTAGGAGCAAATTTTGCCAAAATGAAAGTTTTTCGTTTCAAATGATATGTGTTATTTGCAATGCAGAAAAGACTTTCTTTAATGTGTTAGACGTTTTCTGCTCTAATAGTAAAGTTAGTGTTTCTAGACCCAGAGAGCTTAGTTTAGCGTTTCTGTGAACAGTGACACTTTGTCAGTCTTCCTGAGTGAATGAAGAAAACGAGACTTCACAAGTCCTGAAAAGCTTCTTTCCCTGTAAGAGAATGTCAGTTCATGCAATAGTAAGAGCAAATTGTGCCAAAATAAAATATGTTCATTTCAAATCATATAAAACTTTATTTGCAATGTAGAAAAGCGTTTCTTTAATGGGTTAGATGTTTTCTGCTATAATAGTAAAGTTAGTGTTACTAGAACCAGAGAGCTTAGTTTAGCGTTTCTGTGAACAGTGACAATGTGTCAGTTCTCCTGAGTGAATGAAAAGAAAGATGCTTCTCAAGTGCTGAAAAGCTTTTTTCACTGTAAGAGAATGTCAGTTCATGCAATGTTAAGAGCACAGCTTGCCAAAATGAAAGATGTTCGTTTCAAATGAAATAAAGTTTTATTTGCAATGCAAGAAAGACTTTCTTTAATGTGTTAGGCGTTTTCTGCTCTAATAGTAAAGTTAGTGTTACTAAGCCCAGAGAGCTTAGTTAAGCGTTTCTGAGAACGGTGACGCTATATTAGTGCTCCTGAGTGAATGAAGAAAACGAGACTTCACAAGTGCTAAAAATCTTGTTTCTTTGTAAGAGAATGTCAGTTCATGCAATATTAAGAGCAAAGTTTGCCAAAATTAAAGATGTTCATTTCAAATGATATAAAGTCTTATTTGCAATGCAGAAAAGCGTTTCTTTTATGGGTCAGATATTTTCTTCTCTAAAACTAAAGTTACTGTTACTAGACCCAGAGTGCTTAGTTTAGCGTTTCTGGGAACAGTGACACTTTGTCAGTCTTCCTGAGTGAAAGAAGAAAACGAGACTTCACAAGTCCTGAAAAGCTTCTTTCAGTGTAAGAGAATGTCAGGTCTTGCAATGTTAAGAGCAAAGCTTGCGAAACTGAAAGATGTTCATTTCAAATGACATAATGTGTTATTTGCAATGCAGACAAGCCTTTCTTTAATGTGTTCAGTATTTTCTGTTCTAATAGTAAAGTTAGTGTTACTAAGCCCAGAGAGCGTAGTTAAGCGTTTCTGTGAACGGTGATATTATGTTAGTGCTCCTGAGTGAATGAAGAAAAAGAGACTTCAAACGTGCTGAAACGCTTCTTTCCCTGTAAGAGAATGTCAGTTCATGCAATGTTAAGAGCACAGCTTGCCAAAATGAAAGATGTTCGTTTCAAATGAAATAAAGTCTTATTTGCAATGCAGAAAAGACTGTCTGTAATGTGTTAGGCGTTTTCTGCTCTAATAGTAAAGTTAGTGTTACTAGACCCAGAGAGCTTAGTTTAGCGTTTCTGTGAACCGTGACAATGTGTCAGTTCTCCTGAGTGAATGAATAGAACGATGCTTCTCAAGTGCTGAAAAGCTTCTTTCCCTGTAAGAGAAAGTCAGATCAAGCAATATTAAGAGCACTGCTTGCTAAAATAAAAGATGTTCAGTTCAAACGATATTAAGTCTTATTTGCAAAGAAGAAAGATATTCAATTCAAATGATATTAAGTCTTATTTGCAATGCAGAAAATCGTTTCGTTAATGCGTTAGATGTTTTCTGCTGTAAAAGTAAAGTTAGTGTTACTAGGCCCATAGAGCTTCTTTTAGCGTTTCTGTGAACAGTGATATTATGTTAGTGTTCCTGAGTGAATGAAGAAAACGAGACTTCACACGTACTGAAACGCTTCTTTCGTTGTAAGAGACTTACAATTCATGCAATGTTAGGAGCAAATTTTGCCAAAATGAAAGTTTTTCGTTTCAAATGATATGTGTTATTTGCAATGCAGAAAAGACTTTCTTTAGTGTTAGACGTTTTCTGCTCTAATAGTAAAGTTAGTGTTACTAAGCCCAGAGAGCGTAGTTAAGCGTTTCTGTGAACGGTGATATTATGTTAGTGCTCCTGAGTGAATGAAGAAAAAGAGACTTCAAACGTGCTGAAACGCTTCTTTCCCTGTAAGAGAATGTCAGTTCATGCAATGTTAAGAGCACAGCTTGCCAAAATGAAAGATGTTCGTTTCAAATGAAACAAAGTCTTATTTGCAATGCAGAAAAGACTGTCTGTAATGTGTTAGGCGTTTTCTGCTCTAATAGTAAAGTTAGTGTTACTAGACCCAGAGAGCTTAGTTTAGCGTTTCTGTGAACCGTGACAATGTGTCAGTTCTCCTGAGTGAATGAATAGAACGATGCTTCTCAAGTGCTGAAAAGCTTCTTTCCCTGTAAGAGAAAGTCAGATCAAGCAATATTAAGAGCACTGCTTGCTAAAATAAAAGATGTTCAGTTCAAACGATATTAAGTCTTATTTGCAAAGAAGAAAGATATTCAATTCAAATGATATTAAGTCTTATTTGCAATGCAGAAAATCGTTTCTTTAATGCGTTAGATGTTTTCTGCTGTAAAAGTAAAGTTAGTGTTACTAGGCCCATAGAGCTTCTTTTAGCGTTTCTGTGAACAGTGATATTATGTTAGTGTTCCTGAGTGAATGAAGAAAACGAGACTTCACACGTACTGAAACGCTTCTTTCGTTGTAAGAGACTTACAATTCATGCAATGTTAGGAGCAAATTTTGCCAAAATGAAAGTTTTTCGTTTCAAATGATATGTGTTATTTGCAATGCAGAAAAGACTTTCTTTAATGTGTTAGACGTTTTCTGCTCTAATAGTAAAGTTAGTGTTTCTAGACCCAGAGAGCTTAGTTTAGCGTTTCTGTGAACAGTGACACTTTGTCAGTCTTCCTGAGTGAATGAAGAAAACGAGACTTCACAAGTCCTGAAAAGCTTCTTTCCCTGTAAGAGAATGTCAGTTCATGCAATAGTAAGAGCAAATTGTGCCAAAATAAAATATGTTCATTTCAAATCATATAAAACTTTATTTGCAATGTAGAAAAGCGTTTCTTTAATGGGTTAGATGTTTTCTGCTATAATAGTAAAGTTAGTGTTACTAGAACCAGAGAGCTTAGTTTAGCGTTTCTGTGAACAGTGACAATGTGTCAGTTCTCCTGAGTGAATGAAAAGAAAGATGCTTCTCAAGTGCTGAAAAGCTTTTTTCACTGTAAGAGAATGTCAGTTCATGCAATGTTAAGAGCACAGCTTGCCAAAATGAAAGATGTTCGTTTCAAATGAAATAAAGTTTTATTTGCAATGCAAGAAAGACTTTCTTTAATGTGTTAGGCGTTTTCTGCTCTAATAGTAAAGTTAGTGTTACTAAGCCCAGAGAGCTTAGTTAAGCGTTTCTGAGAACGGTGACGCTATATTAGTGCTCCTGAGTGAATGAAGAAAACGAGACTTCACAAGTGCTAAAAATCTTGTTTCTTTGTAAGAGAATGTCAGTTCATGCAATATTAAGAGCAAAGTTTGCCAAAATTAAAGATGTTCATTTCAAATGATATAAAGTCTTATTTGCAATGCAGAAAAGCGTTTCTTTTATGGGTCAGATATTTTCTTCTCTAAAACTAAAGTTACTGTTACTAGACCCAGAGTGCTTAGTTTAGCGTTTCTGGGAACAGTGACACTTTGTCAGTCTTCCTGAGTGAAAGAAGAAAACGAGACTTCACAAGTCCTGAAAAGCTTCTTTCAGTGTAAGAGAATGTCAGGTCTTGCAATGTTAAGAGCAAAGCTTGCGAAACTGAAAGATGTTCATTTCAAATGACATAATGTGTTATTTGCAATGCAGACAAGCCTTTCTTTAATGTGTTCAGTATTTTCTGTTCTAATAGTAAAGTTAGTGTTACTAAGCCCAGAGAGCGTAGTTAAGCGTTTCTGTGAACGGTGATATTATGTTAGTGCTCCTGAGTGAATGAAGAAAAAGAGACTTCAAACGTGCTGAAACGCTTCTTTCCCTGTAAGAGAATGTCAGTTCATGCAATGTTAAGAGCACAGCTTGCCAAAATGAAAGATGTTCGTTTCAAATGAAATAAAGTCTTATTTGCAATGCAGAAAAGACTGTCTGTAATGTGTTAGGCGTTTTCTGCTCTAATAGTAAAGTTAGTGTTACTAGACCCAGAGAGCTTAGTTTAGCGTTTCTGTGAACCGTGACAATGTGTCAGTTCTCCTGAGTGAATGAATAGAACGATGCTTCTCAAGTGCTGAAAAGCTTCTTTCCCTGTAAGAGAAAGTCAGATCAAGCAATATTAAGAGCACTGCTTGCTAAAATAAAAGATGTTCAGTTCAAACGATATTAAGTCTTATTTGCAAAGAAGATATTCAATTCAAATGATATTAAGTCTTATTTGCAATGCAGAAAATCGTTTCTTTAATGCGTTAGATGTTTTCTGCTGTAAAAGTAAAGTTAGTGTTACTAGGCCCATAGAGCTTCTTTTAGCGTTTCTGTGAACAGTGATATTATGTTAGTGTTCCTGAGTGAATGAAGAAAACGAGACTTCACACGTACTGAAACGCTTCTTTCGTTGTAAGAGACTTACAATTCATGCAATGTTAGGAGCAAATTTTGCCAAAATGAAAGTTTTTCGTTTCAAATGATATTTGTTATTTGCAATGCAGAAAAGACTTTCTTTAATGTGTTAGACGTTTTCTGCTCTAATAGTAAAGTTAGTGTTTCTAGACCCAGAGAGCTTAGTTTAGCGTTTCTGTGAACAGTGACACTTTGTCAGTCTTCCTGAGTGAATGAAGAAAACGAGACTTCACAAGTCCTGAAAAGCTTCTTTCACTGTAAGAGAAAGTCAGTTCTTGCAATATTAAGAGCAAAGTTTGCCAAAATGAAAGATGTTCGTTTCAAATGAAATAAAGTCTTATTTGCAATGCTGAAAAGCGTTTCTTTTATGGGTTACATATTTTCTTCTCTAAAACTAAAGTTACTGTTACTAGACCCAGAGAGCTTAGTTTAGCGTTTCTGTGAACAGTGACAATGTGTCAGTCTTCCTGAGTGAAAGAAGAAAACAAGACTTCACAAGTCCTGAAAAGCTTCTTTCAGTGCAAGAGAATGTCAGGTCTTGCAATGTTAAGAGCAAAGCTTGCGGAACTGAAAGATGTTCATTTCAAATGACATAATGTGTTATTTGCAATGCAGACAAGCCTTTCTTTAATGTGTTCAGTATTTTCTGCTCTAATAGTAAAGTTAGTGTTACTAAGCCCAGAGAGCGTAGTTAAGCGTTTCTGTGAACGGTGATATTATGTTAGTGCTCCTGAGTGAATGAAGAAAAAGAGACTTCAAACGTGCTGAAACGCTTCTTTCCCTGTAAGAGAATGTCAGTTCATGCAATGTTAAGAGCACAGCTTGCCAAAATGAAAGATGTTCGTTTCAAATGAAATAAAGTCTTATTTGCAATGCAGAAAAGACTGTCTTTAATGTGTTAGGCGTTTTCTGCTCTAATAGTAAAGTTAGTGTTACTAGACCCAGAGAGCTTAGTTTAGCGTTTCTGTGAACCGTGACACTTTGTCAGTCTTCCTGAGTGAATGAATAGAACGATGCTTCTCAAGTGCTGAAAAGCTTCTTTCCCTGTAAGAGAAAGTCAGATCAAGCAATATTAAGAGCACTGCTTGCTAAAATAAAAGATGTTCAGTTCAAACGATATTAAGTCTTATTTGCAAAGAAGAAAGATATTCAATTCAAATGATATTAAGTCTTATTTGCAATGCAGAAAATCGTTTCTTTAATGCGTTAGATGTTTTCTGCTGTAAAAGTAAAGTTAGTGTTACTAGGCCCATAGAGCTTCTTTTAGCGTTTCTGTGAACAGTGATATTATGTTAGTGTTCCTGAGTGAATGAAGAAAACGAGACTTCACACGTACTGAAACGCTTCTTTCGTTGTAAGAGACTTACAATTCATGCAATGTTAGGAGCAAATTTTGCCAAAATGAAAGTTTTTCGTTTCAAATGATATTTGTTATTTGCAATGCAGAAAAGACTTTCTTTAATGTGTTAGACGTTTTCTGCTCTAATAGTAAAGTTAGTGTTTCTAGACCCAGAGAGCTTAGTTTAGCGTTTCTGTGAACAGTGACACTTTGTCAGTCTTCCTGAGTGAATGAAGAAAACGAGACTTCACAAGTCCTGAAAAGCTTCTTTCACTGTAAGAGAAAGTCAGTTCTTGCAATATTAAGAGCAAAGTTTGCCAAAATGAAAGATGTTCGTTTCAAATGAAATAAAGTCTTATTTGCAATGCTGAAAAGCGTTTCTTTTATGGGTTACATATTTTCTTCTCTAAAACTAAAGTTACTGTTACTAGACCCAGAGAGCTTAGTTTAGCGTTTCTGTGAACAGTGACAATGTGTCAGTCTTCCTGAGTGAAAGAAGAAAACGAGACTTCACAAGTCCTGAAAAGCTTCTTTCAGTGCAAGAGAATGTCAGGTCTTGCAATGTTAAGAGCAAAGCTTGCGGAACTGAAAGATGTTCATTTCAAATGACATAATGTGTTATTTTCAATGCAGAAAAGACTTTCTTTAATGTGTTAGGCATTTTCTGCTCTAATAGTAAAGTTAGTGTTACTAAGCCCAGAGAGCTTAGTTGAGCGTTTCTGTGAACGGTGACACTATGTTAGTGCTCCTGAGTGAATGAAGAAAACGAGACTTCACAATTGCTAAAATCTTGTTTCTTTGTAAGAGAATGTCAGTTCATGCAATATTAAGAGCAAAATTTGCAAAAATAAAATATGTTCATTTCAAATGAAATAAATTCTTATTTTAAATGCAGAAAAGCGTTTCTTTTATGGGTTAGATATTTTCTGCTCTAAAAGTAAAATTAGTGTTACTAGACCCAGAGAGCTTAGTTTAGCGTTTCTGTGAACAGTGACACTTTGTCAGTTGTCCTGAGTGAATGAAGAAAACGAGACTTCAAAAGTCCTGAAAAGCTTCTTTCCCTGTAAGAGAATGTCAGTTCATGCAATAGTAAGAGCAAATTGTGTCAAAATAAAATATGTTCATTTCAAATCATATAAAACTTTATTTGCAATGTAGAAAAGCGTTTCTTTAATGGGTTAGAAGTTTTCTGCTCTACAACTAAAGTTACTGTTACTAGGCCCAAAGAGCTTAGTTTAGCGTTTCTGTGAACAGTGTCAATGTGTCAGTTCTCCTGAGTGAATGAATAGAACGATGCTTCTCAAGTGCTGAAAAGCTTCTTTCACTGTAAGAGAATGTCAGGTCATGCAATGTTAAGCAAAGCTTGCCAAACTGAAAGATGTTCATTTCAAATGACATAATGTGTTATTTGCAATGCAGACAAGCCTTTCTTTAATGTGTTAAGTATTTTCTACTCTAATAGTAAAGTTAGAGTTACTAAGCTCAGAGAGCGTAGTTAAGCGTTTCTGTGAACGGTGATATTATGTTAGTGCTCCTGAGTGAATGAAGAAAAAGAGACTTCACACGTGCTGAAAATCTTCTTTCCCTGTAAGAGAATGTCAGTTCATGCAATGTTAAGAGCACAGCTTGCCAAAATGAAAGATGTTCGTTTCAAATGAAATAAAGTCTTATTTGCAATGCAGAAAAGCATTTCTTTAATGTGTTAGGCGTTTTCTGCTCTAATAGTAAAGTTAGTGTTACTAGACCCAGAGAACTTAGTTTAGCGTTTCTGTGAGCAGTGACAATGTGTCAGTTCTCCTGAGTGAATGAATAGAACGATGCTTCTCAAGTGCTGAAAAGCTTCTTTCCCTGTAAGAGAAAGTCAGTTCATGCAATATTAAGAGCACTGCTTGCCAAAATAAAAGATGTTCAGTTCAAACGATATTAAGTCTTATTTGCAATGCAGAAACATATTCAATTCAAATGATATTAAGTCTTATTTGCAATGCAGAAAATCGTTTCTTTAATGGGTTAGATGTTTTCTGCTGTAAAAGTATAGTTAGTGTTACTAGGCCCAGAGAGCTTCGTTTAGCGTTTCTGTGAACAGTGGTATTGTGTCAGTGCTCCTGAGTGAAAGAAGAAAACGAGGCTTCTCAAAGGCTGAAAAGCTTCTTTCCCTGTGAAAGAATTTCGGTTCATGCAATGTTAAGCGCAATGTTTGCCAAAATAAAATATGTTAATTTCAAATGCTATAAAGTCTTATGTGCAATACAGAAAATCCTTTGTTTAATGTGTTAGGTAATTTCTGCTCAAATAGTAAATTTAGTGTTACTAAGCCCAGAGAGCTTCGTTTAGCGTTTCTGTGAACAGTGACACTTTGTCAGTTCTACTGAGTGAATGAATAGAACGATGCTTCTCAAGTGCTGAAAAGCTTCTTTCCTTGTAAGAGAATTTCAGTTCATGCAATGTTAAGAGCAATGCTTGTCAAAATGAGAGTTATTCGTTTCTAATGAAATGATGTCTTATTTGCAATGCAGAAAAGCGTTTCTTTTATGGGTTAGAAGTTTTCTGCTCTACAACTAAAGTTACTGTTACTAGGCCCAGAGAGCTTAGTTTAGCGTTTCTGTGTACAGTGACAATGTGTCAGTTCTCCTGAGTGAATGAATAGAACGATGCTTCTCAAGTGCTGAAAAGCTTCTTTCACTGTAAGAGAAAGTCAGTTCATGCAATATTAAGAGCAAAGTTTGCCAAACTGAAAGATGTTCATTTCAAATGACATAATGTGTTATTTGCAATGCAAACAAGCCTTTCTTTAATGTGTTAAGTATTTTCTGCTCTAATAGTAAAGTTAGTGTTACTAAGCCCAGAGAGCGTAGTTAAGCTTTTCTGTGAACGGTGATATTATGTTAGTGCTCCTGAGTGAATGAAAATAACGAGGCTTAACAAGTGCTAAAAATCTTGTTTCACTGTAAGAGAATGTCAAGTCATGCAATGTTAAGAGCAAAGCTTGCCAAACTGAAAGATGTTCGTTTCAAATGAAATAAAGTCTTATTTGCAATGCAGAAAAGCGTTTCTTTTATGGGTTAGATATTTTCTGCTGTAAAAGTAAAGTTAGTGTTACTAGACCCAGAGAGCTTAGTTTAGCGTTTCTGTGAACAGTGACACTTTGTCAGTTCTCCTGAGTGAATGAAAATGACGAGGCTTCACAAGTGCTAAAAATCTTGTTTCTATGTAAGAGAATGTCAGTTCATGCAATGTTAAGAGCTCAGCTGGCCAAAATAAAATATGTTCATTTCAAATTATATAAAGCCTTATTTGCAATGCAGAAAAGCGTTTCTTTAATGGGTTAGAAGTTTTCTGCTCTAAAACTAAAGTTACTGTTACTACATCCAGAGAGCTTAGTTAAGCGTTTCTGTGAACAGTGACAATGTGTCAGTTCTCCTGAATGAATGAATAGAACAATGCTTCTCAAGTGCTGAAAAGCTTCTTTCACTGTAAGAGAAAGTCAGTTCATGCAATATTAAGAGCAAAGTTTGCCAAAATGAAAGATGTTCGTTTCAAATGAAATAATGTGTTATTTGCAATGGAGACAAGCCTTTCTTTAATGTAAGTATTTTCTGCTCTAATAGTAAAGTTAGTGTTACTAAGCCCAGAGAGCTTAATTAAGCGTTTCTTTGAATGGTGATATTATGTTAGTGCTCCTGAGTGAATGAAAATAACGAGGCTTAACAAGTGCTAAAAATCTTGTTTCTTTGTAAGAGAATGTCAGTTCATGCAATATTAAGAGCAACATTTGCAAAAATAAAATATGTTCATTTCAAATGAAATAAATTCTTATTTGCAATGCAGAAAAGCGTTTCTTTTATGGGTTAGATATTTTTTGCTCTAAAAGTAAAATTAGTGTTACTAGACCCAGAGAGCTTAGTTTAGCGTTTCTGTGAACAGTGACACTTTGTCAGTTCTCCTGAGTGAATGAATAGAACGATGCTTCTCAAGTGCTGAAAAGCTTCTTTCACTGTAAGAGAAAGTCAGTTCATGCAATATTAAGAGCAAAGTTTGCCAAAATGAAAGATGTTCGTTTCAAATGAAATAAAGTCTTATTTGCAATGCAGAAAAGCGTTTCTTTTATGGGTTAGATATTCTCTGCTCTAAAAGTAAAGTTAGTGTTACTAGACCCAGAGAGCTTAATTTAGCGTTTCTGTGAACAGTGTCAATGTGTCAGTTCTCCTGAGTGAATGAATAGAACGATGCTTCTCAAGTGCTGAAAAGCTTCTTTCACTGTAAGAGAAAGTCAGTTCATGCAATATTAAGAGCAAAGTTTGCCAAAATGAAAGATGTTCATTTCAAATGACATAATGTGTTATTTGCAATGCAGACAAGCCTTTCTTTAATGTGTTAAGTATTTTCTACTCTAATAGTAAAGTTAGAGTTACTAAGCCCAGAGAGCGTAGTTAAGCGTTTCTGTGAACGGTGATATTATGTTAGTGCTCCTGAGTGAATGAAGAAAAAGAGACTTCACACGTGCTGAAACGCTTCTTTCCCTGTAAGAGAATGTCAGTTCATGCAATGTTAAGAGCACAGCTTGCCAAAATGAAAGATGTTCGTTTCAAATGAAATGATGTCTTATTTGCAATGCAGAAAATCGTTTCTTTAATGCGTTAGATGTTTTCTGCTGTAAAAGTAAAGTTAGTGTTACTAGGCCCAGAGAGCTTCGTTTAGCGTTTCTGTGAACAGTGGTATTGTGTCAGTGCTCCTGAGTGAATGAAGAAAACGAGGCTTCTCAAAGGCTGAAAAGCTTCTTTCGTTGTAAGAGACTTACAGTTCATGCAATGTTAGGAGCAAATTTTGCCAAAATGAAAGTTTTTCGTTTCAAATGATATCGTGTTATTTGCAATGCAGAAAAGACTTTCTTTAATATGTTAGACGTTTTCTGCTCTAATAGTAAAGTTAGTGTTTCTAGACCCAGAGAGCTTTGTTTAGCGTTTCTGTGAACAGTGACACTTTGTCAGTCTTCCTGAGTGAATGAAGAAAACGAGACTTCACAAGTCCTGAAAAGCTTCTTTCCCTGTAAGAGAATGTCAGTTCATGCAATGTTAGGAGCAAATTTTGCCAAAATGAAAGTTTTTCGTTTCAAATGAAATGAAGTCTTATTTGCAATGCAAAAAAGACTTTCTTTAATGTGTTAGGCGTTTTCTGCTCTAATAGGAAAGTTAGTGTTACTAAGCCCAGAGAACTTAGTTTAGCGTTTCTGTGAACAGTGACAATGTGTCAGTTCTCCTGAGTGAATGAATAGAACGATGCTTCTCAAGTGCTGAAAAGCTTCTTTCCCTGTAAGAGAAAGTCAGTTCATGCAATATTAAGAGCACTGCTTGCCAAAATAAAAGATGTTCAGTTCAAACGATATTAAGTCTTATTTGCAATGGAGAAACATATTCAATTCAAATGATATTAAGTCTTATTTGCAATGCAGAAAATCGTTTCTTTAATGGGTTAGATGTTTTCTGCTGTAAAAGTATAGTTAGTGTTACTAGGCCCAGAGAGCTTCGTTTAGCGTTTCTGTGAACAGTGGTATTGTGTCAGTGCTCCTGAGTGAAAGAAGAAAACGAGGCTTCTCAAAGGCTGAAAAGCTTCTTTCCCTGTGAAAGAATTTCGGTTCATGCAATGTTAAGCGCAATGCTTGCCAAAATAAAATATGTTCATTTCAAATGCTATAAAGTCTTATGTGCAATGCAGAAAAGCCTTTCTTTAATGTGTTAGGTAATTTCTGCTCTAATAATAAATTTAGTGTCACTAGACCCAGAGAGCTTAGTTTAGCGTTTCTGTGAACAGTGACAATGTGTCATTGCTCCTGAGTGAATGAAAATAACGAGGCTTCACAAGTGCTAAAAATCTTGTTTCTATGTAAGAGAATGTCAGTTCATGCAATGTTAAGAGCTCAGCTAGCCAAAATAAAATATGTTCATTTCAAATTATATAAAGCGTTATTTGCAATGCAGAAAAGCGTTTCTTTAATGGGTTAGAAGTTTTCTGCTCTACAACTAAAGTTAGTGTTACTAGACCCAGAGAGCTTAGTTTAGCGTTTCTGTGAACAGTGACAATGTGTCAGTTCTCCTGAGTGAATGAATAGAACGATGCTTCTCAAGTGCTGAAAAGCTTCTTTCACTGTAAGAGAAAGTCAGTTCATGCAATATTAAGAGCAAAGTTTGCCAAAATGAAAGATGTTCATTTCAAATGAAATAAAGTCTTATTTGCAATGCAGAAAAGCGTTTCTTTTATGGGTTAGATATTTTCTGCTCTAAAAGTAAAGTTAGTGTTACTAGACCCAGAGAGCTTAGTTAAGCGTTTCTGTGAACAGTGACACTTTGTCAGTTCTCCTGAGTGAATGAATAGAACGATGCTTCTCAAGTGCTGAAAAGCTTCTTTCACTGTAAGAGAATGTCAGGTCATGCAATGTTAAGAGCAAAGCTTGCCAAACTGAAAGATGTTCATTTCAAATGAAATAATGTGTTATTTGCAATGCAGACAAGCCTTTCTTTAATGTGTTAAGTATTTTCTACTCTAATAGTAAAGTTATTGTTACTAAGCCCAGAGAGCGTAGTTAAGCGTTTCTGTGAACGGTGATATTATGTTAGTGCTCCTGAGTGAATGAAGAAAAAGAGACTTCACACGTGCTGAAACGCTTCTTTCCCTGTAAGAGAATGTCAGTTCATGCAATGTTAAGAGCACAGTTTGCCAAAATGAAAGATGTTCGTTTCACATGAAATAACGTCTTATTTGCAATGCAGAAAAGACTTTCTTTAATGTGTTAGGCGTTTTCTGCTCTAATAGTAAAGTTAGTGTTACTAGACCCAGAGAGCTTAGTTTAGCGTTTCTGTGAACAGTGACAATGTGTCAGTTCTCCTGAGTGAATGAAAAGAACGATGCTTCTCAAGTGCTGAAAAGCTTCTTTCCCTGTAAGAGAAAGTCAGTTCATGCAATATTAAGAGCACTGCTTGCCAAAATAAAAGATGTTCAGTTCAAACGATATTAAGTCTTATTTGCAATGCAGAAACATATTCAATTCAAATGATATTAAGTCTTATTTGCAATGCAGAAAATCGTTTCTTTAATGGGTTAGATGTCTTCTGCTGTAAAAGTATAGTTAGTGTTACTAGGCCCAGAGAGCTTCGTTTAGCGTTTCTGTGAACAGTGGTAATGTGTCAGTGCTCCTGAGTGAAAGAAGAAAACGAGGCTTCTCAAAGGCTGAAAAGCTTCTTTCCCTGTAAAAGAATGTCGGTTCATGCAATGTTAAGAGCAATGCTTGCCAAAATAAAATATGTTCATTTCAAATACTATAAAGTCTTATGTGCAATGCAGAAAAGCCTTTCTTTAATGTGTTAGGTAATTTCTGCTCTAATAGTAAATTTAGTGTTACTAAGCCCAGAGAGCTTCGTTTAGCGTTTCTGTGAACAGTGACATTGTGTCGATGCTCCTGAGTGAATGAAGAAAACGAGGCTTCACAATTGCCGAAAAGCTTCTTTCCTTGTAAGAGAATTTCAGTGCATGCAATGTCAAGTGCAATGCTTTCCAAAATGAAAATTATTCGTTTCAAATTAAATAAAGTCTTATTTGCAATGCAGAAAAGCGTTTCTTTTATGGGTTAGATGTTTACTGCTCTAAAAGTAAAGTTGCCGTTACTAGGCCCAGAGAGCTTAGTTTAGCGTTTCTGTGAACAGTGACAATGTGTCAGTTCTCCTGAGTGAATGAATAAAACAATGTTTCTTAAGTGCTGAAAAGCTTCTTTCACTGTAAGAGAAAGTCAGTTCATGCAATATTAAGAGCAAAGTTTGCCAAAATGAAAGACGTTCATTAAAAATGAAATAAAATCTTATTTGCAATGCAGAAAAGCGTTTCTTTAATGGGTTAGATGTTTTCTGCTATAATAGGAAAGTTAGTGTTACTAGACCCAGAGAGCTTAGTTTAGCGTTTCTGTGAACAGTGACATTGTGTCAGTTCTCCTGAGTGAATGAATAAAACAATGTTTCTTAAGTGCTGAAAAGCTTCTTTCCTTGTAAGAGAATTTCAGTTCATGCAATGTTAAGAGCAATGCTTGCCAAAATGAAAGTTATTCGTTTCAAATGAAATAAAGTCTTATTTGCAATGCAGAAAAGCGTTTCTTTAATGGGTTAGACATTTTCTGCTCTAAAAGTAAAGTTAGTGTTACTAGACCCAGAGAGCTTAGTTTAGCGTTTCTGTGAACAGTGACACTTTGTCAGTTCTCCTGAGTGAATGAATAGAACGATGCTTCTCAAGTGCTGAAAAGCTTCTTTCACTGTAAGAGAATGTCAGGTCATGCAATATTAAGAGCAAAGCTTGCCAAACTGGAAGATGTTCATTTCAAATGACATAATGTGTTATTTGCAATGCAGACAAGCCTTTTTTTAATGTGTTAAGTATTTGTTGCTCTAATAGTAAAGTTAGTGTTACTAAGCCCAGAGAGCTTCGTTTAGCGTTTCTGTGAACAGTGGTACTATGTCAGTGCACCTGAGTGAAAGACGAAAACGAGGCTTCTCAAGTGCTGAAAAGCTTCTTTCCCTGCAAAAGAATGTCGGTTCATGCAATTTTAAGAGCAATGCTTGCCAAAATAAAACATGTTCATTTCAAATGCTATAAAGTCTTATGTGTAATGCAGAAAAGCCTTTCTTTAATGTGTTAGGTAATTTCTGCTCTAATAGTAAATTTAGTGTTACTAGACCTAGAGAGCTTAGTTTAGCGTTTCTGTGAACAGTGACAATTTGTCATTGCTCCTGAGTGAATGAAAATAACGAGGCTTCACAAGTGCTAAAAATCTTGTTTCTATGTAAGAGAATGTCAGTTCATGCAATGTTAAGAGCTCAGCTTGCCAAAAAAAAATGTTCATTTCAAATTATATAAAGCCTTATTTGCAATGCAGAAAAGCGTTTCTTCAATGGGTTAGAAGTTTTCTGCTCTGCAAAGTTAAGTATTGCAAATAAGACTTTAGACTCTAAAGTTACTGTTACTAGACCCAGAGAGCTTAGTTTAGCGTTTCTGTGAACAGTGACACTTTGTCAGTCTTCCTGAGTGAATGAAGAAAACTAGACTTCACAAGTGCTGAAAAGCTTCTTTCCATGAAAGAGAATGTCAGTTCATGCAATATTAACAGCAAAGTTTGCCAAAATGAAAGATGTTCGTTTCAAATGAAATATAGTCTTATTTGCAATGCAGAAAAGCATTTCTTTAATGTGTTAGATGTTTTCTGCTTTAATAGTAAAGTTAGTGTTACTAAGCCCAGAGAGCTTAGTTAAGCGTTTCTGTGAACGGTGACTCTATGTTAGTGCTCCTGAGTGAATGAAGAAAACGAGGCTTCACAAGTGCTGAAAAGCTTATTTCCCTGTAAGAGAATGTCAGTTCATGCAATGTTAAGAGCACAGCTTGCCAAAATGAAAGATGTTCGTTTCAAATGAAATGATGTCTTATTTGCAATGCAGAAAAGCGTTTATTTTATGGGTTAGAAGTTTTCTGCTCTACAACTAAAGTTACTGTTACTAGGCCCAGAGAGCTTAGTTTAGCGTTTCTGTGTACAGTGACAATGTGTCAGTTCTCCTGAGTGAATGAATAGAACGATGCTTCTCAAGTGCTGAAAAGCTTCTTTCACTGTAAGAGAATGTCAGTTCATGCAATGTTAAGAGCACAGCTTGCCAAAATGAAAGATGTTCGTTTCAAATGAAATAAAGTCTTATTTGCAATGCAGAAAAGACTTTCTTTAATGTGCTAGGCGTTTTCTGGTCTAATAGTAAAGTTAGTGTTACTAAGCCCAGAGAGCTTAGTTAAGCGTTTCTTTGAACGGTGACAATATGTTAGTGCTCCTGAGTGAATGAAGAAAACGAGACTTCACAAGTGCTAAAAATTTTGTTTCTTTGTAAGAGAACGTCAGTTCATGCAATATTAAGAGCAAAGTTTGCCAAAATGAAAGATGTTCATTTCAAATGAAATAAAGTCTTATTTGCAATGCAGAAAAGCGTTTCTTTTATGGGTTAGATATTTTATGCTCTAAATCTAAAGTTACTGTTACTAGACCCAGAGAGCTTAGTTTAGCGTTTCTGTGAACAGTGACACTTTGTCAGTCTTCCTGAGTGAATGAAGAAAACGAGACTTCAAAAGTCCTGAAAAGTTTCTTTCCCTGTAAGAGAATGTCAGTTCATGCAATATTAAGAGCAAAGTTTGCCAAAATGAAAGATGTTCGTTTCAAATGAAATATAGTCTTATTTGCAATGCAGAAAAGCATTTCTTTAATGGGTTAGATGTTTTCTTCTATAATAGTAAAGTTAGTGTTACTAAGCCCAGAGAGCTTAGTTAAGCGTTTCTGTGAACGGTGACACTATGTTAGTGCTCCTGAGTGAATGAAGAAAACGAGACTTCACAAGTGCTAAAAATCTTGTTTCTTTGTAAGAGAATGTCAGTTCATGCAATATTAAGAGCAAAATTTGCCAAAATAAAATATGTTCATTTCAAATCATATAAAACTTTATTTGCAATGTAGAAAAGCGTTTCTTTAATGGGTTAGAAGTTTTCTGCTCTACAACTAAAGTTACTGTTACTAGGACCAGAGAGCTTAGTTTAGCGTTTCTGTGAACAGTGACAATGTGTCAGTTCTCCTGAGTGAATGAATAGAACGATGCTTCTCAAGTGCTGAAAAGCTTCTTTCACTGTAAGAGAATGTCAGTTCATGCAATGTTAAGAGCACAGCTTGCCAAAATGAAAGATGTTCGTTACAAATGAAATAAAGTCTTATTTGCAATGCAAAAAAGACTTTCTTTAATGTGTTAGGCGTTTCTGCTCTAATAGTAAAGTTAGTGTTACTAAGCCAAGAGAGCTTAGTTAAGCGTTTCTGAGAACGGTGACGCTATGTTAGTGCTCCTGAGTGAATGAAGAAAACGAGACTTCACAAGTGCTAAAAATTTTGTTTCTTTGTAAGAGAACGTCAGTTCATGCAATATTAAGAGCAAAGTTTGCCAAAATGAAAGATGTTCATTTCAAATGAAATAAAGTCTTATTTGCAATGCAGAAAAGCGTTTCTTTTATGGGTTAGATATTTTATGCTCTAAATCTAAAGTTACTGTTACTAGACCCAGAGAGCTTAGTTTAGCGTTTCTGTGAACAGTGACACTTTGTCAGTCTTCCTGAGTGAATGAAGAAAACGAGACTTCAAAAGTCCTGAAAAGTTTCTTTCCCTGTAAGAGAATGTCAGTTCATGCAATATTAAGAGCAAAGTTTGCCAAAATGAAAGATGTTCGTTTCAAATGAAATATAGTCTTATTTGCAATGCAGAAAAGCATTTCTTTAATGGGTTAGATGTTTTCTGCTATAATAGTAAAGTTAGGGTTACTAAGCCCAGAGAGCTTAGTTAAGCGTTTCTGTGAACGGTGACACTATGTTAGTGCTCCTGAGTGAATGAAGAAAACGAGACTTCACAAGTGCTAAAAATCTTGTTTCTTTGTAAGAGAATGTCAGTTCATGCAATATTAAGAGCAAAATTTGCCAAAATAAAATATGTTCATTTCAAATCATATAAAACTTTATTTGCAATGTAGAAAAGCGTTTCTTTAATGGGTTAGAAGTTTTCTGCTCTACAACTAAAGTTACTGTTACTAGGACCAGAGAGCTTAGTTTAGCGTTTCTGTGAACAGTGACAATGTGTCAGTTCTCCTGAGTGAATGAATAGAACGATGCTTCTCAAGTGCTGAAAAGCTTCTTTCACTGTAAGAGAATGTCAGGTCATGCAATGTTAAGAGCAAAGCTTGCCAAACTGAAAGATGTTCATTTCAAATGACATAATGTGTTATTTGCAATGCAGACAAGCCTTTCTTTAATGTGTTAGGCATTTTCTGCTCTAATAGTAAAGTTAGTGTTTCTAAGCCCAGAGAGAGTAGTTAAGCGTTTCTGTGAACGGTGATATTAGTGCTCCTGAGTGAATGAAGAAAAAGAGACTTCACACGTGCTGAAACGCTTCTTTCACTGTAAGAGAATGTCAGTTCATGCAATGTTAAGAGCACAGCTTGCAAAAATGAAAGATGTTTGTTTCAAATGAAATAAAGTCTTATTTGCAATGCAGAAAATCGTTTCTTTAATGGGTTAGATGTTTTCTGCTCTAATAGTAAAGTTAGTGTTACTAAGCCCAGAGAGCTTAGTTTAGCGTTTCTGTGAACAGTGACAATGTGTCATTGCTCCTGAGTGAATGAAAATAACGAGGCTTCACAAGTGCTAAAAATCTTGTTTCTTTGTAAGAGGATGTCAGTTCATGCAATATTAAGAGCAAAATTTGCCAAAATAAAATATGTTCATTTGAAATTATATAAAACTTTATTTGCAATGTAGAAAAGCGTTTCTTTAATGGGTTAGAAGTTTTCTACTCTACAACTAAAGTTACTGTTACTAGGCCCAGAGAGCTTAGTTTAGATTTTCTGTGAACAGTGACATTGTGTCGATGCTCCTGAGTGAATGAAGAAAACGAGGCTTCTCAAGTGCTGAAAAGCTTCTTTCCCTGTAAAAGAATGTCGGTTCATGCAATGTGAAGAGCAATGCTTGCCAAAATAAAATATGTGCATTTCAAATGCTATAAAGTCTTATGTGCAATGCAGAAAAGCCTTTCTTTAATGTGTTAGGTAATTTCTGCTCTAATAGTAAATTTAGTGTTACTAAGCCCAGAGAGCTTCGTTTAGCGTTTCTGTGAACGGTGACTCTATGTTAGTGCTCCTGAGTGAATGAAGAAAACGAGGCTTCACAAGTGCTGAAAAGCTTCTTTCCCTGTAAGAGAATGTCAGTTCATGCAATGTTAAGAGCACAGCTTGCCAAAATGAAAGATGTTCGTTTCAAATGAAATGATGTCTTATTTGCAATGCAGAAAAGCGTTTCTTTAATGTAAGTATTTGTTGCTCTAAAACTAAAGTTACTGTTACTAGACCCAGAGAGCTTAGTTTAGCGTTTCTGTGAACAGTGACACTTTGTCAGTTCTCCTGAGTGAATGAATAGAACGATGCTTTTCAAGTGCTGAAAAGCTTCTTTCACTGTAAGAGAATGTCAGGTCATGCAATATTTAGAGCAAAGCTTGCCAAACTGAAAGATGTTCATTTCAAATGACATAATGTGTTATTTGCAATGCAGACAAGCCTTTCTTTAATGTGTTAAGTATTTTCTGCTCTAATAGTAAAGTTAGTGTTAATAAGCCCAGAGAGCGTAGTCAAGCGTTTCTGTGAACGGTGATATTATGTTAGTGCTCCTGAGTGAATGAAGAAAACGAGACTTCACACGTGCTGAAACGCTTCTTTCCCTGTAAGAGAATGTCAGTTCATGCAATGTTAAGAGCACAGCTTGCCAAAATGAAAGATGTTCGTTTCAAATGAAATAAAGTCTTATTTGCAATGCAGAAAAGACTTTCTTTAATGTGTTAGGCGTTTTCTGGTGTAATAGTAAAGTTAGTGTTACTAAGCCCAGAGAGCTTAGTTAAGCGTTTCTTTGAACGGTGACACTATGTTAGTGCTCCTGAGTGAATGAAGAAAACGAGACTCCACACGTGCTGAAACGCTTCTTTCGTTGTAAGAGACTTACAGTTCATGCAATGTTAGGAGCAAATTTTGCCAAAATGAAAGTTTTTCGTTTCAAATGAAATAAAGTCTTCTTTGCAATGCAGAAAAGACTTACTTTACTGTGTTAGGCATTTTCTGCTCTAATAGTACAGTTAGTGTTTCTAGGCCCAGAGATCTTAGTTTAGCGTTTCTGTGAACAGTGACACTTTGTCAGTTCTCCTGAGTGAATGAATAGAACGATGCTTCTGAAGTGCTGAAAAGGTTCTTTCACTGTAAGAGAATGTCAGTTCATGCAATGTTAAGAGCAAAGCTTGCCAAACTGAAAGATGTTCATTTCAAATGATATCATGTGTTATTTGCAATGCAGACAAGCCTTTCTTTAATGTGTTAAGTATTTTCTGCTCTAATAGTAAAGTTAGTGTTACTAAGCCCAGAGAGCTTAGTTAAGCGTTTCTGTGAACGGTGATATGATGTTAGTGCCCCTGAGTGAATGAAAATAACGAGGCTTCACAAGTGCTAAAAATCTTGTTTCTATGTAAGGGAATTTCAGTTCATGCAATGTTAAGAGCTCAGCTTGCCAAAATGAAATATGTTCGTTTCAAATGATATAAAGTCTTATTTGCAATGCAGAAAAGACTTTCTTTAATGTGCTAGGCGTTTTCTGCTCCAATAGTAAAGTTAGTGTTACTAGACCCAGAGAGCTTAGTTTAGCGTTTCTGTGAACAGTGACAATGTGTCAGTTCTCCTGAGTGAATGAATAGAACGATGCTTCTCAAGTGCTGAAAAGCTTCTTTCCCTTTAAGAGAAAGTCAGTTCATGCAATATTAAGAGCACTGCTTGCCAAAATAAAAGATTTTCATTTCAAACGATATTAAGTCTTATTTGCAATGCAGAAAGATATTCAATTAAAATGATATTAAGTCTCATTTGCAATGCAGAAAATCGTTTCTTTAATGGGTTAGATGTTTTCTGCTTTAAAAGTAAAGTTAGTGTTACTAGGCCCAGAGAGCTTCGTTTAGCGTTTCTGTCAACAGTGGTAATGTGTCAGTGCTCCTGAGTGAAAGAAGAAAACGAGGCTTCTCAAAGGCTGAAAAGCTTCTTTCCCTGTAAAAGAATATCAGTTCATGCAATGTTAAGAGCAAAATTTGCCAAAATGAAAGATTTTCATTTCAAACGAAATAATGTCTTATTTGCAATGCAGAAAAGACTTACTTTACTGTGTAAGTTATTTTCTGCTCTAATAGTAAACTTAGTGTTTCTGAGACCAGAGAGCTTAGTTTAGCGTTTCTGTGAACAGTGACAATGTGTTAGTGCTCCTGAGTGAATGAAGAAAACGAGGCTTCTCAAAGGCTGAAAAGCTTCTTTCCCTGTAAAAGAATATCAGTTCATGCAATGTTAAGAGCAAAATTTGCCAAAATGAAAGATTTTCATTTCAAACGAAATAATGTCTTATTTGCAATGCAGAAAAGACTTACTTTACTGTGTAAGTTATTTTCTGCTCTAATAGTAAACTTAGTGTTTCTGAGACCAGAGAGCTTAGTTTAGCGTTTCTGTGAACAGTGACAATGTGTTAGTGCTCCTGAGTGAATGAAGAAAATAAGGCTTCTCAAGTGCTGAAAAGCTTCTTTCGTTGTAAGAGACTGACAGTTCATGCAATGTTAGGAGCAAATTTTGGCAAAATGAAAGTTTTTCGTTTCAAATGAAATAAAGTCTTCTTTGCAATGCAGAAAAGACTTAATTTACGGTGTTAGGCATTTTCTGCTCTAATAGTACAGTTAGTGTTTCTAGGCCCAGAGAGCTTAGTTTAGCGTTTTTGTGAACAGTGGTACTGTGTCATTGCTCCTGAGTGAATGAAAATAACGAGGCTTCACAAGTGCTAAAAATCTTGTTTCTTTGTAAGAGAATGTCAGTTCATGAAATGATAAGAGCAAAATTTGCCAAAATAAAATATGTTCGTTTCAAATGAAATAAAGTCTTATTTGCAATGCAGAAAAGCGTTTCTTTTATGGGTTAGATATTTTCTGCTCTAAAAGTAACGTTAGTCTTACTAGACCCAGAGAGCTTAGTTTAGCGTTTCTGTGAACAGTGGTACTATGTCAGTGCACCTGAGTGAAAGACGAAAACGAGGCTTCTCAAGTGCTGAAAAGCTTCTTTCCCTGTAAAAGAATGTCGGTTCATGCAATGTTAAGAGCAATGCTTGCCAAATTAAAATATATTCATTTCAAATGCTATAAAGTCTTATGTGCAATGCAGAAAAGCCTTTCTTTAATGTGTTAGGTAATTTCTGCTCTAATAGTAAATTTAGTGTTACTAAGCCCAAAAAGCTTCGTTTAGCATTTCTGTGAACAGTGATATTGTGTCGATGCTCCTGAGTGAATGAAGAAAACGAGGCTTCACAATTTCCGAAAAGCTTCTTTCCTTGTAAGAGAATTTCAGTTCATGCAATGTTAAGAGCAATGCTTGCCAAAATGAAAGTTATTCGTTTCAAATGAAATAAAGTCTTATTTGCAATGCAGAAAAGCGTTTCTTTAATGCGTTAGATGTTTTCTGCTCTACAACTAAAGTTATTGTTACTAGGCCCAGAGAGCTTAGTTTAGCGTTTCTGTGAACAGTGACAATGTGTCAGTTCTCCTGAGTGAATGAATAGAACGATGCTTCTCAAGTGCTGAAAAGCTTCTTTCATTGTAAGAGAATGTCAGTTCATGCAATGTTAAGAGCAAAGCTTGCCAAACTGAAAGATGTTTATTTCAAATGATATAATGTGTTATTTGCAATGCAGACAAGCCTTTCTTTAATGTGTTAAGTACTTTCTTTATATTTTGTCAAGTGCTGAAAATCGTCTTTCACTGTAAAAGAATGTCAGTTCATGCAATGTTAGGAGCACAGCTTGCCAAAATGAAAGATGTTCGTTTCAAATGAAATAAAGTTTTATTTACAATGCTGAAATTCGTTTCTTTAATGTGTTAGATATTTTCTGCTCTAAAAGTAAGGTTAGTGTTACTAGGCCTAGAAAGCTTACTTTAGCGTTTCTTTGAACAGTGACAACGTGTCAGTTCTCCAGAGTGAATGAAGAGAACGATGCTTCTCAAGTGCTGAAAAGCTTCTTTCACTGTAAGAGAATGTCAGGTCATGCAATGGTAGGAACAAACTTTGCAAAAATGAAAGCTTTTCGTTTCAAATGAAATGAAGTCTTCTTTGCAATGCAGAAAAGATTTTCTTTAATGTGTTAGGCATTTTCTGCTCTAATAGTAAAGTTAGTGTTACTGAGCCCGGAGAGCTTAGTTTAGCGTTTCTGTGAACAGTGACAATGTGTTAGTGCTCCTGAGTGAATGAAGAAAACGAGGCGTCCCAAGTGCTGAAAAGCTTCTTTCGTTGTAAGAGACTTTCAGTTCATGCAATGTTAGGAGCAAACTTTGCTAAAATGAAAGCTTTTCGTTTCAAATGAAATAAAGTCTTCTTTGCAATGCAGAAAAGCTTTTCTTTAATGTGTTAGGCGTTTTCTGCACTAATAGTAAAGTTAGTGTTACTAAGCCCAGAGAGCTTACTTTAGCGTTTCTCTGAACAGTGACACTGTATCAGTGCTCCTGAGAGCAAGAAAAGAGTCTTCACAAGTGCTGAAAAGCTTCTTTCCGGGTAAAGGAATTTCAGTTCATGCACTGTCAAGAGCAATGCTTGCCAAAATGAAAGCTTTTCGTTTCAATTGAAATAAAGTCTTCTTTGCAATGCAGAAAAGCTTTTCTTTAATGTGTTAGGCATTTTCTGCACTAATAGTAAAGTTAGTGTTACTAAGCCCAGAGAGCTTACTTTAGCGTTTCTGTGAACAGTGACAATGTGTCAGTGCTCCTTAGTGAATGAATAGAACGATGCTTCTCAAGTGCTGAAAAGCTTCTTTCCCTGAAAGAGAATGTCAGTTCATGCAATATTAAGAGCAAAGTTTGCCAAAATGAAAGATGTTTGTTTCAAATGAAATAAAGTCTTATTTGCAATGCAGAAAAGCGTTTCTTTAATGGGTTAGATGTTTTCTGATATAATAGTAAAGTTAGTGTTACTAGACCCAGAGAGCTTAGTTTAGCGTTTCTGTGAACAGTGACACTTTGTCAGTTCTCCTGAGTGAATGAATAGAACGATGCTTCTCGAGTGCTGAAAAGCTTCTTTCACTGTAAGAGAATGTCAGTTCATGCAATGTTAAGAGCAAAGCTTGCCAAACTGAAAGATGTTCATTTCAAATGACATAATGTGTTATTTGCAATGCAGACAAGCCTTTCTTTAATGTGTTAAGTATTTTCTGATCTAATAGTAAAGTTAGTGTTACAAAGCCCAGACAGCGTAGTTAAGCGTTTCTGTGAGCGGTGATATTATGTTAGTGCTCCTGAGTGAATGAAAATAACGAGGCTTCACAAGTGCTAAAAATCTTGTTTCTTTGTAAGAGAATGTCAGTTCATGCAATGTTAAGAGCTCAGCTTGCCAAAATAAAATATGTTCATTTCAAATTATATAAAGCCTTATTTGCAATGCAGAAAAGCGTTTCTTTAATGGGTTAGAAGTTTTCTGCTCTAAAACTAAAGTTACTGTTACTAGACCCAGAGAGCTTAGTTTAGCGTTTCTGTGAACAGTGACACTTTGTCAGTCTTCCTGAGTGAATGAAGAAAACGAGACTTCACAAGTCCTGAAAAGCTTCTTTCCCTGTAAGAAAATGTCAGTTCATGCAATATTAAGAGCACAGTTTGCCAAAATGAAAGATGTTCGTTTCAAATGAAATATAGTCTTATTTGCAATGCAAAAAAGCATTTCTTTAATGGGTTAGATGTTTTCTGCTATAATAGTAAAGTTAGTGTTACAAAGCCCAGAGAGTTTAGTTAAGCGTTTCTGTGAACGGTGACTCTATGTTAGTGCTCCTGAGTGAATGAAGAAAATGAGGCTTCACAAGTGCTGAAAAGCTTCTTTCCCTGTAAGAGAATGTCAGTTCATGCAATATTAAGAGCAAAGTTTGCCAAAATGAAAGATGTTCGTTTCAAATGAAATAAAGTCTTATTTGCAATGCAGAAAAGCGTTTCTTTAATGGGTTAGATGTTTTCTGCTATAATAGTAAAGTTAGTGTTACTAAGGCCAGACAACTTAGTTTAGCGTTTTTTTGAACAATGACACTGTGTTAGTCCTCCTGAGTGAATGAAGAAAACGAGACTTCACACGTGCTGAAACGCTTCTTTCCCTGTAAAAGAATGTCAGTTAATGCAATGTTAAGAGCAAAGCTTGCCAAAATGAAAGATGTTCATTTCAAATGAAATGAAGTCTTATTTGCAATGCAGAAAAGCGTTTCTGTAATGGGTTAGATGTTTTCTGCTATAATAGTAAAGTTAGTGTTACTAAGCCCAGAGAGCTTAGTTTAGCGTTTCTGTGGACTGTGACAATGTGTCAGTTCTCCTGAGTGAATGAAGAGAACGAGGCCTCTCGAGTGCTGAAAAGCTTCTTTCCCTGTAAAAGAATGTTTAGTTCATACAATGTTAAGAGCAAATCTTGCCAAAATGAAAGATGTTCATTTCAAATGATATAAAGTCTTATTTGCAATGCAGACAGTCGCTTCTTTAATTGGTTAGATGTTTTCTGCTTTAAAAGTAAAGTTAGTTTTACTAGGCCCAGAGAGCTTAGTTTAGCGTTTCTGTGAAGAGTGACACTTTTCAGTGCTCCTGAGTGAAAGAAGAGAACGAGGCTTCACAAGTGCTGAAAAGCTTCTTTTCCTGTAAGAGAATGTCAGTTTATGCAATGTTAAGAGCAAAGCTTGCCAAAATGAAAGATGTTTATTTCTAATTACGCAATGTGTTATTTGCAATGCAGAAAAGACTTTCTTTAATGTGTTAGATATTTTCTTCTCCACAAGTAAAGTTAGAGCTACTATGCCCAAAAAGCTTAGTTTAGCGTTTCTATGAACAATGACAAGGTGTCAGTGCTCCTGAGCGAATCATGAGAACGCGGCTCCACATATGCTGAAAAACTTCTTTCCCTGTAAGAGAAATTCAGTTTATGCAATGTTACAGGGCGTCTACAGATATGAACAAATTAAATTTAAGGCTTTTTAAGACCTTTTTAATGCCACCTTATATGAAATTTAAGACCAAACCTCTGATGGAAATCACATTATTTTACATACGTATAATGTAATATTTAATTTTTCTAATGTAAAATATTATATATATATATATATACGTATATATATATATAGCTGTCAAAAATGCTATTTATTATTATGATGTACAGCAAACTTTTCACATCAGCAGACAATATCATACAATATATCCCCACAAAAGCACCGCAAGGTCAAGGTTGTAATGAGATTGTAATAGTAATGTAAACAATTCATTCTGATGCAATATTTTATCTGTGTTCTATTAGCTTTTACATTTATCTGCATAGGCCATTTTTTAAACCATTTTTTATTAAATGTATACATCATATTTCATGTCAAATTCTTACAATTGATCAATAGATTAAATTTACTCTAGGCTGTTATCAAACTAATTAATTTACATTGCACAATTACAACTGCAATAAATAATGTTATGAGATTAATGTTTTAAATGCAATTTTGAATATACAAATAAGAAATGTTGGGGGGGATACATAATAATAATAATAATAATAATAATAAGTTTAATTTATATAGCGCCTTTCCCAGGCTCAAGGACGCTTTACCAAAGCAGGAACACAATGGACAGTCATTTCACATAGTCACAAACAGTCAGCACAAATAATAAATTAAGTTGGACCGTAGACATTTGCCCAGTCCAAAAACAAAATGAAACAAGATGAATGCAGTTGCATATCATGATACGGCAAAGACACATAGAAACAACATAGCAACACATAACAACATAGAAAATACATACTCTTACAAACAACATACTTTTAAACATACTAACCCCGCCAGTAGGTGGCGGTAAGTCACTTAATGAGTGAGTCATTATTGAGTCATTCATTCATTCAACCGTTCGCTGAATCATTCAGTAAAAAACACGCTGTGTGTTGCTTGGAGATTGTGCAATACTTCTGCTGTGATCTTTGTTTGGAACTATTTTAGTTAGTGAAACAGAACAAAACAGTCAATACTGTGTCTAAAATGTAAGTAACTTAATTATGTGACTACTTAACTACTTACTAACTAAAATCAATGTAACATTTGCAATCGTGAGAATATTCGACAATTAGCTCCCTTGTCGTGGTATGTTGTTTAATTACGTTATAAATAAAAAACTCAAAATTATGAAATTTTACCTCAGTATGTTTCTTCTGTGAGTTTCTTTATGTGTCTCGTTCAGCTCTTTTGCTCATTTCATACAGTCATTTGATTTGATTTCTCCATAAAAGTCTCTTACAAAGAAACAGGCGAGCCTAAACAGCGCGACCTTGATATCAGAAATACACTATCCATTATCAATTGCTGTTTACGTTGAATGTAATCAGAAGAATCATTCTTGCGTTTCGATGCTTCACTGGTTATTTATTTATTTATTTATTTTTTGTCACATAGGCTATTTGTCAGGTTGGGCAAGTAAAATTCTCAAGCCATTTTTCAGTAAACTTCATTTAACCCATTTTAAACTATCTAGGAAGTTGGTCAGCTAACTGTAGCATGCAGTAACTACAGCGGGGGAAAAATCTGTCTGTCCAATGATTGTAAACAGTCACAGGTCCGTCAGACTGGAGAAATTTTTGCGGAATAGGGACCGAAAATATTTAAGACCCATCGAATCTGAATTTAAGACATTTTAAGACTTTTTAAGGCCTTTTATTAGGAAAATTTTATTTAAGACATTTTAAGACTTTTTAAGGACCCGCGGCCACCCTGTGTTAAAAGGGGTCACATTTTCTCAGGACCTGAAGTGGGACAATCACATTGAGTCCATTGTCAAAAAGGCCCAGCAAAGGTTGTACTTCCTTCACCAGCTGAGGAAGTTCAACCTGCCATAGGACTTGCTGAATCTTTTCTACTCCGCCATCATTGAATCTGTCCTCTGCACTTCAATAACTGTCTGGTTCAGCTCAGCTACCAAATCTGACCTCAGAAGATTACAGAGGGTAGTCCGGTCTGCTGCGCGAATCATTGGTACAACCCTCCCCACTCTCCAAGAACTGTACTTATCCAGAGTGAGCAAAAGGGCTGGCAAAATCACTCTGGACCCCTCACATCCAGCACACTCCCTCTTTGAACTGTTGCCGTCTGGTCGATGGTACAGAGCTTTGAGCACCAGAACGACCAGACACAGAAACAGTTTCTTCCCTCAGGCAATCCATCTCATGAACACTTGACATTAAATGTGGAACACACAACACATGTGGAACATATCAACACCAGTCTTTAACCAGAAAGCCCAAAACTGAGCCACACCTGAGCCTGATCCACAGGTGAACTAAACCTGGCAGCCAAAATATGGGCCACAAATGGGCCATAAAAGGGCCACGACAGATCCATATCTCAGCCACCTGTATGACCATAGCTGGCCCTATTCTGGTTCTATACGCTGGACCAGATGGGTTACACGTCAGCCTCAACAAAACCATAACCAAGCCACTTGATACATACCACTCCCAGATGAATAGTCACAACAATGGGAGTATTATGAACAAATATTTAATCATGTTTAATCAGCAAACCAAGTTGAATGAATCTCACACCTAACATACAGCATTATGGTCAGTTCACAAATCCACAAAAACTATAAAAAAACATGCTTATTTGTTTTGCTTGGTCAGTGTGTTCACCCTGTTGGGGTATGGCAGTGTGAATTGGCTTTTAGGTGCTTTGGAAAACAAAACAAAAAACAGTAACAAAAAAAAACAAAAAAAAACTATATATATATATATATATATATATATATATATATATATATATATATATATACAGTGGGGCAAAAAAGTATTTAGTCAGCCACCGATTGTGCAAGTTCTCACACTTAAAAAGATGAGAGAGGCCTATAATTTTCATCATAGGTATACCTCAACTATGAGAGACAAAATGAGAAAAAAAAAAAAAAATCCAGAAAAACACATTGTAGGATTTTTGAAGAATTTATTTGCAAATTATGGTGGAAAATAAGTATTTGGTAAATAACAAAATTTCATCTCAATACTTTGTTATATACCCTTTGTTGGCAATGACAGAGGTCAAACGTTTTCTGTAAGTCTTCACAAGGTTTTCACACACTGTTGCTGGTATTTTGGCCTCTAGAGCAGTAATGTTTTGGGGCTGTCGCTGGGCAACACGGACTTTCAACTCCCTCCAAAGATTTTCGATGGGGTTGAGATCTGGAGACTGGCTAGGCCACTCCAGGACCTTGAAATGCTTCTTACGAAGCCACTCCTTCGTTGCCCGGGCGGTGTGTTTGGGATCATTGTCATGCTGAAAGACCCAGCCACGTTTCATCTTCAATGCCCTTGCTGATGGAAGGAGGTTTTTTACTCAAAATCTCACGATACATGGCCCCATTCATTCTTTCGTTTACACGGATCAGTCGTCCTGGTCCCTTTGCAGAAAAACAGCCCCAAAGCATGATGTTTCCACCCCCATGCTTCACAGTAGGTATGGTGTTCTTTGGATGCAACTCAGCATTCTTTCTCCTCCAAACACGACAAGTTGAGTTTTTACCAAAAAGTTCTATTTTGGTTTCATCATTCTCCCAATCCTCTTCTGGATCATCCAAATGCTCTCTAGCAAACTTCAGTCGGGCCCAGACATGTACTGGCTTAAGCAGGGGGACACGTCTGGCACTGCAGGATTTGAGTCCCTGGCGGCGCAGTGTGTTACTGATGGTAGCCTTTGTTACTTTGGTCCCAGCTCTCTGCAGGTCATTCACTAGGTCCCCCCGTGTGGTTCTGGGATTTTTGCTCACAGTTCTTGTGATCATTTTGACCCCACGGGGAGAGATCTTGTGTGGAGCCCCAGATCGAGGGAGATTATCAGTGGTCTTGTATGTCTTCCATTTTCTAATAATTGCTCCCACAGTTGATTTCTTCACACCAAGCTGCTTACCTATTGCAGATTCAGTCTTCCCAGCCTGGTGCAGGTCTACAATTTTGTTTCTGGTGTCCTTTGACAGCTCTTTGGTCTTGGCCATGGTGGAGTTTGGAGTTGGACTGTTTGAGGTTGTTGGACAGGTGTCTTTTATACTGATATCGAGTTCAAACAGATGCCATTAATACAGGTAACGAGTGGAGGACAGAGGAGCCTCTTAAAGAAGAAGTTACAGGTCTGTGAGAGCCAGAAGTCTTGCTTGTTTGTAGGTGACCAAATACTTATTTTACAGAGGAATTTACCAATTAATTCTTTAAAAATCCTACAATGTGATTTTCTGGATTTTTTTTTCTCATTTTGTCTCTCATAGTTGAGGTATACCTATGATGAAAATTACAGGCCTCTCTCATCTTTTTAAGTGGGAGAACTTGCACAATTGGTGGCTGACTAAATACTTTTTTGCCCCACTGTATTTTTTTTTGTTTGTTTTTAATGTTTACGCAATTAACACAAAATTCTTAAATAAGGTACTTTCTCTGTTTTTGCAATATTCAAGTGTTTATGTCCCTAAATAATATCTGCATGCACCTAAGTCTGAAGAGTACACATAATATCTAGAAGACAGCAATCCTTGTGAGTGAGAAGTCTGGTGTGGAGGCTGGGTCTGGAACTGACTTCTGTCCATGTTGTCACAACATCTTATGATTATCTGTCTTCACGAACTGCCCTGAAATACAATTCAAACAAACAATGTAGTGTGAGGCTCTTACATTCACAATGGTCATTTTGGCCTCGGTGGTGAAGTGTGCAGAAAATTCTGCCAGACTGAAATTTAGTCTTTGTTGAACAGTCTTTAAGAGTGCAAATAAGATTTTAAGTTTAAAGTACCTTTCAGGCTCACGTGAGGTTTCCACAAGCAACAAAGTCTACTTGAACAAACACTTCACTACATTTAAAGTTTAGAAAATAATATACATACAGACCGTCATAGTCTGAAGTGAGGTATGTTCACAATACTTTAGATCTCTCTTACTGTTATTAATTTTAATTTCAAAGATCTTTTTTTTATTATCATCTGTGTCTTTTTTTCGAATTATGATGGAGGTTGTTGTGCATGAAGTGCAGAGTTAAACAAGATGGCCTTGTTGGAAATAAAGGAAATATTTGATATTTATTTGATATATTTTTTTTTGATTATTTGATAAACTTTTGAATGTTTGAGGTTTTACTTACTAGTCAGATGGTTCATAGTGCCTTGGAGATGTTCTTCGACAGGAGATCCGCTCCAGCTTTGCAGCACGGCCATCAGCATGGAAGAATATAGGAACAATATGTCACATAGCCAACAATATGTAGTATACAATGTCAGGTTTATTAGAAATAAACTACAGCAGAGGTGAAATGCAGAAAAGAGAAATAATAATATGCAAAAAAAAAAAAAAAATCTTAAGGGATACCAGAATTCACAGTTTTTGGTTTTACAGATGCATGATGATATAGTTGAAATATATTGTGAAAAATGCATAAAGTTGTTTAATATGATTTTTCAGATCACCTGTGTTTCCTGCATCTCTGTCAGCAGCTCCCATTACAAATTTTCTTGTAACTTCCCCTGTTTTAGGTTTTTTTTTGTTTTTTTTTTGCTCTCTGACACTCCTGAAATCACAGTACAATTTATCAAACTTTGTTTGCCATTAGTTCATGTAAGTGACGTCACCGATTGACCCCACAGTGCAGACTTTTAGGTTAGCTTATAGTTACGTCCATTTATCTATGGACAAAGTACCAGCAAAACATTTACAAATCAAAACCGCTCATCTACACATAAAATGTGATTAAAAGCTCAAACTTTCATTAATAAAAGCTCAAATCTATAGTTAGTTTACCTCTAGCTAGTTAACAGTTGTGATGCTAACGGTCTTTTTGAAGACACTAAACCATTCCTGTAAAGTAAAGATTCAACAGAAACATGTCAGTTACTTGTAAGAAAGTGTCAGGAACGGTTGTATGTATTATTTGTGTAATTTTAGGGACTAAACTTACCTGAAAGCAGTGAAAACAGCAGAGACACGGACTCTCGCTACTTGTCAGCTGAGTGAGTTGCAAGGGTTAATAGGAAAATAAGGGAAACAATGTCAATTTAGCTCAAAGGGAATCATTTATGATTTTATAGGGAATTTGAACAGAATCACTGTTTTACGGTGGATCACTGAGTCGGCAGCGATTCAGTGAACGAGCCGTATAACATCAACTCTGCACTGGATATTAAAATCCAAAATATACTGAAAACACTATTAAATAGCACAGTAACAAGATCGGCAGATTAAGACATTAACTTGTAAGCACAAAACACAAGATACTTCTCTTTTCAATATAAATAAGACTTTATTTCATAAATCTAAGACATGTAAACTAATCTAACACATGAACACACGCATTCACACATTCATACAAGTTGCAGAAAGAGAGAAAGTAAGGAAAGGATGAGTTAAGAGAATGAAAATGTGATATCCCAAGTTTACAGCAATATGTGCAATTGCATAGACCTGAACAACCATCAATCACTTATTTAACCCTTGCAATGAGTTTCTCAATGAGGCTAAAATTTATATTAAATGTACCAGCTCAGTAAAAATCTGGAGTTGTATTACTTGCGTTGCCTTGGTGTTAAGGGATTCCCTTTGTCCTTGTCTTTTCAGAAAAGGGTTTTCCCAAGTTTGCTGATTGGTTGGATGTTCAGTAGTCGTTGAAGTGACATCTTGGGCATTGGCTCTTGACTGAAGTTGCGGAGTTGGTCTGGTTGAAGTTTGGGGCGGATGCAGTCGGAGCTGGACTTTGTGGCAAACTTAACTTAAAGAAAATCTCACGGAAAGACAAGAAATTAAAGTAAAAGAATAAAATGATGTAACGAGACTAGGTGGTTTTTCTTCTCATTGTGGTAGCAGCTGGCATGTAGGCCAGAGCACGCTGGAATGGCGCTCAAAGAATTCACGGACAAACAGCAGTGGCAAAAAGCATGGCTAAATGTACAAAGCAAGAGCAATGACGAAAAAAGCATGGCTAAAAGCAGTGGCAAAAGCTAGAAGCTAAAAGCATAATTTGATGGTGTCCTGAGTATTTAAACTCGGCTTTTGGACACGCCCCAGTGGGTGTCTTGACCAATTAGATATGATCTTAGCTCGGGGTGTTGTATATTTCTCCTCCTCAAAACATAAATCACATGTTATTTTGTCAGTCACATGGTCCGAATTTTCCCGCTCTTGGAGAGTATAATTTTGGACAGGATTTCTATAACAAGACTATGATACATTTGATAAAGAATTAATTGGAAGAAACGTTTAAAGCATGATTTTTCAAACTCATCCATACCAAACTCTTAAGCTATTCCCTAGTTATTAAAAAGACATACATAATATGTGATTAAAACATGATTGTCAATTGTGTTGGTTACATACATAATATGGAGTTCATTAGTTGCTCCATTAGTTGGTCCTTTTAAGATGATTGTTGGTGCATATGGAAAAGAAAGTCTCTGTGTAGTTCTTTGGAGAACAAAAGACATGTTCTTTGGACAAAGGCATTTCAGTCTGGTCTGTCTTCTATGTGGGGGAAAAGTCAGTCTAAGGAAGCTCGTGATTTCTATCGTGGAACACGTGATGGTCATCTCTTTGACCATCAGTCTTGATTACTTTCCCCAAATTTGATGACCTCCTTCCTGCATTGGAATTGTCAATAAGTATTCTTTTGTCTTAATGTTGCAAGCTGTTCTGTGAAAGAGGCTTGTTGGTAAGTCTTTCTTAGAAGGCTGGAGCTAGGAATCTGATTTATGGCATCCTTTTGCAGCCTTGGGGCCCCTCTGTGGAATTTGGCTCTTTGGGTTGTTCAACACCAATCCGATCAAATCTTAATTTGTCTGATTCACTCTCTGATATCCTACATACCCCCCTTGATTGGCGATGTGTCGAGTTGGAGACTGGATAAACAGAGGCAGAAGAAGCAGACACAAACACAGCAAACAACAAGACAACACCTTCATGACAGTTACTGTACTGGTGCAGGCCATCAGGTTATTCGGGTACAGGTGGTTATATTCAATTAGTCAATCTAGTTTGGTAAACTGAATAGTTTTAGTTCAATTTTGGAAAATGTCGTTCTAATTTAGTTTAGTACGTTGGTTCTTCGATCAAATTTTGTGATTAGATTTGTTTGTTTCTTCTAAGTTGTCAACTTAAGAATGTTCACCTTTAAGTTTCTGGTGACATCATTTGTGATAAAATGAATTGACCTATCGTGCGTGGAGCTCTCTGGCTTCCATTCAGTTTAGAGTGGCTTGCGGATATTAGGTGTGGTGAGTCAATCCTATTATCAGACCTTTGACCCTTGCAGGGTGTCTAGGTGTTTCACCTACTAAAGAAAGAGGGGAAAGAATAGGATAGGTAAAAGAAGAACAAAACATAAACAAAGCTGCTGTGGGTTTTCCTAGCATGACTTGCAACTACTGTTGAGCTAGGGTGTCGTGTGCAGCTAGGGAGTCATGTACCTTAACTTAGTGTCAGGTGTTCTAACTATTGTAAGGATAGCTGCATGTTCCTTCATGGTGGTGTATGCAACTTTGTTATGCTAAAATTTGGATATTCTACTTGTGGGAAGAATATGTTTGTTGAATGTGTTATCAGTAGATGTGGTTACCTCTGGTTGTAGGTAATGTTGTGTGTGTTAGTGGTGTAGTGTAAGTGTGGTCAGATCTGTTTCAGTCTGTGTTGTCTCCCCCCTTTTCGGGTATGTCAGTGAAGACTGGCTCTCTGCATCCTTGGCTTGTATGAGGGCGTGTCCATGATCTAATGGGGGTCAGTCCAGCAAGACAGGAAGTATTTTAGCAGACAATCGGAGGTAGTTTGGCATGGCTGTGTGAAGCTGAGATGCAAACTTTGTCTCCTATGTTGCATTCCTCTTGTGCTGCCTTCTGGATGTGGCAGACTTTCTGACCTTCTGTGCTTTGGTGGTTGCTGTTGCACAGACAGGAATCTGGTTCTTGGAGTTGGAGTTAATTTAGCAGTTTGCTAGTGAGTGATGGGTGACTGAGGTGATTTTGTCTGGTACCTCAGAGTTTTCATTAACGGTTGGCCATGAGAGACTTGCTCGTTCTGGGTGGTTGTTGAACAGGTGCTTGTCATATCTGATATGGTGGTGTACCATGCGATCTCCGGCCTTCCGTTCTGTTGCTGGTCACAGCGAGCATGACTCAGTTTTGTGGTCATCCGTGTTCAGCTTATCTTGAAGGAACTCTTTCAGTTGTCTCATGACTTGTTCCATGTCTTCTGACGGTAAGCTGTATTGTTCTTGTGCATACTCAGCACTGTGCATGTCTGAGTGGTGCTGAGGTGGGTTTCGTTGTCGCTTACCCACAGGAGTTGCTCTTGGATGAGTCAGGCGATTACCTTTGGATGTCTGGTTAGGTTTCCAGTTGTTCTTATCTTTTAGGTTTCTTGAGAAGTGTGGCTGGTTCCATGGATTTTTCCAGCAGTTGGGCTGATAGCTGTCGTAGACATGGGGGTCATGTTCTCTGTGCTCTTGATGGAGGACTCTGGTGTAGTGATGCAACTGGGTGTCGTCCAGTGCAAGGCTTGTGTCTTTGGTTACAGAGTTCAAGAGTGTGGAGGTTTTGTTACCTTTCTTTGAGGCCATCTTCTGCTTGTTGTAGGCCTTCTGTGTTAGGTCACGCAACTGTTGGATGGTCATGGAGTGTGGACAGGCCATGACGCCTAGATGGTGGCTGACTCCAGGATGCAGATTTCTTAGGAAGAGGCTTTTGAAGTTCATATCCTCTTCAAGGTCAGGTTCGTTGTGTGCACCAAAGTAGGCTTGTCGGAGTCGGTTGTAGTAAGCTTGTGGAGCCTCTTGTCGACCTTGTTTGGTTTCTAAGGCAGTTAACAATCCGTGTTCAGACTGAGAATCTGTAAACTTTTTAATCGGGACCTCACAAAGTAGCTGGTAGTCTGACTTCGTTCGACTGGGATGTCGATCTAGTTAGTTTCATACCTCGGAACTGGACATGGCTCTAAGGAGCTAAAACCTGTCTCTGTCAGTCACATGAGGTCTCATTTCTAGATAAAAGTCGATATCTTGCAGATGGGCCTGGATGGTGTGGCCCTCTGTGGAGTTCGGGTTGAACTTGCTGATGTTTTTAGACAGCTTGTCGAGGTTTTTGATGGTCATCCCATGTGCAGCTCCAAGGTCTGCTTGGATGGGCTGTTTTCTTTTGTTGACAGAAAAGAGTTCTGTGGCGAGGGCAGGTGAGGTTTTGGGTTGTGGCCCTTCGCTTCTTTCGTTGCGTACTATTTCTTGGACGCAGGACTCTGTTCTGCTCAGCAGAGCTGAGGCTGAGAGGTGTTTCTCTCGCCTTGGCTCTTGTTTCTACTCATAAGCATGTTTAAGTTCTTTTCTGAGCATGTAGAGCTCATCGTTGGTGTCGTCTAGTTGTTGGGTCAGATTGTCCATTTCAGTTCCATACCTTTCAAGGTGGTTTTCTAAGGCACTGATTTCAGCATCCTTGTCTCTGATGTTATTCTTGGCTTTCTCTAGAAGCTGTTCGGCATACTGGAGTCTGTTTACCAGGTCTTTCTGGGCAGCCTTTGCATGTTGTTGATCGAGCTGAGCTGCTGTCAGGGCTGCTTAACTTGTTCCGTTGTTTCCTGCTCCCTCTCGTTGGGTGCTTTTGAGTTGTCTATGCGGTGTTGAGCACATTTCAGCTCCTCTTGAAGGTGGGTGAACGTGCTTGTCGCTCAGTTTCAGCTGGGTCGTGAAGGCATAGCTTAGGGAGCTGGTGATTTTAACTAGCTCCTCGTGGTTGTTGTTTTGGCTTGAATCTTGTGTCAGGAATCTTCTCAGAATTAGGATTATTATTAAAAATAATAACAGTTCGAACGTATTGGGGTCAGGCTCCGTCGTGCCTCTCAGCCAAGTGTTCACATCTTCCCCTTGTGCAAAGGGGTCTGCAGCATGTTGGCACGCTAGGGAGAAGAGAGACTGACACAGATCTGTGTGGAGTAGAAGCCTATGTGTGGTCCAACAACTAAGTGTTGTGTCAGTGATTTTGAACCACTAGTGAAGTGTGGTGATGACTGTGTTGGTCTCAGGGTCTCTAGGTAGACTAGAGATGTGAAGACTTCGTCACTCTAATGAGGCAGAGGGAAAAGAGAGAAAAAGGTGAAAAACAAATTCAATTAAAAGAAACAATTACTTTGTTTTTCAAATGAGGAAAATTATTATTATTTTTTTCAATTAATATTATTAAATATCTGTCGTAGACAAAGGAATAATAATAATTCTGATATCTGTTTTCTTAGTCTGACAAGATTGACATCATACACCTTAAAACTTATCTCTATGAAATTGATCTCAGCGTTGGATTAGATGTTAAAATTCGGATTAAGTTTTCAAATGTGGGGAGGCTAGAAAGAACGGAACAGGGTTTGATTACAATCAAATTCGTAAAGATGAGTAGTCTTTTTTTTTTTTTTTTTTTTTTTTTTTTTTAACAAGACTATGTATCTCATTCACTTAGAAGTGATTGATGGTTCTTGCATAGGTCCCCTACAAATGTGAAAAGTGAAGAGGAAATAAAACAGGAGTCGGTTATGCCCGACTATGAGTAGAGTGTTGTTTTCAGTTGCTACAAAACTATCAACAAAAATAAATTTTGGGTGAAAGAGATTTGTCTCTCTAATTTATTTGAACTAGTAGTGAGGGATAACAATGTCTCCTATTAAGGCTCAGGTGTGTCGTTCCCAAGTTAGGATACACAGAGGAAAGGAAATGGTAAAACAAGGTAAAATTGAAAAGTAATAAATGGGCAAAATAAGCAAAAATGAAATTAAATAAGGGAGGAAATCAGTAAATAAAAATAGTAGTGGCTAAGTGTATAACCAAAACAGGAAAAAGAGGGGTAAAACACAACAAAATAATGAGTGAGTATAAGTCTGAATAGAATCTATTGATATGGGTAATAAATAAATTAGATAGAATAAGTTTACTTAAACTTTCAAAGTTCAAGGCTTATTCGTATCTAATTAGGCCCAGAAGAGAATACTAGATGTAATGATCATATGAAATGATCTGAGGGGAAATTTGAATGATTTCAAATAAATTTAATGGTTTAATTAAATTTCGAATTTGGCACAATTAATAATTGTGAACTAGTATTTCCCTTTCCAGTAAAATGCAAATAAGTGATAAGAAGTGAGAAATTAGAGAAATAAGAAAGATAAAGGCCAACAAGTGTGTTAGTTAATGTGTTTAAAGGGTTAAATCACGTTAGCGTTGCCCAAACACACACTGCAATCCACCACTGGATGTTAATGCTACCTGCTAACCTTTTAGGCTAATGGCTTTAGCATAGACTTCAATGTAAACACAACCGTTTCGTTAGCTTAGCACAATGGAGTTTGTTTACAATAGCATCGATGTGCTGCGCATGCGCAGTTCAGAGTTGCTCCGGAAGTAGATTAAGACTTCCGTGTCACGATCGTAACTGTGGCAACCAAAACAAACTCTAGTGGACTAGGCTAGCGTCGTTGCATTGCCAGTACAGTTAAGCATGTTACATGAAATGTCGGCGCATTTCAACACTGTACAAATAAAACACCGCTTTTAGTTGGTTCTGCGATGTGGCTCTTAAACTCTCAGTTCGTTCAGAGTTAAACTTAAACTTTATTCAAATAACAGTTTCGTGCTGCAGCTAAAGAAAACAGTGATCGGATCATAAAAGTGTGCCAGTTTCTTCTGGACACAAACACAACAGGTTTCTTTAGCTGTTGGTTCAAAGTTCAACTTTACTTGATCAAGCTTTTAAAAACTCCCATTGAAATCCCTCTCGGAGATTTAATTCACTTTGTGAACAGTGTACACAAACAGGCAAGCATTACTCTCTAATGTTTAACCCAGGGGAGTCGAATAGCATTTGATTTGGCAGTGGAACCCGCACTGGCAATCAGACTAGGCTTTGATAAATAGATTGAGGAACACGGTCAAAACTATTCTTTATCCGCCGATTTATTTCCCTTTTAAGTATTGCAGTTTGGCTCCGTTCGGCTAACAGCGACTGAGATTCAGGAGTATAGCTATTAAATGACCTGGGACCCGCAACCCAGCTAACACAGTTACGTCGTGACGACATAACTGGACCGGATCGTATTGGTCGCAGCGACGTAACTTTGTGATTCTCATATTCGTCGTGGCGACGTTATTTGTTACGTCGTGCTGAGAACGTCCTAACGACAAAACTGGTACGTTTACAGTACCGGATCACATTGGTCGCAGCAACATACCAAGTATGTCCTAACGACTAATGCTGCCTTCACGTGCTATCGGAAATTTCCTATTTCCCACTTATGAAGTCGTGATTACGAGCTTGTCGTATTCATGTGCTTTAATGTCGGAAAGGATAAAATGTAGCATCCCATTGGTTGACAATCATATAAACATTCACCGCGCTATACATGCAGCTCGCGGACAATTCTGGAATTTCGGTCAAATACATGCTTATTTCACTGCTTATAAAACACACAATATACTTCGCATGATTGTTCATATCTAGCCTATAAATACACTACTTTAGCGACAAGAAAAAGGGATGTAGTTGTTGTGAGAACAGCATTGACAGCAGCAATGGTTGTCACCTCCACCATGTTTAAAGTTTATGACCCGCCCAACTCGGAAATCAAAATTATTTCCGAATTTCCCAGTAGTAAATACGACTTGAGAGGCCGTTCACGTCCAATTTCCGATTAGGAAACTCGTATTTACGATAATTCCGATAGCACGTGAAGGCAGCATAAAATACCACATTCACTTATTTTTAATATTTACACCTCACCTTTAGTCCGGGTCCTGAGGATGTGCTCCGACCATTGCCTTGAAATACATATAGAACTAATAAACTCATCTTTGGTGCAAAATAGAAACCTTATAAAATCTAATAGTAATCTAATTATATGTAATTATAATACTATAAAGTTATTTTATAGTAAATACATTCATTACATGCATGCAGTGCAAACCAAGTCAAAAAAACTAAATTCTAATAGAAAATAGACAAAAACACGATGCATTCATTCATGAATCAGCATTTATTCAGTGCTACTTTTTACAAATACTAAGCCAAAACATTTTGAACATTACATCTGTTCAACCATGCAAAGTGTTACCAAGTCATAAACACAGAAAACTGAACACATCAATTCATAGATTGCACAATATAATCAACTGAAAAAGTTTTTCTCATTAAAGATGGGCATAGTTAAATAATGTTACCAGTGAAAATTATCAGTACTCTTATTGATACAACACCCCATAATTTGGTGCAAAAAAATAAAGACATGATAAAAAGATATGATGTGCTTTAATACTGCTTCACTATCAGAAGATAAACCTAAACAATATTACAATTAACAAAGAACCATAGTTCTTGAGCTTCTCAGAAGATAAAAGAAATAAAGAAAATAATAACATTCATAAAGAGTAAAGATATGTATAATGGACAATATAGAGATTTCTAGCATCTCTCCTATATAATTTGGCCCACCCCAAAAAACAAACTGTTTTTGTTTAGGAAAATGAGCGTGTTGACTTTCTCAGGAGAATCTGTGATCTCCGATTACTGACTGTGGAGAAGACTCTTTCAGACAGTGCTGAGGAGGCAGAGTTAGATGCTGGACGGCTGTGAGAGAAGAGGAAGAGTGTCGTTCTTACCCCAGCAGCAGAAAGCAGGCTCTTCAGGGGGAAGGACAGGAAGGTGACACTTCACTCTTCATCTTTTCATAGAGGGTTGATGCAGTGTTTCGCTGTAGAACAAGACTCCTCCTCAGCACTTGATCTTCCTCAGCAAAGAGGTCCTCTAGTGCAGAGTAATAAAATTTACCATATTATTGTTGTCAGGTTTATTGTTTTTATTATAACATATCGCAAAGGTATGAGAAAATTATGTTAAAGGTGTTCTTCCTCCTCTTTGCCATCCTCAGTCTGCACTGTCAATATCCTTCTCTGGCAGCTGAAAGGGAGGATATCATCTTGTTAAAGTTGCTAATGTATGTACACAACCAGTCAAAAATCTGCAATCTTTATGTTTTTTTTAATTTTTTTTTTTTTTATACTTTTTTTTGTTTTTCAAAAGAAATCTCTTCTGCCCACTGAGGCTATATTTATTTTATCAAAATTACAGTACAAAACAGTAATATTGTAAAATATATTTTTTAATTTAAAATTTTTCATACCCTTTTTCTAATACACTTTAAAATGCATTTCATTCCTGTGAGGCAAAGCTGAATTTTTCAGTAGCCTTTGCTCCAGTCTTCAGTGTCACATGATCATTCTCATATACTGATTTGCTGCTTAAGAAACATTTCTGATTATTATCAATCAGTGCATTTACATGCACCTAATCACATTATTGGCGCTCTGACCAAAGTGCATGTGCTCGTGACGTACATGAATGACGTGACACGCACCTGCAGGGGTGCGTTTCCCAAAATCATCGTTAGCTAACTATGGTCGTTAGTACCACTGAACTCTATTGGTAACTATGGCGCTTGTGACCATAGTTGCTTTTGGGAAATGCACCCCAGATTAGAAACAATGGGGAAGAAAGCTTTGCATTTCTGGAGAGCCGAATCGCTAAACTCTGTTAGCACAACTTGCTGCCACCAGTTTCTGTTCCTTACCCTCATCCAGCGCAGGCAAACCCAGCTGAAGTGGCATTGCTATGGTACCAAAAAAGCATGAAATACAACCATACAAACGTGTTTTGCATTAGACATAATTTAAAACAGCGGCCAGTAACACACCTACTCTTTCTGAGTCCATCATTTGTGCTGTGCAGTGGGGTAACGTTATGTGAATGGTGGTAAAAAAATAACCACAATTCAAATAATACGAATAATGGAAATTGCATGTAAACGAGAATGAAGAGCTTTGCTCTTGGCATGTAAACACCATAATGTGATTAAGTCCTTACTCTGATTATTGGAAATAATCACATTATTTGTGGACATGTAAAAGTATTCAAGTGTTGGAAACAGTTGTGCTACTTAATATTTCTGTGTAAATCGTGATATTTTTCTTCATGATTATTTTATGAATACAAGTTCAAAACATTAAAAAAAAAAAAAAAAAAAAAAGTTAAAAAAATTTTTTTAAAATCTTTTGTAACAAAAGTCTTTTCTATCACTTTAATTCAATTGTATGTATACTTTTTATTAATGTCTTCCCAAAAAAAAAAAAAAAAAAAATAATAATAATAATAATATATATATTATTTATTTATTTATTTTTTTGTATATATATATTAATCACTCCAACCTTTTGAACCGTAGTGTAGACCAGTGTTTCCCAACCAGTGTGCCATGACAGGCTGTCTGGTGTGCCATGAAAGATTATCAAAAACATCCTTCTCTATTATATTTTGTTATTGTTATTTTAAATCAGTGCAATTGGTCGTTATCATTAACAACAAGAGAAACTGAGTGGCCATATAGCTACAATAAACTTTATAACCTGCAAACTGATGAAAACGTGATGCTATTAATTTACTGCTTCAGATGCGGCCGTTCTAATAATGGAGAAAACACAGATCTCTGTCAATCGCTCGTCAAAAACATTGTTAACTCCATTTGAGTATGATTTTCAGAAATTTATTGCAAGTGTCTGATCATATATGAAGCCAAATTACCAACTCTGATGACGCAATGTTTAATTATTGAAAAAAAATTAATACTTTGTGGTGTGCCGTGGGATCTTTTACATGTCAAAACTATGCAGCGGCAGAAAAAAGGTTGGGAAAAACTGGTGTAGACAAAAATATTGGGCAGCACAACTGTTTTCAACATTGAAAATAATCATAAATGTTTCCTTGAGCAGCAAATTAGCATATTAGAATGATTTCTGAAGGATCATGTGACACTGAAGACTGGAGTAATGATGCAGGAAATCCAGCTTTGATTGCAGAAGTTTAAGTTTATTTATTTTTAAAGCACTTTCAAAACAGCCTAGAGGCTGACGAAAGTGCTGTACATGAAATTATATTTTAAAATATATTTCAAACTTTTGACCAGCTGTGAACATTGCTAGATTTAAATGAAAACACAACTTGTAATAAACAATAATACCTTACATTCTGATGATTACTTCCTTCCCTCACTGCTGTCTTCTTAACTTGTTCCCATACATCCTTATTTTTCATCTTTCCCTTGAATCTACACAAAAATAAACAAATAAAAATAGTTAAACAAATAATTTTATAGACTATTTGGATAAGTCACCCAAAACTTTTTTTTGATGGTGGCCACAAACTGTGAATCTTCCTTTTGAAATCTTAAGTGGTTCTCCAGCTTCTCAAGGAAAGGCAGATTCTGGGGCCATTTTCACAGAGAATTTTATCTTACTACTAAGTGTCCTAGCTAGGAGATTTAGCTTAAAACCTATTAACAAACCTCTTAAGGGTCTACAGTTACTAAAAAGAGGGTTGAGTCATTGCATTGACTTTTTTCTTTGTTAAATTTTCACCCTGAGCATGCACTGGATCTCTTAATATTGAACTCTGAAAGTGCACCAGATAGACGAATTTAACTTTAAAATGTACATAATTTCTTAAATCCTGTACATAAAATTCTTAAATAATTTCTGGAGTCCATGCCCCCAGATCCCCCAGACAGAACAAGCAAAGTGATGTGGTTGTGTAATTTAAGAATAAGGAGAGCCTTTACATTGGTCAAATTTAGGCCAACTCCAATATTTTTTAAACATTTAAAAACGACTAGGAGCTCGGGAGGTTCTCATAAAGGCAGTAGTTCACAATTGTGGTCCAGGGGACCAATAGCACTGCACACTTTGTATATCTCTCTTGTTAAACACACTTGATTCAGATGATCAGCTCTTTAGGAAAGAGCTCCATGAACTAATCTAAGCTAGTGTCAGTAAAGAGAGATGTATAAAATGTGCAGTGGTGTGTGTCCCCAGGTCCAGAATTGAAAACCACTATTATAAGGTACTCTGCTCAGCTCGTAATTTTTCTCATACCAAGACCATATGAACATCAACGATTTCAACAAAATTCCTCCTGACTGGGGAAAAACAAGGCTCCGGAATTAGACTATTAATTGATATCTATCTATTATCTACTGAATTGTGAAATCCAACTAGGGATGCATCTATCCGATACTCAGGATCGGTATCGGCTCCGATACTGGCATTTTCTGCTGGATCGGGTACCGGTCAGAGGAGACCAATCCAAATCCGTTATTTTGCGTGTACTATTCTGTGTTACATTTAAGCCCCACAAAAGGCACAAAAACATTATAAAGAACCATAAAGTTTTGCGCACTATATTCCAAGTGTTCTGAAGCTGTTCCATAGTTCAGTGTGAGGTACAGAAGAGTATTTAAGTCACTAAATTCAAGTTCATGTAAACTCTTCTCTGCGCTGCAGCTGTCTGTCATCCTCCATTCAGCGTTCAAACTGCGTGTTGCATTCGGTTACTATAGTCAAACTCTCTTCAAGAGCGCACAATAACTGAGATTTAAAACTGTTAAAAGAAAAGGCTCAAACTATCACGCAGATTTAATACACTACACACCAATGTCTCTTTCCTTTGTGCTTTGAACATTTCTATGCGTAGCGCTGCACGCTGTGACTCCGTGTTGCTTCAAGTGCATCATTCTGTGCACAGGTTGCACATTTGTGCCACTACACGACATATGAAAGCAAATATACATATGAATATGATAACAATATATTTTCTGTATGTGTTTTGTATACAGTTCATGGTATTTTTATAACAATAAAGGATGTTGATGACATACATAGAGTCTGCCTATTCTAATCAAAATCAAATAGATCACAATCAGAAGTTATTAGAAGCACTCGATGATGGTTTAAAGTGACTTATAAACAAATACATTAATAATTACATAAATTTTCAAGTGTAGCTTGATGCTAACTGTACTTCTAGTTATATTATAGGATATTCTTGTATTACAGATATTTGTGTTTCTGGTGCAGAACCAAATTTTATTTATCAAAATTTAATGCTGTACAGGGCTCGACATTAACGCTTGTCTGCTTATCCGGGACAAGTGAGTGTTTTGGACGGGCAAGTGAAAGAGAAATTTATTTGCCCAATCGGACAAGTAACTTGAAAATGTCAATACCAAAAACAATAATAATTGCCTTTATTTGTGATATAGCTTCGCCTCGTTTGCGATAATATCGTAATTGTTGTTTTAACGATGTGTGGTTTGACGTCGAGTATATTGAGTATATTGCAAGAATCAAACAAAACACACCTACGGAATGCACATTACGTAAAGAGTAATGTAGGTTAGACTAGCCCACGTGCGAGTGCGTTCTTTCACTTCATGATTCAGTATTAAAATGCATGAAGAATGATCAGAAAATTCAAGATATGGGGGCAGAATATGTATATATTTATATAATTACATATAGTTAAACAATATCACATGAAGATCGAGCGCCCTTTTTTTTTTTTTTTTTGCTCCAAAAATCAGCATGATTACAATTGTGATTTTATAACATTTCAATAAACAAGAAGTTAATATTAAGAGACTTACATTTTAGACATCATATTTTTTGTTTTTGCTCCATTCTCTCCAGGCAACTAACATTTATACTCGGACAAGTAAATGACAAATTTACTTGTCCAAAGGACAACCACATGAGAATGCTTAATGTCAAGCCATGCTGTATATTGAGCAGCGGACGATGTTAAATCCATACACGAGATACACATCTGAGGAAAAATACATTGTTGGTCAGCGCCACCTAGCGTGCAGACGTGAATTAGCAGAAGGCTTTTTTCACGCTCGGTGTGAAAGCACCGTCGTAGGCGATTCGCCTCACCTTTTCGCATTGCGCTCAGTGTGGAACGGCCTTTATTTCACTAAATGTTTAGATTTTATAAAATTATTGTGCACCCATGATTTTTCTAGAGTATCTTTTGCTGCTGAATTATCCAATAATCTAGTTTATAATAATATTTTTGTCATAGATTATGATCAGTGTTGGGTTTAACACGTTACTAAGTAACGCGTTACTGTAATTAAATTACTTATCCACTGAAAAAGTAAAGTAAGGGTTTACTTTTCATTTTTAGGTAATTACAGTTACTTATAAAGTACTTGCGTTACATACAGTAAATAATTTCAACAGTTGTAAAATAAATATTGAATTTGAAATCTAAATTTACCATCTAAAGATAAAATTGAATGCAGCGGCTTTAACCCTCTGCGCGCCAGCTCGTTCACTTTCAGATTTTCCTGATTCACAGAGAAACCTTAAATACTCAGATACATAAGACTAAAATCAATCGAATCTAAAAAGCTTGAAGTGTCTACTTTTAAATGAACGAATTCAAATCGAAAACTAATATTTCTGATTATGTAATCCCTATGAAAGTAAAGCGAGACCAGTCTTTCCCGTATCTGAAAGCTTGAAATTTCTACTTTTAAATGAATGAATTCAAATTGAAAATGAATAGATTATGTAATCCGTATGAAACTAAAGAGAGGTACAGTCTTTCCTTTATCTGAAAGCTTGAAGTGTCTACTTTTAAATGAACGAATTCAAATCGAAAACGAATGTTATCTGATTATGTAATCCGAATGAAACTGAGGTAGTCTTTGCCCTATGAGCTCATTATATGCAGTCACCTGCACGCAAACGCCCTCACCTAGATACAAAAAAAAAAAAAAAAAAAAAAAGGATTAAAAAAGAAATCAAGATTCATCTAATTTTCATCGTTTTTGAAAGAAGACCTACTATGAGGAATTTACCTCATAAGAACAGCGCAATCTGACATGGCTTTATTCAGCAGAGAAGATCATTTCTGTCATTTATTCTTACCATTAGTTAAGTGTTATTTTTACATAGACCTGTACGGATTTTACTAGTTGGGCTTTTCCTGAACATCTTGCCAAACTGAAATGTATTGTTTAACTTTTAAGCTTTTTTTGTTATTTTGTTATGCAATTAATTACTTTTTGAAAGTAACTTACCCAACGCTGATTATGATTATATATTTTTTCATTTGTTATTTTTCATTAAAATGAAGTTGTCTATTTAGCAGATTGTGTTTAACACACAAAAGAGCGATGATCAGGTCAACACACAGAAGTGTAGAAATTCTACATTGATTTAAAAAAATCAAAAATAAAAAAAAAACTGCACTGGTATCGGATCGGTATCGGCAGATACTCAGAATTTTCGGTATCGGATCGGTTCTAAAAAATTGGTTTCGTTGAATCCCTAAATCCAACCCTGTGGATTACCTGTCTCTCATCCTGAGCCTTTAGTGGGTCCAGGAAAGCTGCTTATATGTCTGGATACTGCTGCACCAAGGGTGTAACCATGGTATAGATATTGGGGGGGTCCAAATGTGACCCCAAATGTGACACGTCCCCCCCAAAGTATATGGTGGTTACGCCCATGTGCTGCACAAAATCTTTCAAACATGAGCAATGCAATTCCAGCATGTCCTCACATCCAGGACAACAGAATGGTCAGGATGACCTGAAACATATAACCAAATGAAATCAATTTAAATGTATTTAGTCTTGCCTGAGTGATGCTGAAACAACCAGGTTTAGTTTTTCACCCAGAATTCACTGCTTCTTATGGAACAGTCTTCATGATGAATGATCTCTTGATCCTGGATCCTAGCTGCCATCCACTTGGAGATGGTTTGGATGATGTGTGGTTGTGTCTAAGGGGTAATGGATCAGCGTTACTAAAATACTGATAGCAGCACTATTGATCCTGTAGCTTATATCCATGTTTCAGTACTGAACAAGTCAGGAACCAAAGTATTACAAGTTCTTGAAACCCATCTCTACTTGTAATAGTTGTCTTGTTGCTGCTGCCCAGACCGTCTCTCCACTTGATGGGAAAAAAAAAAAAATTAAATAAATAAAAACTTTTACAGCAATGAATAAAACATTTATAATACTAGGTGGTAACAAATGAGCATCTTTTCTTACAAGCAACTCACTGAATAATGGACTCAACTGGTGGCAGTCAGGACCTAAAAAAAGTGAACCATTTGTTTATTAAAGATTTGTTGAAACTAAAGTATCAGATCTATTTGAGAATGAAACTCGCATGAAAAGCATGCGATGTGAAAAACACCATTAACATCATTAACTAGCAGATGACACAGTTTACAGGCCTGCCACTTGAGGGGGAAAGGTTGAAATTATTAATCCCACAGACACTGAACATGATTTCGGCAGCCTCGGTCTAATTAAACCTTATACAGCGGTTTATATTAAAGTTTACAATATGGCTAGCATGAGCATCATCGACTAGCACGAACGGTAGGCAGTCAAACAAACGAATTAACTTTACTACGGTTAAAGTTTAAAGAATTTGAAAGTGAATACTGTATAGTTTATCGTGTTAAATTTCAAATAACTAAAAGAAAGGTATACAATTTTATCTCAATGTTTAAACAGTTAACGTTACCTCAGACCGCCAGACTGCTCGTGAGCTAATTAACAGAACAGGGCATTTATTTATTAAATTAAATTAGAAAACCTACAAAAATACAAAACACTACTCATCTTTGGTGACATCTAACGTTACATCAGTAAAAACTATGAATACAAGTAGATTTATAGCGTTTACCTTTTCCTCCGTGTCCGTCTGCCGGAAGTGGAGCGTTAATGACGGGCACGCGCACTCTCGCGCAGTACTCAGACAGTGACGCGCGCTGCTGGTTTAAATGATAATTTGATTTGTCCCGCGCCCTCTTTAATAAATCTCATTCTCAGTCATTGACAAACATGTCATTAACAATGATCACCATTTGCTAAGCAAACTATTTGGTTTTTGTTTTGTCCTTGCTGACAGATATTTTATATAAACAAATATAATTCATGCCATAAAATGCTTATGAATTAAGTATATTTCCCAAAATATAGGCTATCCAAATGGTATCTTAACATGAAATACATGTAGTGCAATAATATGAAAAGTTATCATGAGACCAGCTGACCACGTCGCTACAACGTTCTCATGTGGAACTAACTACCGTCTTTTGAGGACGTGGCCACGACGTTTCTGGGACGTTAGCCGTGATTCTAAAAAAATGGAACTTTACCACGACGTCCTCACAACGTCGCCATAAAGTAATGTCGCGCTGACCAAAGTACGACGAACTGGAGAGAGATAGTAGTATACTTTGTGTCTAAAATTTGATTTATTGCCCCTCATAAAATTCCACCCCCCACCCCCCTTATTGGACACCTGTTTTGGACACCTGTTTGTACACCCCCACCCATCTAAATGGGGCCATCTGTTTTTATCCAGTCCAGCGATCCGAAGGAATTTATGACTGTTTTTGGAAATGTGTTTTTGTGTGTGGGGATGTACAAACTGTTAAAACTATGTGCTTTAAACTTTAAATTGTGAAACAGTGTTAAATGGGATAAAGGGAAGTTTTTTTTAAAGTTTTTCACACACACATCAAGAAAAAACATCTGTAAAACAAGTCAAGACGAGCTAGCATTGTTAAAACAATTTAAACTAGTTAGAGTTTGTTACAAGTTAAATAAAAAGAAGCAGAGGTGAACGTGTTCGTTCATCTAAAACAAACAAAGCATCTGACACGTTAGTTAAAACAATAGCATAACATTACAAGTTAAATAATATAGAGTTGACTTATCTTACCATCTTCTAAAACAAAAAAGTATCTGACACGTTCGTTAAGTAAGATACTTGTCAAAATCTTCTAGTCTAACATACAATTTAAAAAAGGTAGGTTAGAGTTTGTTACAAGTTAAAGAAAATAGAGCCGACTTCTCTTACCGTGGTGTAAAAGAAAAAAAGCATGAAGCGAACGTTAAGCAATAAGATACTTGTCAAAATCTTGTAACATTACACTTTAAAACTAGTTAAACAAAAGAAAAAGAACCGCGTAGGCCTATCTTGCAGTGATCTAAAACAAAAATATCAGACCGTTAAGTAAGCTACTCGTCAAAATCTTGTAAGATTACAATTTAAAAGCTAGCGTTTGTTACAAGTTAGAAAAGAAAAGCAGGGAAAAAATAGCTTTGATCTAAAATAAATAAATAAATAAAAAGAGTAGACTATCTTACACTGATACATCCTCACAGGACCGTGTCAAACTCAGAATGAGCTTAGGAGCGCTGAGGTCAGACCACACCTACATCACCGCCCCTAACACCTTAAGGAGAGACCGATGCAAAGATTTAAAACAATTAAACAAAGTAATGTTTTAACATTAGAACGAACGTTATTTTTAATAAATCTTTTAAATTTCTTAATTAATGAAACCATTCAGCCTAAAACTTTTCACTTTAAAAATAGGTTAGCCTATACAAGTTTTCTTCTAAACAATCACATCTAAGGCACAGGCTAGTTATTCACACTTAATTCACCTATTCCTTTAATCGACCTTTGATTTTTGTCAAGTTTAAGACTTCTGACGTGTTATATAACCCAGACTTTTTCACTTTTAAAAATTAGGTTACACACATTTTTTATAAACATTCACCTCTAAGCCGCAGGGAAAATGTTGTTTTATTTCATTTTATTTAGTTAGGCTATTCACACTTAATATGGTTATTCATTTATTTACTCTTTGATTTTTGTACATCTTAAAACTTGCGGTACGGTATAACAGTTTGAAAGCATACGCGCGTATATAGACGCAAACTGATATGAAAGCAAATGTTTTGGCGGGGTCTTTAGATTTTCAGTCGTAATTAGACGCCTAAACTTTTTTACAACATCTTACGATATGTAAATATCACGTCTCACGCAGTGCTGCGAAATGAGGATGGCGCCGTGCGTCTGGACGTAAGATTGATTACTGAGGCGACCATATCAGATCAAGAGGGCTGTCGTAAAACATCTAAGATGTTTTTGGGGCGCGACTCATTTGCAATCTAATGAGTTTTTGAGGGGATCCGGCATCGTAAACTTGGTTAGGATGTTAGGTAAATTCATTGATCAAAACAGATCATCTTTCTAAGATGTTCAAAGGATCAAAGGACATCAGCGTTAATCATTTTATGACGCGCACGTGCGTATGTGAACTCTGTCAAAAGTTTAGACTAAACGTTCACTGACCGGTCAAAGGGTGCGCGGTCTTTTGAAGCTTTTATATGACACATCTGGCGAAGTTAAAAATTAGGTAAGTTGAGAATCGAGTATTTATAACGAATTTATAATCTATTCGAATGCGACTTCAAACTGATCTTCACGATGTGAAGAGATAGATAAAGAAGGAGTCGATAACAACAAATTTGTTAATATTAATAAGTTAACTTAAATAAATAGAGGACCCAAAGATGATTGTTTAATAAAAGGGGCTATGATGTAGGAAAATGGTGTTTAATTTGAGTTAATTTAGTTATTTCTTTATCCGATCTTTGATCATTGCCACATTTAAAACATATTATGCTGCTGGTCTATACGTAATACGAATAATACAAATAGATCTCATGATCTTTTCCGACATAAGAATTACATCAGACCTACTTCAAACGTCCATTTGAACAGATGGTTACCATCACGCGAGATCAATAAACAGATATCCCGAGCTTTGATTTTACGGCGTTAAAACCCCCGTCGCGTTCAAACACGCGTAGATAAGGAAAAAGCGTGTCTACACACAGAGGTGTGTAATAAAGACCAGACAGGTTCTTACGTAGATCACACCCGCTAACATCGCGCCAATTAAGGTGTAAATGAAAAAAGAAAAAGTTTCCTCATAGGGACAAAAAATAAAAAATAAATAAATAAAAGTCCCCACAAGGACAAGGATTTTGGATATTGCCGTTTTTGACACCATAACGTAGGGTGTACCTGAACCACACACACACACACACACACACGCGCGCGCACACACACTTGTTTCGCTATCCTTGTTGGGACTTCCATAGGCGTAATGGTTTTTCTACTGTACAGACCGTATATTCTATTGCCCTACACCAACCCTACACCTAAACTTAGCCCTCACAGGAGACTTTTTGCATTTTTAGATTTTCAAAAAACTTCATTCTGTGTGATTTATAAGCTTTTTTACCCGTGGGGACCTCAATTTAGGTCCCCACCGTGACACGAGTCCCCATGAGTCTGTGTGTATTCAGGTTTAATTCCCCACCTGAATAGAAAAGCAGGTACACACACACACACACAACACACACATAATGGTTTTTATAATGTACAAACTGTATTTTTCGTCAACCTACACCAACTTTACACCTAAACCTACCCCCTTACAGAAAACTTTGCGCGTTTTAAGATTTACAAAAACTTCATTCTGTATGATTTATAAGCTTGTTTCCTCATTGGGACAAAAAATAAAAAGAAATAAATAAATAAAATATCCCCACAAGGACAAGGATTTTGAATATTGCCATCTTTGTCCCCTGATCCGCACACACATGCACAAATCTGAGTATGCTAAATTTTAAATATGAGCAAAATCGTATATGTTGTTTTTACTTTTTGTTGTTATTTAAGAAATGTTTTCATTTTAATCTAACCTGTAGATAGTATGTGTACTGTAAAAGAAGAAATATACATTTCACTTAAAACTTCTCAGTAAAATAATTACACCTACAGTTTAAACATGATTAAAAAGTTTTAAACACATTGTGTGTCACTAAAGCAAGTCATGCTGTCTATTGTCTTTAAATTAAACTTTAGTTTTATTCTTTAATTTCTTTAAAATAGCCTGATGATAATGCACCCAAATGCTTTTCTCACGAGTAGATAAATCTTTGGATGTGTTTGTGACAAACACATAATTTTTTACTTCAGAAAAGTTTTTGAAATGTATGACTGAACTTTTCTCATTTGACAGACCTGCGTTTCAAATTATTTACCCGAGGTGTTTAACAGCCAGAAGGAATACATGTTGTTTTCTAATGTTCATGAAACCTTTATTGGTGTAAATTTCTCACCTAGAACACAAAACTCGTACATTTTGACTATTTGACTCTTTTGTAGGTATCATGTCATTTGAAATGGTTTACTAAAAGATAGAAGAAATACACATTCACTTAAAACTTCTCAGTAAAATAATTACACCTACAGTTTAAACATGTTTAAAAAGTTTTAAAACACATTGTGTGCCACTAAAGCAAGTCATGCTGTCTGTTGTCTTTAAATTAAACTTTAGTTTTATTCTTTAATTTCTTTAAAATAGCCTGATGATAATGCACCCAAGTGCTTTTCTCACATGAGTAGATAACTCTTTGGACGTGTTTGTGACAAACGTAATTTTTTACTTCAGAAAAGTTTTTGAAATGTTTGACTGAACTTTTCTCATTTGACAGACCCGCGTTTCAAATTATTTACCCGAGGTGTTTAACAGCCAGAGGGAATACATGTTGTTTTCTAATGTTCATGAAACCTTTATCGGTCTAAATTTCTCACCTAGAACACAAAACTCGTACATTTTGACTATTTGACTCTTTTGTAGGTATCATGTCATTTGAAATGGTTTACTAAAAGATTAAAGCACTAGCGTCTGTGTTTTCTGGATGAAAGAGATGTACAAGGATGTTTCAACTATTATCGTCATTTCTTTTTGACCCTAATAAACTGGTAATGAATTTTATACGGTAAGTGATGCAATATACAGTTCTCATACTATCTGTGTAAACAGCCGTGCTAAAACATTTATGAGTATTTTTGCATGCCAACAGATTTGTTAGGGATGTGTCACATCTAAGAATAACAATCTTTCGTAAATGACATTTTTCTTACACCACTAGTTTTAGTCATATTATCAAGATTTCAGATGGCAGTTCACAATTTGTTTGTTGGACTGCGTATGCTTTTAGGTGAAGACACCTCTTTGTGAGCTGTCATCATAATAGGAATAAATCAAAATCAAGAAATTAAGTAACAGTCTTTTCTCTTTGAGATATTTATTTTAGTGCAACTTTGTGTCTGTCCATGATGCGAGAACACATGAAGCATCAACACGAATATTAAGTCATGCTGTTTTATCCTTAAAACTATTACAACTGAAACAAATCAAACTATTGCACTGAAAGCTGAACATTCATTTAAGTTTGAGCATGTTAAAATTTCCACACTCTTGTAAAGAGTATTGATAAATTTCATCCATAACCTCTCGTACGTTCAAGAGACAAAATCACTAAGAAAGAGAGTGTAGCAAGACAAGAAAATGTTTAGAATGCAGATAAAATTCAGAAAATCAGTTTCATAAACAATTGTGAAAGTTTATTAAACATGGATTTGTATATTATATTTTTATTACTCCGCCGGATTTAGTCATCTTGCTCAGATAGCAGATGACACAATTCACATTTAGTTTGTTCGGCCTTATTTGTTTTAAGATTCCTCCGCAAGTTCATGCTAATCCTCGCATGGGAAAGCGAGCATGACGAATACATACTTATTCATTTAAGAAAATTATTGAACATTTGAATTATTTCCCTTGAGGTGTTTGTCCACAGAAGCTTTTTCAACACAACGACATTAAACACTATCGCCATCTTCTGTGAGTCAAATAAAGCGACATCTCTGGCGTACGTAAGCATCTACAATGCGTGCATGCGGTAAACATCTTTGTTTCTCCACTTCTGTCATATTTGTTAGATGTAATGCAAACGATATTTTGAGAACTATGATGTTCCACGCTTTGTAAAGGTTATAGAAAGAATTCAAACATAATCTTTACATAGGAATTATCTTTGCGCAAAGCGAATTGACTAAAAATCATTGAATTACGAAACGCAAAAGTGTATACATCATTTAAGAAAAATTTCTATAACGCATACAGAATACAGAAATCCCCCTCTCGATCTATCGTGACTGACATTTTACTAAGTCAGACGATCAGGATTACGGACGACGAGGCTCACATTTTGTTTGTTGGACTGTATATGTCATTACTATGACTGTACTGTAGGTGAGGCCTTCTCTCTGAGAGCCATCAGCATTCAGTGTTTATAGAAATAAATGAAAATTAAGAAAAATTTATTGAGAGTGTTTGACTAAGACGGTATTTCTTTTTTAGGACAATTATCCATCTATTTGATGTGAGACCCCATTAAGTATCGACACGAAAATTAAGGCGTGCTGTTTTACACTTACGACTGAAATATATCTAACCATCGTGCTCAAAGCTACACATTCAGTAAAGTTTGAGGTTGTACACAGTCTTGAAAAGGCTACAGACACAAAATATTAAGGATTTATTTATTTATTTTTATTTATTTATTTTGTGCACCCTATGTAACTCAAGAGTCCGAGTCACTAAGAAAATTATCATATGAATACAGAAAACCCGCTCATGATCATGTGGGTATATTTTTGTAAATGTTGTTTTAAATTGCTTTTTTCTTACGCCGCTACATCTAGAGCGCTCGTTCGGATAGCTGATGACGATGTGCACATTTTATTTGTCATACTCATTTCTTTCAACATTGAGATTAAAGTGTAGGTAATGTGACTACAATTAAGAACCATAAAATTATACCACATCCCCTTTGAAAAGTTTATACAGGATATAATCGTTTATACACGAAATATGTATCAGTATAACAAATACCTAATACTGAAATCCTCTCTTCTAAATATATTGTTAAAGTTTTAATGATGATTTTGATGGCCTACCCCACTAGCTGATCCCACGCTATACTTTTTCAATGTTTTTTAGATGAAGACTATTCTCAGAATCTGGTCAATCATGTCGCGAGCGTTTGCTGGAAAACATGAACAAATACATTATAAGATAACAAAAGGATAGTCCTCCTACAAGAGGTTGTTTAAACCGAGATTGTGATGTACTGTAGAGCTTTTTCTGGTCTGTCTACAAAGCGGCCACGAGACACAATAGATGTTACATGTACATCTATTTCATTTAGAACACAAAGTTGCGCATTACTAGTTGAAGATAGTGTGGAAACGCTATTTTCTTTGCACGCGTCTCTAAACATGTCTTTAATAAATAAATCACAGATGTCATGTAGTTAATTCATTGAAAGGTGCACGTTTTTGACCATTTTAGATGGTCTGCTCCAGCACACAGACACATGTTTTAGGTATTCATCTGACCAAAAGGTTTGATCCTGGGGAAACACGCACAACAGCAGCTCTTTGCTCACAGGGGATGTAGCGTAGGGGATGTTAATATTTAAATTGTTGAGGTCTTGTTTCCACGTGTCGGCTGTTGGTCGGGTGCTGAGATGGGGGTGTTGCACTCAAAAGCGGTAAAGGTGGGTCTGCGGGGTGTGGTTTGGTCGAAGAGAAATAGTTCTCACAGAATAGTTCTCACAGAAAGTAAGGGTATTGTATGGTAGATCGGGAAACTTGTTGTACGCAGACTGATCATTTAACTTGACCGAAACAGTTCGTCTATCGTTGGAAAAATGGTGTTTAACAGAGGCGCGTCGCTCCGATCGAAATATAGATTCGTTTTGCAGCACCCGAAAGGGTTGTCCTCGGGAATGGGAAAGTCACGGTCATACTCAGAGTCAGTTTCATCAGAGTCAGTCTCATCAGAGTCTGACTCGTCGCTGCTTTGAGACAAAAAGTTTTTTTCAGATTCCTCGCGACGTTTATTTACCATCATGAGATAACTTTGGTCATGATGCGTTTTGTTCCAACAGGATGTAATGCACATGTAGGCCGTCCGCGTTGTCACCCGATATCTCATCCCCGGCGAAACAGCATCCCACTGGAAAACGTACCTGATTTTACCGCCAAAATTAAATTCTCTCCAAATTTGATTGTAGAAGTATGTCCAGTCTATGGCGGTCAAAAGCAGGTAGGCGCATTCGGATGTATAGTCTTCGTAAGAATCCAAAACGTAGAGTTTCACAGTCTGCAATGTCGTGTCAAACACAAATCTACCCACACAACCATCAGACACTGGGAAATCTTGTTTCACAAAATTTTCATCTTCACGGTCAATCTTCGTCAGACGGAATGCGTCTTCGTCCGTTTCAACAGAACTTCTTGGCGGTGTTACCGACATCGCTCTTCTTTCAGGAATGAATGGAGCAGAGAAGGCTGTTGTAACGATGTAGAAAACATTGTAGAAACCTTATTTAAATAACAAATTCTGATGCTCTTTCTGTTTGAATTTGTTTACCGCAGTTTCGCCATCCTTATCTTATTTTCCCACCTAATTGTAATTGTTAGGCCTACGCTTATGGCGTTATACGCTTTGGATCGTTAGGATCCTCTTTGTTCATACAAGTCCATATTTCTACGAATTTGGTTGATTTAATAAAATATTGCGTCTTCATTCGAGACATTTACGTTATATTATTAACACTATCCTAGTTTATATAAGATACCAGACCGTTTCTCGATCATTATTTCCGTCTTTTCTTTTTAGAAAATTGATTTGAAAATTAAAAACTATCAGAGGTTCTCACAAACTAGTATTATTATAAATGATCTAATAATTTAAGAGATAATATCATGCGTTAAAGCGCACACCCTTGAAGGCGTTACTTTCCTCGGTTGTTTGGCCCGCCTACATTCAGAATTTGTTATTTAAATAAGGTTTCTACAATGTTTTCTACATCGTTACAACAGCCTTCTCTGCTCCATTCACTCCTGAAAGAAGAGCGATGTCGGTAACACCGCCAAGAAGTTCTGTTGAAACGGACGAAGACGCATTCCGTCTGACGAAGATTGACCGTGAAGATGAAAATTTTGTGAAACAAGATTTCCCAGTGTCTGATGGTCGTGTGGGTAGATTTGTGTTTGACACGACATTGCAGACTGTGAAACTCTACGTTTTGGATTCTTACGAAGACTATACATCCGAATGCGCCTACCTGCTTTTGACTGCCATAGACTGGACATACTTCTACAATCAAATTTGGAGAGAATTTAATTTTGGCGGTAAAATCAGGTACATTTTCCAGTGGGATGCCGTTTCGCCGGGGATGAGATATCGGGTGACAACGCGGACGGCCTACATGTGCATTACATCCTGTTGGAACAAAACGCATCATGACCAAAGTTATCTCATGATGGTAAATAAACGTCGCGAGGAATCTGAAAAAAACTTTTTGTCTCAAAGCAGCGACGAGTCAGACTCTGATGAGACTGACTCTAATGAAACTGACTCTGAGTATGACCGTGACTTTCCCATTCCCAAGGACAACCCTTTCGGGTGCTGCAAAACGAATCTATATTTCGATTGGAGCGACGCGCCTCTGTTAAACACCATTTTTCCAACGATAGACGAACTGTTTCGGTCAAGTTAAATGATCAGTCTGCGTACAACAAGTTTCCCGATCTACCATACAATACCCTTACTTTCTGTGAAAACTATTCTGTGAGAACTATTTCTCTTTGACCAAACCACACCCCGCAGACCCACCTTTACCGCTTTTGAGTGCAACACCCCCATCTCAGCACCCGACCAACAGCCGACACGTGGAAACAAGACCTCAACAATTTAAATATTAACATCCCCTACGCTACATCCCCTGTGAGCAAAGAGCTGCTGTTGTGCGTGTTTCCCCAGGATCAAACCTTTTGGTCAGATGAATACCTAAAACATGTGTCTGTGTGCTGGAGCAGACCATCTAAAATGGTCAAAAACGTGCACCTTTCAATGAATTAACTACATGACATCTGTGATTTATTTATTAAAGACATGTTTAGAGACGCGTGCAAAGAAAATAGCGTTTCCACACTATCTTCAACTAGTAATGCGCAACTTTGTGTTCTAAATGAAATAGATGTACATGTAACATCTATTGTGTCTCGTGGCCGCTTTGTAGACAGACCAGAAAAAGCTCTACAGTACATCACAATCTCGGTTTAAACAACCTCTTGTAGGAGGACTATCCTTTTGTTATCTTATAATGTATTTGTTCATGTTTTCCAGCAAACGCTCGCGACATGATTGACCAGATTCTGAGAATAGTCTTCATCTAAAAAACACTGAAAAAGTATAGCGTGGGATCAGCTAGTGGGGTAGGCCATCAAAATCATCATTAAAACTTTAACAATATATTTAGAAGAGAGGATTTCAGTATTAGGTATTTGTTATACTGATACATATTTCGTGTATAAACGATTATATCCTGTATAAACTTTTCAAAGGGGATGTGGTATAATTTTATGGTTCTTAATTGTAGTCACATTACCTACACTTTAATCTCGATGTTGAAAGAAATGAGTATGACAAATAAAATGTGCACATCGTCATCAGCTATCCGAACGAGCGCTCTAGATGTAGCGGCATAAGAAAAAAGCAATTTAAAACAACATTTACAAAAATATACCCACATGATCATGAGCGGGTTTTCTGTATTCATATGATAATTTTCTTAGTGACTCGGACTCTTGAGTTACATAGGGTGCACAAAATAAATAAATAAAAATAAATAAATAAATCCTTAATATTTTGTGTCTGTAGCCTTTTCAAGACTGTGTACAACCTCAAACTTTACTGAATGTGTAGCTTTGAGCACGATGGTTAGATATATTTCAGTCGTAAGTGTAAAACAGCACGCCTTAATTTTCGTGTCGATACTTAATGGGGTCTCACATCAAATAGATGGATAATTGTCCTAAAAAAGAAATACCGTCTTAGTCAAACACTCTCAATAAATTTTTCTTAATTTTCATTTATTTCTATAAACACTGAATGCTGATGGCTCTCAGAGAGAAGGCCTCACCTACAGTACAGTCATAGTAATGACATATACAGTCCAACAAACAAAATGTGAGCCTCGTCGTCCGTAATCCTGATCGTCTGACTTAGTAAAATGTCAGTCACGATAGATCGAGAGGGGGATTTCTGTATTCTGTATGCGTTATAGAAATTTTTCTTAAATGATGTATACACTTTTGCGTTTCGTAATTCAATGATTTTTAGTCAATTCGCTTTGCGCAAAGATAATTCCTATGTAAAGATTATGTTTGAATTCTTTCTATAACCTTTACAAAGCGTGGAACATCATAGTTCTCAAAATATCGTTTGCATTACATCTAACAAATATGACAGAAGTGGAGAAACAAAGATGTTTACCGCATGCACGCATTGTAGATGCTTACGTACGCCAGAGATGTCGCTTTATTTGACTCACAGAAGATGGCGATAGTGTTTAATGTCGTTGTGTTGAAAAAGCTTCTGTGGACAAACACCTCAAGGGAAATAATTCAAATGTTCAATAATTTTCTTAAATGAATAAGTATGTATTCGTCATGCTCGCTTTCCCATGCGAGGATTAGCATGAACTTGCGGAGGAATCTTAAAACAAATAAGGCCGAACAAACTAAATGTGAATTGTGTCATCTGCTATCTGAGCAAGATGACTAAATCCGGCGGAGTAATAAATATATAATATACAAATCCATGTTTAATAAACTTTCACAATTGTTTATGAAACTGATTTTCTGAATTTTATCTGCATTCTAAACATTTTCTTGTCTTGCTACACTCTCTTTCTTAGTGATTTTGTCTCTTGAACGTACGAGAGGTTATGGATGAAATTTATCAATACTCTTTACAAGAGTGTGGAAATTTTAACATGCTCAAACTTAAATGAATGTTCAGCTTTCAGTGCAATAGTTTGATTTGTTTCAGTTGTAATAGTTTTAAGGATAAAACAGCATGACTTAATATTCGTGTTGATGCTTCATGTGTTCTCGCATCATGGACAGGCACAAAGTTGCACTAAAATAAATATCTCAAAGAGAAAAGACTGTTACTTAATTTCTTGATTTTGATTTATTCCTATTATGATGACAGCTCACAAAGAGGTGTCTTCACCTAAAAGCATACGCAGTCCAACAAACAAATTGTGAACTGCCATCTGAAATCTTGATAATATGACTAAAACTAGTGGTGTAAGAAAAATGTCATTTACGAAAGATTGTTATTCTTAGATGTGACACATCCCTAACAAATCTGTTGGCATGCAAAAATACTCATAAATGTTTTAGCACGGTTGTTTACACAGATAGTATGAGAACTGTATATTGCATCACTTACCGTATAAAATTCATTACCAGTTTATTAGGGTCAAAAAGAAATGACGATAATAGTTGAAACATCCTTGTACATCTCTTTCATCCAGAAAACACAGACGCTAGTGCTTTAATCTTTTAGTAAACCATTTCAAATGACATGATACCTACAAAAGAGTCAAATAGTCAAAATGTACGAGTTTTGTGTTCTAGGTGAGAAATTTAGACCGATAAAGGTTTCATGAACATTAGAAAACAACATGTATTCCCTCTGGCTGTTAAACACCTCGGGTAAATAATTTGAAATGCGGGTCTGTCAAATGAGAAAAGTTCAGTCATACATTTCAAAAACTTTTCTGAAGTAAAAAATTATGTGTTTGTCACAAACACGTCCAAAGAGTTATCTACTCATGTGAGAAAAGCACTTGGGTGCATTATCATCAGGCTATTTTAAAGAAATTAAAGAATAAAACTAAAGTTTAATTTAAAGACAACAGACAGCATGACTTGCTTTAGTGGCACACAATGTGTTTTAAAACTTTTTAAACATGTTTAAACTGTAGGTGTAATTATTTTACTGAGAAGTTTTAAGTGAATGTGTATTTATTCTATCTTTTAGTAAACCATTTCAAATGACATGATACCTACAAAAGAGTCAAATAGTCAAAATGTACGAGTTTTGTGTTCTAGGTGAGAAATTTACACCAATAAAAGTTTCATGAACATTAGAAAACAACATGTATTCCTTCTGGCTGTTAAACACCTCGGGTAAATAATTTGAAACGCAGGTCTGTCAAATGAGAAAAGTTCAGTCATACATTTCAAAAACTTTTCTGAAGTAAAAAATTATGTGTTTGTCACAAACACATCCAAAGATTTATCTACTCATGTGAGAAAAGCATTTGGGTGCATTATCATCAGGCTATTTTAAAGAAATTAAAGAATAAAACTAAAGTTTAATTTAAAGACAATAGACAGCATGACTTGCTTTAGTGACACACAATGTGTTTAAAACTTTTTAATCATGTTTAAACTGTAGGTGTAATTATTTTACTGAGAAGTTTTAAGTGAAATGTATATTTCTTCTTTTACAGTACACATACTATCTACAGGTTAGATTAAAATGAAAACATTTCTTAAATAACAACAAAAAGTAAAAACAACATATACGATTTTGCTCATATTTAAAATTTAGCATACTCAGATTTGTGCGTGTGTGTGCGGATCAGGGTACAAAGATGGCAATATTCAAAATCCTTGTCCTTGTGGGGATATTTTATTTATTTATTTATTTTTATTTTTTGTCCCAATGAGGAAACAAGCTTATAAATCATACAGAATGAAGTTTTTGTAAATCTTAAAACGCGCAAAGTTTTCTGTAAGGGGGTAGGTTTAGGTGTAAAGTTGGTGTAGGTTGACGAAAAATACAGTTTGTACAGTATAAAAACCATTACGTGTGTGTTGTGTGTGTGTGTGTGTACCTGCTTTTCTATTCAGGTGGGGAATTAAACCTGAATACACACAGACTCATGGGGACTCGTGTCACGGTGGGGACCTAAATTGAGGTCCCCACGGGTAAAAAAGCTTATAAATCACACAGAATGAAGTTTTTTGAAAATCTAAAAATGCAAAAAGTCTCCTGTGAGGGCTAAGTTTAGGTGTAGGGTTGGTGTAGGGCAATAGAATATACGGTCTGTACAGTAGAAAAACCATTACGCCTATGGAAGTCCCAACAAGGATAGCAAACAAGTGTGTGTGCGCGCGCGCGCGCGTGTGTGTGTGTGTGTGTGTGGTTCAGGTACACCCTACGTTATGGTGTCAAAAACGACAATATCCAAAATCCTTGTCCTTGTGGGGACTTTTATTTATTTATTTTTTATTTTTTGTCCCTATGAGGAAACTTTTTCTTTTTTCATTTACAACTTAATTGGCGCGATGTTAGCGGGTGTGATCTACATAAGAACCTGTCTGGTCTTTATTACACACCTCTGTGTGTAGACACGCTTTTTCCTTATCTACGCGTGTTTGAACGTGACGGGGGTTTTAACGCCGTAAAATCAAAGCTCGGGATATCTGTTTATTGATCTCGCGTGATGGTAACCATCTGTTCAAATGGACGTTTGAAGTAGGTCTGATGTAATTCTTATGTCAGAAAAGATCATGAGATCTATTTGTATTATTCGTATTACGTATAGACCAGCAGCATAATATGTTTTAAATGTGGCAATGATCAAAGATCGGATAAAGAAATAACTAAATTAACTCAAATTAAACACCATTTTCCTACATCATAGCCCCTTTTATTAAACAATCATCTTTGGGTCCTCTATTTATTTAAGTTAACTTATTAATATTAACAAATTTGTTGTTATCGACTCCTTCTTTATCTATCTCTTCACATCGTGAAGATCAGTTTGAAGTCGCATTCGAATAGATTATAAATTCGTTATAAATACTCGATTCTCAACTTACCTAATTTTTAACTTCGCCAGATGTGTCATATAAAAGCTTCAAAAGACCGCGCACCCTTTGACCGGTCAGTGAACGTTTAGTCTAAACTTTTGACAGAGTTCACATACGCACGTGCGCGTCATAAAATGATTAACGCTGATGTCCTTTGATCCTTTGAACATCTTAGAAAGATGATCTGTTTTGATCAATGAATTTACCTAACATCCTAACCAAGTTTACGATGCCGGATCCCCTCAAAAACTCATTAGATTGCAAATGAGTCGCGCCCCAAAAACATCTTAGATGTTTTACGACAGCCCTCTTGATCTGATATGGTCGCCTCAGTAATCAATCTTACGTCCAGACGCACGGCGCCATCCTCATTTCGCAGCACTGCGTGAGACGTGATATTTACATATCGTAAGATGTTGTAAAAAAGTTTAGGCGTCTAATTACGACTGAAAATCTAAAGACCCCGCCAAAACATTTGCTTTCATATCAGTTTGCGTCTATATACGCGCGTATGCTTTCAAACTGTTATACCGTACCGCAAGTTTTAAGATGTACAAAAATCAAAGAGTAAATAAATGAATAACCATATTAAGTGTGAATAGCCTAACTAAATAAAATGAAATAAAACAACATTTTCCCTGCGGCTTAGAGGTGAATGTTTATAAAAAATGTGTGTAACCTAATTTTTAAAAGTGAAAAAGTCTGGGTTATATAACACGTCAGAAGTCTTAAACTTGACAAAAATCAAAGGTCGATTAAAGGAATAGGTGAATTAAGTGTGAATAACTAGCCTGTGCCTTAGATGTGATTGTTTAGAAGAAAACTTGTATAGGCTAACCTATTTTTAAAGTGAAAAGTTTTAGGCTGAATGGTTTCATTAATTAAGAAATTTAAAAGATTTATTAAAAATAACGTTCGTTCTAATGTTAAAACATTACTTTGTTTAATTGTTTTAAATCTTTGCATCGGTCTCTCCTTAAGGTGTTAGGGGCGGTGATGTAGGTGTGGTCTGACCTCAGCGCTCCTAAGCTCATTCTGAGTTTGACACGGTCCTGTGAGGATGTATCAGTGTAAGATAGTCTACTCTTTTTATTTATTTATTTATTTTAGATCAAAGCTATTTTTTCCCTGCTTTTCTTTTCTAACTTGTAACAAACGCTAGCTTTTAAATTGTAATCTTACAAGATTTTGACGAGTAGCTTACTTAACGGTCTGATATTTTTGTTTTAGATCACTGCAAGATAGGCCTACGCGGTTCTTTTTCTTTTGTTTAACTAGTTTTAAAGTGTAATGTTACAAGATTTTGACAAGTATCTTATTGCTTAACGTTCGCTTCATGCTTTTTTTCTTTTACACCACGGTAAGAGAAGTCGGCTCTATTTTCTTTAACTTGTAACAAACTCTAACCTACCTTTTTTAAATTGTATGTTAGACTAGAAGATTTTGACAAGTATCTTACTTAACGAACGTGTCAGATACTTTTTTGTTTTAGAAGATGGTAAGATAAGTCAACTCTATATTATTTAACTTGTAATGTTATGCTATTGTTTTAACTAACGTGTCAGATGCTTTGTTTGTTTTAGATGAACGAACACGTTCACCTCTGCTTCTTTTTATTTAACTTGTAACAAACTCTAACTAGTTTAAATTGTTTTAACAATGCTAGCTCGTCTTGACTTGTTTTACAGATGTTTTTTCTTGATGTGTGTGTGAAAAACTTTAATAAAAACTTCCCTTTATCCCATTTAACACTGTTTCACAATTTAAAGTTTAAAGCACATAGTTTTAACAGTTTGTACATCCCCACACACAAAAACACATTTCCAAAAACAGTCATAAATTCCTTCGGATCGCTGGACTGGATAAAAACAGATGGCCCCATTTAGATGGGTGGGGGTGTACAAACAGGTGTCCAAAACAGGTGTCCAGTAAGGGGGGTGGGGGGTGGAATTTTATGAGGGGCAATAAATCAAATTTTAGACACAAAGTATACTACTATCTCTCTAACTGGCGACGTCCTCACAACGTTCTGTGTTTGCTGGGATGCGCTTTCTGTCGTCTAGGTCTCTGTGAACTTGAGTGAGAAACTTCTAAACTCCGTCTATGAAAAATATATCTATAGAGAGTGAAATGTCTACTTTCAAATGAAAAAAAAAAAAAAATTTAAACAGAAAACGTGTGTTAGCATGGATGATTTACATGAAATTTAATTTGTGTGCAATGCACACTGTGCATTCTTTAAGGTGGCTTTCAGTTCAATATAATAACAATAAACTACATTTTGGATTTTTATTCAACTAAGGTGGGCACGCTGTGATCTGTACTGTATTTTTACTGTAACTGACAGATTCCAGGCAAATAAATAAATAAATACATTACATTAAATACATACATTAAAAAAAAAACACAACACGGAGGAATGGGAGTCATTCTTCCGGGATTGGAACGGGACGGGATTTTCCCCCAGTTTTTTCGTGGGATTGGGACGGGACGAGATTTTTTTTTTTTTTTTTTTTTTTTTTTTTTTTTTTTTTGTGGGAGGGGGACGGGAGATGTTTGAAAATCCACTCCCGTGTCACCCTCTAATTTACACTTGTCCAGTTTCATCTGGAACGCAGCCCAGACCACCTTCTGAAGTGATTTGAGTGATCGGATTTAAATCCGTCTCAAAAGCGTTTCGGAGGGCATTTACACCTGGTCTTTTCACGTTCAGATAGCTATCCGATCAGAGACAACCCATGATGTGACCAGGTGTAAACAGGCCCATAGACACAAATTCTTGCACATTGCATGTGGATGCAGAACTGTGGCAAACTCCAGTAAAATGCCCATGTGACATTGTGAGTCCACAAAAATCTCATCTCCCAATTGACATCATTAAATCCAATCCATAAATCATCATCTGAACCAAGCATTAGAGTAGTAAGGAACGCTGAAAACAAAAAAAGGTCAGATTTAGTTTATTTTGTACAGACAAATTATGTTTCTGTAAACTACTTAACGTTGTGCATGGTAAGAATGTAGTGTTACATTCAAGTTTTAAGAGTCATTTACATGCACTTACAATTATTTTCGTTTACATGCACTTAAGAAAATGCCTTATTCGAAAGTAGTTTTTTTGTTGTTTTTTTTTTTTTTGTAGAATGCTGTGTTCTGCAACATGTGTCTGCATTTATATACTTGTGTAGTTTATGGCTGTGTCAGAAACCTAACCAGATGTCTAGCTACCATGCTGTCCAGTTAGTCCTTAATAAACTTATTTTTTGTCCTTTCAGCCACTCATTTCACCAATCTGCATACACAGGATTGTATGATATCTTTGCTGCCTTTGAAAATTAGACAAATGAAGGAATTTCATTAGGAATGATGTAATGGAAACATAGAATGCACCATATTTTGGGCACATTCGTTTTCGGTTAACTGCCTAAAGCTGACAATGTTGGAAGGGGCTTCCTTAATAGATAAAATTTTCCATGAAGGACTAACTAGTTAGTTCAGACTTGCTAGTACCACATTGACAGAGTGTCTTATTTTATGGTCTTGAGGTGTTTATTCTGGCCTCTTGTGGAATTATGCTCCCTAGTTCCTGTCTCAGTATTGTTCCAATCATATCATCACTGCCTGATTTGCTGTAAGGTCCTAGATACCCTTCTTTTTGGCCACAATGTTGTGAGGTAAAGAAATTACTAAGCGCTGGAGTAAACAGGCAGGAAAAGCAGACACATACACAGCAAACAAGACAACACCTCCATGACTGGCTACTGTACTGGTGCAGGGTATTAGCATGACTCATCTTTGTGATTGTTTAGCTTGACACCCTTGAAAGGTGGGTTTCATTGTTGGTTACCCACACTGGTTGCTTTTGAATGTGATGGTCATTTGCCTTTGGATGTCTAGTTAGGTTCCCTGTTGTTCTCTCTTGGTGTGGCTGGTACCATAACATTTCACAGAGGTTGGTCTGATAGGTGTAATTGGCACGGCGGTCACGTTATTCTGTGGTCTTAATAAGCACTTCAGTGTGTTGTTGTGCCAGGGATTTTCAACCCTTGGCACCTTGGAACTGCATGTGGTTCTGAGGAGGTATAACCTGTCTTGGTCAGTCATCAATGATCTCACTTCCAGATGTAAATGTATATCTTGCAGGTAAGTCAGGATATCTTGAGCATGTTCATGTTCCTAGCCAGATTATTAAGAGTCATTTCATGTGCAACTTGAAGAGGTCTATCTAAATTTAAGTTCAAGGCTGCTTATTCATACCTAGAGTGATTAAGAAATAGAGTGACTAGAAATAATGATCAAATGAAATTACTTGATCTGGATATTAGAATAATTTTCATTGAAAATCTAGTCACATCTGCAGTGACATTGTGGGGAGCCAGTGATGCAATAACTAATGAAGAAATCAGATTGATAACTGGCAACTAAGGCTGAGTGACACTAGACTGGCAACTAAGTGAGACTAGACTGGTTATGTTGCTTGGCTCATCATTATGGATTTCGGACTAGAACTAAACCAGTTTTTCAGACTAGACCCGAATTTGACTTTAACAAAAAGAATGAAAATAAAAGGAATGTAAAGAAAATGAATTTTTGAACTCTGCTGGTTGACCAAACATTAAAAAGGTTCTTACCAGCAGGGTGTAACTATTTTTCTCCTTCCCTCACATTAATCAATATATTAGGTGTGTTTGACTAACCTGGAGCAGTGCATGCCAGTTAGAAATTCTGCCTGACTTGAGATGCAAGAGCAACTGGAAAAAAGTCTGCTGGCTTATTCTGCACAATTTCTCCAGTGCAACTGCACAACCACTGATGATGACACAGGTGTTTCGCAATTGTCCAGATTCACAGGTGACAACGATGATGAGTTTTGTGTTTATTCAGACATCTTTAGTTACACTATTACACTATTGTTCAAAAGTTTGATTTCAGTATTTTTGTATTTTATTTTATTTTATTTATTTATTTATTTATTTTGGGGGGTGGGGGGGGGGGGGGTGACATTGATCAAAAGTGACAGTAAACATTAATGTAATGTAATATAATGTTAGAAAAGCTTTTTATTTAAGATAAATGCTGTTCTTTTGAACTTTGTATTCATCCTGAAAAAAAACATTGATGATAATAATAATAATAATAATAATAATAATAATAATCAGTCAAGGCCTAATGGTTAGAGAGTTGTACTTGTAACCCAAAGGCCCATAGCAAAATGGCTGCCCACTGCTCCGGGTGTGTATTCACGGTGTGTATATGTGTGTGTTCAGTACTCACTGCTGTGTGTGTGCGCACTTGGATGTGAAATGCAGAGCACAATTTCTGAGTATGAGTAATTATCATACTTGACCACATCATGTCACTTTCACTTTCATAAACGTTCATAAACTTGAGCAGCAAATCAGCATATTAGAATGATTTCTGAAGGATCATGTAGACTGGAGTAATGATGCTGAAAATTCAGCTTTGCCAACACAGGAATAAGTTGCATTTTAAAATATATTCAAATAGGAAACAGTTCTTTTAAATTGTTAAAATATTTCACAATATTATTATTTTATTTATTTATTTTTTTCTGTATTTTGGATCAAATAAATGTGGCCTTGGTGAGCAGAAGAGACATCTTTTAAAACATTTAAAAAAATCTTATGATCTAAAATTTCTGAGTGGTAGTGTATATGTTACAATATACCATTAAAAAATGTAGATACAGTATAAAGAAAAATGGACAAACAAGTGTAATCAAAATATTTTATACAATTTATACAAAATAATTTACAATACTTTTGTGTGAAATATAGAGTAGAATTCAAGTTGTTAAATGCTGAAAATCGTATCCTTATCCACTCTGTGAAGATGCCCATATCTTATTCAAACAAAACACAACATGTTGCAATTGTTGACAAAGCATGCAGGAGCCAATGAACCTTTATATCGCTGATGCAAAACCTTTGCATAAACTGATGGTTTATGCATTCCTGCAAGCACTGCGTCCAAAGAAGCAGAGACATCATGTCCATCTAGCCACCCAAAGTATTTGGTTCAGGCATTGGCAGAAGCAGAGTGAGCAGAGTCTGTGTTTCTAAAGCCACAAGTATTGGCATCCTTCTACAACCCTCCTGCAAGAGTAAAACAGGCTAAATATACACATGACGGTAATGCTGAGGAGGCGTGAAGTGGTTGCCGTTTTCCCACAGTCTGAGCACAGGGGATGTCTACCAAAGGGTATTCGACCAGGTGTGAACCATACTATACAGTGGAATGATGGGATATGTTGCCCATTAATGTCCTGCGCCTCTGAAACCACAGAAAATCAGTTTTCACAACCATCATGTTCTAACTCAGGGGTCTGCGACCTTCAACATCACTAGAGCCATTTTTGCCCCTTTCCCATGTGGAGCCACAAAACCTATTTGATTGCTACAAAGAAGATAACGTGGCATATAAAGTTTTGATTGATTGATTGATTGATTGATTGATTGATGTATGCAGTGGCGTAAATTTGTCTTAAAAAGTTGTGGAAATGGGATGGGGGGATGGGGGGGGGGGGGGGGGGGGTTTACATCTGCTTTAATATACTATATACAGTGCCTGGCGAAAGTATTCTGACTCCATTTATTTCACGTTATGTTATGTTGCTGCCTTATGTTAAACTGCTTTTAATAACTTTTTTTCCACATCATTCTACACACCATATGCCATAATGGCAAAGCAAAAAACAGGTTTTTAACATCTTTGCAAATGTATTAAAAATAAAAAAAACTTAAATGCTTCCATTGCATTAGTATTCAAACCCTTATCTGGGACAGTTGAAATTTAGCTCAGGAGCATTCATATTGCTTGGAGATGTTACTACACTTCAAGTGAAGTTAACCTGCGGCAAATTCAATTGAATGTGTATGACTTGGAAAGGCACACACCTCTTAATAAAAGTTTTAACAGCTGACAATGCATATCAGAGCAAAACCTAAGCCCTGAGGTCAAAATAACTGCCTGTAGAGCTCAGAGATAGGATTGTGTAAAGGCACAGATGTGATGGAGAAACTGATGGAGAAGGGCCTTGTTTAGACTGTTGACCAAGAAGCTGATGGTCACTCTAGTTGAGCTCTATGATCACAAACCCACAGAAGGACAAACATCAATGCAACACTCCACCGATCTGGGATTTATGGCGGTTTGGCCAAACTCAATCCTCTCCTCAGTGAAGATACATGAAAAGACATTTGGAATTTGCAAAAAAGCACCTAAAGGACCCTCAGACTGTGAGAAACAAGATTCTCTGATCTGATGAACCTCAATTCCAAGTGTCATGTTTGAAGGAAACCAGGCACTGCTCATCACCTGCAGAGTATCATCCCAAAAGTAAATTGTGGTGGTAGAAGCCTCATTCTGTGGGGCTATTTTTCAGTGGTAGGGACTAAAGCACTCGTCAGAGTAGAAGAAAAGCTCAATGCACCAAAATATTGAGATAGCCTTAACACTAGAACCGCCACGGGGTAAATTTTACCCGTGGCTGTTTTTCAAATGTACATAACAGATTTTCAACAAAACATTCAAGTCTCCCAGTCATTGACTTTTACTAAAATTATGTAATTTACAACCCAATGTTGTTCAAAATTCTTTAGATAAAACCAGATCAAAAAACGGAGCATTTATACCTATAAGCGCCGCACGGGTCAAATTTACCCGCTATATAATGCATGTATTTTCACGCTGTCATTTTCTTGCCGCTTATGTTTTAACATTGTACATTTCTAGGCAACACCTTTCCCTTACTGATTTAGCTGTTATCAGTTTCATAAATAAAGTCAAAATGACTAAAAGGCGGCGATTTATGGAAGGTAGGTATTAGAAACACTAAATGCCATGAGTGATGGAGAGTCTGATGGTAAATTATGCGTCCTGGGTCGGCTCAGCATCTGATGGCTCATCTGACAGTGATCCAGACATCATATTTAGATGTTTTAGCCTAACGTTACTTATAATTGGTCAAACTTTGGTTTTATTATTTAATTTTTGTCTTGCCATATCGTTTATTGTTCGCTATGGTGTTGCTATTTATTCTAGTCTGGCCGTTTCCTGAAGACAAAAAAAAATCCGATCTATGATGTACTGAATAAATTTTTTTTTTTTTGATTACCCAAAGTTTATTGTTGTTGTTCTCTTATTCAAATTCTAAATGATATAACTAAACAAATTAATAATTGGGCCTAGGTGAAGCTGTGTGCTTGAATTTGTCATAGCATCATCCTATGCAGTTTGGAGCAGGTTTCCTCAAATCTTACCCTGGAGGTCCAATCCACTGCAGAATCAGAATCAGAATCTAAATGAGCTTTATTGGCCAGGTATGTTTATACATACGAGGAATTTGTTTTAGTGACAGAAACTCTACAGTGCAACAGAAAGACAGCAACAGGACAGGACACATATAATAAAAGAATAATTTACAAATATACAAATAGGCAATGTACAAATAGCAAAAACACAATATATAATATAGACAATTATGGTGTACAAGTCTGATATGTCCAAATCTGAAATGAAAAAAGTATGTGTGGTGAATAAATAATTTATAATAGTGTTGTGTGTTCCACGTTTAATGTCAAGTGTTCATGAGATGGATTGCCTGAGGGAAGAAACTGTTCCTGTGTCTGGTCGTTCTGGTGCTCAGAGCTCTGTAGCGTCGACCAGACGGTAACAGTTCAAAGAGGGAGTGTGCTGGATGTGAGGGGTCCAGAGTGATTTTGCCAGCCCTTTTGCTCACTCTGGATAAGTACAGTTCTTGGAGAGTGGGGAGGGTTGTACCAATGATTCGCGCAGCAGACCGGACTACCCTCTGTAGTCTTCTGAGGTCAGATTTGGTAGCTGAGCTGAACCAGACAGTTATTGAAGTGCAGAGGACGGATTCAATGATGGCGGAGTAGAACTGATTCAGCAAGTCCTGTGGCAGGTTGAACTTCCTCAGCTGGCGAAGGAAGTACAACCTCTGCTGGGCCTTTTTCACAATGGACTCAATGTGATTGTCCCACTTCAGGTCCTGAGAGATGATGGTGCCCAGGAACCTGAATGTCTCCACTGCAGTCACAGTGCTGTTCATGACGGTGAGTGGGGGGAGAGCAGGGGGGATTCTCCTGAAGTCCACGATCATCTCCACAGTTTTGAGCGTGTTGAGCTCCAGGTTGTTAAGACTGCACCAGACAGCCAGCTCCTTAACCTCCTGTCTGTAGGCAGACTCGTCTCTGTCCTGGATGAGGCCGATCAGTGTGGTGTCGTCTGCAAACTTCAGGAGCTTGACAGAGGGGTCTTTAGATGTGCAGTCGTTGGTGTAGAGGGAGAAGAGCAGTGGGGAGAGAACGCAACCCTGAGGAGCTCCAGTGCTGATGGTGCGGGTGCTGGATGAGAATTTTCCCATCCTCACTAGTTGCTGCCTGTCTGTCAGGAAGATGGTGTTAAAAGCGGAGCTGAAGTCTACGAACAGGATCCTCACATAAGTCCCTGGTCTGTCCAGATGCTGCAGGATGAAGTGCAGTCCCATGTTGACTGCATCATCCACAGACCTGTTTGCTCTGTAGGCAAACTGCAGGGGGTCCAGTAAGGGTCCAGTGGAGGCCTTCAGATGAGCCAAAACCAGTCTTTCAAATGAATTCATGACCACAGACGTTAGAGCCACAGGTCTGTAGTCATTAAGTCCAGTAATTTTGGCTTTCTTTGGGACGGGGATGATGGTGGAGCGTTTGAAGCATGAGGGGACTTCGCACAGCTCCAGTGATCTGTTGAAGATCTGTGTGAAGATGGGGGCCAGCTGGTCAGCACAGATTTTTAGGCAGGCTGGTGACACACCGTCTGGGCCTGGTGCTTTCCTTCTTTTGTTCTTCCTGAAGACCTGGCGCACCTCATCTTCGCTGATCTGAATTGCAGGTGTGGGGGAGAGGGGGGTTGCTGGAGGTGTTGATGGTTGTGTGGATAGGTGTTCAGGGTGGGTGTGGGGTGTTTTTTCAAACCTGCAATAGAACTCATTCAGATCGTCTGCCAGGTGTTGATTCTCCAGAGTGCTGGGGGATGGTGACTTGTAACTGGTGATTTCTTTCATACCTTTCCACACTGAAGCAGAATCGCTGGAAGAGAATTTTTTCCTTAGCTTGCCGGAATAATTCCTCTTTGCCACTCTGATCTCCTTTTCCAGTGTGTATTTGGCCTGTTTATACAAGACTTTATCCCCCTTTCTGTAAGCATCTTCTTTGGCCTGATGGAGCTGTCTGAGTTTTGCAGTGAACCATGGTTTGTCGTTGTTGTAAGTTAGATGAGTCTTGGTAGGAATGCACATATCATCACAGAAACTGATATAAGATGTTACAGTCTCTGTGAGCTCATCCAGATCATTGGCAGCAGATTCAAAAACAGTCCAATCATTGAGAGAGAAACAGGCTTGTAACACCCGCTCTGTTTCATTAGTCCATCTTTTAACAGTTCTTAATACAGGTTTTCCAGATTTGAGTTTCTGCCTGTAGGTCGGTATAAGATGAACCAAACAGTGATCAGAGAGTCCTAAAGCTGCCCGTGGGACAGAATGATATGCATCCTTTATCGCTGTGTAACAGTGATCCAACATATTACTGTCTCTGGTGGGACATGTGATGTGCTGTCTGTATTTTGGCAGTTCGCGAGAGAGATTTGCTTTATTAAAAAGTCCCCGAGAATGATTAAAACAGAGTCCTGGTGTTGTTGCTCAGTCTCTGTGATCATATCAGCGAGTTTCTGTAAAGCTGAGCTCACGTGCGCTTGCGGAGGAATGTAAACACTCACGAGAATGAACGAGCAAAACTCCCGCGGCGAGTAGAAAGGCTTGCAGTTAATGAAGAGCGTTTCTAGATCATAACAGCACATCTTCTTTAACACAGTTACATCTGTACACCACCTCTCATTGATATAAAAGCATGTCCCACCGCCGCACGATTTCCCCGTTGATTCTGCCTCGCGATCTGCTCTGATCAGCTGGAAGTTAGGCAGATGTAGCACGCTGTCCGGTATGGTGTCGTTCAGCCAGGTTTCCGTGAAACACAGTGCAGCAGAGTTTGAAAAGTCCCTGTTTGTCCGGTAGAGCAGAAGGAGTTCGTCCGTTTTGTTGGGTAGAGAGCGGAGATTCGCGAGATGGATGCTAGGCAACGCCGTTCTAAATCCGCACTGTCTGAGCTTCACGAGCGCACCGGCTCGCTTCCCCCGTCTGCGCGTCCTGAAGCGTTTGACCAGGGCTACGGCTCTGCCAACACCAATGTCCAGCAAAACGTCCGAATAATCAAAAACCGGTAAAAGATTTTGTGGTGTGTTCTGCCGAATGTTCAGCAGATCATCCCTAGTAAAACTGATGGTGTTTGAGAAACAAAAAACAGGAAAAACGAACAAAAACAGTACTAACACTGAAGAGCAAAGCACAGTAGCTGCCATGTGCTGCGCCATCTTAGACTAAATAAGATGGTGAGTTTGATCAGCTCCAACCCTGATCAAACTCACCTGTCTGTGATTTTCTAATGATCCTGAAGACATTGATTAGCTTGTTCAGGTGTGTTTGATTAGGGTTGCAGCTAAGCTCTGCAGGAAAGTGGATCCCGAGGTCCAGATTTGAGGATGCCTGGTTTGGAGAATTATTATTGCTCATTATTGTCTATTGGCTATTTTAGTAATTTAAATAACATGAGTTATCCTAATATATTGATTAATGACATTGCATTATAATATTACACCACCCAAATATTTACTACCTTCTAATTTTCGTTGTCAGTGCAGGGTTTTTTTTTTTTTTTTTTTAGCTTACTGACCATTATGGATTAGTGTAGGCTGCATTAAAAAGTCTTAAACATAAAACAACAGAGTAAAAATATAGTTGACGACTAGACAATCATTTCATGACTCTAGACACTTCTTTGTGAAGACAGTGGCATAATACAGTGAAATAATAAGTTCTTCAGCCATATAAAAACAGTTGCCATGTGTGCGGGTACCCGCTGGTGCTTTTAGGTATACAGCGACCTCTGGCGGTTCTAGTGTTAATGAAAACCCAGTCCAGAGCATTCAGAACCTCAGACTGGGCAGAAGGTTCACCTTCCAACAGGACAAGGAGCCTAAGCATACAGCAAGAGTGGCTTATAGACAACTCTGTGAATGTCCTTGAGTGGCCCAGCCAGAGCCTGGGCTTGAACCCAATCAAATATTTCTGGAGAAACCAGAAAATGTGCGTCTGCCCCATCCAACCTGACAGAGCTTGAGAGGTGAAGAGATGAGTAGAAGAAAGTCAGATAATTGCCAAATGCTGATGTGCAAAGCTTGTCGCATCATACCCAAAAAGACTTGAGGCTGTAAAGGTGCTTCAGCTAAGTACTGCGTTAAGGGTTTGAATACTTATACTTATTGAATACTTGTACTTATTTCAGGGTTTTTTGTTTTTTTTTATAAATTTATGAAGTTGCGAACTTATGACGATTCTGTTTTTGTTTTGTCATTATGGTGTATGGATAGATTGATGTGGGAAAGAAAGTCATTTAAAGCAGTTTAACATAAGGCAGCAACATAACAATACATGAAATCAGAGCCGATCAGCCCTATACGCTCACTACGCAAGTTGCTTAGGGCCCCTGTAAATTACACAAGGCCCTGCCTCCCCATCGTGTCAAAGTAACGCGGCACTTTCAATCTGCTGCAGAGATGAGGAAAAATAGGAACGAGCTAAATAAAAATGCAAGCTCATTTTCTGACAGGAGGTGACGCTTATGGAACCGCAGAAATACAAAGGAAGTCAAAACAGTATTTACATGTTTTCATTGACATGTTTGTTTGCACATATATATTTTTGCATTTTAATCTGGACTAAAACAAGTCAATCTAGAAAATATATTATTATTATTATGAACAATAATAATAATTTAAATAATACTTAATTTTCATTTCCCATTGGCAGGTGTTTTTGCTTTATTAAAGCATTAATCTTAAATTTTGATATATTTATCTGAAAGTAATGGTCAAACATTTATAATAAAAAAAAATTGTATATAATATGAAATATAGGCTTATCTTCATATTTATATAATGAAAGATATATAAGACAATTTTCTAAAACTTTACAATATGGTGTCAGTGTAAGATATGTGCATTGGAGGATGGGAGGTGGTGGTTAGGTGAAACCGTAGGTAGTGGGGGTCTGAACACTTTCGCAAGGCACTGTGTGTGTGTGTGTGTGTGTGTGTGTATATATACATACATATATATATATATATATATATATATATATATGAAATCTACAAATTATTCAAATTATTGCAAAAATAAATATAATATTCAAGCACTTTAGTCATGGCAACCCTTTAAATTGTGTGCTCATTCCCTTTACGGGATGCACTAAAAAGGCAGCTACAGGAAATATTCATGTTTAAGTTTCACTCAGACTATGATTTCTGCAGTATAACACAATTACTTTCTGCAGTATAACACAATTTCACTCAGACTATGATTTCTGCAGTATAACACAATTTGCAGAATTTTCACAACCAAGCAATCCCTCCTGCAGGCCTGGTTTTACGGAGGTGATAGGTAAGCAGCTTCAGTTGAAGCTGCAATAATAACATATTGGTGAAACAGATTTGGCAAACGAGCAGTGCACATTTGTGTTTGCGCTCTGGAGAGTGTCAAAGGTTTCTATTTCCAACATGTTTTGCCTTGAGTAATGTAACCAATCATTGATCTGTTTAAAAATAATAGTGAGTTGCGCTTACCAGCTAGAGTTAATGAGCCCATTCCCAGGGTTGTATGATATTCTGGTGTCTGAGCACAGCTTCAGTGAGAGTCTGTTTGTGTTTTAGCACATTTTATTGTTTAAATCTTTAAACCATTGGTGCAGCTTCTTTCTCGATTTCACAGCACAGTAATAAAGAGAGTGCACTCTTTCAAGCAAGTGTTTGATAGATTTGGGACAATGAAATGTTTCGAATGGATTCATTATAGTGCAACAGCCCTAAAAATAATCCTTAATGTCAAGAATGCAATGGCCATCAAAGGCATTAAAGTTAGACTCCACTCACTGTTCAAAATGCAGTGAATTTTGTCCAGAGCTAAGTATTGGGCACTCGCGAATCCTCTCATTATAACAAAGTGTAAACACAATGTAAATAAGAGATTAATTTCGTAGTGTAGAGAGATGAAATGATTTTAAAGGATTTTAAGATTAGTGACAGCTTGTTAGTAACTATAAAAGGAACACTCTTTGTGCCATAGCAATAGATAGTACAATATATTTCAAATTAGATTTGCATTAAGGTTAAAGCACCCTTGCTATTTTCAGAAGCACCTTCAGTGATTTGACTCTGGAACTGGACCTGCCCCACTGTCACTAATACAGTACAATGTCTGTTCCAAACGAGTGATTTTTAACTTCTAATAATTTAAGTTCTCGATAATTATATCATGTAATTTGTGTGCTTAACTTAATGGTATATTTAATTTAAATATGCAAATGTATGTCTGCTTAATCGCTATCACACAGTAAAAGAGTGTGTTCGGAGATGTGCACATAATTACGCCATTTACTGTTTATGCTGATATGTGCATGACAAGCTGACTGGCACAAATATATTTTGTGTTACATGAATGAATTATATTATGAAGAAGGACTGGAGACGGAGATGCATTTACTTTGCCTTCTGCATGCTATGTTTTTTCAACTGTTCTAATCTCTTACATTTAATTTGATAAGAAATCAAATACACTGGACAATAACCAATAATTTGTATTCTATAATATTTTACCTATATTAATGACAATTTTACGATTGGTTTATGCAAACACTTTTTCCATTTTTATCACAGAATAAGGCAGAAAATATATTTTATAGAATTCTGTACTGTAATAAATAAAATTTCTGTTAGCACTGTATTATTCATACACTTTATTTATTACCTGGAGAAGACTGGAGAAAACACATAAATCATATATTGTCGCAATTGTGTATGCATTGTCTTCACGATTCATCCGTCAAAACCACAGCCTTAAACCTTGAATCCCATGGGTCTCATAGAACTTTGTTTTTCTACATCCACAAGTGCATCTATTATGTTGACTTGTTTATATAAAACTGCACTTTTCCTTGTTTTAAACCTAGCCAAAAAGCCATATGTTGACTGTGAAACAGGCTTTAAATTCTATTTATTGTGAAATTATTACATTTCCGTGTCAATCCATGTTCATTTTTACCGCGAACAATGTGCTGTCACTTTAATTCAGCATGTGCAGCACAGGAAAAAATAGACTTGGTGCGCAAATTATCGCTAAACTGGTGGACGCACTGCTCCTGGAATGCACTGCCAGACCACGACCGTGTGCAGACACGCATTCTCCCTATGCTCTCAACATTAAAGTTACATTAAGTTTTTCCAGGTCGAGAAATACTCTGTTTGATATTCTCTTGATGAATACCTGTCATGAATCTGGTCCATGGACTTCCATTTGTTCGCCACTAGAGGTCGCTCAGTCATCACATTGACTCTCACACCACACAGACTGTCACATATTACCCCGGACTTCATTTCCCAGCAGCCATTTCCCTAATCACATGCTCACACCTGATACCCATCACACAATCACACACACTACTTAAGCCATGGACTTCCTCAGTCAGGTTGCCGAGTATTGTCTTGCGTATATCTCTCTTCCAGTGATAGCGACATTACGGAGCCCTTCCGTGTTTACTAAGTCTAAGTCCAGTTTATCGCCTGAGTCATTATTTTCTTGATCTTCTGTCTGTGTAACTTGGATTAACCCTTTGCCTGCTGTTTCGGACTCTGTTGATACCTCGCCTGGACTATTGCTCTTGTTTTTGGATTATCTCTCTGCCTTACCCTGTTGGAGATTGTTCGCCGATCGTCGAGCCACGCTTGTCCTAGGATTACTCTGTGTCTTGCCTATGTTGTACCTGTTTGCCACTGCTTGAACCGTGCCTGTTATGACCACGTCTCTGTCTAATAAAAGTTCGCACATGGATCCGCACGTCTCTCGTCTCGTCGGCTCCGTTAGAGAATACTCGGCCTCACGAGGATCCAGCGGCTTTTCTAACGGACCCTGGTCAGGTATGGACTCATTCAATCAGCTGCTTGACCTGCGTCAAGAGAGTCTATCCATTGAGGAGTACGTCACTCAATTTTGTGAGTTATTTGACAAGGTACCTTTTGATGAGGTTGTATTAAAAGACATTTTTCGTTTTGGACTAAGTGAGCCTGTAAAGTCATGGTTACCTGAAGGAAAGTTTAATGTTAGTTTAAAGGATTTTATGGACTATGCTTTGCTGTGTACTGGCTCTTCGTTTACTGTGGGTGTCGCGGAAGAGGAACGCAACACCGCGTCTGTGACAGAGATGGCGGCCGTAGCAGAGCCCGTTCACAAAATGGCGGCCACAACGACGCTCCATCATGTCACAGCTGTCATTCCTGAGCCAAGTCACGTTACAGTTGATCATCATGAGTCAAGCCAAGCCACAGTTGAGCGTCATGAGTCAAATCACGTCACAGCTGATCTGCCAGAGTCTCGTCATGTCTCAGCTGATCTGCCAGAGTCTCGTCACGTCTCAGCTGATCTGCCAGAGTCTCGTCACATCTCCGCTGATCTTCCAGAGTCTCTTCACGTCACCGCTGACCATCCAGAGTCTCATCACGTCTCAGCGGATCTTCCAGAGTCTCTTCACTTCACCACTGACCATCCAGAACCACGTCACGTTGCAGTTGATCAGCCAGAGTCTTGTCACATCCTGTCTGCCACACCCAGATATTCAAGGTCAGTCCTTCGTTATCCTAGACTGGTATCCAGTGTGAGGGATGCACCACTGGTGTCTGCACGTGCAGCTGGTATCCCCAAACCAGCTCACCCTCCTGTTTCTGCTCTAATTCCCCTGTCTGAAGCGCTTCCCATGATGGGGATCGCTTTATGTTGCGTTTGGACTGCATATACTACCTCAGAACTGCCCCAGGCGATGGCACCTGCTGCAGCTTCTCCAGAGGTGGTGCCACATGCTGCAGAACCTCCTGAAGCGGCGATGCTCGCTTCAGCTCCTTTTATGGTGGTGGCGCCCAACAATGTACTCTCAGCCTGTCGTGTCGTGGTCAAAGAGACTGTTACCACTGTAGAATCTCCGGAGGTGGCAACAACCGCTGCAGAACCTTCGGAAGTGTCAGTAGTACCCACCTGTGAACTCACGCCCTGTCCTGTCACAGCTAAGGAGGCCGTTTGTGAACTCTTGCCCTGTCCTATCACGGCTATGGAGGCCGTTTGCGATTCCTCGCCCTGTCCTGTCACGGCTATGGAGGCCGTTTGTGGTTCCTTGTCCTGTCCTGTCACAGCCACAGAGGCCGCTTTTGAACTTTCACCCTGCTCTGAATCAGCCAAAGAGGCAATCTCTGAACTCTCGCCCCGTTCTGAACCAGCCATGGTGGCTGCTTGTGAATTGTCTGTCTTTAGCCCAGAAACTATAAAAGCACCCCATGTCTGTCCAGTTAACTCTGTCACTGCCATTGATACCACTCATGAACTATCTAACTATCTGGTTTTAGCTAACAAACCTGTTTTTGAACTTTGTGCCTGTCTACTTACTAGTAATGGGTCTAAGTATGAATTGTCTGTCTACCCAGCTTCAATTACGGAACTGTCTGCCAGGCCAGTACCAGTCAGTGCACCTAATTGTGAGATGTCTGTTAATTTAAATTCTACAATCAAATCAGATTCTGAATTATCTGTCTGTCCAGTCTCTTCTAATGAGTCTGATTTCAAACTGACTGTCTGTTTAAATGCCATTAATCAAGCGGTATCTGAATTCTCTGCCAGTCTCGTTTCCCTCAAAGAGTCTGAGGTTGAGTCATCTGTCTGTTTTGTCTCAATCAATGCTCTTGATTTTGAACAGCCTGGTCACCTTATTTCAGTCAATACACCCTGTGTAGAACTGTCTCCCTGTCCGGTTTCAGTCAATGAATCTAGTTGTGAACTGTTAACTCAACCAGTATTTGCCAAGGATTCCAATGAGGAACTGCCTACTCGTTCGGTTGTCAACAGGGAATCCTTTGAAGAACCTTTTGTGTCTCCTGCTTCGATCTTTGAGGCTGTGAATGCTCTGCCTGTCTCTTGTGTTTCGTTTTCTCCTAGGTTCCAGTTACTGCCAGGGGTCCCTGATTTGCTTGGTATTTCGTGGTGGTCTTCTCCTGTTCCATCTGTTCCGCCCTGGTGGGCTCCTGTTCTGCCCTGATGGACTCCAGTTCTGTCTGCTCCACTGTGGAGGTCTCCTGCTCTGTATGCTCCGCACTGGTGGGCTCCTGCTCTGTCTGCTCCGCCGTGGAGGTCGTCTGTTCCGTCTGCTCCGCACTGGTGGACTCGTGCTCTGTCTGCTCCGCCGTGGAGGTCGTCTGCTCCGTCTATTCCGCCGTGTTGGTCTTCTGTCCTGCTCTGGTGGTCTTATGCTCCACTGTGGGGATCCTCGGACCTGTCTGCTCTGCTGTGGTGGTTCTCAGCTCCACCCGATCTACCCGCTCCATCATGGTCCCCTGTTTTACCGGTCCTGCCTCAGTCCCAAGGTCGTATACCTCTAAATGGACCTGGTCCTCCGTCCTTCCCCCTGTTCCACCGACGCTCCGCCACTCCGGGGGGGACTTCATTTCCCAGCAGCCATTTCCCTAATCACATGCTCACACCTGATACCCATCACACAATCACACTTAAGCCATGGACTCTCTCTGCCTTAGCCTGTTGGAGATTGTTCGCCGATCGTCGACCCACACTTGTCCTAGGATTACTCTGTGTCTTGCCTATGTTGTACCTGTTTGCCACTGCTTGAACCATGCCTGTTATGACCACGTCTCTGTCTAATAAAAGTTTGCACATGGATCCGCACGTCTCTCGTCTCCGTTACAATACCATTGTTGACTAAAATTAAGAGTTTTCATCATAGATTTATCATTATTTCATTCTTCAGCCACAGCTTGTTAGGGCAGAGTCCCTTCAAAATTTTTATACAAATCTAGACTTATGTAAACCTTATCAATATAAATTGCAAACGTGCTCTGAATTCTGCAACAAATATTTTGTTTCTCTATTTTAAGTCATAAAGCAAGCAGGACATATTTATATTTAACATAGGCTATAGCTTCGGCAGGTATGTATCATCATACAGTGCCTAGTACTCTCTAGCTCTACAGTGCCCTTCAGTTGTCAAGTGTAAATCAGTGTTTAAATAAATAAATAAAATGGAACAGCAGAGTGCTCTAATTTTGAGCCGTTTGTCAGATTTTAAGATTGCTTCGCTTATTTTTCACGGATAGCCTACTGTACACAAACCTCGCTCCAGACCAAGATGATATCAATCAGCTTCAGGTATGTGTGTATACATCTGCATCGGGTATATAACTAGTTGGCGTGTCTGTTTTCTATGTAGTGGCACATTAAAGTAGTCTATTTCCCTATGGTAAACTTGTGCACTTGAAGGCCTTTCTATATTTCTGTTGTGTTTTTATGTTTGTCCCATCATTAGACATGACTTTCTCACTGGATTTCCTCCACAACTTGTAATATTCTTAATCAGTGTTCGGACTTCGGAGGCTATAAATACATTTCTCATCAAAATTTATATTTTCGTGCCCTGTGGATCATTTATGTCCTGGTCAGTCGCATGCCATTTGTGACATACTGCTATACTGTTGTGCTACATTTATCTTTTGCAAGGGTTTTCATTAAACAATGCTTTTAAGGGCTCAATTGCTAGCTAGTTCAATTAGCTAGTAAGGCGTCAAATAAATGTGTTCTTATCATTCTGCAAGGGTATATTCCACAAGATTTTTTTTTTTTTTTTTTTTTTAATCAGTCTTCATTCTTTGTTCCACACATTCTTAGTATTTCTTTAACTTATGTGTCATGCAATCTGGTTTATTTTCTTTTGGGGGCTCCCTTGTTGGGTTCCAACTATTAGATGGAGTTCTATCAGCAGAATCTATCAAGTGTTTGCGGGAATCAAGCCCAAGAATATTTATATTCATTTCAGTACCGTTATTTACGCTCTTTCTGAGTTTTCTGTTAGATCTTAAATACTACCTTCTATCATTTTACTAACTTAACAGCCATTTCATCACAATCCAGTGGTTTAGAATCCCTTGACTGTAGAGGCAGATAACCTTGGCTCTCACCTTATCTTTACAGAGGTCATTCCTTTTGAACTGATGCTGATACAAATGCAGCCTATCGTGAGGTTCAGCCTCCTCTACAAAGGTGCCATGTGCATTGCATTACACAGCCTATTGTGGCCCTTCACATAACTCTGCTCATTGTGGTCATCAGGTAAGTCTGACTATTATTGTTTATGAAACTCGACCTATCATAGCCCTCCAAATAACTGGTCTCTCATGGCTTTTATGTTACATGACAAGCACTGTCTTTCTGTGTTAATTGGTCTAATGCCGAACAGTTAATGTTTTTAAATAATGTTTTTTAAACAGATACCATTGCGGGCGTTCACCCCCATCCTCCCCACTACTACCACCAGGTCAGTCCCTGTCCATACATCAGGGGATAGACTCTGCCCCTGCCCCCTGCCCCATCCCTCTGGATTCGGACTATGGATGGGGCCTATGCCAAAGAACTGTTTCATATCATTTAACAATTTTCATACTTCTTGTTAAATAAATCTTATTCAGACGTTCTCTTGTTTCCTGAGTCTTTCTGGTAGAACAATATGTGTACATTAATGGCCAATAAAAGCAAGAACGTCTCGGTTACGTACGTAACCCTCGTTCCCTGATGGAGGGAACGGAGACGTTATGTCGTGACGATGTTAGAGGATTAACTTAGGAGCCCCAATCATCTCTGACTTTAAGAGAAAACACCAATGAATATTGGCTTGTGGATTTTGCATACCTGAGCCACTCCCTGTTCATACAGGTATAAATAGGCGACAGGTGCATCCACTCATCAGGTTTTCCGCTGAGGAGCCGAGAACGTGTCCCTGGCACCCAGCGATGGTTCAAGATTGTGGCATGGGGACATAACGTCTCCGCTCCCTCCATCAGGGAACGAGGGTTACGTACGTAACCGAGACGTTCCCTATCTGTCGGTCACTATGAGTTATATCATGACGACATTAGGGGTCCATGGAAAGCGCTACAACCTGAACCCCGTCACAACCTTATGGCATTGCAAATGTTGACAAGCAAGTGCGTGACAGACAAATGCCATGCAAAGGTCATAACCTTCCCATCGCCCCAGCGCAAATTTGCTGATCTTGGTACCCGCAAGGACCACAGGTGAGTACGTCGCTGCTGGAGATGGCCAAGCCGCTGTTCCTTTCAAAACATAAATTAGAAGGGATTTCGACCTTCAACGAAAGATTGCTTCAAGTCTTTCCTATTTATTGTTACAGCTCGGCAGTAACAATGGAGAAGCGAGCCTTCCGGAGAAGGGCGCTACGGAGGCCACATCCTGCCCGTAGGGAGGTGACATGTAGATACACTGATATAGACTGAACCAGGTCTGGGGCAGTACTACATATGAAATTGGTCTCTGAGGCAGGTCCTACCTGAGAGTAGGGATGGAACAACCGCCAACAGAGACTGACAGAATGGTCTGTCAAAGGGAAGACACGGGTTTGCCAAGAGGGAAACTTTACCGTGGAAGAATACACACATGGGATTACCCGCAGGGAATCAAGCTATATGGACATCTAGCCCAGTACAGGGGCTGACCGGAGACCCGGGCGAGCTAACACCAGTACTGGCCCTTGCGTCAGACTGCTCTGCCCAGTCTGACTGCCGGGGGTGCTGGAGGAACTCCACCAGGGTTCACCATCCGGGGAACTTACTGGAGGAGGAAAAAGGCGCTCGCATCCCCGGGTGAGGGGGAATGGCGCAACAAGCGTGACACCGGCCAGCTCTTCCCGCCAATTACCTGTTACCCAACACACGGGAAGAGACTGGCTCAACGCGGAGACTGTAAAATCTCTCAAAGGTGTTCGGTGTCGCCCAGCCCGCAGCTCTACAAATGTCTGCCAGAGAGGCACCGTACGCCAATGCATAGGAGGAGGCAACACTAAGTGTGGAGTGAGCCCTCACCCTCAGGGGGCATGGCTCGCCTTGGGATTGGTACGCCAAAGTGATGGTATCCACTATCCTGATCTCTGTAGCAGACAAAGAGCTGCTCAGAGCTTCCAAAGCTCCGGGTGCGGTCCAAATATATGCGCAACGCTCTTACGGGACACAGCACGCCAAGGCTGGATCTGCCTCCTCCAAGGGCAGTGCTTGCACGTTCACCACCTGATCGCGGAAGGGCGTGGTGGGAACCTTGGGCACGTATCCAGGCCGGGGTCTCAGGACAACGTGAGAGTAGTCTGGCCCGAACATAAGGCACTCTTCGCTCACCGAAAATGCTTGGAGGTCCCCGACCCTCTTGATGGAAGTGAGCGCGGTCAGGAGCACTGTCCTAGCAGACAGGAACTTCAGCTCGACTGAATCCAGCAGCTCAAAGGGGCCCCTCTGAAGTCTGCCCAGGACGATAGAGAGATCTCAAGAGGTCACCAGGGGTGGCCTAGGAGGATGTAACCCCCTGGCAACCCTCAGGGACCTCACGATGAAATCGTGCTTTCCCAGGGACCGGCCGTCCACTGCATCGTGATGTGCTACGATAGCAGCCACACACACTTCCAAGGTGGAGGGTGATAGCCTACGCTCCAACCTTGCTTGCAGGAAAGAAAGCACTACTTCAATCATGCATCTTCGGGGGTTTTCTCAGGTAGAAGAACACCTGTTCGCACACATACTTCATACAGTGCGTAGGCTTGCCTCATAGAGGACATTGTAGCCTGAGTGATCGTGTTAACCACCACTGGTGACAGACACATAAGTCTGCCACGTCTCATTCAGGAGCCACACATGTAGGCTCCAAGAAGGGGACGCGGGTGCCGCATGGTGCCGGGCCCCTGAGAAAGGAGGTCCTTCCTCAGAGGGATGTGCCAGGAAGGGCTGTCACGAGGAGCGTGAGTTCCGAAAGCCAGGTCCGGGTGGGCCAATAAGGTGCAACCTGCAGGACCTGTTCCTCATCCTCGCTGACCTTGCACTGTGTTTGTGCGAGAAGGCTCACTGGGGAAACGCATGCCTGTGTAAAGCCCAAGGCCAGCTGTATGCCACTGCATCCAAGCCGAGGGGCCCTCAGTCAGGGAGTCTTACAACTGGCCGTAGGAGGACTCGAGGAAGACAACAGGCTTACCTGAGCTCCCTCGAATCGACTCCAGAAAAGCTAGATTGTCTCGGGATGGAGTCGCTATTCCCCGGGGAACGTGAGCTGTCGTGAAAACACCTCGGCCGCACGATTGAGCTCCCCCAGGATGTGGATGGCGCGCAGCGACTTGCACCGCGTCTGACTCCAGAGGAGGAGGAGATGGCGGGCAAGTTGTAACATGCGACGTGATCGTAGACAACCCTGGCAGCTGATCTATGAAACGGCAGCAGTGTTGGCCATGCGGACCAACACGTACTAGCCAAGCAGCGGCCGGACCGCCGCAAGGTTTGCTGGGTTGTTTGTCTATTTTTCTTAACAAATATATTCCCCACCTCTTGTAATGTTGTTTCAGATAACTTATATGAAATTGAAACATACTAAGATACTGTGTGTGTGTGCTCTGTTACAGCTTTACAGCTCATTCAGGTACTCCAGTCTGGTTTTTGATTCTACATCATCCTTCGATATTCTACTTATCTTTAAAAGTAAGATTAAATAGTTTTAAACTTGATTTAAGCAACTAGTTTGTCAAATACTGACAACGATCCACACTTCAGCTTTTAACGTGTAATAACTGTGCAATGTCAAAAGATTCATATCAATATTTACAAACCTACTTTTACATCCTACATTTAACAGTAATCTTTGCTATGAGATGTCATGAAATTTGTATGAAAATGTGCATGTGTGATTACAGGTGCTGTGAGAAAAAGTCAACACCGATATTTTTTACTTATTTCAATGTTTCTGTCTCACTCTTGTCCTAAGGTTATCATCGTCAGCTGGATGCGGTCCGTATCCAGACCAGATGATGGACCTGCACCCGGAGACGACCACAACGCAGCCCTGAATGTCAGCGAAGACCACGACAAGTGAACATCACGACTGGACAGACATCAGCACAGATCCTCAGCGAAGACCACGATAAACAGATAAGTCCTCTGCACAGACCCCTATGGCCAGCAGTGACCGTGTCAGGCCAGGAGCTGCTAGGACCACAGTGCAGTTTTATCATGCTTACAGTCACTGTTAAACCAGTCGTCCACTACTGGCTAAACAGCAGCCCTGCTGGACAGATTACAACTTCTCCTCCGACCAAATAACAGCGTGACATATCCTGATCTACCAGCAGTAGGAGCTGGATGAAATATTCTGAATGACATCAGACCACAATCTCACTAGTGATGCAGCCTGAAATCATAATCACACCATCGTTGTTCATTTAACCAAAGGAGAGCTGAGCTGTCTGCTCCTGGTTTCTCCCAAGGTGTTTTTTCTTCATTTCAGTCACATGGGTTGGGTTCCACTGTGACCTCTGGATTGCTGATTTTAATACTGATTTCATTTTATTGCATAATGACAAAACTTGAACTGAATTGAGTTGGATTATGATATCACCGTTTTCTCCAGAGCTGCTTTATTGGCGAATCGACTTTGTTTGATAATGTATTAATTTTGCAACATTTTTACTGATATTGAATTTTATTAAATCAACATCAAGCTGACAAAGTGAATAATGAAACTTTTGTATGCTGTAAAATTCCTTATAGCTGAATTGAGCTAATTCATTCGAAAAGATTAACTTTACCAAGTTATCAAACTGAATGTTCTTTTTAGAGGTAAAGTTTTTCATTAAATAAAACAATGTTTTTGTACAATTTGTGGTTGCATTTTATTTTTTATTTATCTTCATGTAATAATACCTACTTTTTATAGAGCGTGTCATTGTTATTGGCCAAGAAAAGTTTAGATTTTTGTCAAGTTTTGAACGATTTTCTGGTTTATTAATATTAATATAGAGAGGCATATGGAATATTTAAGAGCAATATAGTCAACATAATGTTTGTCAGCTCTATTTTAGGTATTTCCATTGCTAGTTTTGGCTGGATTACCCATTTTAAATAAGGTATAAACCCACTTAATGAACGGATCCATTTTGGATCCGGGCCGGGTGAGCTACTTCATTAACGGGTCCGGATCGGATCCGGGCCAGATGAACCGCTCCCACACTCTTACCAACACTCACACACATCATCAACACATCCCTCCTCACAGGCATCTTCCCCACTGCGTTCAAGCAGGCTCCGGTAACCCCACTGCTCAAAAAACCTACATTAAACACTTCTCTTATAGAAAACTACAGACCTGTCTCTCTCCTTCCATTCATAGCGAAAACACTCGAATGAGTTGTCTTCAACCAGGTCTCATTGTTTCCTTCACAAAACAACAAACTGGACGCTAAACAGTCAGGTTTCAGGAGTGGCCATTCAACTGAGACTGCGCTACTCTCAGTCACTGAAGCCCTGCGAATTGCAAAAGCCGATTCCAAATCATCAGTCCTTATTCTGCTGGATCTATCTGCCGCTTTTGACACTGTCAATCATCAGATCCTCCTGTCCACCCTCTCATCACTGGGCATCACTGGGATTCCACTTCGCTGGTTTGAATCCTATCTCACTGGTAGGTCTTTCAGAGCGGCCTGGGGAGGGGAGGTATCCAAAGCACATCAACTGGTCACTGGGGTTCCTCAGGGATCGGTTCTTGGACCCCTCCTCTTCTCCACATACACTACATCACTGGGTCCCATCATACAGGCACATACAGGCACATGGATTCTCCTACCATTGCTACGCTGACGACACACAGCTCTATCTCTCTTTTCAACCAGATGATCCAACGGTAGATGCACGGATCTCAGGCTGCCTGGCAGACATCTCGGCATGGATGAAAGAACATCACCTACAGCTCAACCTGGCAAAGACTGAGCTTCTTGTCTTCCCTGCAACTCCAGCTCTACAGCATGACTTCACGATTCAGTTAGGTTCATCAACAATTACAACTTCAGTCAGAAATCTTGGTGTAATCTTTGATGACCAGCTAACCTTCAAAGAGCACCTTGCAAAGACTGCTCAATCTTGCAGGTTTGCACTACACAACATCAGAAAGATCAGGCCCTTTCTGACAGAGCATGCTGCACAACTTCTTGTCCAGGCCCTTGTCATTTCTAGGCTGGACTACTGCAATGCTCTTCTGGCTGGACTTCCATCAAACACAATCAAACCTCTACAAATGATTCAGAATGCAGCGGCATGACTGATCTTCAACGAGCCCAAAAGAGCCCATGTTACACCTTTATCTCCTTGCACTGGCTACCAGTCGCAGCTCGCATCAAGTTCAAGACACTGATGCTTGCATATAGAACAACTACAGGCTCAGCACCCACCTACTTGCACTCACTATTAAGAATCTACATCCCCTCCAGAAGTCTGAGATCTGCTTCATCCTAAACTTTAAAAAAAAAAAAAAAAAAAAAAAAAAAAAACTTTCTCTTTATTTATTCCTTCCCTTGCTAGCTTGTACTTATTTGAACAATGCCTGAGACTTGGTGTTACAAGCACTTTGTATGTCTGATTGCCTCTTTAAGATGAATCGCTTTTGTATTCCCCAATTGTAAGTCGCTTTGGATAAAAGCGTCTGCAAAATGACTAAATGTAAATGTAAATGTAAATTAGCGGATACGGATAGGGTCTGGACCGGATCCGGTCCGTATCCGTAATCCTTATCTGTTCTAGATCTGCTGCGCTGTGCAAATGGACGGCGTTATGGACCCGTTTTACGGACCTGTTTTGCGGATCCGTTCGGGATCTGTGGTACTTCCGGGGCGGATCCGCTCCGGAGTCATTTTGCTGTCTGGGGTATGACAGGCTTTTACTCTAGTCTTTATCACTTTATTAAAATTAAGCAAAACAAAACGGCAAATGTTTACTTTCACAAGCCGTCACGTATAGGCTTGTAGTAAGCTGTCTCTTGCCTGGAGACTCAATCTGGTAACAAAAAGTGTCAGGAAACAACACCTCTGGCCATTCCGTTGGGTCGTTTGTCCAGTCACAGATACCGTATGGACAGTCTGACCCAATACGGCTCAGTTTTTCGACGTATCTTGCTCTGTCGAGCAGCAGAAATTATTTTATGTAGACCATTCTGGGTCAACACCATGCTTTTCCAGTGAGGGGGGAAGGATCGTTTTCCCCCACGCTGACACCGAGTCCGCCCACACAGCTATGACGCGACACCGACCAAGTCTATATCTAAGGCATGTTGTAGTCCAGATTAAAATGTAAAAAAGTTTTAAAATAAATAGCCTATTAAGTCTAAATATTTAAGTATTTGGCACTTAACACCATTTGGTGTTAAGTATTTGGTGATGAACACCATAGCGAACACAGAAATCTGAATGGCTATTTAAATAATTTAAATACGTTTCAGAAACAGAAAGTAGCACAGCTGGTTTGTTTAAGGGGTTTCCGGGGTAACGGGCGCAGTTTTGCTGTTTAGCGCCATCTGCTGTCAGAGAGTGAATGTGCGCTTTCATTCAGCGCGTCTCCTTCACGTGTTCTGCCATGCCTTCTCATCCGTGTTTGTTTACATCAGAGTGCACACGCATCTTTAAGACAGTTTACAGCGGTGTTGTGCATTTAACCAGTTGATGTTAAAAGTACTCTTAAAATGCATTCCAAATTCTGATTAATTTGTAATAAATTATTATTCTCTTTTGTTTGAGTGCCCACGATATCGTGCATATTCATTATTGTGATATATCGGATTACCGAATACTGGCCAGGGACGGATTATGATGCAGCAGTGCCCTGGGCACCCCACCCTGCATATCAATGGCTCAAGCCCCTGTTATTAGTTCTAAAATTACGTTTTGGAAATTGCAATGGAAGGTTCCCAGATAACAAGAACGTTTGGGCCGCATGTGGCTGAGCCGTCACATTTGGCCTAGGTATGGCATGGCTGAGCACATATGGGCCAAACTTTCCCCTTATATGTTTTGCCATAGCTTTAGAATTGGAGGGAATTTTCTTTTGGATGACAATATGTTTTGAGGTATATGGTCCAGATGACAGCACACAAATGAGAGCCATATATGGCTTGGGTATGGCACACCATGGAATGTGTTAACTTATGGTTAACATTTGGCTTTTATTTGGAAAAACACATATAAACTGCTATAGTCATGTGTGGCAGGTTATGGTTGAATAATGGCTTTTGGTGTATCAGTCACATGTAGGCCACATAAGGGCCGTCAGCCCTTTACAGATCTCAGCCATATAAGAATACCATATAAGGTCCATATATCAGCCACGTCTGTTTTTATTATTTGGCTCACTCTGGGTTGGGTTATGGCACTGTTTTGGTTCCGTTCTGGCTAAAAAGATGTGGACCAGTTTTGGGCCAGCCAAACACAAACTAATCTGGGCCACACTTTAGCTGTTGATATGGGCCAGATCCGGGCCAAAGGAAATTTGCTGATTGGGTTTATGAGGTGCGCAAGAAATAAGTTAAACATACACAAGATTTCAGGATGGAAACATGACAAATGTCTTGAAATAAATCATCATAACAATGTCTTGATGTGTGGTTGTGACTCCAGGCCATTCAACTTATTACAGAAATAATGCACTCCTGAAGTGGTAATATGGCCAGGACGCTGGAGCTTATTAATGGAACGGTCTTTCTCCATTCTCAAACAAATCAAGACGTTCAATTTTTATTGACTGAACGCAAAGCACCTATTGGAATAGAACACATGGAACTGCATACATTATCAAAGAACATTATCATTGACTTTAGTCTAGCCTGAATTCAAGCACTCTCAAAAACTCCCTTTAATCAATCACTGAAATTGCTTACATTGTGAAATGAATATCTTGCTTGCATCTTACGCACATCTGCACTTTGTTGTTTCTGATGAGAGAAATCGGCAGAGAGCAGTAGTAAGAATAACAAGCACGGCGTCCGTAAGAATGGGAAGTGCATGTGTCAAGGTCGCTGTGTTTCTTTGTATAGGATCCTGAAGCGTATTTACGGCAGGATTCATTCCAACAGGATGCATATAGGGCCCTGCTGCTGGCAATGAAACAGCAGCTTTGTGGGCCGTCATAAACGGGCTGTCCCTCGAACCCTGAAGGCTGAAGTGCACAAATAGTCTGAGGGGGCGCTCGGAGTGGTGGCTCGCTCCAATGCTGCTCGAGGCGCGTTCTACGGCGAGACAGTCACCCTGCGTTCCATTCGGAAGGGCTCATCCCTATGCCCTAATCCCTTCAAAGGATTTCCCTCCGAAGTGAGAGCTTCGAAGGGTTGAAGGTGTCGTGGAGCAGAGAGGGAGAAGATCTCTTCGACGCAGTCAAAGAAGCTCAAACAGCAGGGTTCCAGGTGCCAGAAGCAAGACTTTATTAAACAATGTAACAAAGCCGAGAGACAGCCGCCACATCCACTGCCTCTGAGTCTTTGTTTGTCCAAGCTCCATGTTTTATACACTCTCTTCTTATACAATGTATCAAAGTTGGTTCTTTCCATTTTTTTTATCTGTTATGCCTGTCCGGTCTTCCACAATTGTCTACTTGTCCTCTCAGCTTATCTTTTAATGGTGGCATTTGGCCAAGGCCGCCACCTGGAGGCAATCACATGAGTAATACATCATACTTTATGTCATCTTCTGGAAATCACCCAACATTTGCAATGGAAATTTACCACTATTACCTTACCATCTGTTTTTAGAATACTAAGCATTGAAATGATTTCACATAATAACCATTATATTGATTTCTTCATTATCATTCATTCTTTCAATAAACTAATATTTTCTAGTAGGAATTTCACAATATATTCCCCCCTTTGAGACTTAACTAAGTCTCACCACTAAACCCTTTTCCCAGAGTGCAACACCATGAGTCCACCCACTCTTCAATTCATCTATGAACCAATAAAGGTCCGTCATTCAGTCTTTAACAATTGGTTTCTTCATGACGGTGCACTCCAGAGGAAGTCAGACCCAAACATCTCCCCTCCCACTTGACCAGAGAGGAGTAAAAGAATCTGCTTCCCTACCTAAACATTCTTTTGGGGGTCAATGATCAATTAGTTAAATCAGCAATATGTAAGCATGTGCAGAAAATGTTCTTGAGCCTTGCCCATGGTTATCATGGTTATGTAGAATATACAGGTGATTAGTCAAAATAATCAAAATCAAAATGAATCAACTTAATGCAAGATAGGTACACCGGTTCATCCCACGTGGCCAGAGGAACTTCAGACATTTCCGGTAGCCTGAAGCGCTATCTGGTGCTGCTGTCCTTCGTTGCCAGAGGAGCTCTCAGGCAAGTCTTTTGCCATCCAGCACTGTCTGGTGTTGGAGTAGATGGTGGGTTTTTAAACCTCCAGTTGAATCTACTCATGCTGCTAAGCACTGAGGTGCTCGTCGATCCTCTTTTTCCTTCAAACTTGCTAGTGATGTTTCCCAGTGTTAAAACAATTAATAATCATACCAATAATAAAATCTTTGATTAGTTTAATCATGTCATAATTATATGAATAATAAAGTAATCGAAACAAAACAAACTATTCTCTGGAGGCCGGGCTGAATGAATAATCACTGTTATTGCACCCCTGACAAGTCAGACCCTCAGTCACCCCTCAGAAAATAGTCCTTCTTTATCATTCCCTTTATCTGATAGCACTGTCTCATAACATGGACAAGGACCTGCTTAAAACCTTCATCTTTTTCTTTTTTGATTGAAAAAAATCGCATTTTACATTTAATTTAATAGTAATTTCAACATAAATGATTTATGGAGTAAATAACTTCAGGAAGGGGCATATGCCAAAGGAAAATACATAGTACCCTATAACTTCCTGCCTGCTCTACCCAAATTCTCTAATACTACTCTAAAAGATAAAAATAAAAAATGATAAAAAGAAAAAGGCACCCCTTCCCTACCACTCCGTTGTTTCTCAGGAAGGTCTCACACAAAATTATCCAAGTCAAAGTCATCCAGTTCATCCAGTCCAGGTCCCACACTGTGTTCGTTGGTGTACCCAATGTCAATTCCAGTTGGTTTAACCGATATGTTAAGCATCTGTTTGGCCGCAGCTTTGGTCAGCATAGACCTAATAGTCCTGTACATTGTTCGGTTCCGGTTGTGCCCGTGCAGCAGGGCAACTGGGTGACTGTAAGGCGGCATAGTCGCGGGTCAGAACACCGCTCTTCCGTTCCGATCAGAACATCAAACAGGTTCTCCCCACTTGGTGACGCACCCACTGAGAAACCTGATGAAAGTGCTCTAGTAATTGGCGATTCTATTGTACGGAACGTGAAAATAGAGACACCAGCCACCATAGTCCAATGTTTACCGGGAGCCAGAGCGCCTGACATCTTGGCAAATTTAAAAGTGCTGGCTAATGCTAAACGTAAATTCAGTAAGATTGTTATCCACGTCGGCGCTAATGATGTTCGACTTCGCCAGTCGGAGATCACTAAAAATAATGTTAAAGAGGTGTGTGAACTTGCAAGTACGATGTCAGACACTGTAATATGCTCTGGTCCCCTCCCTGCTTACCGTGGCGATGAGATTCATAGCAGACTGTCGTCACTCAATGGCTGGATGTCTAAGTGGTGCCCGCAGAATAACGTAAGTTTCATAGACAACTGGAAGAGTTTTTGGGGCAGACCTGACCTGTTGAAAAGAGATGGTGTTCATCCCTCCTGGGGTGGTGCCGCTCTTCTCTCTAGAAATATGGCACATAGTCTTAGAGTTTGTACTTGACTAACTAGGGCCCAGGTCAGGAAGCAGACAGACTGGCTAAACCGACCGTCTGCTAGCCGCCTCACATCACAGAAGTCAGTTAATTCTCAGCACATAGAGACTCCTTCACCTAGATATCACACTATAGAGACTGTGTCTGTTCCCCGTACTAGAAAATACAGAAAACGTCCAAACCAAAGTAATAGTAACAATTTAATTGATGTTCAACAAATAAAAAATGTTTACAATACAGAGAAACAATTGATAAAACTTGGCTTACTGAATATCCGGTCCCTTTCTACAAAAGCACTATTTGTAAATGATATGATCACTGACCATAAGCTAGATATGCTTTGTTTGACAGAAACATGGCTAAAACCAGATGAATACATTACTTTAAATGAGTCTACCCCCCAAGATTACTGCTATAAAAATGAGCCACGTCCAAAAGGTAAAGGGGGAGGTGTTGCTACAATTTATACCAATATTCTCAGTATTTCTCAGAGGGCAGGCTTTAAGTATAACTCGTTTGAAGTTATGGTGCTGCGTATAACATTATCTAGAGAAACACGTGTTAGTGATAAATCCCCTGTGATGTTTGTATTGGCTACTGTGTACAGGCCACCAGGGCACCACACAGACTTTATTAAAGAATTTTCTGATTTTCTATCTGAGTTAGTACTGGCTGCAGATAAAGTCTTAATTGTTGGTGATTTTAATATCCATGTCGATAATGAAAAAGATGCATTAGGATCAGCATTCATAGACATTCTAAACTCTACTGGGGTTAGACAACATGTTTCAGGACCTACTCATTGTCGAAATCATACTCTAGATTTAATACTGTCACATGGAATTGATGTTAGTGGTGTTGAAATTCTGCAGCAAAGCGATGATATCTCAGATCATTATCTAGTCTTGTGTAAACTCCATATAGCTAAAACTGTAAATTCTGCTCCTTGTTACAAGTATGGTAGAATCATCACTTCTACCACAAAAGACTGCTTTGTAAGTAATCTTCCTGATTTATCTCAATTCCTCAGCATATCCAACAGCGCGGAAAAACTTGATGATGTAACAGAAACTATGGACTCTCTCTTTTCTAGCACTTTAGATACAGTTGCTCCTTTACGCTTAAGGAAGATCAAAGAAAACAGTTTGACTCCGTGGTATAATGAGCACACTCGCACCCTAAAGAGAGCAGCCCGGAAAATGGAGCGCAGCTGGAGGAAAACAAAACTAGAGGTATTTCGTATAGCTTGGCGGGAAAGTACCCTATCCTACAGAAAAGCATTAAAAACGGCTAGATCTGATTACTTTTCGTCTCTTCTAGAAGAAAACAAACATAACCCCCGGTATTTATTCAATACAGTCACTAATTTAACGAAAAATAAAGCATCAACAGGTGTTGGCATATCCCAAGAGCACAGCTGTAATGACTTTATGAACTACTTTACTTCCAAGATCGATACTATCAGAGATAAAATTGTAACCATGCAGCCGTCAGCTACAGTATCGCATCAGATAGTGCACTATAGATCCCCTGAGGAACAATTCCACTCATTCTCTATTATAGGAGAGGAAGAATTGTATAAACTTGTTAAATCATCTAAACCAACAACATGTATGTTAGACCCTATTCCATCTAAACTACTAAAAGAGCTGCTTCCAGAAGTCATAGATCCTCTTTTGGCTATTATTAATTCATCATTGTCATTAGGATATGTCCCCAAAACCTTCAAATTGGCTGTTATTAAGCCTTTCATTAAAAAACCACAGCTTGACCCCAAAGATCTAGTTAATTACAGACCGATCTCAAATCTCCCTTTTCTGTCAAAGATACTAGAAAAGGTAGTATCCTCACAATTATATTTCTTCTTAGAGAAAAATGGTATCTGTGAGGAATTCCAGTCAGGATTTAGACCGTATCATAGTACTGAGACTGCTCTCATTAGAGTTACAAATGACCTGCTTCTATCATCTGATCATGGTTGTATCACTTTATTAGTTCTACTGGATCTTAGCGCTGCGTTCGACACTATCGACCACAAAATTCTTTTGAATAGACTAGAAAACTTTGTTGGCATTAGTGGAAGTGCCTTAGCATGGTTCAAATCGTACTTATCTGACCGCCATCAGTTCGTAGCAGTAAATGAAGAGGTATCATATCGATCACAAGTGCAGTATGGAGTACCTCAAGGCTCAGTACTAGGGCCGTTACTTTTCACGCTTTACATGTTACCCTTGGGAGATATTATCAGGAGACATGGTGTTAGCTTTCACTGTTATGCTGATGATACTCAGCTCTATATTTCTTCACAGCCCAGTGAAACACACCAAATTGAGAAACTAACGGAATGTATAGTCGATATAAAAAACTGGATGACTAGTAACTTCTTACTGCTAAATTCTGAAAAAACAGAGGTGTTAATTATCGGACCTAAAAACCCCACATGTAATAACCTAGAACACTATCTAACACTTGACGGCTGCTCTGTCAATTCTTCTTCATCAGTTAGGAACCTAGGTGTGCTGTTTGATAGCAATCTTTCATTTGAAAGCCATGTTTCTAGTATCTGTAAAACTGCGTTTTTCCATCTCAAAAACATATCTAAATTGCGACCTATGCTCTCAACGTCAAATGCAGAAATGCTAATTCATGCGTTTATGACCTCAAGGTTAGACTATTGTAATGCTTTACTGGGTGGTTGTTCTGCACGCTTGGTCAATAAACTACAGTTGGTCCAAAATGCAGCAGCTAGAGTCCTTACTAGAACCAGGAAGTATGACCATATTAGCCCGGTTCTGTCAACACTGCACTGGCTCCCTATCAAACATCGGATAGATTTTAAAATCTTGTTAATTACTTATAAAGCCCTGAATGGCTTAGCTCCTCAGTACTTGAGTGAGCTCTTATCACATTATAGTCCTCCACGTCTGCTGCGTTCTCAAAACTCTGGTTACCTAGAATATCAAAATCGACTGTGGGCGGCAGATCCTTTTCCTATTTAGCGCCCAAACTCTGGAACAATCTACCTAACACTGTTCGGGAGGCAGACACACTCTGTCAGTTTAAATCTAGATTAAAGACACATTTCTTTAACCTGGCTTACACATAACACACTAATACACTTCTATTATTCAAATCCGTTAAAGGATTGTTAGGCTGCATTAATTAGATCAACCGGAACCGGGAACACTCCTCATAACACACGATGTACTCGTTACATCGTAAGAAGAATGGCATCTACGCTAATATTTGTCTGTTTCTTTATTATTCTGTTTCTCAGTCCGTGTCCGGATCAGATGGTGGATCGGCGCCGGGAGATGATGTCTGCGACCCTGATCGTCAGTGGAGGCCGGACACCTGGATGAGCCCCAGGGACATATCCCCAGTGAAGGCCTCGACTTAAATACAATAAAACTTAAAATTAAACAAAATAACTATAAATATAATAAAATACCTAACTACATAATACTATTATTGTTAGAAATTGCAACAATATAAAAATAGAAATATAATACATTTATACATTTAAAATTTAATTAAAACAATAAGTAAAAAAATAAATAATAATATCCTGGCCAGAGGAGAACTGGCCCCCCGACTGTGCCTGGTTTCTCCCAAGGTTTTTTTTCTCCATTCTGTCACAGAGGGAGTTTTGGTTCCTTGCCGCTGTCGCCTCTGGCTTGCTCAGTTGGGGACACTTAATTTTTTATGATTAACGTCAATTTTATTTCATAGATACTATTTAAACTAAACTGAGCTAGACAATGACATCTCTGAATTCAATAATGAAATGCCTTTAACTGAAAATTGAGTGTTTAATCTTATTATTATACATTACTGACACTCTATCCTCCAATTTGATACTGTTAAGTGCTTTGACACAATCTGTATTGTTAAAAGCGCTATATAAATAAAGGTGACTTGACTTGACTTGACCTAATGAAAGGCACAATACAACAAAACAGTAAAAGAAACACAACAATGGCAATAGCTATTATGATGCCCACTTGAGTTAACCATTGTCCCCAAGCCCCAAAAAGTGAATTAAACCAATTCCCAATATGCTTATCTGCTCCAGTGTTCTTGGTCACTTCCTCTCTCAGGTTTTTCAGTTTCTCCATTGCTTTGGTGAATGACCCATCTGGGGCTGTATTATTTGGAATATAAATACAACAGTCAGTTCCAAGCATTACACATACGCCTTTTTTCGACCAACAACCAATGTTTTTTCTGTGCATCATCAGTATAGTTAATAAATCTCTGCTTATTACAATAAATATAGTTTATCCACTCTATATTCTTGATAAAAGGTATCTATATTATGAATATTATAATATTATTATGAATATTACTCAAATCCATATTTTATCTCATTCTTGGCCTTAAATTGCTCTAGAATTCCCTTGATTGGCCATTCGAATGTATGTATACACTTGGTTCTGCCTTATTTGCTCTTTTCACTCTTTGTCTATTTGCAGGGACTGTACAGATTCGTTTAGGTCCACTCCTATATTGTCACCCCTTGTAGTAATCTTACTCAGTCTTCTATTGCTTCTGATTGATTTTATCTTGTCTACATAATCCATTACTAGTGTTTGAATGGCCCTTCTGGGACTGCTATATGGCCTATAGATGAAGATGTTCCTTTCCTAACATTGTTTTGGGCACAAACGTCGCATTCAGATAGAAACTCGTCCATCATTGCCTGTAAATAAGACGACCAGTAATCCTGTCGCTTAATTTTTCTAATCACTTCCCCCCTCGCGCAATGGTCAAAACCATGCGCGTCAGAGATTAGGATTGCAAGCAATATAATAGTAGCAATCATATGCCTCTCAAGAAACTGTCAAAGCCCATTTGCATTACATGTTGCTCCCCTTTGTTACCCTACATTAATTTCATTTAATTGCTGTTTCACAGCAATATAAATGAGGCATTTCTATAATAATTCTCGTGTATGTAAGTTTTTTACCTTGGTAGGTGAATGCAAACAATGGTCTGCTCTCTTCTGCTAAGGGAATGCTGAAAAAGGGCGGAGCAAAGATCAATCACAGTGAAATAATTAGCAACAGGTGGAACATTAGTTAGCAATTTATGCTGGTTTAGAACTTCAGTAGGCCAATCCTCCACAACCTCATTCACCACTCTCAAATCATGCACCAAACACCATTTTGTTTTATCTGCTTTAGCCACTGGCAATATTGGGGTGTTACTGTAGCTAGTAGCACTCCTTCTTTCATTAATCCCTCAATTGTCTTTTTTATTCCCTCTTCTGCTTCAGGTTTCAAAGGGTATTGTAACTTTCTAGGTGGTTTAGCTCCTGGTCTGAGATTTATTCTAATTGGATTGGCTGATTTTACTAACCCTACATCTATATCATGTTGAGACCATAGTTCTAATGGTACTTGTTTCTCCATTTATTTTCTTAATTCAGTTTGCTTTTTTTGATGTCCCTTAACTTTTGGTTCAATTTATGTGTTTATAACCATTCTGGGGACTCCCATCATTGGAGTAGCACACAAATTTTTAAGATACGCTTTATCTGCTGATTGGAAAATTAGATGATTTTCTGTGGCTTCTCACTTGCTTTTTCTGCTGTTTGCATCATGGGTCCTAAGTCCTTAGAAACACAGTCTTTATTTACATATAAGGTAACATGGGGAACTGAATTTGGTACCTCAAACCATTCATCAATGAATTTTTCCCTATCTATCTGCAGAGCTGCACCTTTTGGTCCTAGAGTTTGGGCTTGCATTTGTGGCTGTCCATAGTTAACTCCTACCGCCATTGGTTGGTTCTGTTGCCAAGGATTTATGGGGCAGTCTCTTCCAGGCCAATTGCATCCCCATCACACTCCTGGTGGGCCACCAGCTCTCTGTTGATTGTTGTTAAATCTTCCTCTGCCACGTCCTCCTTGTTGTTGCTGTCTATTCCAGTTCCTGTTGTTTGATTGCTCTGGTTTAAGATATATTACAACTAGTGCTGGTTCTTGTGGTGTATTGACTGTTCCAGCAGCTGTCACTTGTGCTGCTGCAGTCTGATGTACAGGTACAGGCACATTCATTGGTGCTGGTGGATTGACAGGCACTGAAGCATTGACAGGTGCCATCACTGCTGAGAGGTCTTCCTTCTGTACTGCTTGGACCTTCTTCTTCTTGTTGAGTAGTTCTTCAAGCTGCATCTGAGTCAGTTTTCTTTGCAGCTCCTTTTCTTGGGTCTTCATCTTTAGCTCTTGTCTTCTGTATTGTTCCACAGCATGGACCACATGGTCTCTGAATTCTTTGTGTGACTTTGAATTCAGACCTACCACATCCTCCAGCTTCACTTTCATTGCTGCAGGCATGGCTTCCACAATGGAGGTCCTGAAGAGTGCTGTCAGTACTCTGTCTTGTTCTGGATCTCTTTCCAGTTCTTCTTTCCATCGTTTCAGTTGTTTCTGAATGTAGGTGGTGGGGTTCTCAGTTTCTCCCATTGGTTCCCCCCTCAGGAAACTTGGATCAGTTTGCATCGGATATTCGGTCCTCTTGGTGTTTGGCAGGATTTCAACAGGTCATCTGGATATTCTATATCTTGCATGATCAATGTACCAGCTACTTATACTGCTTTTGCTGGGCATAATCATGTGAGCTTGGACGTAGTTGCTCTGTTTGACTGTTGTTCAACAGTTCACTTATCTCTTGTCGCAATGATGTCACAGCTTGGTCATATTCTTCTCTTGTCATGTTGACAGCGTGCTTGAGATTCTCTCTTGTCCTGTTGCACCTTTCCTTCATGTCCTCCAGTGCTTCCTGGATGGAGTCTGTAGGTGTCACTCTCCCTTCAGAGGCTTCTTCGAGTTCTTTTTCTTGATCGTTCTCCTCCTCTTCATCCACTGGTGTTAAATGTTTGTGGCAGTCTTCCAATTCTTCAAGCATTTCTGAAAGACAATGATATGAGAGTGGCTCACCTTTTTTCTCTTCCTCTTTGCAGTCTCTGGCCCCCCTTCTTTCAATCCTTGACTCCTCCTGGTAGGTTGTCCTCTCTCTTTCTCTTTGTCGTGGCTGTGACAGTGGCGTAAATGTTCTCAGCCTCTGCTCCTGTGAGTTCAGCCCCTCCCTCATGGCTGAGTGAGTGTGTTGTTCTTCCCTGATGTCTGTCTGCTCTTTCCCTCACCTCATCTCTGCAGCTCTGTTCATCTCTATCAGTTTCTGTGTTTGAGTCATGTACATATCCCTCCAATTCTATTGGCCCTTTTAAATCTACTGTTCCCTATATTAAAGGCATTTGGTTTACAGTTTGATCGCAGGAAGGAGCATATGGAGGTGGCCTTTCTTTAATTTCATCTTTTTTATTTTCCCTTTTTAATTTCAATAATTTGATTCCTTGTTGTTTAAACAAGGCCAATACCCCTAATTCTTGTTCCCTTTTTTTCATTTCGCTTTTTGGATTTTGTCATTGGTCTTGTAATTTATTTATTTTTTATTTTTTTAACAAGACCTCTATTTCTCTACACATTATCACATCAAATGTTCCCTCTGCTGGCCATTTGGTAGCCAATTTCTTTGTTCTTTCTGCCCACTTTTTTGAGAAATCCCTTATTATTTCTTTACAGGCTGGATTTTTGGAAATCAATAATTCTACTGGAGTTGACTTTTTTTTTTTTTTTTTTAAAACTCAGACTTCTTACTTTATCTAATATAGTGGATTATTGTTGCTTTAATTTCCCTTTGGTGATTTACCTCTCTAACCTCAGCACCTTAAATTTATTAACTACTCTTCACCAGGCTCATCAGACGAGGACCACTAAAAGAATCCGACCCCTGATTTTCACCTGGACTTTTGCTGGGCAGAAGACTTATCACCTTATTTATGAAAGCTGGATAGTTTGTCTCAAATATTTCAAAATAATCACTATATGTTTTCTAGTTAATAATTTGAAGGGTAACACAAGGCCTCCTGGTTCTTTCCATTGCAAATTGCTTTTTTTCCAAATTATGTTTTCTCTCAAGCTAAATGCCTCAAAACTCCACAGCCTTCTCAAATGAAATCTGCGACCTGTAGCCGTCACTCCTCCTGCCCAAATTGAGTGAGTGAAAGATGGCATTAATTCTATGCAAAATTCTTGTGTCTTGAACACACTAATGTTCAATTCATCTCTTGTACACCACATTAGGTTTAGGATTATAATCAATCAACAAACTTTTTCCTGTAATGTTAAAATTTTTCTACCCCTTGTCCCCCTTCTTTTCTTATTCACAACTACTCTGTCTGTCACTTTTGTTTCTTTCTCTTTTATTCAGTTTAATTGAGCATTGATTTCAGCTTGTCAAACTGCTGTGATTCTGCTTTTTCTTGATCTTTTTGGATTTCCACCCACAAATGTTGTATATTGTGGCTGAGTTCTTATCTCAATTATCACCTATAAACATCTCACAGTTCTGCCAGTCATATCCATTGGCTGTGCATTTCCTGTTTCTTTTGACCTAAACAGAATTTTAGATGTCCAGTTCACTTCTCTTGTATCATCTGATATTCTGAGATGTACATTACCAAGGATTGTAGCTCTTGTTTCAAGTACTGACCACTGGCCTACCCAGTTGCGCTTCAGATAGGGTGCTACCACTGGATCGACTGGAATATCAATTACATTTAATGCAGTTTCCAATTGGGAAGATGCTGGAGCACAGAGCCTGAAAAAATTATTTACCAATTTACAACTAGTTATATGTTTGAAAACCACATCCTCCCAAGGTATTACTGGCCATTCAATTGATTTTTCTTTCAAATTTGTGATTTTGGTCAATTTTCTAAGAAAACTATTTTTCTTGAATTCTGTCAACCTTTGTACCTGTCCATCCAAATCAACAAAACTTGATTCCATCTAAAAATGGTTGTGGATCCCTTGTGTTTTTACCAAGGTCTCCAGAAAATGCTGATATTCTTTTTCACTTTCCCATTCATTTAAATCATCAAGGTGTTTCTTTTTCTCTGTTTGTTTCATTCTATTTTGGATGAGACAGGCACAAAATGACCACTCAAATATCTCCTCCGTTTGTTCCTCCCTTTCTTCCTCCCTCCTTCACACTCCTACCTTCACTATCAGCAGCACTTACACGCACACACTTAGCTTACACACACATTCAATGCCCCCACTCTCACTTTCTCCTTGTAGCCCCTCCTTTCTCTCACTCACAAGATTCCTCTCTCAGCCCCTCCTTTCTCTCACTCACAAGATTCCTCTCTCAGCCCCTCCTTTCTCTTATAGACACACTTGGTTCATATGCTCATTCTTACTACAGGAGAGAAACAAAAACTTTTCAGTGTTATTTATTTCATATATGGTGACAATTTGACCAATCTTCAAATAATCAATAGAGCCAATTCGTTGTAATGTTATTAGTTTTAAAATAATTGTTCTAATTTCTCTCACATTCTCTCAGTTCACACAACTCACACGGCAATACACACACTACTTGCAGCACTCACACTCTTACACTCTGCTCATGAGCACACATACACACAATCAGTTCATGTATCCATATACACACAATGAGCTCATACACTTATGTACACAAGGCCGCCACTTTCTCTCCCTCTATTTACAACTGCAGCAAAATCAAACACCTGATCTCTCTCTCTCCTCTTTTGGAAGGCGATCAGTTGCTCTTTTTCTTTAACAATAATTCAGTTTCACAATTTAGATCACAACGTCGATAATTTGGACGATGTCCAAACAATCAACAAAGCCAATTCTATGGAGTATTCTTTGTTCTTTCAACTTTTACAATTATGTTAATATACTCCATTCAATATAGTGTCTTTATTTCAGACTTATAATTATTTACACTGATTCTTCACTCTGTTTCTACCAAAAAATATTTACATATTTACACATCCCTTTCTTGTATTCATTTCAGTCAAACCAAAAGGCATTCACATCAGACACATATCATTCTCATCCAATCACACAAACATTCATTTAATGCATTAACACACACAGATATCTCTTCTCAACATATAATGGACAATACAAAGACTAACACTTTAACTCTCTAGTCTGCAGACACCCGCCCGATCAGACCTTCGGTCATGAGAGTCCACCAGGGCCAAGCTTTTAACCAACCTACAAGCTGCTCCCTGGTATCCCTGGACCTCTCACTTAGGAAGCGGTAACCACGGGTTTTAAGCCCCTCTTGGGCAACATGCACCTCTTGTGCTTCTTAAACTCTGTGCCTCCCTTAGGCACTGCACCTCTTGTGCTTCTTAAACTACGCCCTCGTGAGTGTCGATCAGGGCCAGGCTTTTATCAACCTACAAGCCGCTCCCTGATATCCCTTTGACCCCCCACTTGGGAAGCGTTCATATACCTCTGTGAGAATCTACCAGGGCCAGGCTTAACCAACCTACAAGCCGCTCCCTGATATCCCTTGATCTCCCACCTAGGATATGACGCTTGGACTACTAAACTATTCTACTAAGGGCGTATCTTTTGGAACCTGGAACCCGTCAATCTATATACACTTACTTTACACTCTTTTCATATTTCGTATCTTTGGTACTAATCTTACATTCGTTGATTGGTGAAGCCCTGTCCCAGATTACCATTACAGGCGTGATCTTAGTTAACTACGCAAACAATCTTATTTCCAATATAAGCAAAATTGCTTACCTCTTTATAGACGCGTCTTTAATTTCGGATTAGTTTGCGTGTTAACCCGGCCCCCGCCCGCAAGGGCTCTCCCGGACACCGGACCTCAATCCAATCCTGTTCGTGACGCCAAGTCTATGTCGTGGAGCAGAGAGGGAGAAGATCTCTTCGACGCAGTCAAAGAAGCTCAAACAGCAGGGTTCCAGGTGCCAGAAGCAAGACTTTATTAAACAATGTAACAAAGCCGAGAGACAGCCGCCACATCCACTGCCTCTGAGTCTTTGTTTGTCCAAGCTCCATGTTTTATACACTCTCTTCTTATACAATGTATCAAAGTTGGTTCTTTCCATTTTTTTATCTGTTATGCCTGTCCGGTCTTCCACAATTGTCTACTTGTCCTCTCAGCTTATCTTTTAATGGTGGCATTTGGCCAAGGCCGCCACCTGGAGGCAATCACATGAGTAATACATCATACTTTATGTCATCTTCTGGAAATCACCCAACATTTGCAATGGAAATTTACCACTATTACCTTACCATCTGTTTTTAGAATACTAAGCATTGAAATGATTTCACATAATAACCATTATATTGATTTCTTCATTATCATTCATTCTTTCAATAAACTAATATTTTCTAGTAGGAATTTCACAATAAAGGGTGTAGGGCACCAAACAACTGTTTCTTGAAGTGCTCTTCTGCGTCATCATCCCGTACCCACATAAGGCACCGTCATCATGCAAAGCATCTGTGCAAAGGATCATGGGAGCCCGAAGTGTCCATCAGTTGTACCCTTCGAAATCCTTCATTCCGAAGGGCCCTTTGAAGTGGTTAGTTTTGAGAACTTCGGTTTGGAACGACCCTTCAATATGGCGGCCATGATTGTTTTCTCTCCGAAGTGGCCTTCGGAGGGCGATATATCCCGTTTGGAACGCACTGTCAGTGTTTGAGCCTGGGGACTGCAGTGAGAGGGTTGGATACGCTTTAGCGGTCCAACAGCGCTCTCTAATGGAGGGCACAGTCCCCGACGAACAGCAGAAGGATAAGGAACTGCTGTTAGGGGCCTGAGGACGAGAGGGTTTCATCGTCGTTTCCCTCCCCTCACTGCAGCCGCCTACTCTCGCCTATATTTCAGGCGAGACGAGGCACATCTCAAACAAGCCAATTGTTTGCCGTGATCCACGCCGTGCCATCATTGCCACACATGGCCCAGCTCTGGCTGAAAGGGTACATGCCATTGCCGACAGGAGGCCAGCAGTGCCAGCTTGAGGCCACATTTGGGCCAAGTCCGTTTGCTTTGTGGGAAGCTGCACGCGAATCGATGACTGTCACTTCAGTCGAATGATTCTGATGAAATCGGTGCCATTTGTTTGTGCAGCTACACAAACGTGAACAAATCAGGCTTCAGTACAGAGTAAAACAGGTTTCCCCCATACACAACGCTCGTTCCCTATCTAAGGGAACCGAGGTTACGTCTGTAACCAGAGCGTTCCTCTTCAGGAACTCGAGCTGCGTCGAAACGCTATGGGAACACCTCCAGCGTGACCGCACTCTGAACACGTGTGAAATCAGACCATTGGATGGGCGAGACGTCACGGGCGGGAAGCTTAAAAGCACGTGCGGTGAAACCGGCGTCAGCTTTTTGTCATTCAGCAACCGCTACTCTGTGTGTGTGTCTGTCGATCTCTGTTGTGAGTCTTATTTAGTGTTATTTGTCCTTAAGTACACAATCACTTATAAGCTCCATGATGGCTAAAAGTGCTGGCAAGACTAAGCACTTGGGCGAGAGCAGATCACATTATAGACTGTGTGTTTCTCCCTGCAATCGTTACATCACTGCTGGGGATACACACAGTCTGTGTGTGGTCTGCTTGGAAGCGAGTCACGCATAGTCGGCTCTCGAGGGAGCTGACTGCCCGCACTGCGAGCGACTTTCACTGCGTGCACTTCACTCCCGGAAGGCTCCCTTTTGCGAGGGAGTCTTCGCCAGCGTTCCCCGCGGTGCTGGTCACGCTTCCGCTGAGGCAGAGCGACGGCTGCACTCTTGGGGATCGCAGGTGGATCTGGCGGAGGGAATGGAGGTGGGAGAGTCCCTATCTTCTTCCTCACCCACCAGATCCAGCGGCCGCTTGCTGGGATCGGAAGCCCGCTCTGCGGTTTCTTCCCCCTGGCGGCGCGGCTCAACGCTTCACCTGTCTTCCTCCGAGGAGGTTGATGTGGTGAGCGTCGACAAGGTTTCGCTCCCTCAATCGCCCCAATATGAGGAGCTAGTGGAGGTGGTTACTCGTGCCATGGCTAAGTTGAACATCGATTGGCCCGCTGAGAAAAAGGCTGAACCGCAGAGAAGCAAGCTAGATGAACGCTTCCTGCGAACTAAGCCACCACCTCCACGTCGGGCGGCATCGTCTCTAAAGGCTCCGACCTTGGCCTCCAAGCCGCTGCGCACAACTTCAGCGCTGGTGGACAAGAGGTACGCGGCTGCAGGTCAGGCTGGTGCGTGTCTGCACACCATGGCGGTGTTACAGGCGTACCAAGCCGACCTGCTAAAAGAGCTGGATGAGGGAGAGGAGCTCAGATCTTATGACATCACCGAGCTCCGTAGAACCGCTGATTTGTCTCTCCGTGCTACCAAAGAGACCACCCGTGCCATTGGCAGGTCTATGGCAGCGCTGGTGGCGGCGGAGAGACATCTCTGGTTGACCCTATCTGATATGAAAGTTTTCCTCATGGATGCCCCGCTTGCGCCTTCTGGCCTGTTTGGCGACGCCGTCAATTCCGTCGTTGACTGGTTCCAGGAGGCCCGTAAACAAGCGGCGGCATTCCAGCGGTTCCTCCCTCGCCGATCTCTAGCTCAGGGGGCTGCTGGGCGGGAGCAGCCCTCGCCGCGTACCAGCTCCTCATATAGAGAGGATCAGAGAGAGAGTATCGCCACTCACACTCCCCCGCATCGGGACCGAGGTGACAAACGCTCTGGGTCAGGGGCTTCAAAGGCTAAGCCGGATCTGCGGACCGTCCTTCAGTCTAAGAAGCCCTGACAGGCATGGCCCAGGGCTTATGAGGGCAGGCCCCTCTGGGGAAGAGCAGGTTACACCGCATTACACGGTGTCCGTCTCTCCTCAGTGCCCTCAGGAGATCAGTCTGCTAACCCTGCCAGAGTTCCAGGGCGCAGCGGTCTCCAGTGAGTGCTTCTCTCAGTTTTTTCCGCCCGGAAACGTAGCGGGGCTGAGAGAGCTGGTTCGGTCATCCCCTGCCGGTCCTCTGCTTCAGGGCACTGAGCTAGCAGCTCTGAGTACACCAGAGGCCAGTCTCGAGAGACTGGTTCCCTTAGTAGACTATTTGGCAGCGTGGAAACTACTGTCAAATGTGTCTCAATGGGTCCTGCACACTGTAGAGCAAGGTTATCGCATTCAGTTTGGTGCTCCGCCGCCGCCCTTCAACGGGGTCATTCCCACACTGGTGGGCCCCGAGCAGGCTCTGGTCTTGGAACAAGAAGTAGACACTCTCTTGAGGAAGGAGGCCATCGAGGTGGTCCCTCCTCACGAACGAGAGTCCGGGTTCTACAGGCGGTACTTCGTAGTTCCAAAGAAAGATGGAGGGTTGCGTCCCATTTTAGATTTGCGTCTTTTGAACTGCTCAGTCATGCGACTGAAGTTCAAGATGCTCACACTCAGACAGGTCGTGTCTCAGATCAAGTCCGAGGACTGGTTTGTCACGATCGATCTAAAGGACGCATACATTCCATGTCTCCATCCTTCCCTCTCATAGGAAGTTCCTGAGGTTTGCTTTCAGGGGCAAAGCATACCAATACCGGGTTCTTCCTTTCGGCCTCGCACTCTCACACCACACTTTTACGAAGTGTGTGGATGCTGCTCTGGCTCCTCTGCGACTCTAGCGCATCCGCTTACTAAACTATATCAACAATTGGTTAATTCTGGCTCAATTGGAGCAGGTGGCGATTCGACATCGAGATGTCGTTCTCACCCACATGAAAGAGCTGGGGTTAAGACTGAACGCCAAGAAGAGTGTGCTTTCTCCATTACAGAGAGCCACTTATCTGGGCGTGGTGTGGGATTCGACCATGATGCAGGCACGTATGTCTCCTGCTCGGATCGAGTCGATCCTCATGTCGGTCAAGAGAGTGAGAGAAGGCCGATCACTCACTGTCAAGCAGTTTCAGAAACTGCTGGGTCTGATGGCAGCTGCGTCCAACATGATACCTATTGGCCTGCTGTACATGAGACCCCTACAGTGGTGGCTCAAGACCAAGGGGTTCTCCCCGAGGGGAAACCCGCTTCGCATGATCAAGGTCACGCGGCGATGCCTACGTGCCTTAGACATGTGGAGGGAACCTTGGTTCTTGTCTCAGAGCCCAGTGTTGGGAGCTCCTTGCATAACGCTAGCGACGGACACATCTCTCACCGGTTGGGGAGCGGTCATGAGTGGCCACCCTGCCCGCGGTCTGTGGAGCGGCTACCATCTCTCGTGGCACATCAATTGCCTGGAGATGCTGGCCGTGTTTCGAGCACGGAAACAGTTTCTCCCAGACCTAAGAGATCGTCATGTGTTGGTGCGCACCGACAACACAGCGGTGGTCTCTTACATCAACCACCAGGGAGGTCTGCGTTCGCGCCAAGCTGTACAAGCTGGCGCACCAGATCCGTGTGTGGTCCCAGGACAGACTCCTCTCACTGAGAGCCGTCTACATTCCTGGGTATCTCAATGTGGGAGCAGACGTCCTGTCGAGACAGGGGCCGAGGCCCAGGGAATGGATGCTTCACCCCATGGTGGTGAGGCAGATCTTGAGAGTGTTTGGCCAGGCTCAGGTGGACCTCTTTGCGACACAGGAGACATCGCAATGTCCCCTCTGGTTCTCTCTGACTCATCCAGCTCCACTGGGGCTGGATGCCATGGCACAGGCTTGGCCAAGGCTTCGTCTGTACGCCTTTCCCCCGATCGCTCTGCTCCCTGGCGTTCTGGCGAGAGTGCGCCGGGACGGGGTCAGTCTACTTCTGGTAGCACCGTTCTGGCCGGGCCGAGTATGGTTCTCGGACCTGATTTCTCTCCTCGACGGCTCTCCATGGGAGATTCCTATCAGGAGGGATCTCCTCTCACAGGCGGGGGGCACTATCGTCCACCCTTGCCCGGAGCTGTGGAAACTGTGGGTGTGGCCGCTGAGGGGGCACAGCTCATAGCTTCCGGTCTCTCAACCGAGGTTGTTGAGACCATACTCCAATCCAGAGCTACCTCTACAAGGAAACTGTACGCCCTGAAGTGGAAGCTTTTCACTTCATGGTGCGGAAACCGCCGGCTCGACCCAGTTAACTGCCCGATCGGTACAGTGCTGGAGTTCCTGCAGGCCCGATTCTCCGCAGGGTTGACCCACTCCACCTTGAAGGTCTACGTGGCGGCTTTATCGGCCTACCACGCCCCTCTCGGTGGCCAGTCAGTGGGCAGACACCCCCTAGCTACACGTTTCCTCAGCGGTGCACTGAGGCTGAGGCCTCCAGCACGATCCCGTGTCCCTCCGTGGGACTTGGCTGTGGTGTTAGAGGCTCTCTGCAGGCCTCCATTCGAGCCTATTGAGGAGATCTCTGATCGCCATCTCACTTTGAAGACTACCTTTCTTCTGGCGATATCTTCTCTAAAGAGAGTTGCGGATCTTCAGGCCCTCTCGGTGGCCCCTTCCTATCTTGACTTTGCGCCCGGTCTGGCCAAAGCCTTCCTCTACCCTCGAGCGGGGTATGTCCCTAAGGTCCCCTCCTCTACACCACGGCCTGTCGTACTCCAGGCCTTTTGTCCTCCTCCCTTCAGGGAGCCCGACCAACAGAAGCTTAATTGTATGTGTCCGGTGCGAGCACTGGACACATATGTCCACAGAGCTGCCCTGTGGAGAAGGGCGGACCAACTGCTGGTATGCTATGGTCCCCCTAAGAGGGGTCTGCCTGCTTCTAAGCAGACCCTCAGTCGGTGGATCGTGGATGCCATTTGCATTGCGTACGAGTCCTCTGGTCTCCCCTCACCTCTGGGGGTCAAGGCTCACTCGACCCGGAGTGTGGCGGCCTCCAAGGCCTTTTTTGCAGGTGTTCTGATGCAGGACATCTGCAACGCTGCGGGATGGTCCACGCCCCTGACCTTCGTCAGGTTTTATGGCCTTGATATGCAGGCCACTCCAGGCTCTTCCGTTCTCTTGCCCTCATTGTGCTCCTGAGGGATACACACAGGGCAGGGGTTTGGAAGTCTGGCGGCGTGGGCACCTCGTTCCCAGAGCGTTTCGACGCAGCTCGAGTTCCTGAAGAGGAACGCCTCTAGGTTACGTATGTAACCCTAGTTCCTCGAGGGAACGAGACGCTGCGTCTCGAAGCCATACTTCCGGCATCTCTGCGAGCGCTTGCTTCATTCCTGGAAGCTGACGCCGGTTCCACCGCACGTGCTTTTAAGCTTCCTGGTCTCTGATATCACCCGCCCGTGACATCTCGCCCATCCATTGGTCAGATTTCACACGTGTTCAGAGCGCGGTCACGCTGGAGGCATTCCCAGAGCATTTTGACGCAGCGTCTCGTTCCCTCGAGGAACTAGGGTTACATACGTAACCTAGAGGTGTTTTGTAAGCATGTTTTCACTGAAGCTGGAGTTTTCCTTCAAAATAAAAGCTCTACTGCTGTTTCCGTCAAAATAAAAAGCTTAAAAGTGCAGTATGAATTGTTAGTGGTTTAAATGCAGTCCAAATTCAAAATATCTCTTTCAAGTCTAGAAATTAGGAAAGAAGAATTGTAATTTCTCTACTGTAGTGTAAAGCAAAAATAATATACCTATGAAATATTCATTTTCATTTATTTTACAGTGCAATTGTTTAACAATATATGGCTATTACTGTCATTGTTGTTGTTGTTGTTATTATATTCTAATTTGTTTGGCTTCCTAAAACACCAGTGTGAATGTAATTTAGACTGAGACAGTATCACAAATAAAAAGAGAGTTGAGTCCCCTTTAAAGTTCAAGTCAATTTAATGACTTTTTTTCTGACTTAAGTTTTCTTAGTTAAGAACATGGGATGGAGCTCTTAATTTTGAATTCTCAAAGTGCATTAGATATAATAATTTTATTAACTTTAAAATGTACAAAATTTTAATTTTTTTCCAATTCTTCATTTGTCTTTTTTAAATAACACAATAAATATTGTATCGTGTACTTCATATTGTGATATTATTGTGAGATTTGGATATCGTTATATCCCTAATATAATATATATGAGCAATATCACATGAGTAGATGTGAGATATGGCTGTATATCAGCATGGCTGTGATTCGGCCGTAGACACGAGGCCGCAACCCGAGTGCCGTAGGTCAGGTCAAGTCAAGTCAGTATTATTTGTATAGCGCTTTTAACAATGCAAGTTGTGTCAAAGCAGCTTTACATCAGCTGGATGGCTTTACATCAGCTTTACGGTATTTAGACGGGGAAATAGTATGTCGAAATAGTGTCATTCTCCTCTGGCCAGACAAAATCAGCAGTTTAAATCTAGGCTGCAGCAGAGTCAGATTGTGCAAAGGACTCATCTGGTTCCTGTGTTCTTGTCCCGATGGCCATCTAGGAGACAGGGTCTTCACTGGGGATCAGTCTCTGGGGCTCATCTAGTTGTCCTGGTCTCCGCTGACATTCAGGGCTGTAGAGGTCATCTCTAGGTGCTGATCCACCATCTGATCTGGATACGGACTGCATCCGGGTGGCTGCAGTGACCATCTGATCTGGATACAGTCTGGATCTGGGTGGCTACGGTGACCTCGGAATCAGAAAGAAACAGACTAATATTAGCATAGATGCCATTCTTCTAACAATGTAACAAGTACATTGCGTGTTTTGGGAAGTGTTCCCAGTTCCGGATGACCTAATTAATGCAGCCTAGCAATCCTTTAATGGATTTGAATCATAGAAAGGCAATAGTGTATTATGTGTAAGCCAGGATAAAGAGATGGGTCTTTAATCTAGATTTAAACTGACAGAGTGTGTCTGCTTCCCGAACAGTTTTAGGTAGATTTTTCCAGAGTTTGGGCATTAAATAGGAAAATGATCTCCCGTCTGCAGTTGAATTTGATATTCTACATATTATCAAATGGCCAGAGTTTTGATATCGCAGCGGACGTGAAGGACTATAATGTGATAAGAACTCACTCAAATACTGAGGTGCCAAACCATTCAGGGCCTTATAGGTAATTAGCAAGATCTTAAAATGTATACAATGTTTAATCGGGAGCCAGTGCAGTGTTGACAGAACCGGGCTAATGTGGTCATACTTCCTGGTTCTAGTAAAAACTCTAGCTGCTGCATTTTGAACCACCTGGAATTTGTTTATTAAACACGCAGAGCAACCACCCAATAAAGCATTACAATAATCTAACCTCGAGGTCATGAACACATGAATTAATGTTTCTGCATTTGACATTGAGAGCATGTCGTAATTTAGATATATTTTTAAGATGAAAAAATGCAATTTTACAAATGCTAGAAACATGTTTTGTTTCATGTTTCAAGATTGCTATCAAAAAGTATGCATAGGTTCCTAACTGATGACGAAGAATTTACAGAGCAGCCATCAAGTATTAGACAGTGATCTAGGTTATTACATGCAAAAGTTTTTGGTCCAATAATTAACACCTCTGTTTTTTTTTTTTCAGAATTTACAAGTAAAAAATTGCTAGTCATCCAGTTTTTGATATCAACTATACATTCCGTTAGTTTTGCAAACTGATATGTTTCATTGGGTCGCGAAGAAATATAGAGCTGAGTATCATCAGCATAACAGTGAAAGCTAACACCATGTTTCCTAATGATATCTCCCAAGGGTAACTTCTAAAGCGTGAAAAGTAAGGGGCCAAGTACTGAGCCTTGAGGTACTCCATACTGCACTTGTGATTGGTATAAGGTAATCACAGTGTGCCGATATACAGCCATATCTCACATCTACGAGTGTGATATTGTGTTTATACAACAGTTCGACGGCACGAGTGAGTAAATAAATTGGAAACAACAACGGAGTGTCTTTAAAAGCCCTCTTTTGTGCAGAACTACTTCCTTCTATCACAGATTCAAATCTAAAGTTGACAGTTTAACAGCTGAGCCCAAGCCTCCATTACTAATTCGAAAACGTCACTTTAGAACTAGTAATGAAGGAACGTTGAGTTGCTTCAATGAAAGCTTATTGTATTATTGTAGTAAAAGCTTGCTGTTTTATGTAAAGCATTATGAGAGAGAGAGATGGACTGAGCGAATGTGATTACCTGCATCTGATACAGCATCTCAGTCTCCTACACACAATAAAACATAAGTCTGAATGTCCACTGAGGAACGCGTTATCATTGTGATAATGTCAATATCCTTTCATCTGTTAAGGGTGATTTCTGATGACAGCGCTGCTCTTGTAACATTTCAAAAAGTGAAACTTTCATATATTCTAGATTCATTACATGTAAAGTAAAACATTTCAAAAGTTTTTTTCTGTTTTAATTCTGATGATTAGAACTTACAGCTCATGAAAGTCAAAAATCCAGTATCTCAAAATATTATAATATTTATATTTGAGTTTCATTAAATGAAACATAAATTTTATTAATTAAATCTTTATTTGACCCTCTAACTCTAGCACTCTCTATTCTAATTTTATCTCTTCTTTTTATTTATAAAAAACACACCCTTGACCCTCTATCAGCTGCACATTTATTCTATAACTGCTAGCTTTTCACCAGCTTTCTTTTTTCTATCTACTTGTTTCTTAAAAAAAAAAAAAATAAAAACATTAGGTTTCTTTTTTCTATATTCTATCTACTTGTTTTCTTTAAAAAAAAAAAAATTGCTTCTATTGTCCTCATTTGTAAATAGCTTTGGATAAAAGCGTCTGCTAAATGGGTAAATGTAAATGTAAATGACCATCCCTACAGTATAAATTCCGGGTATCTCTTGTTCTTTGAAACCACAATAATGGGGGGAGACTGCTGACTTGGCAATGGTCCAGAAGACAATCATTGACACCCTCCACAAAGAGGGTAAGTCACAGAAGGTCATTACTGAAAGGGGTGGCTGTTCACAGAGTGCTGTATCAAAGCAGTATTATTTTTTATTTGGTGGTGAATTTTTGGCTCAAGGTCTGCATTTAAAGTCACACCAGAGGTGTTCAGCTGGGATTGGGACTTGGTTTTCTTCAGACCAGTCAGGTTCTTCCACAATGACTGAATCAATCATTTCTTTTTGAACCTTGCCTTATACACAGAGGCATTGTGATGTTAGAATAGAAAAGGGTCCTGTCCAAATTGTTGCTATAAAATTAAAAGCACACAATTCCCTAGAATATCATTATATGCTTAAACTTTAAGATTTGTACTCATGGAAATTACTGAAGAAGTCAACCCTGTTCATTAGAAGGGGTGTCCCGTTACTTTTGGGAATAAAGTGTGTATGTATATATATATATATATATATATATATATATATATATATATATATGTATTTTTTTATTTTTTTATTTTTTTTTTTTTTAAAGACTAAAAGTGCAACGGATACTGCTCAGTGCTGATGGCCCACACCGCAACGTTCTGAAGTTCAAGCCTCCCATGTGCTTCTCCAGAGAGGATGCTGAACTCGTCGTGGAGAAGATTGACCAAATTCTGACAGGTACTTCTAGTAACTCGAAACTTAGTTTCATGAGTTCACACTCCTCATGGCAATTTGTGTTTTCTTCTTTTGTCTTAGACTTAGAAAAGACTTTGGGCCTCCAAATGTTTGAAGCAGTAATATCAGAGAATGGACACACTAAGAGAAAGGTAAACTCACAAATTATGTACAAGTTACAAGAATCAAAGGAAATCAAACAACTAAGATATTTTGTTCTTTACTTTTTGGTCCCAAGGAACCCAGTCATGAAAATGGCCTCGTTCTTCCTTCAAATGGCAGCAGCCACAAGCACACTGGCACACTACCTCATGACCAAAAAAACAAGAAGAGACTAAAAACCTAATGAAACATCAGGACAGACTAACTGCTTTTAATTACAGACTATTTAATTATATCTGTAACATTTTTCCATGTTTTAATGGATCTAAAAATACACTGTATAAGGATTGTTTTGCCATATATTTTAGTTGTGTTAGTCAGAACTGTATCAATGTTTTTGATTTGAGTTTTGAAAAATTACCTCTCAGTAAAATAAAACTATCCAATATTATCGTTAAGAACAGTTTTAGCTTTCACACATATGCTTTTTAAGCACCAAAAAACAAACAAACAAAAAAAAACAAACAAAAAAAACAAAAACAAACAAAACACACACACACACACAAGGTGGCACCAGAAAAACAAATCAATACATCTACATGGCATTCTGTGTTGTGGCCAATGAATTGAGGGACATCTTTTTAGTGCTGGGCTGGGTGGTTTTGAGAGAGAGACTTAAGATAATGGTTTGAATGCATCTATGCCAAATTAGGCACTTTATGTGCACCTTCAATACTGCTTGTTTTGCAACATCCTGTACTCATACCTGAGCAAATGCTCACTCAGCAGGTTCTGCTGATGTCTGCCACAGTAAAACAGCTGGAGAATCATTCCTGTCTGACAGTAACAAAAAACACACTCTAGATAAAAGGCAACACGGGAGATGGGAAGGGGATGAAATCATGTAGAATAAAACATTTAGAGAAATAATCATCAGTTTATATTATTAAACTAAAAAAACAAAGAAAAAATTAAGACTTTTGCTCTGCTGCAGTGATTACATTTTTTTATGCCAACCCAGAGGTTTGCATCACCCTTGTTCCCTCTACAAAAGCCCAATAGGATGTTTCTATTGGCTTTTGGATTATTGCAGAAAATAAGCTCTGTGACCAACAAACATTTATGATTCTTACACATTTTATTATTAATATTAATCTAGTGAACACAACATATTTGAATTTTGAAGTGTAAATACAATAGCCAGTAGAGCAAAAAAGTAAACGTAGGTTATAAATTAATTACACCATGGTCACATGACTTCAACATCACCACTTTTAAGCTTCCGACAACCCTTTGTGTAAAAAACATTTCCCTTAAAATTTGAGTAAGAACAATTTGATAAAGCATGATTATAAATACAGCGAAGACATTAGAGGTCTATTGAGTAGATGAGTTAAACTGTTGGTTTGGCCAACAAACATATGTCATCCCTCCAGCACTCAATTTATTTCAATTAAGTCCATCCAGTGCTGCTCCGTAGTGTTTGAAAGTTTTAAAACATACCAGGTGACAGTATATAACCCTCATATTATTATTGTAAGTTATAATTTTTTTTCAATACCTTGTAAAATGCATTTCAGCTTTCCTGTAGCTCAAATAGTAGAGCATGGTGCTAGCAACGCCAAGATCATGGGTTCGATTCCCAGGGAAAGCAAGAGCTGATAAAATGTAAAAACTAACTTGAATGCTATGTAAGTTGCTTTGGATAAAAGCGTCTGCTAAATGCATAAATGTAAATTTCACTGCAAACATAACATTCAACATTATTAAAATAGAGGATTTTATTGTAAATAAGCTTTTCATTTTTTTAACTTAATATTTAACAAAGTATTAAAGTATTAAGTTTTAAATAATCAAACAATTCAAATGTTGCATAGTTTTGTGTTAAGTATTTGTTTATTATAGAAAAAAAAACTGAACATCAAGCAGCCACATTCATGAACAGGCTGTCTACAAAATAACAGTTATAAGGAGATATACAAAATGGATTTTGATCAACCACACCAGTCATTTTAAGGGCATCAATATAATATTGACCATCCTGTGGACTTTTTACAAGGAAAGGTTTTTATCAGCAATGTTGCAAATGTAGCAAATATTATGTAAAAAAAAATATTGGAAATTCTGCCAGAGGAAATAATTGATCAGAGTTTGATTGAGACTGTAGTCCTTGGCACTGAAACATGGTTTTCTGCATGTTCTCTTGCATCTCTGCCTGTATCATGTGCAATATTGCAGCTTTAACCCATGAGATAACCACTGTAAGACAAACACATTCAGATCATCATTAGAAATACAGAGAGTTCATCACTTTTCTGCTGCTTTTCCACTGTCGGGCCAGCGCGAGCCAGTGCTTTCAAAAGGCTGGGCGGGGCTAATAGCTCTGCAGCACTTCACTAAAACCCTCCCTTTACACGTCTCTTTTTAACAATGACACGCAACTCCATTTCACCAACAAAAAGAAGTTATCAGAAAACTAATCTGAAATAAATCACTGGAAATAGCGAGATCACAAAACGAACATGATAAAAGCGGCTGTTTGTTAGCATCTATTGCTGTTTACTTAAAGATTTAAATCCAAAAGCATCAATGTTTTACAATAATAAGTGATACATTGATCATCATGAATTGTCAGGATTGAAAATTAGTCACACAGAAATAAAGTGGTATGTACTGTTATTTCACAAAAGAAATAGAGGACACACATACTTATTCAGTCGCGTCTGTTTCTGTTTATTTGTAGTCACAGTATACATCACATTTAGAAAGAATGATCATTTCTATATTTTTTCCATCAAAAATACGACCTGAGTAGCAGAAGGAGCTCCCGAACAAAAACTACGATTATGATATATATGACATACGTGGAGCTAAATATGAACACCAAACAGTCAGGTATAAAGAAACGAGACTTACTGTACTGACAGATAAAATATGCTACTAAATAAATACACGATTGTTGTAGCCTATAGGCTATTTGTCTGATTTCTTCAAGCGTAATGTTTACTATGGTAATGGCTAGCGTGCATAGTCTTTTGCATCGCTTATAAATATTTCTGCATTGTATGGTGATCATAATCCACATTGGATCTCAAACAGAAGTTATTTCAAACACTCGCTGCTGTCTGAAAGTGAGTTTTGAGCTAAAATTGATTTTAAACGTCTTTAATGCTGGTGTTATAGCTGTTAACTAACGTTATATGAAATAATCCGAGGCGCTGATGCTCTCCAGACGCGGAGAAACTCCGCCTTTGTTCATGGCCACTCCTTAAGCCCATGCTGGCTCGCTTTGGCCCAAGGTTTTCGTCAGGTCAGAAAACCCTGGCCGTTGGCCCCGACGAGGCACGATCAAGCCCCAGAAGTGACAGTGGAAATGCGACTGGCCCTGGCACGCACTAGCATGCCCGCTTTTGGCCCGACAGTGGAAACATGGCAAGACAAGTAAGACAAGAGAGACTGTGGTCTAAAACCACAATATGATGACATATGTATACAGCTTTAAAGAAACAGTACTAAAACACTGCTGCTATCTCTCTGGAATACACCGATGATGATAATAATAATAATAATAATAATAATAATAACAACAATAATAATGAGTAGTGTGTTCCAACCTCAGCCTGGTAGTGTAATACAATATAAACATATAAATAATGTTTAAAAAGCTAATGTAAAGTTTAGTGACTTACGGTAGTTTCATTCTCATGAAGACTCTGGCCATAAAAAAGCTCAGCAGCACACTGACAAAGCCGATAAAGAGCAGGAGGAAACGGTTGAGCTTAGGAATGTTGGGTGCATTAGAGCGATCCAGAATTATGAAGCCAAGGCCTCCCATGGTGAAGAGAAAGCTGGAGGCCAACCCCTCCATGATGTACTGCCCATTCACCCTTTAAAATAGAACACAATCATTCAGCACTACACTTTTACATTACACTTTGGAGACTTTGATTCCATAACTGGAGATATATCACTGTTTCAATTATTGTTTATTTTACAAGTGAAACACTGGTCACTGTGAAACAGCGAGATGCCTCATATACATCTAAAGCGCCACCAGCTGACTAATTTTATGATGACCAGCCGTATCAAATCCTTTACCTGTACGCCAGAAAAGCCACTGGCCTCTGATGCCCGTGTTCATCTGTCATTGATCCGACACTTGGAGGTTCAACGATCACATCATATATGATGCCTAAAGAGATCAAAAGATTGTAGCAGTGCTATGATCACAGTACGGTTCAATCATTCAGAGACAGAGTAATGTCGCACTTAAAAGCATTTATCTAGCTATTTACATAACAAAAATGATAATAAAATTCAGTTTCATTCTTACTCATGTAATATGTAGACATAAGCAAAAGAGTAAGTCTCTGTCTGCAATATAATTTGAGATTTATTAATAATAACAGCACTGTCTCAGAGAAAGCAGGCTAACTCGTAAGATTATTTAACAAAAAACGAAAGTATGCGTATTCATATTAAATTAAAGTGTAATACACAAATACTCTACTGGAAATTTTCACAAGTAGATAAAAGATTACACTGCGGTGTGCGCACACACACAACAGGATAAGGGTTAGCAAAATGCTAGTTTAGCCTGAGATAGCTTTCAAATTCTTACCACCGGTAATGAGAAAATATGAAACAATCACGACGGCATATACAGTCATTGCAGAAGGCATATGTAGCCATGACGGTTTTTTAAGTTTGATGTTCGGACATTCCAGCACAGTAAACGGTAGGCTGAAGAGAGTCTCCATGGTTTAATTGAGTACTATATTCCTGTGGCTGCCCGGCTAATGCATACGTCACATTGGCCGTAAAGCGACGTGTACAGGAAGAGACTGGTTGTGGCTAGAAGGGATACAGCTAAAATCGGAAGCTAAAAAGTTTTCTACCTATTAGATTGTTTTTAACATGAGCTGTGTCCGAAATCGCTCACTCGTTCACTCATTCACTAATCCCTATATAGTTTATGGCAGATGAGTGGACTATATCAGAAGGAGTGAACGAAATGCAGTGAACGGATTCGGACGGTGACGTTTACACTGCGCGTGAGACTTGTTGCAAAAACATCTTCGTCACATATGTACTTTTATATTTTAGAAAATAATATTAATAGCAATAGCACTTAAAATGACTTTATGTTGTAATCAGCTTTGTGGTTTCATTGATGGTATATTATTAATTTGTTTTGTAATGCTTATATGTTCATAATCATTAAATACTATTAAAATAGTGTCAACAACAATAAGCTCACATTAACACGTTCATAAGTTTATGTATTTATTGTTTGTAGTATCTTGAAACTCTCAGAGCAGCGTTTTTGCTCACGGATAAGATGACAATGGCCGTAGAGTGCCCTCAGGCGACCGTAAATTTGACATCAGAAGGAATATGCCACCAACGAACATTTTTAAATATACACCAAATTATCATTATTTATGTAAATTAAACGGCATCTCTCATTCAAACTCGCTCGCTCCTGCTCTCTCTTCCAGCTCGTTGGTTCTCCGCATTGGATTGTGGGAGATAGTGCTTCAACGAGTGTACATCGGTTGTACACTCGAAATCAGAATGCATTGTGGGTAAAAAGTAGTGAACGAATGTAGGGAATGAAGTCGTTCACTCAGAATCCGGACAGCACTATGGCTGACACCCGATATAGTGCACTACAGGGTGCGAACTACGGGGGAGCTAGGGGGAGCTTGGCTCCCCTTAATAAGGCATGGGCTCCCCTGAAAACGTGATTTGTGAAATTTTGGGGGGTCTCAAAAAATATTGACAATGTGTTATTTTGACGTGCAATTTCAGTTTTGTCTAATGTGATCATCATGTGTAAAATTGCAAAAATATTCATTCTTGCATGACGGCGATTTAAACCTAATTCGCTTCAATAAAGATAACTATACATGCTATTCTTGTCATGAGCATCAAGGTGTGGGGGCGCTGCGGTGCAAATTCCAGTCATGTTTAGTACGTTAACTCAAAAGATTCGTAGAAAAAGTATAAACGTTGGAGGCCATTGATCTGCGCGCGGAGTCCTTGAAATCCATTCAGGGCTCTGTGGTCGATTCTGTGTTAAGGTAAGGCGTGTTATTCGCAATTATGTGTTGTGGCTGGGTTGTTATAGGTCTGCGTGACTCTCGATGTCTTGAACGGAGGAATTATGGTATTCTTCTGTAGCCTGACGAGTAACTTTAACAGTTGTTCGTGTGAACTCAAAGACAGCCTGATGCTTTGTTTATAGACTATTTGTGGGTGGCTGTTTGTTGTTTCACCTATCAATTCGTGTCGTTAAAGTATAATAGGGTAAATCCTGTATAGTGATTTATCCTATAAAGTGCAAGCAAGTAGTGCATACACTTGTATCTGTTATGTATCTTTCTGTTAGCTGTTATGCAGTACCCCCCCCCCGTTATTAAAAAAAAACAAAAAAAAAAACAAGTGGGCTCCCCCAAAGTCCACGGTATAGTTCGAACACTGGTGCACTATATAGTGGATGGGGAGCAGTTTCGGACACAGCTATAGACATATAAAGTCATAGACATATAAAATACCTAGACGCCTCTTTGGCCGCTTTAACGCCCCATTCACACGGAGCGTCGGCGTCAACCGGTGCGTTCCAAACGGGATATATCGCCCTCCGAAGGGCACTTCGGAGTGAAAACAATCATGGCCGCCATATTGAAGGGTCGTTCCAAACCGAAGTGCTCAAAACTAGCCACTTCAAAGGGCCCTTCGGAATGGGGGATTTCGAAGGGTACAACTGATGGACACTTCGGGTTCCCATGATCCTTTGCACAGATTCTTTGCATGATGACGGCGCTTCCGTTTGATGACGCAGAAGGGCACTTCAAGAAACCGTTGTTTGGTCTCCTACACCAGTGGTTCTCAACCACATTCCTGGAGGACCCCCATCACTGCACATTTTGCATGTCTCCTTAATCAAACACACCTGATTCAGGTCACCTGCTCATTAGTAGAGACTCACAGACTTGAAATGGGTGTGTCAGACAAAGGAGACATGCAAAATGTGCAGTGTTGGGGGTCCTCCAGGAATGTGGTTGAGAACCACTGTCCTACACACTTCAACCCTTCGAAGCTATCACTCCGGAGGGTAAACCCCTTTGAAGGGATTAGGGCATAGGGATGAGCCCTTCCGAATGGAACGCAGGGAACGTCTCTCATTTACTTTGAATGGAGTGACGTCAAGCGTTGCCGAACTGAATTGTGGCTCCGTCGCGTCGCTTCACTGGTGTTGCTCGCGGCAGAAGTTGAACACTTTTCAACTTTCAAGCGCCAACGCAGGCGTCAGCCAATCAGATTGCCTTATGCAAATACCCTAGCGCAGATGCTAGCCAATCCTGTTCATGCAACACCAGAAAAGTAATGTGATTGGCTGTTGTCACTATGACGGTCGCGTCAGCACCATAGACTGTATCAGACACGCCCTCAGTCAAGCGTTGACGCCAACGCCCCGTGTGAATGAGGCGTGAGTCGTTGCTGCGATAAGTCAACGTGTCCACCCCGTTTGCGAGGGCCTTAAAAACAAATGGAGGTAAACGGGGGAGCTGCGGTTTTTACATGTATACATGATAACGTTTACATTTATCAACCGATTTCAGTGGTTTGGGATCTACATGGAGTTAAAAATAACTCTGCCTCCAGTTATTTAGTTAGGCTTGGAAAATTATTAATTTTCTTAAGAAATTGTGATAGCTCACACTCATGTTGATTTGGTTGATTTTTTCAGTTAAAAGTTCTAATATTAATGTAGTATAACTGTGACATATACATATAATGCAATTTTAATGGACATTAAATTAAATTAAGTTGTTTTATTGCTTTCTCTGTCTTCAACCCCAACATTTTAGCTTTTCTCGTGCTTCAGGTCAGAACACAACTCATTCCCTTTGAAATACTGGGGGAAAAAATCGAAATAATACATCTTTAAGCGCTAATAATTTACCATATTGATCAAATTGAATAAAACCAGCGAATACAAATCAAAAAGTGACACACTAGTAGTCTGCTTTTTATTTTCATGGCACTCTATACAGATATAAACTCCACAACAAACAATAACAAATGTGACTGATAATCCTTTATGGATCTTGTAAAACTCAAAGTTACAGTGGTAAACTAATATGCACTGATACAGTGCACAGTAAAAATATAGTAAAAGTGATATGTAATATTAAAAAGTATATGTAGTACAAGTTGTAGTAAAGTGAATAATATAAAAAGCAAGTACAACAGCACAATAACATAAGTGATATAATAAATTTATAATAGCACAAATTATATGTGTAATACCATAATAAATAAATGAATAACAAAAGATGAATAATAACAAGTAGAATATGTAATATCAAGGGTGGAATAATACAGAATAGACAACAATGAAGAATAAATGAATAGTAAATTATAAAGTAAATTAAATAATAGTGAAAAGTACAGTTTTAGAATGGTATTTGTGTAATAATTATTAAACAAAGTAAGACACAACTAATGACAAGCAAAAAATTGTGGTCATGAATTCCAAATTGTGTTTAATTAATGAGTTCCTTGAGTATAATATATACACATATATATATATATATGTGTGTGTGTGTGTGTGTGTGTGTGTTAGTTGTGACGACAAAACCTGACTAATAAAGACTAATTTTCCACTGCTTCCCTCAAGATTTTCCTATATTTTATAATGGGGTTTTTCAATTAATGAGCAAAATAATGTAAACAACTTGACGATGCTTGACATTTTGCTCTACAATGCAAATTATACACACCCATGCAGAAAACACAAATTTTGAAACAGTTGTTTATTTTTCAATATATGTTACTACATAGGAATGTTTGGGGTGTGAGTGTGTGCAGTTTACGTTGTACACCAAAATGTCAAAGTATAGTTATGTTTAACACAGACCAGAATATGATATGCTCTGGTTTATAATTGCCGTTTGCATTTATGTATACTAAACTAAAGTAATAAATTAATCAAATAATTTTCCTTATGGAATGACATGTCATAAGTGAAAAAACAAAATAAAAAATTTTCAAAGCAAAGTTGAAAGCTGGGCATGATATGATCTCTAACAAATGAGCAGAAATCTGACCAAAAAATTGTCTGAGTAAGGACAACTCCAAAATATATGAAAAAACGTTTCTGTATGTAGACCACAAAATGTAGCTATTTTTTTTTCTTTTCTTTCCGTTTCATTGTAATTTTGTATCTGTTTTTTTTTTTTTGTGTTCACCCCCTGGCTGCTGTAAAATGTTGAATTAGAGTGATTCAATAAAAAATAAATAAATAAATAAATAAATAAATAAATAAAATAATAATAATAATAATAATAAAAAACCTGACTTTGGCAGTTTGATACACGCTCCAAACCACTGTTTCCAAACAACTGATTCACAAACGTTTCGGAGCTTCACGAAACAGTGCTTCGAAAGTGCCCATCACTACTGTTACAGAAGAGACTGGAGAGAGTTCCCATTAGATGGTCACTGCTGGGTACATTTTGAAGTGATGTTAAAGTGAAGCCTATCTTGCTTTCTGAATGTGGTATTTACCCATCATAAAAATAAAGTTTAAGACATTATCTCTATTTTCCAAAGTCACGGCGAAAAAGAACCTTAACCATAAAAGTCATAGCAGTATTCTCCTCAAAAAGCCGCGCGATTTGACACATATTCATGGCAAACTGCGGGATTCAGAAGTTTGTACGGAAAAGGAAAAAGAAAGTGATACTTTGCTTCGTAGCACTACAGTAGCATGTGAGATAATAGTGATGCTTTATTTTACGCTCAAGTCAACATAAGATTTCCTTTGATTCCTCTATCGAACTGGCTATAAAATGTTGCAATTCAATAATACAGAAATAGTGGTTTAATCGCCGTACTTGCATTTATGTATACTACATTTTGCCAACAGAAGTACCAAATTTATCAAATAATATTCCTTATGGAAGGACGTCATGGTAAACACACACACACACACACACACACACACACACACGTTTTCAAAACAAAGTTGAAAGCTGGAGGTTCTATGTAGACCATAAAATGTACAACGTATATCAATATCACAATTACATCTTTTTACAGGGAAACAGTTGTTAGGGTAATATTTAATAATAATAAAAACCCTAACAATTACAACAGGGATTCAGCACTACTTGCTTGAACCCCTATTAAAATGAGAAGCACCCAATCTGTCGGAGGTAGATTTGGGTTTCTTTCAGTCAATCTGCTTCTGAAATAAAGAACGCGTCCTATTTTGTTGTTGACGTATTTGATCTTTTTGGCTTGCCGTAGTAAGGATAATAACGTAATCGAGCGAGGTCCCGCCCAGGTCGTATACCAATACATGCAGCACTCTCGAGCCCTCGTTTTTTCGTGCACTTAAATGCAGAGGTATAAACACACGGAATAGACCTTCACCAATCTGAACGATGCCTTCGCCATTTTGCTTTACCCTATCAATTGTACATATAAATCAGGAATTCACAAAGCCAAGAGACGGTCCTGACAAAGTTTTGAGACATTTATCCACGTACGCTGTCAACTCAAATAATTTGGCGGTTAGAAGGAAGTTGCTGTGTTCTAAAATACATGTAAACATTTTTTTTCCGTGTGTTTTGTGAGTCTGTCGCAGCAAGCGTAAAAAACGATTAGTATGGTGTGATTGGGTTATTATTGATAGCTTGCAAACTGTTTTTCTAGTAAATCGTTGAGTCGTGTTTGTCTGTCGCATGATCTTGAAGCGCCTGCTGATCTATTATGCGAGATGTCTAAATTACAGAAAACAAATGGTAAATACTTATGGTGGTGTCTCCTGTGCCTCGAATTCAGACCGGATACAGTTGGCAAAAATATCAAACATCTGAATCTAGGAATGTAAGTATAATCCATCTTTCCCCCCTCTTAACTGAATAGCTTCTTCATTAGCTCACAGTCGTCTGGCCTTTACAGAGGCGTTTATAGAAGCTATAGTATTTATATGTAACGTTAGTTTACATAAGTATGTCAGATACTTATAACAGTTGAAATTATAATTTGTTTCTTAATTAAACTGATCCAGTTGCAAATTTTTTTTGGTTTCAACAAGTCTACATTTCTCAGTGTACTGATCAGCCTTTTTTAACATTTAACATTTATGCATTTAGCAGACGCTTTTATCCAAAGCGACTTATATTGCGTTCAAGTTATTTACATTTTATCAGCTCTTGCTTTCCCTGGGAATCGAACCCATGATCTTGGCGTTGTGAGCGCCATGCTCTACTATTTGAGCTACAGGAAAGCTGTGCCAACTCTTTACTGATTAGCTACAAATGAAGCAATAAGGATAATGTGTTTAATATCATCATCATGGTATATAATAATAATAATAATAATAATCATTATTATTATTATTATTACTAATTAGGTTAGGTATTCTCATTAGAAATCAGAAATTTCCACCAGAATACTATTTGGTAACACTTGAACAGTTTGGCCTAAAAACAAAAACAAAACAAAACAAAACAAAAAAACCTTTAAAAAATTGAAATATGTGTGTTATTATGTTACACCCAGGGCTAATTTATTAAAAAACAGCTATTTTAAAATGTATAGTTGTATGCATTAATTTGTGTGCAAAAAAATTATAAACTGCACTTTTAACATCATAGAAAAGGAACAATTTGAAAGCACCAGGACCTGGTAAAATCACAAATCGCAGATAATAATTAGAAACAAAAGCACAAATCAGGTGTCATCTGGTCAGAGGTAGAATGTCTTGCCTGAACGCATTCAGTCTTCTGAACATAGTAACACTTCACAGTTAATCTTTAAAGTCTATACATTTGGTTTGTATGTTTGTGTGTGTTAATTCGAAGTCACTCATCATTAATTAACACACATGCTTTTATTATGTCTGGAGTAAGTTTGTGGCCTCTGGTAAAATTAAAAATTCTCACATCATCGCCCTCATGGTGTCCCAGATGTATATGACTTCTTAGGATGAACACAAACACAGGTTTTTAGTCCATATAATGCAAGTATACAGTACCGCTTCAAAAACACAAACAAAGTGAACATGACAGTAAAGGTAATTTTTTTTTTTTTAAATGCGCTTATTGTTTCACTTAAGAATACATTGATTTATCAACTGGTGTTGTATGGATTACCTGCTCACTTTGTGTAGTTTTTGAAGCATCACCTTTGGCCATCCTGTACACTTGCCTTATATGCAGATAGGTGGATTTTTTTTTTTTCCCTAAAAAAATCTTTGTTCATCTGAAGAAAGAAAGTAATAATTGAGAAGATAACTTAATATGAAACAAGAATCTCCTCTCGCATTTTTATTTTTGTTAGGTTACTTCCACTTTTTTAGTACTTATTGTACTTTCACTGAAGTATGTATATGGCTAGATACTTGTACCTTTAATTGACCCTTCGCAAAGACCTGCCCCCCTTCATTACTGTTGCTATATCCAACAGTGTATGTGTAAGTATACTGCTATCTACACAAAGAATTGCCTTTAAGGACAATAAAGTTAAGTAAGCCATACCGCTCACGCCACACATCATGTTCTCACTGACAACACGCCGACAGACAAGACAAGAGCAGGTTACTTCTAGTATGAAACAAAGTCTTAGCTTTGCCTTTTTTTTTTTAAAGAAATTCAAGAAATAAATACTATTTTGTGGCTCTTTATGTGTCGTGACAGATCACTGTAGTGCCACAGTTCAAGCGGCACGTGAACTGATCATCATTTCATATTTACTTAAAGCTGCAGTCCTTTAGTTAACTTTTTTTTGGTTAAAAATTACCTGAAATCAATTTTTGAGCGGGAAATACGAGCATGCCACAGTTCGTCTTTGCGTCATTATCTCACATCTCTAAACATAAAGAAGGAGTCCCGGCTAGTAGGCTAGGCTATATCGCATGTGAGGATGCTGCAGGTGGCGGATCATTTATAGCCTTTTCAGCAGCTAGAATAATTAAACATCATTTTGATGGCGGAATGTAATCCAGAAAGGATTATGTGTTAATGAAACACACGTAAGTGACTGAAATTAGATTGTATTCCAGTTTTAAATTTGCACCTGATTACAGATATGTGGGATTACACAAGATTTGTACTGTATTTAAAAGAGAACCAGTTGAAGGAACATTAATTTGCTTTTTGGTTTAAAAGAACAATTTTTTAAATATGAAATTCGAATGGTTTTATTAGAGATTAAACTGTACAGAAATAGAAATCTACCGGCAACGCTAATATACACTATATACATGTAGTCACACAATGCTGATGTTGTTAACATTATGAATTTTGACAACAATTTGAGAAAAAAGCATAACAATAATAATTTGCACAGTTTGATGTGATATGAGCTAAGCGATCGTTAGATTTAATCACCATTGGTAGCGTGATGTATTCTAATGCTTCTTTTTCCTCATTTGGTCAGAACAAAAGTGGCAGACATGTTACTTACTTGTTCAGATAACAATATCTGGTGAAAATTCTTATTTGGATCATAGTTCCAAGATGTCAAATCTGATTCCTAAGTACAGTATCCACACTATTGCGGTGACTGACAGCCACACATAGACCTCAAAATATTAGATTCATCTGCGCTGAGGAGCCGTGCCGACGCACAACCCACGTAAAGCTGATAATTATGCAAATAACTGCAATTGCAGGTTTCAAACAGAGATGGCGACAAAGAGGCAAAACTTACAGACTGCAGCTTTAAAGCACAAAATAAACATGAATGAACATCAAAAGGTATTTTATTAACAAAAAAAAAATATATATATATATATATATATATATATATATTGTTATTATTTAACAGCCTCCTAGACAGCAAACAGTCTGGTTTCAGAAGTGGACATTCAACTGAGACTGCCTTGGTCTCAGTTGTTGAAGCCCTAAGACTGGCAATAGCAGCTTCTAAATCTTCAATACTTATATTGCTGTATCTGTTCGCAGCATTTGACACAGTTAACCACCAGATCCTCCTATCAACCCTATTGGCAAAGGGCATCTCAGGAACGGCACTCCAGTGGTTTGAGTCTTACCTCTCTGATAGGTTCTTCAAGGTAACTTGGAGAGGTGAGGTGTCCAAGTCACAACATCTAGCTACTGGGGTGCCTCAGGACTCAGTTCTCGGGCCACTTCACTTCTCTGTCTACATGGCATCACTAGGTTCTGTCATTCAGAAACATGGCTTTTTATATCACTGCTATGCTGATGACACTCAACTCTACCTCTCATTCCATCCTGATGATCCGACGATAGCTGCTCGTATCTCAGCTTGTCTAACAGACTTTTGTTGCTGGGTGAAGGACCATCACCTTCAACTCAACCTTGCCAAGACAGCTTGTGGTTCCAACAAACCCATCACTTCATCATAATTACACCATCCAGTTAGGCACATCAACCATAGCTCCTTCAAATGCAACCAGAAACCTTGGAGTTGTGATTGATGATCAGCTGAATTTCTCAGACCACATGGCTAAAACTGCCTGGTCCTGCAGATTTCCTTTATGCAACATTAGGAAGATCAGGCCCTTTCTTTCGGAACATGCTACTCCGCTCCTTGTTCAAGCTCTTGTTCTGTCCAGGCTGGACTAATGCAATACTCTCTTGGCAGGTCCTCCAGCCAGTTCCATCAAACCTTTACAATTAATCCAGAATGCGGCTGCAAAATTAATTTTTAATGAGCCGATAAGAACGCACATCAAACCTTTGTTCGTCAATTTGCACTGACTACCAATAGCTGCTCGCATAAAATTCAAGGCATTAATGTTTGCCTACAAAACCACCACTGGCTTTGCACCCCTTTACCTAAATTCACTACTTCAGAACTTATGTACCCTCTAGAAGCTTGCGTTCTGCAAGTGAACAGCGTATTATTGTGCCATCCCAAAGTGGCACAAAATCACTTTCACAGACTTTTACATTAACTTTTCCCTCCTGGTGGAATGACCTGCCCAACGCAATCCGAGCAGTCCTTAGCCATCTTCAAGAAACGGCTAAAAACACATCTCTTTCATCTTTATTTGACCCTATTTATTTTTTATTTTTCTTTATTTAAAAAAAAAAAAAAAAGAACTTGACCCTTAAAGACTTGAACTGTATTTGTTTTCTAACTGTTTGTTCTCTTTAAAAAAAGGCCTCTAACACTAGCTTTCTCTTTTTTTCTGTTCTATCTATTTATTTTCCTTTTATTGATTGTATAATTAACAAAAAAACAAACAAACAAACAAAAAAACCTTGCTACATATACTGTGTTAGGCTAACTGAGACTTGTCATAGCACTTACATATTATTGCTCTTTTGTTGATTTTGATTGCTTCCATTGTCCTCATTTGTAAGTTGCTTTGGATAAAAGCATCTGCTAAATATAAATGCTAAATGTAAATGTAAATCTAAATGTATTTCAACTGCAGAAAGATGTCAATACACACCATTTTCAAGTTTAAGTCCACCCACGTTAGTCTACACTCCAGTCTGGTTTGTTTGTCGGACAAAATGGCGGATTCAGCATTATGATTGGTCAGATCACCTGTTAATCAAACTCCCTGCGAAGGGTCAATTGGGTAAAGAGGTGGAGGGTGCAGCCTTCGAAATGAGACCCAATTAGAGGGGAGCTTCACTCTGAAACCGGCAGCTCAAATTTTACAAAATCAGGATGGTTTAGCTCAGGGGTTGGCAACCTACGGCACACGTGCCAACAGTGGGAAAACTATAGGGAATAGGCAAAACTGCATACTGCCATACATTTTTAGGTAATAACTTCTCATAGTCACACAGCCTGTTAGGAACTATAAATACTACTAAAGTGTGAGAATTAACTTGCGCTAGTCTACGGATGCGTGCGTGATCAATGTCAAAATGACTGAGATGGCCAATCAAATCAAAGTCGGCGGGATTTACTGTTCACTGAACCAGAGCACGAAGCGTCAGTAGAAAGTTGAAAGAGAGCGAGGTAAGATGAAATTGGCACAGTGGTTAACTAGAAAAATTAAAAAATGGCACGTCATGCCAAAAAGGTTGCCGATCCCTGGTTTAGAGTTTGAAAATGAAGACATTAGGACATAAATTTAGTACTGTCATTCTACAGTACAATAAAACTATTTGTATTGCTTTTTTATTTTGTAGCACTGTTAATATTTACTTTTGTTTTAATATTATTTCATAGTAATTATTACAATTATAATTATTTTATAGTCATATTGAACTGAAGACAGTAGAAATGTGGCCTATAAAAACTCAAGTGCACAGAGATTTCTAAAATGCTTCTGTAACAAGTATGAACACACAGATTTTCCCAAAATGTTTAGCTATATATATATATATATATATATATATATATATATATATATATATATATATATATATATAGCCTCTAAAAAATAAATAATAATAATAGTAATTTTAGTTGTTTGTTTGTTTGACAGGAACATGTTTGATAAGCCAAACAAAGAGGCATTCTACATTGTGATCCACTTTTTATTTAATAAACTGAATCCCACTCGTGCCCAAGATGTCTTCAGGTAGTACTATACACAATCTTTTATTTTTTTTAATTTATTTTTTTTTAATTTTGCCATTCTCACTTGTTGTGATTTGAATTGCGGATTTGAAAATCTTATTGTTTTCATAGACATTGCTGGCCCATTTGGGATCATAAAGGTGATGCTGAGTTTCGAAAGGTGGCTTTTGCGTGGCTCCAAGAGATAGCGGTATGTCCATTTGATGCTTAATATATAATTTTCTGTTAGTACTGTGTTGCATTGCTATAAAATGTTTAGATACAAAAAAGCATATTATAAATAAATAAATGAAATAAAGAAAGAAAGAAAAAAAGAAATAGAATGTACTTTTTGCCTTTTAACTGATTTTTACATTTTAATGTTTTGGCTTTTTTTTTTGTAATATATTTAGTCTATATATATATATATATATATATTTATTATTATTATTATTATTATTATTATTATTATTTTTTTTTTTTTAAATGCATTTAGAACGAAGAAGGTAATGCTTTTCCTAAGGTGGCTGCATCACATTTACTCTCTGCGTTTGGACCAAGATTTATCAGCTTGATGCTCCACCTATCTAAACATGTCATGCTGAAAACACTGAAGACATTTACCACAGGTATGCTATTGTTTTCCTAAACTTTCCTCAAAAAAAAAAAAAATTCTTGAAAACTTTTGAAACTTTGCACATGTTCGGCTGAAGTTAGGCCTCTACAGCACCCCCAGAACGCAGCCAAAAAATTGTTCCATATATCATACACACTTGGATGTGTATGTACAAAACGCTATACACATAGGGTGCTTCTCAATACTCAAATTGATGCTTCCTTGTTTCCTCGCACATCCGTCCTCCAGCCATTGACCCAAATATCAATCAAAGTTATCCATCTTGAAGGACATCTCAATTCTCTAATTGTACCATAAGGAGGTGAGGAACGAGTAGTGAGGAAGCTTTCAGACTATCTATAAGCGAGGATACACGTGTATCCTGTGCGAAAGTGTTGCTTGTCGAAAGACAATGACATATTTTTGTATGACATATTTTTATAAAGTACAATTTTAAAACATGAAGTGTTGACCAAAATGCTGTACGAAACGATAACTATAAAATAACGTAAAACATGACAAAACATAAAACAACATAGAAGCCACTAATGATTAAATGCTAAATAAAAAAAGATAACTTTCCAACTTTGACTTAAAAGCATGTACAGTAGAAGCAGTTCTGACATCAAAAGACAGGTTATTCCACATCTTTGCAGTGCAGCCACTGCAAAGGCATGGTCACCTCTAGATTTCAGATGAGTTCTAGGGACTGTTAATAGGATCTGATCAATAGGTCTTATTGATCTCCTGAGTTGATGTTCAGACAAAAGATCAACAACATAGTAAGAGGGAGCCAGGTCTTTCACAGATTTAAATGCCAGTAAAAGGACTTTAAAATCAATTCTATACTGAACTGGGAGCCAGTGTAGAGAGCTTAAAACAGGTGTAATATGTTCATGATTTTTCACCCCAGTCAGAAGCCTGGCCACTGCTTTTTTTGTAATGTTTGCAGTTGGGCAAGAGATGCATGTTTCGAGACATTACATATGATTCCAGATACAATGCTCTTATTTATAATTTTTAACAGACTGACCTTCAACATGTCAGGTATCTGTTTAAGGAAGTGTAGGGAAATAGCATCAAATGAAGAGCCAGTTGGCTGTAATTTATCTACTCCTTTTTTTCCCAATTGATGATAAGTACGGTGACCGGGAGAGGACATGTTCTGTTCACTTAGTTTTGTCGTGGCCATGACATATTAACTCGTGGGAACGTGATATTAACTCCTGGCCACGAGATATTTATTCGTGGGAACGTCATATTAACTCGTCGGAACGTCATATTATGTTGTGGCCATAAAATCATTTTGTGAAGGTAACGTCATCCATTTCTCGTGGCCACGACTACTTATGTTGAGGGAACAACATATTTTTGCGTAAACAAACCTGCGTGACCATAGCAACCTAGGTTTGTCAGAGATGGAGTTATTAATATGTTATTTTGAATTAAGAAATTATTATATTATTTTAGAAATTATTACATTATTAAATTATTATATTAACCACAGGCCTAGGCTACCGGACTGTATTGCCCACGATGTAGATAGACATCATTCTAATTAAGTTTATCATGAATAAATGTTACATAAAGTACATAAAATAAAATAGGCCTACAAGAAAACATTTTTATCCATCCCACAGTCTTGTATACTGATCGTCTTTTTCACATTATATTTGTATTATTATTATTGGTATTATTAGTAGTATTATTATTTTCTTAAAAAAAAACAAAAACAAAAAACACTAGGTTTCTTTATTCTATATTCTATCTACTTGTTTTCTTTAAAAAAAAAAAAAAAAAAAAAAAAACCTTGCTATGTGTACTGCGTTAGGCTAACCGAGACTTGTCATAGCGCTTGCATGTTGTTGCTCTTTTGTTGTTCTTGATTGCTTTTATTGTCCTCATTTGTAAGTCCCTTTGGATAAAAGCATCTGCAAAATGACTAAATGTAAATGTAAAAATTATTAAATTTATTATTATTAGCCTAATATTATTGGTTATATTTTTATATTCGTTTATATTTGTTTTTTCCCTTCATTTCGATCTCTTTACTTAACGTTCTGAATAGTTTTGTAAATAACAGTCTACAGTAAATGCTCGAAGTGCAAAAACTTTGATTATGCTGTCTGGAATTTTTACTGGAATGCAGTTTAAAGGTTGAGTTTAACATATTTCATTTTATTTCAGCTAATTAATAAACTATAATTGTAAACATTATAATGATTTATTGAGGAATGAATCATTCACAGAGTTTCATTTGTAAATGAAAACAACATGCTCATTTACAATCATAAAGTCAAAACTTTATTGTTAGGCGTTTACAGTATTTGCAAAATATATGGTTGCAAATATTAGCATAATTATACAGAACGTTAATTAGGTAAAGCGATACACAATAAATATAAAAATATAGCCCTAACCAGTTAATTAAATAAAAAAGACACAATCAATTAACGGATTTACAATCCCAGGTTGCTATTGTCACGCATTTTATTTACGCATTAAACTCGTGGCCACGAGAAGAATATGTCGTTCCTTCAACATAAGAAGTCGTGGCCACGAGAAATGGATGTCGTTCCCTCAACATAGCATTTCGAGAGTAATATATAAATTATTTATATTTTATGTATTTATAAAAACAAAACAAAAAAACACTTATTTGATGACACAGCAGTAACAATCAACAGAGTTTATAACATTAACCCTCTGGGGTCTGAGGTGATTTTGGGGCCCTTGAGATTTTCTGACATGCCCTGATATTTGTGCTTATTTCAGCTACTTATAACATACTATTGACCAACGTGTATTATTATTATTTTTTTTTTTTGTATTCAGCACAAACTGTGCTACAATAATATGTGACCCTGATGGATGTACATGTTTGCAGTTTTTAGAAAAAAAATATTATGCGTGGTTAGTAAGTTTTGGCAAATTTTTTTTTACCTGAAATAAGGCCATAAAACCCACACTAAATAGTTCTGAATAAGACTTTTGTGTAATCTGTCTTGTAGGCTAGAATATTTACTTCAAAATTATGTGAAAATCATTCTGCTTACTCATTCACAGAAAACAATATGTTGATTTAAATTTTTAAAGACATGTTTTGTGATCGAAAGCCTATATGCGAGGGAGTGGCAATGGCCTTGAATATTAAGTGATTCTCCCCTGAGAGACAAAGGGCCCTCCCCTAATGGCCCATCAGTGTGACTGTGACTTTGAGGCAGGTAAGAGAGAATGTGAGGAGATTGAAAAAAAAAATGTTTTTTTTTTAATTATTTGTATTTTATTTACAACACAGTATAATCAAAACATACATAATGAAGGTCAAAGACACATTATTGTGCACACTGACCACAGAGATTGAGTCATTCCTGCAACAGATTCTGTCCGACAAGTGAAACAAGTAAATCATACCTGATATTTACGTGTGTTATTTAAGTGTTTCTGCTTCTTTCCATGAATTCAAGAAGAAAAAAACATAATTAGTAGTCAAGGATCTTGTTTTACCATAGAATATCAGTGTAGTTGAACATCTGATGTTGGTACAGTGCTCTCAGAGGAAAACAGTTTGAAGAAAGTCATCAGGATTCATCTGTGATGCAGGGATCTGATTCAATAAAATACAAACAACCAGAGGAAAAAAAAAAAACAACAACAACAAAAAAACATTTGTGAGCATGTTAATATCAGGAGCATCTGTAGGTTTTGTAGCCATAGACTCACGCATGCTTTGTACTATCATTAAAAAAATACATTTTATGTCTGAGAAACTAATTATTATTGTTTAGCATGTTATTAAAATCTATTTTTGAACAGAGTAGGCTATTAATAATAAACATGTTCTAACATACTTAGACTCGTAGCATTGATCATGTTACAGTGTACACTCATATGTGACCCTGGACCACAAAACCAGTCATAAGTGTCAAAATTCAAAATTGAGATTTATACATTATACATCTGAAAGCTGAATAAATAAGCTTTCCATTAATGTATGGTTTGTTACAGTGCGTTCACACCAGACGCGACTTGCGCGAATAAATCGTGCTATTCGCGCGTAGTTGGACGCTTGAGCATTTTGAGTTTACTCGCTTCATTCCCACGTGAAATTCACTTCACAACAGACGCGAATTCGCGTCATGGGAGGAGCTTATATATAGCTCATATTGAGTAAAGAGCGTTTTTTACAAGATTGACCGACCTCCTCACTCACTTTCTTCCAAGCAAGATCCTTTTTTATTCCTGTTTCTATAAAAGTACGAAGATGTATCGTACAGCTCCGGGTATCCACATACAGCGACGATGATTTTGTCCTCCATTGTTGTTTCGGATTTCTGCCTCCGCTCGCTACGTCACTGCTAGAGCAAGCTCCTGATTGGTTAACGCGGTGCGAATTTTCGCCAAAGTTCAGATTTTTCAACTCGCGCGTTTCGCGCGAATCACGCGTTACGCGCGTCAAACGCCCGAAACGCTCAATTCGCGCCGCGTCAAACGCCCGAAACGCTCAATTCGCGCGAATCGCGTCATTCGCGCCGCCTCATTCGTGCGAATCGCGCCGCAGGATGTTTATTCGCGTCACTCACCTCCTTCAGGCCATTTCTTCTTCAGTCATACCTGCGCTTACTCACATTATCAACACCTCTCTTCAAAATAGTACATTTCCCACAGCATTTAAGCAGGCTCGGGTAACCCCACTGCTTAAAAAACCCTCTCTAAATCCAGCACGTTTATAAAACTACAGACCGGTATCCCTTCTTCCATTCATTGCAAAGACACTTGAGCGAGTTGTGTTTAACCAACTCTCTTCGTTTCTTGCACAGAACAATCTTCTGGACAACAACCAATCTGGCTTCAGAAGCGGCCACTCTACCGAGACTGCCCTACTCTCGGTTACAGAGGCCCTGAGACTGGCAAGAGCGGCTTCCAAATCCTCTGTACTCATCTTGCTGGACTTGTTTGCTGCTTTTGACACAGTTAACCACCAGATCCTCCTGTCCACCCTCAGAAAGATGGGCATCTCAGGATCCGCGCTCCTGTGGTTTGAGTCTTACCTCTCCGGTAGGTCCTTCAGGGTGTCTTGGAGGGGTGAGGTTTCGAAGTCGCAACTTCTTGCTACTGGAGTTCCTCAAGGCTCAGTGCTTGGACCAGTTCTCTTCTCCATCTACATGTCGTCATTAGGATCGGTCATTCAGAAGCATGGCTTTTCTTGTCAGTGCTATGCTGATGACACTCAACTCTACTTCTCATTCCAGCCAGATGATCCGACGGTAGCTGCTCGCATTGCAGCCTGTCTGAGTGACATTTCTAGCTGGATGAAGGATCATCACCTTCAGCTCAACCTTTGCTAAGGCAGAACTGCTCGTGGTCTCAGCCAACCCATCACTTCACCACTACTTCTCTATACAGCTGGATTCATCAACCATAACTCCTTCCAGGACAGCCAGGAACCTTGGAGTTGTGATCGATGATCAGTTAAGCTTCACAGACCATATTGCTACAACGGCCCGGTCCTGCAGATTTGGCTTATACAACATTAGGAAGATTAGACCCTTCCTGTCAGAGCAAGCCGCACAACTCCTTGTCCAAGCTCTTGTTCTCTCCAGACTGGACTATTGTAATGCTCTCTTGGCGGGCCTTCCCGCTAGTATTGTCAAGCCTCTGCAACTGATCCAGAATGCAGCAGCCAGAGTGGTCTTTAATGAACCAAAAAAAGCTCACGTTACCCCTCTCTTCATCAGGTTACACTGGCTACCAATAGCTGCTCGCATCAAATTCAAGGTACTGATGTTTGCCTACAAGACAACAACTAGCACTGCACCAACGTATCTAAACTCACTAATTCAAACTTATGCACCCTCCAGAAGCTTGCACTCTGCAAGTGAACGATGCCTTGTGGTGCCATCCCAAAGAGGTACCAAATCTCTCTCGCGGACCTTTTCCTGGACTATGCCCAGTTGGTGGAATGACCTCCCAATCTCAGTTCGAACATCTGAGTCTTTAACCATTTTCAAAAATCATCTAAAGACACAGCTTTTTCGCCAGCACCTGACCAATTCATACTAACACTTTCCTATTCTATTCATTTAAAAAAAAAAAAAAAAACCTAGCTACATGTACTGTGCTAGACTAACTGAGACTTGTCATGGCACTTGTATACTACTGCACTCTCGATGGTCTGATTGCTTCTATTGTTCTCAATTGTACGTCGCTTTGGATAAAAGCGTCTGCTAAATGATTAAATGTAAATGTAAATTAAGGAACGACGAGGTGTATTCAGCCTGCTGAGGGGGATGTGATCAAAGCCTGGAGTGGAGCGAAAGCACGTTCCTCTCTCCACTCTCAGCATTCTGTAATCACTCCGCTCTGGATCCACTCCGGGTTTTCTATTCCCACTGACGGAAAAACTGCTCCGTGTTCACTCCATTTTAAAAGTTATCAGGGATTAACGACGGATTTCTGTCAGTTGGAAAAAATGAGGGGAAAAGAAACATGTAGCGCGTTGTTGTTGTTCTGCCAGCACACCAAAATCATCCCCGCCACGGCTGCAGCTTCTCACAGACAACATAGTAACGCCGCTCTCATCATTCGCAATCGGGTAATTAGCAGAGAACACAGAGCAGAACTTGAATTTCGGTGCGGGATTGCGGCTGTTAATAATTCTACTCATTCCCGCAGGTTCCGACGGCATGTATTACATTTGCACGTGCTTTTTGAGTCTTGAGAACTCACTCGCGCACTCTCATTTTTTTGTGTGCCCACAGATCGCGATAAGGGGAGTGACAGCTTTTAATTATTATTAAGAGAGTTTGCCAATGTGATATTGATTTAATACAACAGATCAATAAACAAGTACTGCATGATTTTACTCTATATCATCAACGAAAATAGTTCAAAATAAAGTAACAGCTGAGCTGCAGCGCATATCTAAAAGCAAACACAGCGGTGAATCATATCAGATTCATGACTGAAAGTGCGTTTTTGAACGAATCTAGTGAGTCAGTGATTCATGATTCCCCATTCATAAAGACAGTCACTTGCTTCATTCCTGAATGAATCAGCCGTTCGAACTAATCAATTGAATGAATGATTCGGTGATAAAATCAGTGACTTACCGCCACTTGCTGGCGGTTTCAGTTGAGGGGCTACTGTATAATTTCAGTTATTTAAATCATTTAATAGTTCCGTATTCAAAATTGTATATTTAAAACATTAATCTCCACATGAATTTATTAATTAAATTGCACTCATGCCACCTCTGAGCCTCATTAAACGTCTGAAAATGTACCTACAAGCCACTTTTGTGTTCTTCTGTGCCACCTCTGTAGTACAAATTAATTTATTAATACTAAATTCATATAATTGGTAACTTATTTAAGTTACCACTTATTCTACTTATTATTATATTTTTTTTAAATAGAAATTTTAAAAAGCTTATAAACATAAATTTTTGAATTTGACAGATGAAAATGATGCCATTGCATAAAAGAAAATGCCCCTGTAAGTCACTTTGTCAAATGTTACCTTGTATTAGAAAGGCTATTTTTTGATTAGAATTTTTAATTATTGATCAGAAGGTGCTCCTAATTAAATTAGGAGGACAAAGCTCCTAAAAAGAAAAGTAAGCATAGAGCCATGTGTAACATATTAGATCCATGCATGAGGTCTTAAAGAGACAGCAGCCTAAATAAACCTGCTGCTGTCTTTCATTATACAGTGAAAACTATCCAGTGTTATTTTACAGTTGAATAGATTATAGTTAGACCTAACTGAAAAAATTGAAGTACTGATAATTTAATTTGTATCTTGTTATTATTTTTGTATGTGCTATTGATTGTCATTAATTTATTTGTTCTTATTTTATTATTTACTAAATTATTCAAAGACATACTTGTCTTTTTTAGTTAAAATAAATTCAGTTCTGAGTGCAGGTGATTCTTGGGTGGGGAGGGGGCGTGGTCCATGGGAAATAGTCCTGCCACCACAGCTGGAATAAATCCTAGAGGAAACACTGCATACATTTAATAAAATTAGTCAAATGCATTTACAAAGGTAAAAAGAAAAAGCCCCTGTAAATCACTTTGAGTCAAATGTCACCTCGTATTAAGATGGCTAATTTTTGATCAGAATTTTTTATTATTGATTAGAAGGTGCTCCTAAATTTTTTAAATTAGGAGGAAAAGCGCTCCTAATTACAAGAAAAACACGGCTCTTAAACTGGGTGTGTGACAGGTATGGCTGTGGAATGGGGTTTGGCCGAGGAAAAAATTTGTCAAAAGATTTTTTTTTTTTTTTTGCTTTAACCCCTGAATAATAGAGACTAATAATAGTAGATAATAGTGGAACAGTTTCTTCTTACAAATAGGCATAATTCTATGTATTATATGAATCCAAGATTAATGAAAATATTCTACAGTATTACCTTATGAACTGTGATTTACATTATAAGCTGCCACAGTGTGTTCATAATTTAATAAACTTTGAAAAATTATTACTACGTTATGAGCTCAAGATTTTATTACATTTTGAGAAAATTATTACATTATGAACATTTTATTACATTAATAATGTAATATTATCTATTATAATATCTATTTTACACTCTTGATGGTTTAAAAGTCTATTCATTTATATCTGTGATTTAAGCTGTTATCAGAATCAGAAAGAGCTTTATTGCCAAGTATGCTTGTGCATACAAGGAATTTGTTTTTGTGTCATAAACTTCCAGTACACAGAGACAACAACAGCACACAGACAATAAAAATATAATGAGAATAAAAAATTACACATGTAAATATAAATAGACAAAAATTTGAAAAAATAAATTGAGAGATAAATAAGTGGTATGTACAGTTGTGCTATAGATGATAAAATGGAATAGAATAGAATGAAAAGCAGGGATGTGGTAAGATGGAGGTGGTAAGAAATATTAGGTTATTGCACATTGTTATTGCATAATGGGGGGAACATTTAACTATTCATTAAATAGATTGCCTGGGGGAAGAAACTGTTCTTGTGCCTGGCTGTCCTGGTATTCGGTGCTCTGTAGCGCCGAACAGATGGCAAGAGTTCAAAGAGGGGATGGCTTGGATGTGAGGGATCCAGAGTGATTTTCTGAGCTCTTTTCCTCACTCTGGATGTATACAGTTCTTGAAGGGTGGGCAGGGGAGCACCAATAATCCTTTCGGCAGTCCGAATCGTTCTCTGTAATCTTCTGGTGTCTGATTTTGTAGCTGAGCCAAACCAGACAGTTATTGATGTGCACAGAACAGACTCGATGACGGCTGAGTAGAACCGTTTCAGCAGCTCCTGTGGCAGGTTAAACTTCCTCAGCTGGCGAAGGAAGTACAACCTTTGTTGGGCCTTTTCTACAATGGAGTCAATGTGAGTGTCCCACTTCAGGTCCTGGGAGATGATGGACCCTAGGAACTTGAATGTCTCCACTGCTGCCACAGTGCTGTCCATGATGGTGAGTGGGGAGAGAGCAGGGGGTTTCCTCCTGAAGTCCACTATCATCTCTACAGTTTTGAGCGTGTTGAGCTCCAGGTTGTTTAGACTGCACCAGACAGCCAGCTGCTCAACCTCCTGTCTGTAAGCAGACTCATCACCATCCTGGATGAGGCCGATGAGTGTGGTGACATCTGCAAACTTCAGGAGCTTGACAGAGGGGTCTCTAGAGGTGCAGTCGTTGGTGTAGAGGGAGAAGAGCAGTGGGGAGAGAACACATCCCTGAGGGGCGCCAGTGCTGATAATGCGGCTGTTTGACATGAATTTCCCCATTCTCACTAGCTGTTGCCTATCTGTCAGAAAGCTGGTGATCCATTGACAGATAGAGCTAGGAACAGAGAGATGGGTTAGTTTGGTCTGGAGGAGTGTTGGAATGATGGTGTTGAAGGCCGAGCTGAAGTCCACAAACAGGATCCTCACATAAGTCCCTGATTTGTCCAGGTGTTGCAGGAGGTAATGCAGTCCCATGTTGACTGCATCATCCACGGACCTGTTTGCTCGGTAAGCAAACTGCAGGGGGTCCAGTAGGGGTCCTGTGATGTCCTTCAGATAAGCCAGAACCGTGAGGGGAAGTCGTGGCCTAATGGTTAGGGAGTTGGGCTTGTAACCTGAAGGTTGTCGGTTCGATTCTCGCACCGGCAGGAATTGAAGGTGGGGATTGTGAATAAACAGCGCACTCTCTCTGCCTTCGATACCATGACTGAGGTGCCCTTGAGCAAGGCACCGAACCCCCAATTGCTCCCCGGGCGCTGGAGCAATGGCTGCCCACTGCTCCGGGTGTGTGTTCACGGTGTGTGCGTGCGTGTTTGTTCACTATTCACTGCTGTGTGTGTGCACTTGGATGGGTTAAATGCAGAGCACCAATTTCGAGTATGGGTCACCATACTTGACAATACGTCACGACTTTCACTTTCAACCAGTTTTTCAAACGACTTCATGACGACAGACGTTAGTGCCACAGGTCTGTAGTCGTTAAGTCCTGTTATCTTGGGGCTCTTTGGGACGGGGATGATGGTGGAGCGTTTGAAGCAGACAGGGACTTCACACAACTCCAGAGATCTATTGAAGATTTGTGAAAAGATGGGGGCCAGCTCGTCAGCACAGGTTTTCAGACAGGCTGGTGTCACACCGTCTGGGCCTGGTGCTTTTCTTCTTTTGTTCTTTCTGAAGACCTGGCGCACATCATCTTCACTGATCTGCAGTGGAGGAGGGGGGGGGAGAGGGGGGTTGCTGGAGGTGTTAACGGTTGTGTAGAGAGATGGTCAGAATGGGTGTGGGGGGTTTCGAATCTACAGTAGAACTCATTCAGGTCTTCAGCAAGTTGTTGATTCGCCTCAGTGCTGGGGGATGGTGTTTTGTAGTTGGTGATGGCTTTCAGACCTTTCCTCACTGAAGCTGGGTTATCCGAAGTGAACTGATCTTCTAACCTTTTTGCATAGGTCCTTTTAGCCACTTTAATCTCCTTGTTCAGTGTGTTCCTGGCCTGATTGTACAAGGCTCTATCCCCATTTCTGTAGGCATCCTCTTTGTCTTGACGAAGATGTCTGAGTTTTGCTGTAAACCATGGCTTGTCATTGTTGAATGTTAAATAAGTCCTGGTAGGAATGCATATATCCTCACAGTAACTGATATATGAAGTTACAGTCTCTGTGAGCTCGTCCAGATCGGTGGCGGCAGTTTCAAAAACACTCCAATCAGTCGAATAGAAACAGGCTTGTAAAACCCGCTCTGTTTCTTTGGTCCATCTCTTTACAGTCTTTACTACAGGTTTAACAGATTTAAGTTTCTGCTTGTAGGTCGGTATGAGATGAACTAAACAGTGATCAGAGAGTCCTAAAGCTGCCCGTGGAACAGAGTGATATGCTTCCTTTATCGCTGTGTAACAGTGATCCAGTATATTACTGTCTCTGGTGGGACATGTGATGTGCTGTCTGTATTTTGGCAGTTCACGGGAGAGATTTGCTTTATTAAAGTCCCCGAGAATGATTAAAACAGAGTCCGGGTGTTGTTGTTCTGTCTCTGTGATCAGATCAGCTAGTTTCTGTAAAGCGGAGTTCACGTGCGCTTGCGGAGGAATGTAAACACTCACGAGAATGAACGAGCAAAACTCCCGCGGCGAGTAGAAAGACTTGCAGTTCATGAAGAGCGTTTCTAGATCAGAACAGCACATCTTCTTTAACACAGTTACATCTGTACACCACCTTTCATTGATGTAAAAGCATGTCCCGCCGCCGCGCGATTTCCCCGTTGATTCTGCCTCGCGATCTGCTCTAAACAGCTGAAAGCTCGGAAGTTGAAGCGCGCTGTCCGGAATGGCGTCATGAACATGAACTAACAATTAGGCTTGCTGCGATAGACGGTTAGCGGTGATACTGGTGTTAAGTCACAACACCGGGTACGTCACTTGCCCACCATGGCACCGTCTCCCACCGTCGTTTTGATTTTTTTTTTTTTAAATATTATTATTATTATTTTTTTTTTTAATTAAAATATTCAAGTAAGTAAAATAAAACATTTAGTTTAGAAGAGAACAGACACTACAATTAAAAACTAAAAGCAGCTGCGCAATGCAGAATGCTGAGCGACAGTCACATCACAGATCAGCAGCAGGAGTCAGATTTATCACATGAGGAAGATTTAGTTTCAAAACGCAATGCAAAAGCGCCTGTTTGACAATATTTTTGATTCAAACCAAATGCAAATAGGGAACCTGAAACTGTTAATAAAGCAATCTGCAAACTTTTCCTGACGAAGGTGGCAGCATCCAGAGGAAACACAACTAATTTCTACACACACCTTCAAGCGCACCACAAGAATGAGGCTGCCAAAATGGGCACTGCAGCAAAAAATCGACTGCAGAAGCCAGACGCACAGGTACAGCAATCAATTAGTGATGCGTTTGCGCGATGCACAAAATATAAAAGAACAGTGTGAGGTGGAACAAATGCACTGATGCAGTGACCAAATATATCTGCAAAGAAATGGTGTCTGCAACAGGCTATTAGTAGTCCCTAACCGCCAGCAAATGTCAACAATGATTTATTGCTTTGACCTTTGTGACCTCATAATATTATTATTATTAATAATAATAATAATATCAATATGTGACCTTTGATCTCATAACGAGTTTCAGATGCAGAAATCGGACAAGCGTGAAATTCCCATGTCATCCGGGGTGAGATATATTGTCGTCCAGTGGAAAACCAATGTTTTTGAAGATTTTTATGGTGCGTTTTTGAATTTTCCTCATAGGAGCATCTGTGGCACGCGCCCCCTCCCATCTGAGGTGCGAGTATCAGGTTGCGTTCCAAGGCACGCTCCTTCTACCTCTCTCTCTCCCTCTCTCCCTCTCTCTCTCTCTCTCTCTCTCTCTCTCTCACTTTCTCTATGGGAATTTGAGAAAAACAATAATGAACAAGCAATATTAAAAAAAGTAAAGGAAATTAAGAGCTCAGTTTTAAGACACACAGCTGAGCTCGCACATATATTCTGTGGGTTGTATAAAAAGAATTTAAATAAAATAGGTAACATAACTATCAATGAGAAGGGATAAAAAATGTTTAGCTTAACGAATAAAATGGTTAAAAAATATAAATTGGCTTACATTCTTTGCGGGGAATAAAGAATACACGTCTTCGTGTTATTCCAGTTGGTCTCAAATGAAAAGTTTACAAAATGATCATGTTTAAACTATTTCTGTCTTTGCCTCTCTCCCTCTCTTTCTAAGTGCTTTTTCGCACCAAGTTGTGGGTGTGAAAGGATGGAGGGGTGGCACTGGGCCGTTGTGAGAGAGAAAACTGATAAACTTTGCAAGCGTTTTAAATGAGATCTATAACCTTACTTTAATGTTTAAATAAACAGAATCCCTATACAACCGTCATCCGGTGATTCTTGTTTTAACTTAATTCACATCAAACCATTGTTTAAGAGTTTCTTATTTTATTCACCATCTTCAAAATTGTATTCCACCACACACAGTGTGATAAAACATGCAAAGGTTTTCTGTATGTTATAAAAAATAAATCTAGTAACATTTCGCTGACAATATCGCAGCACAATGGTTCAGTGGTTAATGCGGCCATGAAGAGGCGCAGAAGCTCGTTTTGATCACGTATCGGACCCCGTCCGGACTTCAAAATGCTTTTTAATTATATAGGTAAAATTGCCTCCATTTTAAATAATAATCAGTCTTTACTCTTTGAATTTAATGCTGGATGTGTTTATTTCACAGTGTGCTGCTAGACAAGGCTTGCGACTATCTTTCAGAAATTTGATCTGGAGACCCTAGGCAATTTGGTCTGTTTATACAGATGAAACCCAAGAGCCGTGGACTTTGTCAGCGTAATGTTTGCTTTGTTTTAAGAAGTTTGTTAAAATAACAGAGCTAGGAGTTTGTACATCTGTTTTAGTTCTATCCATAACAAAATAAATATTTCTAATTAGACATGCTAACAACAATTTAGAGGTCCTAAGCTTACACAGGAACAAGCAGTCGCAATTTATCAGTTTTATGTGTTTTTACACGTTGCTATTCTATCCGTGACATAGTCCAGCCTTAAACCTTATAGAATTTCAGAAACTGTTTATGTACGATGTTTTCGCATATGGAATCTTGTTTTTACGGTCTAAACTCTAATACTTTCTCACGGTCTCTGTTATTTTACAGATGCAGAAGCTCTCTCTCTCTCTCACTCTCACTCACACACACACACACACACACAGTACAGTGTAATTATCTACAGATAATTATACATTTTACAACCCATCACAGAAAACTTTACATCTTACAAAATAAGTAATTAATGTGTTTTATAAGTAATTTACTCATGGTTTTCAATAAAATGCCCCATGCAAAGTCAAAATGTTCATGCTCTCTGAGAGGACGCTTGCCCCCCCCCCCCCCCCCCCCCCCCCCCCGATAGTCCCTTATCATAATAGGCCAAATGATAAGGGACTATCGGGGGCCCTGACATGTTCGGTCTTGTTTTATGGAGTCTTTCCACAGGCATATTTCAATTCGATTCACGTTTATTTGTATTTGTATCACATAAAATTAAAGTTTCTACATTATATTTGCAAACTTTAAATTCATATTTACATTATATTAATGAATTTTATACTGAATCACCCCCTAAACCTACCCGTCATAGTAAACTTTCTGCATTTTTATATTTTCATAAACATCATTTAATATAATTTATAATTTCAAAAGCTGTTATAATCGTGGGGACAATTATTTACAGTATTACTACACATATGGTTTGTGGGGACCCTCCATATAGGTGTAATATTTTTTATTTTTTATTTTTTTTATTTATTTTTTTTACTGTACAAACTGTACACCTACCCATCACACATACATGTTAGCTATTGTGACACTGACACAGTAAAGCCTGCAGGATAGTTACTCACTATGGGTAAAGATGTAAAAAGGACATTATATATGAATGTCTGCCATGCCAAAATGTTTGTTAATTCTTTTTCATGGGCAAGATACGTTGGTTTTTGAACATTCTCATAGGCATTCTGGGTGAGGGGAAATAATGGAGACTTTTGTTGGCTGCTAAGGACTCTTATTATGATGGGCCTGCCTATAAGGGAGGAAGGGCGGCCATTTTGAAAGAGAGGTATGTTTTGTGAGGTGGCATGTTTTTGTTACCTTAACTTAAGAGTAATGGTCCAAGATGATCTCTTATAAAAAAGACATGGGGTATTAGACTTATGAGTGGTTTTTTAAGTGCACGCTCTGGTCTGGGATATACAGATTTGGACTATATTCTGAGGACCTTTTTTCAGCTGGAGGATAACCTGTTTTTGTGGAGCCTTGAACCAGTGGATTATACCACTGGATTATACCCCTGACAATTTTGTTTGAATCTTTTAAGTGTTAACAGTTTTGGTTGTATTTGGTATTACTGTCTAACAAACAAGTAAAAGGGAACAATTTAATCAAGCTCTCCCTGTGATAATAATTCAACCCTTTTGTAAAGAGTTGTAGTTGTTATACTATCTACTCGGAAATATATGTAGACAGACCATATGACTATGTAACATCTTGCCTGGTGGTCACATGATCAGTCTTTGAAGAGCGAGTTTATGGCTTTTGAAGGCACCAACCCCTTTCCTCCATAACGCTCATTTAAAATGTTTAAGTCAACTACAGACGTGAAAAGACTTACTGAAAACATACATGTCACCATGGCGCACATTCTTTGGAGTTGTAAACTACGCTTGAATGAAAAATCAACATGCGAGGGGCATCTGGGGATCAATGGGTCTCCTGAGAATATTTAATTGTGCTTAAAAAAGCACAGAGCAAGCGTACACCACACCAGACTCCGGTGGTAGAAAATACCTATGTTGTTAAAACCTATATACAATATGTATTAAACATATGCTTTTGTTGTTAAGTCTGCTTATTAATAGCGGTAATACTTTTAAGTTTTAAGGGTTCACAAGTCTCATAGATCTATATTATTTTCATTCATTCATTCATTCATTCATTCATTCATTCATTTATTTTTACAAAGATTTCAATTAAATTCCTAGTAAATACAGTCAGGTCCATAAATATTGGGACATCGACACAATTCTAACATTTTTGGCTCTATACACCACCGCAATGGATTTCAAATGAAACGAACAAGATGTGCTTTAACTGCAGACTGTCAGCTTTAATTTGAGGGTATTTACATCCAAATCAGGTGAACGGTGTAGGAATTACAACAGTTTGCATATGTGCCTCCCACTTGTTAAGGGACCAAAAGTAATGGGACAGAATAATAATCATAAATCAAACTTTCACTTTTTAATACTTAGTTGCAAATCCTTTGCAGTCAATTACAGCCTGAAGTCTGGAACGCATAGACATCACCAGACGCTGGGTTTCATCCCTGGTGATGCTCTGCCAGGCCTCTACTGCAACCGTCTTCAGTTCCTGCTTGTTCTTGGGGCATTTTCCCTTCAGTTTTGTCTTCAGCAAGTGAAATGCATGCTCAATCGGATTCAGGTCAGGTGATTGACTTGGCCATTGCATAACAATCCACTTCTTTCCCTTCAAAAACTCTTTGGTTGCTTTTGCAGTATGCTTTGGGTCATTGTCCATCTGCACTGTGAAGCGCCATCCAATGAGTTCTGAAGCATTTGGCTGAATATGAGCAGATAATATTGCCCGAAACACTTCAGAATTCATCCTGCTGCTTTTGTCAGCAGTCACATCATCAATAAATACAAGAGAACCAGTTCCACTGGTAGCCATACATGCCCACCACCACCATGCTTCACTGATGAGGTGGTATGCTTAGGATCATGAGCAGTTCCTTTCCTTCTCCATACTCTTCTCTTCCCATCACTCTGGTACAAGTTGATCTTGGTCTCATCTGTCCATAGGATGTTGTTCCAGAACTGTGAAGTCGTTTGGCAAACTCTAATCTAGCCTTCCTGTTTTTGAGGCTCACCAATGGTTTACATCTTGTGGTGAACCCTCTGTATTCACTCTGGTGAAGTCTTCTCTTGATCGTTGACTTTGACACACATAGACCTGCCTCCTGGAGAGTGTTCTTGATCTGGCCAACTGTTGTGAAGGGTGTTTTCTTCACCAGGGAAAGAATTCTTCGGTCATCCACCACAGTTGTTTTCCGTGGTCTTCCGGGTCTTTTGGTGTTGCTGAGCTCACCGGTGCATTCCTTCTTTTTAAAAATGTTCCAAACAGTTGTTTTGGCCATGCCTAATGTTTTTGCTATCTCTCTGATGGGTTTTTGTTTTTTCAGCCTAATGATGGCTTGCTTCACTGATAGTGACAGCTCTTTGGATCTCATCTTGACTGTTGACAGCAACAGATTCCAAATGCAAATAGCACACTTGAAATGAACTCTGGACCTTTTACCTGCTCATTGTAATTGGGATAATGAGGGAATAACACACACCTGGCCATGGAACAGCTGAGAAGCCAATTGTCCCATTACTTTTGGTCCCTTAACAAGTGGGAGGCACATATGCAAACTGTTGTAATTCCTACACCGTTCACCTGATTTGGATGTAAATACCCTCAAATTAAAACTGACAGTCTGCAGTTAAAGCACATCTTGTTCGTTTCATTTGAAATCCATTGTGGTGGTGTATAGAGCCAAAAATGTTAGAACTGTGTTGATGTCCCAATATTTATGGACCTGACTGTATGAGGCCAAAGCATGATATTACAAAAGAAATCATGTTGACAAATGTTTTTAAAAATAGGGAATGCCAACTCCAAACAGATCCTCGCACACACACACCCACACCCACTCACACACGCACCCACACCCAATGATGTAATTCAGGAAGGTCAACAGTTTAGATTGTCATATGCAAGCTAGTTTTCAATCTTTTTTCCCCAAAATCAAGTATTGTACATTTGCATAACACCTGATGATTTTAAAGCGTAAACTTACTTTAAAGCATGGATAAAAAATGACCAAATGTAGTTTCATTCCCCTTGTGTTCTAACAAAGTCATTAATCCGTTCTCTTTGTTTTATAAGATTTACTTTTATTACTTCACGGAGGTTCACGCTACTATTATAAGTCTGATAAATATGTGGTCATTGCACGATGAAACGAGAACAATGTTTTAAGAAAGGGATTTTACTTATGTTATTTTAAATGCATCTAAACCAGATAAAATATTATTCTTTCTTTTTGACAAACCTACATTTCAAACGATTTTTTCCCCGAGATGTTCATTATCCGAGTGGAACTGATCTTATTTGGAGGTCTAAATAATGTGGGGGTCTAGATAAAGCTTCTTATCCCAACAAAGAAATCATATTACACATTCATTCATCATATTTCATTCAATGTTATTTATTTATTTCATTATTATTATTATTTTTTGCAGGAGTACCATGGTTTCGTGTCTTTCTAATACTTTAGATGCACAGAATGTGGATTTTTTTTCACCATCCAACACAAAATTAAAGAGTTGTATCAGCTGAGCTTGTTTCAACTTACCATTCTCTTAGGTTATCATCATCATCATCATCATCATTATCATTATTATTATTATTATTATCATTATTGTTATTATTGTTATTATTATTATGATGTACTTACATAGATATAGAATAAACCTTATTGTCCATGCTTTCCCCATATACAGACCCAAAGAGAATGTCCAAACAAGTTCTATGGGAGCACAGTTGTAAATTTTCTAGAGGTCTAGTTTCTCAGAAAGTGTACACATCATTTAAAAAAAGGGTCATAATGCATACAGAATACAGAAAACCTCCTCTCGAACTATTGTGACTGTCATTTTACTTAGGGTTAGTGTTATGGATGACGCTGTACACATTTTGTTTGCTGGACTGTATATGTCATTAGGTGAGGCCTTCTCTCTCTAAGAGCGGTCAGCATTCAGCGTTTATACAAATAAATGAAAATTAAGAAAATTACACTCTACTTGAGAGCGATTGACTAAGTCGGTATTTCTTTTTAGGACAATTATCCATAAGATGAACCGTCAACACAAAAAAATAAGTCTTGCGGTTTTACACATACAACTATTACATCTGAAACATATCTAACCATTGCTCTGAAAGCCACACATTCAGTAAAGTCTGAGGTTGTTAAAAGTTCCGCGCTCTTGAAAAGGCTACAGACACAAAATATCAAGGAATTTTTGCTCACCCTATGTAACTCAAGAGACCAAAGCACTAAGATTATTGACATGAATACAGACAATTGCGCTCGTACTTTTTGTACTTTAGAGCTTTTTCTGGTCCGTCTACAAAGCGGTCGCGAGACACGAGGCCTCAATCTTACTATTTCACTGTTACATCTATTTCATTTAGAGCACATAAAGTTACCCATTGCAAGTTGAAGGTGGTGCGGAAATACCATTTTCTTCGTCCGCGTCTCTAAACATGACTTGAATAAATCACTGTTGTTTTAAGCGAAAGCGATGATTCAGTTTTATTCAGTCGTTGTGTTTTAGGCGTCCGCCTTTTAGTTTTGTTCCAGGAAACAGGTACGACTAACTGTGTGTTGTCATGTCCGTCTGCTCTTCTTTAAGAAAACACGCGGCCTGAAGTTTTTAACATCTCTTAATTTTTCACAATTGCAGATGTTTAAATATTAGTTTTCAGTCAGTTACAAAAGTGTCAGGCATGATGCTTATATGTATTTTAAATAATTACGATAAAGTTACAGGTTTCTTGGACGAACGCTTGACCGAGCGTTACTGAATCAGTCCTCTGCGTTGTCTTTTAATAAAATATTCAATTGAATGTCACTAAGACAAATTCCATAACAGCCTTCATAAATGTATATAAACGTACAAATCTTTACGGAGACAATAAGAACAATACGGTCTAACAACACAAACACAAATGCTTGTTCTAACTCTTTCACACACCAGACTGGTCCCTGGTAAGTATGCCTAAAATTGATAGATATCTTGATAGATATCGCAAAGTTTTTCATAGGGTTACGCTTTGAAACCAGAACAATTCCATGACATTGCACATTCTTTCTGTTTGAATTTGTTTACTGCAGTTTCACCGCTCGTTGTATTTTCCCCATCTAACGGTAATTGTTAGGCCTTAAGCTTTGCTTCCTAGTTTTTTGCTGTCATGTTAGCGGGCTCTTCGTCCATATTTCTGTGAATTTGCTTGATTTAATAAAATATCGTTTCAACCCGACGTCTTCATTCGAGACATTTACGTTATATTATTAACACTATCCTAGTTTACATAAGATACAAGACAGTTTCTCGATCATTATTTCCGTCTTTTCTTTTTAGAAAATTGATTTGAAAAATATATTTGTAAAATTGATCATTTGTAAGTCGCTTCGGATAAAAGCATATACAGAATCATTAAAATAAAAAAATTGAACTTGGAGAAAAGTATAAAGAGTGGTTTTATTTTTAACAGCATATTGTTGAATATACAATGAAGTAGTGAAGAAAATGATCAAATTGCCGTTACAAACAAACAATAGTAATGGCATTACAGGCAGTCTAGCCAGAAAATAAAATTTCTGCAACACATGTTTCGGGCTAATATAAAATCAACCAACAATCCGACAATGTCACACATCATGGATTCATAATTTTTTGAGATCAGCGACGTACATAAATCTGTTACATACGTACACAGACAAAGAACCTCGTTAATGTCCATCTCATCCTCACATTCAGACATAACATCCAGAATTTTTCTGGTGGTTATGCAAATTGAGTCTCTGCCGATAATAAACATGCTCGTCAAATCAGGCCATGAATCGGTCAGACCTCTTACAATTTTCATTTCGTTCTTGAGATTTTTGACACGCTTGGTATCCCCCGTAGAATCATGATTCGGATCGCGCGCGTGCTCAATGACCATGGTCATCAGACCGATCATTTGTCCTCGGTAATGCGGTTTAAACGTAGAGTCTATAACGCCTTGTACAGGACACGCTTTTCCCACGCCGCAGTCGCACTCCAGTTGCTCATCAGCAGCGGCTCCAGAGTCACTTTTGCGCGGCGTCGGACATCCTTTTCAGAACTCGATTCTTTCCAAGAGATAAACTTTGTCTCCTAATCGATATAGAGCGTTGTCGCCGTTTCCTAGAATGTGGATCGTCTGTTTTAATCCACGACGGTCCAGTGGAATTTCAGTTTCCGGTTTATGGTTCAGATCCGCCGAAGCGTTATTAATTGAAAAACTGCAGAGTGGTTCAGGCTCAGACACACTGGATTGTTGAAGCTGATTCTGTCGGTCCATTTAGATAATGTTTTGATCTGCAAGATGTCGCGGTAGTTCCATCGTCCGCGCTGTCGGTATTCTTCACAGATCTAGGAAAGTATGCGATAACTGCAGAGTTTATCCGGAACAGCAGCTCTTTGCTCACAGGGGATGTAGCGTAGCCGTACGCAAGTAGTGACGGGTCTATTGTACATTTGAGCGACATAAATTGTTGAGGTCTTGTTTCCACGTGTCGGCTGTTGGTTGGGTGTTGAGATGGGGGTGATGCACTCAAAAGCGGTAAAGGTGGGGCTGCGAGGTGTGGTTTGGTCAAAGAGAAATAGTTCTCACAGAAAGATATTTTGGTTAATGATTACGAGGTAACTCGATCACTTATTAGGATTTTTAAGACGCCGGCAAATTGTTTCGAGTAACGGTATTGTATGGTAAATCGGGAAACTTCTTGTACACAGACTGATCATTTAACTTGACTGAAACAGTTCGTCTGTCGTTGAAAAAATTGTTTAACAGAGGCACGTCGCTCCGATCGAAATATAGATTCGTTTTGCAGCACCCAAAAGGCTTGTCCTCAGGAATAGGAAAGTCACGATCATACTCAGAGTCAGTCTCATCAGAGTCTGACTCGTCGCTGCTTTGAGACAAAAAGTTTTTTTCAGATTCCTCGCGACGTTTATTTACCATCATGAGATAATTTTGGTCATGATGCGTTTTGTTCCAACAGGATGTAATGCACATGTAGGCCGTCCGCGTTGTCACCCAATACCTCATCCCTGGCGAAACAGCTTCCCACTGGAAAATGTACCTGATTTTGCTGCCAAAATTAAATTCTCTCCAAATTTGATTGTAGAAGTATGTCCAGTCTATGGCGGTCAAAAGCAGGTAGGCGCATTCGGATGTATAGTCTTCGTAAGAATCCAAAACGTAGAGTTTCACAGTCTGCAATGTCGTGTCAAACACAAATCTACCCACACAACCATCAGACACTGGGAAATCTTGTTTCACAAAATCTTCATCTTCACGGTCAATCTTCATCAGATGGAGCGCGTCTTCGTCCGTTTCAACAGAACTTCTTGGCAGTGTTACAGACATCGCTCTTCTTTCAGGAGTGAATGGAGCAGAGGAGGCTGTTGTAACGATGTAGAAAACAATGTAGAAACCTTATTTAAATAACAAATTCTGAATGTAGGTGGGCCAAACAACCGAGGAAAGTAACGCCTTCAACGACGTGCGCTTTAACGCATGATATTATCTCTTAAATTATTAGATCATTTATAATAATACTAGTTTGTGAGAACCTCTGATAGTTTTAATTTTTTTTTTATCAATTTTCTAAAAAGAAAAGACGGAAATAATGATCAAGAAACGGTCTCGTGTCTTATATAAACTAGGATAGTGTTAATAATATAACATAAATGTCTCGAATGAAGATGACTTGTTGAAATGATATTTTATTAAATCAAGCAAATTCACAGAAATATGGACGAAGAGCCTGCTAACATGACAGCAAAAAACTAGGAAGCAAAGCTTAAGGCCTAACAATTACCGTTAGATGGGGAAAATACAACAAGAGCGGTGAAACTGCAGTAAAGAAATTCAAACAGAAAGAATGCGCAATGTCATGGAATTGGAAAGTCATGATCGTGACTTTCCTATTCCTGAGGACAACCCTTTTGGGTGCTGCAAAACGAATCTATATTTCGATCGGAGCGACGTGCCTCTGTTAAACACAATTTTTTCAACGACAGACGAACTGTTTCAGTCAAGTTAAATGATCAGTCTGTGTACAAGAAGCTTCCCGATTTACCATACAATACCGTTACTCGAAACAATTTGCCGGCGTCTTAAAAATCCTAATAAGTGATCGAGTTACCTCGTAATCATTAACCAAAATATCTTTCTGTGAGAACTATTTCTCTTTGACCAAACCACACCTCGCAGCCCCACCTTTACCGCTTTTGAGTGCATCACCCCCATCTCAACACCCAACCAACAGCCGACACGTGGAAACAAGACCTCAACAATTTATGTCGCTCAAATGTACAATAGACCCGTCACTACTTGCGTACGGCTACGCTACATCCCCTGTGAGCAAAGAGCTGCTGTTCCGGATAAACTCTGCAGTTATCGCATACTTTCCTAGATCTGTGAAGAATACCGACAGCGCGGACGATGGAACTACCGCGACATCTTGCAGATCAAAACATTATCTAAATGGACCGACAGAATCAGCTTCAACAATCCAGTGTGTCTGAGCCTGAACCACTCTGCAGTTTTTCAATTAATAACGCTTCGGCGGATCTGAACCATAAACCGGAAACTGAAATTCCACTGGACCGTCGTGGATTAAAACAGACGATCCACATTCTAGGAAACGGCGACAACGCTCTATATCGATTAGGAGACAAAGTTTATCTCTTGGAAAGAATCGAGTTCTGAAAAGGATGTCCGACGCCGCGCAAAAGTGACTCTGGAGCCGCTGCTGATGAGCAACTGGAGTGCGACTGCGGCGTGGGAAAAGCGTGTCCTGTACAAGGCGTTATAGACTCTACGTTTAAACCGCATTACCGAGGACAAATGATCGGTCTGATGACCATGGTCATTGAGCACGCGCGCGATCCGAATCATGATTCTACGGGGGATACCAAGCGTGTCAAAAATCTCAAGAACGAAATGAAAATTGTAAGAGGTCTGACCGATTCATGGCCTGATTTGACGAGCATGTTTATTATCGGCAGAGACTCAATTTGCATAACCACCAGAAAAATTCTGGATGTTATGTCTGAATGTGAGGATGAGATGGACATTAACGAGGTTCTTTGTCTGTGTACGTATGTAACAGATTTATGTACGTCGCTGATCTCAAAAAATTTTGAATCCATGATGTGTGACATTGTCGGATTGTTGGTTGATTTTATATTAGCCCGAAACATGTTGTGTTGCAGAAATTTTATTTTCTGGCTAGACTGCCTGTAATGCCATTACTATTATTTGTTTGTAACGGCAACTTGATCATTTTCTTCACTACTTCATTGTATATTCAACAATATACTGTTAAAAATAAAACCACTCTTTATACTTTTCTCCAAGTTCAATTTTTTTATTTTAATGATTCTGTATATGCTTTTATCCGAAGCGACTTACAAATGATCAATTTTACAAATATATTTTTCAAATCAATTTTCTAAAAAGAAAAGACGGAAATAATAATCGAGAAACGGTCTTGTATCTTATATAAACTAGGATAGTGTTAATAATATAACGTAAATGTCTCGAAGACGACGGGTTGAAGTGATATTTTATTAAATCAAGCAAATTCACAGAAATATGGACGAAGAGCCTGCTAACATGACAGCAAAAAACTAGGAAGCAAAGCTTAAGGCCTAACAATTACCGTTAGATGGGGAAAATACAACAAGAGCGGTGAAACTGCAGTAAAGAAATTCAAACAGAAAGAATGCGCAATGTCATGGAATTGTTCTGGTTTCAAAGCGTAACCCTATGAAAAATTTTGCGGTTTATATCTAACAATGGTGTGGCAAGGCCTAGCGTTTTCAAGTCATGTTTAGAGACGCGGACAAAGAAAATAGTATTTCCGCACCACCTTCAACTTGCAATGCGTAACTTTATGTGCTCTAAATGAAATAGATGTAACAGTGAAATAGTAAGATTGAGGCCTTGTGTCTCGCGACCGCTTTGTAGACGGACCAGAAAAAGCTCTGAAGTACAAAAAGTATGAGCGCAATTGTCTGTATTCATATGTCAATATTCTTAGTGCTTTGGTCTCTTGAGTTACATAGGGTGAGCAAAAATTCCTTTATTTTGTGTCTGTAGCCTTTTCAAGAGCGCGGAACTTTTAACAACCTCAGACTTTACTGAATGTGTGGTTTTCAGAGCAATGGTTAGGTATGTTTCAGATGTAATAGTTGTATGTGTAAAACAGCAAGATTTGTTTTTTTGTGTTGACGGTTTATCTTATGGATATGGAAATGGGTAATTGTCTTAAAAAGAAATACCGACTTAGTCAATCGCTCTCAAGTAGAGTGTAATTTTCTTAATTTTCATTTATTTGTATAAACGCTGAATGCTGACCGCTCTTAGAGAGAGAAGGCCTCACCTAATGACATATACAGTCCAGCAAACAAAATGTGTACAGCGTCATTCATAACACTAACCCTAAGTAAAATGACAGTCACAATAGATCAAGAGGAGGTTTTCTGTATTCTGTATGCATTATGACCCTTTTTTTAAATGATGTGTACACTTTCTGAGAAACTAGACCTCTAGAAAATTTAGAACTGTGTCCCCATAGAACTTGTTTGGACATTCTCTTTGGGTCTGTATATGGGGAAAGCATGGACAATAAGGTTTATTCTATATCTATGTAAGTACATAATAATAATAATAATAATAATAATAATAATAATAATAATAATAGATGATGATCAGAATCAGAATCAGAATCAGAATGAGATCAGAATCAGAATGAGCTTTATTGGCCAGGTATGCTTACACATACGAGGAATTTGTTTTTGTGACAGAAGCTCTACAGTGCAACAGAAAGACAGCAACAGGACAGGACCCAGATAATAAGAGAATAATATACAAATAGGCAATGTACAAATAGCAAAAACACAATATATAATATAGACAATTATGGTGTACAGGTCTAATATGTGCAAATCTGAAATGAAAAAAATAAGTATGTGTGTTGAATAAATAATTTATAATAGTGTTGTGTGTTCCACTTTTAATGTCAAGTGTTCATGAGATGGATTGCCTGAGGGAAGAAACTGTTCCTGTGCCTGGTCGTTCTGGTGCTCAGAGCTCTGTAGCGTCGACCAGACGGTAACAGTTCAAAGAGGGAGTGTGCTGGATGTGAGGGGTCCAGAGTGATTTTGCCAGCCCTTTTGTTCACTCTGGATGAGTACAGTTCTTGGAGAGTGGGGAGGGTTGTACCAATGATTCGCTCAGCAGTCCGGACTACCCTCTGTAGTCTTCTGAGGTCAGATTTGGTAGCTGAGCTGAACCAGACAGTTATTGAAGTGCAGAGGACGGATTCAATGATGGCGGAGTAGAACTGATTCAGCAAGTCCTGTGGCAGGTTGAACTTCCTCAGCTGGCGAAGGAAGTACAACCTCTGCTGGGCCTTTTTCACAATGGAGTCTATGTGATTGTCCCACTTCAGGTCCTGGGAGATGGTAGTGCCCAGGAATCTGAATGACTCCACTGCAGTCACAGTGCTGTTCATGATGGTGAGTGGGGGGAGTGCAGAGGGGTTCCTCCTGAAGTCCACGATCATCTCTACAGTTTTGAGCGTGTTGAGCTCCAGGTTGTTAAGACTGGACCAGACAGCCAGCTCCTTAACCTCCTGTCTGTAGGCAGACTCGTCACCGTCCTGGATGAGGCCGATCAGTGTGGTGTCGTCTGCAAACTTCAGGAGCTTGACAGAGGGGTCTTTAGATGTGCAGTCGTTGGTGTACAGGGAGAAGAGCAGTGGGGAGAGAACACAGCCCTGAGGAGCTCCAGTGCTGATGGTGCGGGTGCTGGATGTGTATTTTCCCAGCCTCACTAGCTGCTGCCTGTCTGTCAGGAAGCTGTAGATCCACTGACAGACGGAGGTGGGGACGGAGAGCTGAGTTAGTTTGTTCTGAAGGGTGTCCGGGATGATGGTGTTAAAAGCGGAGCTGAAGTCTACCAACAGGATCCTCACATAAGTCCCTGGTCTGTCCAGATGCTGCAGGATGAAGTGCAGTCCCATGTTGACTGCATCATCCACAGACCTGTTTGCTCTGTAGGCAAACTGCAGGGGGTCCAGTAAGGGTCCAGTGGAGGACTTCAGATAAGCCAAAACCAGTCTTTCAAATGACTTCATGACCACAGATGTTAGAGCCACAGGTCTGTAGTCATTAAGTCCAGTAATTTTGGGTTTCTTTGGGACGGGGATGATGGTGGAGCGTTTGAAGCATGAGGGGACTTCGCACAGCTCCAGAGATCTGTTGAAGATCTGTGTGAAGATGGGGGCCAGCTGGTCAGCACAGATTTTTAGGCAGGCTGGTGACACACCGTCTGGGCCTGGTGCTTTCCTCCTTTTGTTCTTCCTGAAGACCTGGCGCACCTCATCTTCGCTGATCTGAATTGCAGGTGTGGGGGAGAGGGGGGTTGCTGGAGGTGTTGATGGTTGTGTGGAGAGGTGTTCAGGGCGGGTGTGGGGTGTTTTTTCAAACCTACAATAGAACTCGTTCAGACCGTCTGCCAGGTGTTGATTCTCCAGAGTGCTGGGGGATGGTGACTTGTAACTGGTGACATCTTTCATACCTTTCCACACTGAAGCAGAATCACTGGAAGAGAATTTTTTCCTTAGCTTGCCGGAATAATTGCTCTTTGCCACTCTGATCTCCTTTTCCAGTGTGTATTTGGCCTGTTTATACAAGACTTTATCCCCCTTTCTGTAAGCATCTTCTTTGGCCTGACGGAGCTGTCTGAGTTTTGCAGTGAACCATGGTTTGTCGTTGTTGTAAGTTAGATGAGTATTGGTAGGAATGCACACATCCTCACAGAAACTGATGTAAGATGTTACAGTCTCTGTGAGCTCATCCAGATCATTTGCGGCAGCTTCAAAAACAGTCCAATCAGTAAGGTCGAAACAGGCTTGTAAAACCCACTCTGTTTCATTAGTCCATCTTTTAACAGTTCTTAATACAGGTTTTCCAGATTTGAGTTTCTGCCTGTAGGTCGGTATAAGATGAACCAAACAGTGATCAGAGAGTCCTAAAGCTGCTCGTGGAACAGAGTGATATGCGTCCTTTATCGCTGTGTAGCAGTGATCCAATATATTACTGTCTCTGGTGGGACATGTAACATGCTGTCTGTATTTTGGCAGTTCACGGGAGAGATTTGCTTTATTAAAGTCCCCGAGAATGATTAAAACAGAGTCCGGGTGTTGTTGCTCAGTCTCTGTGATCATATCAGCGAGTTTCTGTAAAGCGGAGCTCACGTGCGCTTGCGGAGGAATGTAAACACTCACGAGAATGAACGAGCAAAACTCCCGCGGCGAGTAGAAAGGCTTACAGTTAATGAAGAGCGTTTCTAGATCTGAACAGCACATCTTCTTTAACACAGTTACATCTGTACACCACCTCTCATTGATGTAAAAGCACGTCCCGCCGCCGCGTGATTTCCCCGTTGATTCTGCCTCACGATCTGCTCTGATCAGCTGAAAGCTCGGAAGATGTAACGCGCTGTCCGGAATGGCGTCGTTCAGCCAGGTTTCCGTGAAACACAGAGCAGCAGAGTTTGAAAAGTCCCTGTTTGTCCGGGAGAGCAGAAGGAGTTCGTCCGTTTTGTTGGGTAGAGAGCGGAGATTCGCCAGATGGATGCTAGGCAACGCCGTTCTGAATCCACGCTGTCTGAGCTTCACGAGCGCGCCGGCTCGCTTCCCCCGTCTGCGCGTCCTGAAGCGTTTGACCAGAGCTACGGCTCCACCAACAACAATGTCCAGCAAAACGTCCGAATAATCAAAAACCGGTAAAAGATTCTGTGGTGTGTTCTGCCGAATGTTCAACAGATCATCCCTAGTAAAACTGATGGTGTTTGAGAAACAAAAAACAGGAAAAACGAACAAAAACAGTACAAACACTGAAGAGCAAAGCACAGTAGCTGCCATCTGCGGCGCCATCTTGAGTCATCAAAATGATGATGATGATGATAATAACCTAAGAGAATGGTAAGTTGAGAGAAGCTTAGCTGATACAACTCTTTAATTTTGTGTTGGATGGTGAAAAAAAAATCCACATTCTGTGCATCTAAAGTATTAGAAAGACACGAAACCATGGTACTTAATTATCTGTAGATAATTACACTGTACTGTGTGTTTGTGTGTGAGAGAGAGAGAGAGAGCTTCTGCATCTGTAAAATAACAGAGACCGTGAGAAAGTATTAGAGGTATGTGATGTTTAGACCATAAAAACAAGATTCCATATGTGAAAACATCGTACATAAACAGTTTCTGAAATTCTATAAGGTTTAAGGCCGGACTGTGTCACGGATAGAATAGCAACATGTGTAAAAACACATAAAACTGATAAATTGCGACTGCTTGTTCCTGTGTAAGCTTAGGACCTCTAAATTGTTGTTAGCATGTCTAATTAGAAATATTTATTTTGTTACGGATAGAACTAAAACAGATGTACAAACTCCTAGCTCTGTTATTTTTACAAACTTCTTAAAACAAAGCATGACATTACGCTGACAAAGTCCACGGCTCTTGGGTTTCATCTGTATAAACAGACCAAATTGCCTAGGGTCTCCGGATCGAATTTCTGAAAGATAGTCACGAGCCTTGTCTAGCAGCACACTGTGAAATAAACACACCCAGCATTAAATTCAATGAGTAAAGACTGATTATTATTTAAAATGGAGGCAATTTTAGCTATGTAATTAAAAAGCATTTTGAAGTCCGGACGGGGTCCGATACGTGATCAAAACGAGCTCTTCATGGCCGCATTAACCACTGAACCATTGTGCTGCGATATTGTCAGCGAAATGTCAAGTCACCTTTATTTATATAGCGCTTTTAACAATACAGATTGTGTCAAAGCACTTAACAGTATCAAATTGGAGGACAGAGTGTCAGTAATGTATAATAATAAGATTAAACACTCAATTTTCAGTTAAAGGCATTTCATTATTGAATTCAGAGATGTCATTGTCTAGCTCAGTTTAGTTTAAATAGTATCTATGAAATAAAATTGACGTTAATCGTAAAAAATTAAGTGTCCCCAACTGAGCAAGCCAGAGGCGACAGCGGCAAGGAACCAAAACTCCCTCTGTGACAGAATGGAGAAAAAAACCTTGGGAGAAACCAGTCTCAGTCGGGGGGCCAGTTCTCCTCTGGCCAGGATGTTATTATTTATTTTTTTACTTATTGTTTTAATTAAATTTTAAATGTATAAATGTATTATTTCTATTTTTATATTGTTGCAATTTCTAACAATAATAGTATTATGTAGTTAGGTATTTTCTTATATTTATAGTTATTTTGTTTAATTTTAAGTTTTATTGTATTTAAGTCGAGGCCTTCACTGGGGATATGTCCCCGGGGCTCATCCAGGTGTCCGGCCTCCGCTGACGATCAGGGTCGCAGACATCATCTCCCGGCGCCGATCCACCATCTGATCCGGACACGGACTGAGAAACAGAATAATAAAGAAACAGACAAATATTAACGTAGATGCCATTCTTCTTACGATGTAACGAGTACATTGTGTGTTATGAGGAGTGTTCCCGGTTCCGGTTGATCTAATTAATGCAGCCTAACAATCCTTTAACGGATTTGAATAATAGAAGTGTATTAGTGTGTTATGTGTAAGCCAAGTTAAAGAAATGTGTCTTTAATCTAGATTTAAACTGACAGAGTGTCTGCCTCCCGAACAGTGTTAGGTAGATTGTTCCAGAGTTTGGGCGCTAAATAGAAAAAGGATCCGCCGCCCGCAGTCGATTTTGATATTCTAGGTATTATCAAATGGCCAGAGTTTTGAGAACACAGCAGACGTGGAGGACTATAATGGGATAAGAGCTCGCTCAAGTACTGAGGAACTAAGCCATTCAGGGCTTTATAAGTAATTAACAAGATTTTAAAATCTATCCGATGTTTGATAGGGAGCCAGTGCAGTGTTGACAGAACCGGGCTAATATGGTCATACTTCCTGGTTCTAGTAAGGACTCTAGCTGCTGCATTTTGGACCAACTGTAGTTTATTGATCAAGCGTGCAGAACAACCACCCAGTAAAGCATTACAATAGTCTAACCTTGAGGTCATAAACGCATGAATTAGCATTTCTGCATTTGACGTTGAGAGCATAGGTCGCAATTTAGATATGTTTTTGAGATGGAAAAACGCAGTTTTACAGATACTAGAAACATGGCTTTCAAATGAAAGATTGCTATCAAACAGCACACCAAGGTTCCTAACTGATGAAGAAGAATTGACAGAGCAGCCGTCAAGTGTTAGATAGTGTTCTAGGTTATTACATGTGGGGTTTTTAGGTCCGATAATTAACATCTCTGTTTTTTCAGAATTTAGCAGTAAGAAGTTACTAGTCATCCAGTTTTTTATATCGACTATACATTCCGTTAGTTTCTCAATTTGGTGTGTTTCACTGGGCCGTGAAGAAATATAGAGCTGAGTATCATCAGCATAACAGTGAAAGCTAACACCATGTCTCCTGATAATATCTCCCAAGGGTAACATGTAAAGCGTGAAAAGTAACGGACCTAGTACTGAGCCTTGAGGTACTCCATACTGCACTTGTGATCGATATGATACCTCTTCATTTACTGCTACGAACTGATGGCGGTCAGATAAGTACGATTTGAACCATGCTAAGGCACTTCCACTAATGCCAACAAAGTTTTCTAGTCTATTCAAAAGAATGTTGTGGTCAATGGTGTCGAACGCAGCGCTAAGATCCAGTAGAACTAATAAAGAGATACAACCATGATCAGATGATAGAAGCAGGTCATTTGTAACTCTAATGAGAGCAGTCTCAGTACTATGATACGGTCTAAATCCTGACTGGAATTCCTCACAGATACCATTTTTCTCTAAGAAGAAATATAATTGTGAGGATACTACCTTTTCTAGTATCTTTGACAGAAAAGGGAGATTTGAGATCGGTCTGTAATTAACTAGATCTTTGGGGTCAAGTTGTGTTTTTTTAATGAAAGGCTTAATAACAGCCAATTTGAAGGTTTTGGGGACATATCCTAATGACAATGATGAATTAATAATAGCCAAAAGAGGATCTATGACTTCTGGAAGCAGCTCTTTTAGTAGTTTAGATGGAATAGGGTCTAACATACATGTTGTTGGTTTAGATGATTTAACAAGTTTATACAATTCTTCCTCTCCTATAATAGAGAATGAGTGGAATTGTTCCTCAGGGGATCTATAGTGCAATATCTGATGCGATACTGTAGCTGACGGCTGCATGGTTACAATTTTATCTCTGATAGTATCGATCTTGGAAGTAAAGTAGTTCATAAAGTCATTACAGCTGTGCTCTTGGGAAATGCCAACACCTGTTGATGCTTTATTTTTCGTTAAATTAGTGACTGTATTGAATAAATACTGGGGGTTATGTTTGTTTTCTTCTAGAAGAGACGAAAAGTAATCAGATCTAGCCGTTTTTAATGCTTTTCTGTAGGATAGGGTACTTTCCCGCCAAGCTATACGAAATACCTCTAGTTTTGTTTTCCTCCAGCTGTGCTCCATTTTCCGGGCTGCTCTCTTTAGGGTGCGAGTGTGCTCATTATACCACGGAGTCAAACTGTTTTCTTTGATCTTCCTTAAGCATAAAGGAGCAACTGTATCTAAAGTGCTAGAAAAGAGAGAGTCCATAGTTTCTGTTACATCATCAAGTTTTTCTGCGCTGTTGGATATGCTGAGGAATTGAGATAAATCAGGAAGATTACTTACAAAGCAGTCTTTTGTGGTAGAAGTGATGATTCTACCATACTTGTAACAAGGAGTAGAATTTACAGTTTTAGCTATATGGAGTTTACACAAGACTAGATAATGATCTGAGATATCATCGCTTTGCTGCAGAATTTCAACACCACTAACATCAATTCCATGTGACAGTATTAAATCTAGAGTATGATTTCGACAATGAGTAGGTCCTGAAACATGTTGTCTAACCCCAATAGAGTTCAGAATGTCTATGAATGCTGATCCTAATGCATCTTTTTCATTATCGACATGGATATTAAAATCACCAACAATTAAGACTTTATCTGCAGCCAGTACTAACTCAGATAGAAAATCAGAAAATTCTTTAATAAAGTCTGTGTGGTGCCCTGGTGGCCTGTACACAGTAGCCAATACAAACGTCACAGGGGATTTATCACTAACACGTGTTTCTCTAGATAATGTTATACGCAGCACCATAACTTCAAACGAGTTATACTTAAAGCCTGCCCTCTGAGAAATACTGAGAATATTGCTATAAATTGTAGCAACACCTCCCCCTTTACCTTTTGGACGTGGCTCATTTTTAGAGCAGTAATTTTGGGGGGTAGACTCATTTAAAGTAATGTATTCATCTGGTTTTAGCCATGTTTCTGTCAAACAAAGCATATCTAGCTTATGGTCAGTGATCATATCATTTACAAATAGTGCTTTTGTAGAAAGGGTCCGGATATTCAGTAAGCCAAGTTTTATCAATTGTTTCTCTGTATTGTAAACATTTTTTATTTGTTGAACATCAATTAAATTGTTACTATTACTTTGGTTTGGACGTTTTCTGTATTTTCTAGTACGGGGAACAGACACAGTCTCTATAATGTGATATCTAGGTGAAGGAGTCTCTATGTGCTGAGAATTAACTGACTTCTGTGATGTGAGGCGGCTAGCAGACGGTCGGTTTAGCCAGTCTGTCTGCTCCCTGACCTGGGCCCTAGTTAGTCAAGTACAAACTCTAAGACTATGTGCCATATTTCTAGAGAGAAGAGCGGCACCACCCCAGGAGGGATGAACACCATCTCTTTTCAACAGGTCAGGTCTGCCCCAAAAACTCTTCCAATTGTCTATGAAACTTACGTTATTCTGCGGGCACCACTTAGACATCCAGCCATTGAGTGACGACAGTCTGCTATGAATCTCATCGCCACGGTAAGCAGGGAGGGGACCAGAGCATATTACAGTGTCTGACATTGTACTTGCAAGTTCACACACCTCTTTAACATTATTTTTAGTGATCTCCGACTGGCGAAGTCGAACATCATTAGCGCCGACGTGGATAACAATCTTACTGAATTTACGTTTAGCATTAGCCAGCACTTTTAAATTTGCCAAGATGTCAGGCGCTCTGGCTCCCGGTAAACATTGGACTATGGTGGCTGGTGTCTCAATTTTCACGTTCCGTACAATAGAATCGCCAATTACTAGAGCACTTTCATCAGGTTTCTCAGTGGGTGCGTCACCGAGTGGGGAGAACCTGTTTGATGTTCTGATCGGAACGGAAGAGCGGTGTTTTGACCCACGACTATGCCGCCTCACAGTCACCCAGTTGCCCTGCTGCACGGGCACAACCGGAACCGAACAATGTACAGGAGTCCCTGAGCTAGTCGCATCCAAAGCAGTATCTACAGCCCTCACATTCTTACTATCCTCAACTAAAGTTTGGATGCGTGTCTCTAGTTCTAAAATCTTCTCTGTCAGCCTAACTATTTCCCTGCATTTATCACATGTGAATCCCTCGTCGCCAACAGAGAGAGATAAACTGTACATGTGGCATGAAGTGCAAACAACAAGAGAAGGAGAAGCCATTACTCACCTTGATTGATGAATGATACCAACTTAACTTACCACTTACCACTGTTGTTTGATGAACTTGTGAAAAACGGAGCGAGAGAGAAATAAAAACGGAGCGAGAAAAAAGAAAACAATAATAGGCACGAATAGAAACGTGAATGGAACCGCGAGTAACAAGCTAACCGGCTAACGCGCTGCACGCGCGGTTTTAAAAGCGAACGATCAAATTAGTTAGATTAGTTTGATAGATAATACCAGAAATATGGTGGGAGTTAAGTTATATATTATCACTTTAAACAACAGAGAGTGAAAGTAAGGTAAAGATTCAATAAAAAAGCGGAGCAACAATCGCAAACCTCTCAGCAGCACAACAGACAGGAACAGACTGAAGCAATCTGAATAATCTTAAATCTGAAATCTGAATAATCTGAAATGTTACTAGATTTATTTTTTATAACATACAGAAAACCTTTGCATGTTTTATCACACTGTGTGGTGGAAAACAATTTTGAAGATGATGAATAAAATAAGAAACTTTTAAACAATGGTTTGATGTGAAATGTTAAAACAAGAATCACCGGACGATGGTTGTATAGGGATTCTGTTCATTTAAACATTAAAGTAAGGTTATAGATCTCATTTAAAATGCTTGCAAAGTTTATCAGTTTTCTCTCTCACAACGGCCCAGTGCCACCCCTCCATCCTTTCACACCCACAAGTTGGTGCGAAAAAGCACTTAGAGAGAGAGGGAGAGAGGCAAAGACAGAAATAGTTTAAACATGACCATTTTGTAAACTTTTCATTTGAGACCAACTGGAATAACACGAAGACGTGTATTCTCTATTCCCCGCAAAGAATGTAAGCCAATTTATATTTTTAACCATTTTATTCGTTAAGCTAAACATTTTTTATCCCTTCTCATTGATAATGTTACCTATTCTATTTAAATTCTTTTTATACAACCCACAGAATATATGTGCGAGCTCAGCTGTCTTAAAACTGAGCTCTTAATTTCCTTTACTTTTTTAATATTGCTAGTTCATTATTGTTTTTCTCACATTCCCATAGAGAAAGAGAGAGAGAGAGGGAGAGGGAGCGCACCTTGGAACGCAACCTGACACTCGCACCTCAGATGGGAGGGGGCGTGCGCCACAGATGCTCCTATGAGGAAAATTCAAAAACGCACCATAAAAAAATCTTCAAAAACATTGGTTTTCCACCGGACGACAATATATCTCACCCCAGATGACATGGGAGTTTCACGCTTGCCCGATTTCCACATCTGAAACTTATGAGATCAAAGGTCACATATGGATATTATTATTATTAATAATAATATTATGAGGTCACAAAGGTCAAAGCCATAAATCATTGTTGACATTTTCTGGCGGTTAGGGACTACTGCTATTTCAACAGTCAAGCATTTTTCACTCACAATGGACATGTGGTCGAGCATAAAAATGACACCTTACATGTCACTGACTTTCCATTTTATTGACACGGAATGGAAACTGGTGTCAAAATGCCTCCAAACAAGTTTTTTGCCAGAGGACCACACTGCCGCTAACTTGCCCGATGCTTTGCAGAAGGCTCTGCATGACTGGGGATTAGAAGACAATAAAGTGTCTTGCGTCATGACGGACAGTGGAAGCAACATTAAAGCGGCTGTTCGTAATTTAGGCTGGCCCTGGTTAAGCTGCTTTGGGCACAACCTGAACCTAGCTGTGTCCAACACTATTGAGAAGATGGAGAAAGGCCGCTCAGACCGTGCCCTAGCGGTTTGTCTTACAATAAATGGCATGTTCTCTCACAGCTGGAGAAGGAAAAGGGAGCTGCAGAAAGCCCAAGTTGAGCTTGGCCTCCCCGAATACTCTATGGTGACAGTAAGTTTATTATTAGTTAAAAAAAAAAAAAATGTAAATAAAGTAGGCTATAATAGAATCATACAATTATAAAGCACTAAAAGCTAGTTTGCTTTAAAAATGTCAATATTTAAAAATACATCAGAAAACCAAATGTTTTTGATATGCTTTGTAGAACAGCTTAAAGAGAAAGTTTGATATTTTTTCGTTCTTGAAACATTTAAATGATTTAAGATAATTTAGCCTATAAATCCTAAACAAAATAAATGTATGATGCCTTTTAACTTCGATGTATGAATAGAATTTAGGCTAGGCCTATAATAGCATATATTATGCAGTTTTCTTAATTAGTATTAGTAATAATAATAATAATAATAATAATAATAATAATAATAATAATGTATTTATTTTCTCCCTGAGGACTGTGCAACTCGCTGGGGTTCCAAGCAGAAAATGATTGATAGGATGCTAGAGCAAAGGACGGCCATCAATCGAGTTCTTGCTGATGACCGTAAAGCCAATGTGAGCATCACATGGCAAGACTAGGATGTGTTGCAATCGTTGAACAAAGCGCTGAAGCCAGTGAGTGAGTTCACCGACGTTTTGTCCAGCCAGAATTATATAACTGCGTCATCTCTTCTCCCTGTGCTGCGTATCATTAAAGAGGACACATTGGCCCCATCGGATGAGGATGGACAACTGACAACCAAGCTGAAAGCCGGCATCATTTCAATCTTAGACAAAAAATATGGAGCTTTGCCAGAAGCAAGCCGGCAGCTTATGCGCAAGGCAACATTCCTGGACCCGCACTACCGGGGTGACTACGACCCGAATGTTGAGGAGACCAAGAAGATGATAGAGGAAGAAGCAGTCATCCTCTGTAGGAGAGCTCAGTCAGCGCAGCCCATGAGAGAGGGAGAAGAAAATGAGGAAGCCGCCGTCGAGCCGCAGGTCAAAAAAAAAAAAAAAAAAAAAAAAACTTTAGCTAGTTTATTAAAAAAAAAATAAAAAAAGGCAGGCACTGCTACAGCAAATCTGACCATTCCAGAAAAGGTGGTGACAGAAATCGCCACCTATGCTCAGGAGTCCCCCATCAACACAGAGCAGGATCCTCTCGTTTGGTGGAAAGATAATGAAAATCGGTTCCCCCTCTTGGCAAAGGTAGCAAAAAAATATTTTTGCGTGTGTGCGACAAGCTGCTCATCCGAGAGGGTGTTTAGTATGATGGGAAACATAGTCACCCCCACAAGATCCCATCTTAAGCCAGAGATGGTCAACATGTTGGGTTTCCTGGTGTGGCAATATGTGGTCAGGTAGGAGAAGTTACCAATAATAAGAGAAATCCTATAAAATCGACTACGCCACCTGGAATACACCAGGACAGAACAGACACATATAAGGGCACACAGGTTCGTTGCCAAAGGCAGGGTGAGCATAAAAATATAGACAATATCAGCAAAAATCACTTTATTCAAACACACAATTAATAAAAACACAATGTCACACAAGGTCTCAAATCACATCACAAACACAATACAAGTAACATACAAAATAATTAAATAAAAATAACAAAATCAAGAGGTAAAGAGGGAGGTGGCCAACAGAGACCCTCAACTTTCTACCCCACACTCAATACCCATGACACACATTCTTGTGAAAAAGGCAAAATGTTAAGCACAGCACTCCATGTGGACACACCAATACAGGGTACCATGGCCAACCCCTTCCACTTTAAAGACCTAAATCCACACACACACACACACAAACAAAACAATACAAAAGAACACAAAGATCAAGTCAAATTCAATAAATTTACACAAAACACCAAAGCACAAACACAAACAGCCACAGGCACGGAGGAGGGAAATAAAATGGTCAAGAAAAGCCAGATTACAAAACCTTAGCCTCCCAGCGAACTCACGCGCAAACCAGCGCAATCCGGTGCCAGTGCGTCAAACAGAAATAAAACAAACCAAATAACAAAACAGACCCAGGTGAGTTCCAGACAAAATTGTTGAAACTATAACAAAGACAAAACAGAGCAGCAGTGCAGTCAGTTACTTGTGGTTCATTTGGCTTCAATGAAGATCATTGGAAACCCCTGGACGTGCAATCAAACCTGCCAAACATTTGAACAGAAAAGTTACTCATAAAAATGGTTAAAAACAAACAATAAACTCCATACATACCAAGAAAATGGTACAGTGCTGCAATATACATGGTCGCTCACCATGCAGGATTACAGCTACTTGCAAGCCCATGACTAAAAACAAACAAGGTAATAAGCCTCTCCATTGAACAGGCAAAAGGCCTCTTTAAAACAGGGACTAACCTGAGAACTGACCAACAGCCAGCACCCATGACAGACAGGAGGATAACCCAACTGCTAGCACTCATGCAACGCGCCACATGTCACAAAGGGGCGGTACCAAGGATGATGCATCCATAGCAGCCAAACACTTCCCTCTTTTATAAATTCACCACACAGGCACTAATAGGCTCATGAAACTTACACAACTAACCAATCACAATGAAGTACAAACACTGATTGGTTCACCTGTTTGGATGACGCCAGCCAATCATACCGGGGCTAAACCTCACTCTGCTACACTGGCAAAGAACATGTAAACTGCAAGCAAGCCAATTTATAGTTTTATTTATTTTTTTTTTTATTTTGAAAAGACTGCTGACTTGCCATTTATGTAAGGTGATTTTGGAAGGTTTTTTTTTTTTTTTAACATTCGTTTCTTTCTTATTTGGTTTTACCTTATTTAAATTTTTAAAATTTATTTAGACCCATTTTATTTCCTTATTCGTTTTAAAAACGTTCTACGTGATAAACGTTCTATGCTTATTATTTACTTTGTTCCACACCACAGTTTGCTGATTTTCCGGGGTTTTTTCAGCCTATAGCATGGTGTATTTTTATTTGTTATATTAATAAAAGTTCTATGTTTAATATAAGTGAGTTTGTATTTTTTCCTGTATTGTTCTTTATTCAAGCATTGACGCCGAATTGGCAAGTGCCGCTAATTCGAAAGTGAAAGTAAAATGGCATGGGCATTTATAGGCTATTTAAAATCGAATGAAAGCATGGAGAAGAGGGAAACTCCAACGAACATCCACCCCCCCACAGTGATACCGGTATTACCATGTTGTCACATATCGATAAACCGGTGGGAAAATTTCCTCACCGTCACAACCCTACTAACAATGAACAATTTTTATACAGTATTTTTTAAAAATTTGTTAATGTTAGTTAATAAAAATGTTAATCTTCGTTCATGGTACATTAACTAATGTTAACAGATGCAACTTTACATTTTAATTAATAAGCAAATTTTGAACTTAAAGGGGACCTATTATGCCCCTTTTTACAAGATGTAAAATAACTCTCTGATGTCCCCAGAGCATATATGTTACGTTAGATAATTTTTTTATTGCTTGTTAAAATTGCCACTTTTAGGGTTTCATGTTCTAAAGGTATGTTGCTTTAAATGCTAATGAGCTGGTGCTCCCGGAGAAGAGGGCGGAGCTTCAAGAGCGCAAGCTCAGGCATTAGCAGTGCTAGCCTTTGCAAATAAACATTCCACTATTAGTACAAGCCTGTTATCTTTACAGAAAACACTCTGTTTCAAAGTCAGTTATCTGATTGTACTGTGCATAATAAATTCGTGTTTATGAATTACACAGAAGGTGAGCAGGGCACGATTAAAAATAACAACATAGCTGGTCTCATGCTGTCACAGACTTTATAAGTCCCACTTCTGATTATGAGCTCGACAGCTTCAAGCGATCGACTCACATTGCTATCATATGCAACTTTTAACTACCACATTCCTGTTTACGGTCATTCATGAAGGCAGCACCAGTGAAGACAGACAGAGACAATGGTAGCTTTAGCATCATTAGCCTTACAGAATGCCAAGAAGCTCTTTCAGAAGGGCAATTTGGAAACAAACGCGTTCGTGCACGAAGTGTTGGTATTGATTCCTAAACATATAGAGGATTTTACAGATTTTCTCCGGGATATTTCCTTTGAAAATGAAATTTAACCACAGTGTCCTTGGCTCAGATAGGGGGAGTTTATGGCGACTCCTATGTTTATTAGTGCATCACAAAACACAATGCTTGTAATGCCTCTTTGGCGCTAACATTGTATATCTCCAGTAATGGCGGACTGCAGTTTCTCATTCAAGGCTGTGTTTATGCTAACAGGGCAGAGAGCGTCACAAATGGGTGTGACTTTTTCCCCTCAGTGACGTGAACAGAGGGAGAATCTGAAACGGCTCATTTGGAGAGACCGTTCATGATTTATTGGTTTTATAAAAAAAAAAGGCTGGTTGTTTTCACAAACTGAGGCCACACAACTGTGTTCAAACACCTTATAAAAGTGATTTTTGCATAATAGGTCCCCTTTAAAACAAAAACAATGCAAAAAAAAATAAATAAATAAAAGTAAAAATCTGTAAGCCCCCAAAAGGTTTTTTTTCATGTTCTAAAGGTTGTAGTATAAAATACTGATGTACTGTATCCACAGTAAGGTAGGTATTAGCAAAATTTCACCTATAGTAAGTCAGTCTAGTCACTAGGAACATACTACAACCTTTGGAACATAAAAAAGTTTGTTTTTTTTAGGTGAATTACAATAATTTTTTAAGAATAATAATATACTATATGCACAGTAAGGAGGATATTGGGAAAATTTCAACTGTAGTAAGTCGGTCTGGTCAGTAGGAATTTTCTCCAACATTTGGAACACGAAAAACCCCATTTTGGTGAATTACTGTAATTTTTTTCTTAAAAAAATATTTGTGTAGTGCACATAGCTACTTAGGGAAAGTATTGTCAAAGGCAAGATATTGCCAATATATATTTAGTCAGTTTGCCCTCTAGGCATTTACTGCAAACATTAATTTGAATGAATTATTGGACTTCGTTTTGTACTGTGAGGTAAATTTGCTGACGGTCCCTGAAGCCGCCTTCCGCGAAAATGCGGCAAATATCAAACCTAAAACTAACTTTACCGCGCTTGGTTTTCTATGGGAGAAAAAACAATGGTTTGGTGAAACTTTGTGGGTTGTGAGCTCATATTCTGGGCTCATCTGCTTTACTTTACATAGTTTATTTTATTAATTAGATGTCAAATTTGATCATTTATTATCACTGTCTTGAGGCAATAAACCACGTTAAGTATTTTCTTTATGGGAAACATGTTTAACGTGCAGTTTTGCGTGTTCCGTAACTTGCATTCTGGGATCGATCCATGAATTGATTTATCGCCACACCCTAGGTGTTTTCTCCGGCGGAACAGGCTGCACTCCAGACTATGCCCCACAGCACGTCGACACGTTAATTTTCTAAAATAAAAACTAGACACATTGTGCACTGAGGTAGGCCTCCTATTTATTTTTGTCTGTTAAAAAAAAAGAAGTGGTTCTTCAAAGCATAGTGTGTTTTCGTTTTGTCATCTTAATTTGTTAATTATTTAAGTGAAAAATATTTTGTGTAAGCCTATTTATTTTATTATTTTATATTATTTTAGTCTGTTTTTATTTGTTATTAGAAGCGCTGCAAATGCGTGATAATTTGACTGTGAATTCAGGTTCTGTTGTTGCTCTGTTGTTCTGTATCCTGCTGTTTGCACATGTTAAAATAAACCTGTGGAAAAAATATATATTTTTGTATTTTTTAAGTCACAGACACTTATACATTCTATTATTTATTTAATATTAATTTAATATTCTAATCTTATGTTCGGATAACGAGTGGTGGTTGTCAGTCGGGAAAATTAACGGAAATAAGCATCCCTATTGTCTCATATTTTAAAGCAGTCAATACAATTTGAGAAAGATCTCAATCAACAGTAACAGATTACAGTTACGTTTTTGTAATGAAATTATGTAATTCCATTACATATAACTAGATACTCTCCAACACTGATTCTGACTAACTTAAAACACCTCTGAATTGCCATTGCATTCATAAATTCATCAGATATGTCTGTGACTAAAAACATGTTGTAAATATAGCTTTAAGCAGCGATGATGGGCCCAAGGCATCAGCAAAATGGTGCACAGCGTTTCGTGATAAATCGCAGTGATACCGCACTCGCGATTAGGCAAAAGCTCAACAAGTCATGCGCATCTTGTCAGTGAAACACGGTTCTGTGATCAGTAGTAAATCTCCATCCAGGCCAGAGGGTACGGAAGTTCTAAGCGGCCATGCATTATTATTTTTTTCCTTATTGATTTCTCGATATAACGAGTTGTTTTCTCGTGATCACGACTTAATTTTCTCGTGATCTCGACATAACAAGAGTTGTTTTCTCGTGATCACGACTTATTTTTCTCGTGATCTCGATGTAACAAAAGTTGTTCTCTAAGTTACACAACTGCGCCAACAGGTGGCAGTATAGAACTACTGATGGGGAGTTGTATACTGTATATCCACTATACTGTACGCGTTTGGGACAGAGGACCTTATTCGTGATCGCTATAATTTGTGCAGTTCATTACTGACATTTAATTAACTTATAATTGTTGTTTTATGTTTTAATACATATGATCATTTTGCTTGAAATTGTATTTGTTATCATACGTATTACTGCTGCACGACTCATCACAGTTTCTCATTTACAACGACGTAGGCTTGTAATGTGCATCTTTCTTATTTTTAATTTTTGTCGTTAATGTATATTAATAAGACATGTGATTTACATATGTGTATAATTTAGTTCAATGATTATTATTAGTATTATTATATAGCCTATTATTATTATTTATTATTATATAGCCTAATTTTATTTCAAACGAGCGAGGAAAATAAAGTGAGTTGATTCCAAGCAGCTTAGATTTTTTGAATAAGCTCTTCTCTGCATTCTTCTGAAGGCTCTCCGCCTGCGCTGCAATGAATGCAATTTGTTCTTAGACCATTTAATGTTAATTACACAAATAAAATGTGTAGCGTAGCCTAACCCTGGACAAAATCAGCAGTGTTTGATTAGCCTATATTTATTTTATTGTAGACGTTATTTCTAAGTGAAGCAGCATTTGCTGAAATACAAGATACAGTATAGGCCTATTATCTGTCGATCATTTGCGCCTCAAAGGGGGCATTGTAAAACGCTTAACGTTGCTTAATGCGTTAAGAGAGTGTTTTTAAAAGACCAACTCATTAAACACATTATTAGTAAATTATAATATGTACAGACAAGCAGATGAGTCCAGGATGCGAACGCAACGCGTTTTTCTTATAACGGTTTTCTATGGGTAAAACGCTTGAAGCGTTAAACGCATTGCGTTCTTATTATGAGCTCATTTGCTTGTCTGTACAGAGAATGCTTTATTAATGATGTGTTTACTGAGTTTGGTCTTTTAAAAACACTACCTTAACGCATTAAGCCACGTTAAGTGTTGTACGTATATGCTATTCTATGGGAGGAAAATGATTAACGTGGAATTAAACGCATTGGTTCTTATTATGGGCTCATCTTCTTGTCTGTACATATAATCAATTACTAATAATGTGTATACTGAGTTTGGTTTTTTCAAAAAAAAAAAAAAAAAAAAAAAAAAATCAATTAACGCATTAAGCCAGGTTAAGCATTTTAGAATGTCCCCGTCAATGTTGCATTCGTTACTATAGCAATAGTAGAATCCCGATGCACTGTGTTTTAAAAATCGAACAATCAATGTTAAAAGAACCACTTTTATGTTGAAATCACGAGAAAATTAAGTCATGATCACGAGAAAATAATTCGTTATGTCGTGATCACGAGAAAACAAGAAAGAAAAAAAATTATAATAATGAACTTCCGAAGAGTGTGATCTCGCGTGGAAACGCCCTGCAGAAGAAATCCAGGAAATCCCTATAGTGGTAGCTGAATAAACATTCAACGTGACATTCAATGTAGGGCAGCTGTCTGTATGCAAGTAGTGTTTTGGGGACATAGTTTTTGCTTGCATATTTCTCTATTTAACACATTAATGATGCAAAGGAAAAACAATGTAAGGTTAAAACATATGATTTATTGAATTATATGATAACTTCATAATTTCCTTTGCTCCCTCTGCTGAAAGTAGAACTGAAAATTTTAATTGCTTTAGTTATGATTACATTATTAATCAATGTCACTGGTAAACTGGTAAAACGTTTCAAAGCATCAAAGGAATTGTATCCTGTTTCATAAGATCTGTACACAAATCAGTTAAAATCAGTTAAAAAGAGCTTGTGTACATTGCTTAAGAAATACATTTATAGATATGAAAATCAAAAAATGCCTAATTGATTAGGTTAGGTTAGGTTAAATTAGCTTAATCATAAGCAGTTTGTTCAATCACAGGGGTTATGGGAAGAGCTCTTTAAGTGGGACAGTTAATAACAACTAAGACTTTCATTTTCATATGAGAAGTCACATATGTCCAAATCCAGCTGTCAGTCACTGATTAATAAAAAAGTGTTACTTTCACTCTCTATAGATCAGGACAATATGAAAACTGAGCAGTGTTTTTTTTTTTTCTCTTTTTTTTTTTTAACAGTGGGGATTTTACTGTGTAAACATGTAACCAGCAATGTGTGTTTTTCTTTATTAAATAACTTATTAAAATTAATTTGGAAAATTGTCTTGGTCTTTAACTACAAACACTAAAAAACATGATATGTAACATATACACAAGTTTTGTTGTGGTCTTGCTGGGATCATACCAGCACCCAAAGGACAACAAATGCTAGTCCACCATCACACCAGCATCCCAAGCTGGTCCCAGCATGCAAAACATACCTTATGGTAGTCCATCAGCACACCAGCATCCTACGCTGGTCCCAGCATGCAAAACATACCTTATGCTGGTCCACCAGCACACCTGCTTACCGTGCTGGGGACCAGCAAACCAGCAACCTGCATCCCATGCTGGTCCCAGCATGCAAAACATACTTTATGCTTTTGACCAGCAATGCTGGATTTTTCAGCAGGGTTATCACTGCTTAGAATACTATGTAATATGTTGCGTGCCTTATTCTGTGTAAGAAACACGTCATCTCACAGAAGGATTTATTCCACTCAACTGAAGTTATGAAGTGAGTTTGGAGTAAAAACATGTTATTAAATGTGGTATTTTCATGTGCTTTCAGATGAAGCAGCATTTACTACGCAGAGCCGTAGTTCACTGAGAAGCTACACAAACAACTTTCATTGCTGCAGAATGATTTCATAATATCGTCGATTATATTGATTATATCATCTGTGATTATGAACGCGGCTTTGCGTAGCTTCTCCGTGAACTACGGCTCTAGTCTATATGCTGCTCCATCTGAAAGCATGCACGTAATGGAGATATACTACTGATTACAGAACCGGCTTTACTGACAAGAGGCACATGACAATCGCATGTGATTTATCGTGCAGCCCTACACAGCGGACACATGCATTTACAGTAACCCTCTGGCAGGCTGGTTTTAAGGGTTACAGCAATGAAAGGGTTACACTATAACATTAAGTGTGTGAAACACAAACACGATTACAATAGTTTCATTTGCTAGCATTAACTATATTAATTAACATGAACAATATTTAAATAGCATTTACGAGTCTTAGTATTAATTTATGAATCATAATATTAAAGGGGACCTATTATGCAAAAAATCACATTTATAAGGGGTTTGAACACAGTTGTGTAGCCGCAGTGTGTGAAAACAACCAGCCTATAATGTTAAAAATCCACCCACTTATTTTTTTATAAAACCAATAAATCATGAACAGTCTCTCCAAATGAGCTGTTTCAGATTCTCCCTCTGTTCACGTCACTGAGAGGAAAAAGTCACACCCATTTGTGACTCTCTGCCCTGTTGGCATAAACACAGCCCTGAGTGAGAAACTGCAGTCCGCCACTACTGGAGATATACAATTTAGCGCCAAAGAGGCATTACAAGTATTGTGTTTTGTGATGCACTAATAAACACAGGAGTCGCCATAAACTCCCCCCATCTGAGCTAAGGACACTGTGGTTAAATTTTCATTTTTGAAGGAAATATCCTGGAAAAAATCTGTAAAGTCTTAGGAATCAATACCAACACTTTGTGCATGAATGTCAGCTCCAGACAAAGTTAGTATTAGGTGTTTATTTTCTAAATTGCTCTTCTGAAAGAGCTTCTTGGCACTCTGTAAGGCTAATGATGCTAAAGCTACCATTGTCTCTGTCTGTTTTCACTGGTGCTGCCTTCATGAATGATCGTGAATAGGAATGTGGTAGTTAAAAGTTGCATATGAAAGCAATGTGATTTGATCGCTTGAAGTTGTCGAGCTCATAAACAGAAATGGGACTTATAAAGTTTGTGACAACATGAGACCAGCTATGTTGTTATTTTTATCGTGCCGTGCTCCCCGTCTGTGTAATTCATAAATGCGAATTTATTATGCACAGTACAATCAGATGACTGACTTTGAAACAGAGTATGTTTTCTGTAAAGATAACAGGCTTGTACTAATAGTGGAATGTTAATTTGCAAAGACTAGCACTCAGGGCTGGCGCTAGCTATAGGCAGAGCAGGCAATTGCCTAGGGCCTCAGGCTTTGAGGAGGGGCCTCCATAACTGTAACATCGCCTATACGCCAGTCCACCAGTCAAGACGGGCAGCAAATATTAGCCTCATTGTTCATTGGATATTGTTGAATTGTCACTCATCTGCAATTAAAGCAATTAATGTTGCCGTTTCAAAGCATTTTAATTCCGCCTTCTGAATGTTTGCCGTGATGAATGCATCCTTCAGGTGCTGAAGCAAAAGGCTAAATAGGCACGCAAAGAAGTATAGCTCCTAATGCAGGTGTGTGAGCTGTCGTGTTGTCATCTATTTTGGAGGGACTTTAATGTATTCTAAATATGAACTTGTTCTGTCGATCAGCGTCATTTCTGGACAGATCATTCACCGGTCTATTATGAGTTAAAAAGAGCGCCGTTGACGCGCCCAAATGCGCAAGGGCGTATCTAGAGCATTTTGGGAGCCAATCTGGGGGCACTGCCTCAAAAGAGGGTGGCCATTATATATTAATTGCGCAGTGTGAGATTCATTGGTCATTACAGAACTTTGTGAGATCGTGATGAACAAAAGGTGACAGCTTTAGTCAGCTTTAATAGTTATTTAAAATGTAGATTTTTGCCCACACACATTGCAAAGTTTCAGGAATGACATCTGCATATTTATGCGGGATTCGCTCTTGAAGTAGCAGTGTTTGGCATATTGATAGCAATATGAGACAAAATATGTGAAAATGTGCATTAAGAGAGCACCCTCACTAATTTCAGAAGCAGCCTCAGTGATTATTTCTGGAATCTAGTTGATACGCTTCTATAACTATATGTGACCCTGGACCACAAAACCAGTCTTAAGTCACTGGGGTATATTTGTAGCAATAGCCAAAAATACATGGTATGGGTCAAAATTATAGATTTTTCTTTTATGCCAAAAATCATTAGTATATTAAGTAAAGATCATATTCCATTAAGATATTTTGTAAATTTACTACTGTAAATATATTAAAACGTCGTTTTTGATTAGCAATATGCATGGCTAAGAATTTATTTGGACAACTTTAAAGCGAAGCAGTGACTGGATACAATGAATATGGGGAACTTATACTAGTTGTTTACCTTTTGAATACAATATTATAGTGTTTCAGTTTAACATTTAAAAAAAAACCTGAAGTGTTCAGAACATATGATTTGTAATACTTGTTTCCAGGCGGAAACTAATCAAAGAGAATGCAGCAGAGATGAAGGTCTCCATTGGGAGGCTTGAGGAGGACTGGGAGAACAAGTGGGCAGAGTGTTTGAAAAAAACACCTCTGATCTCTTATCTTAAAGAAGATCCTGTAAGTGAAGTCATAACTACTTTTGTTTGGTATTAAAAGTATAGTTCAGCCATAAAAAGAACATTGTCATTTACTCTCCCTGAAGTTGTTCCAAATCTGTAATAATTGCTTTCTTTTGTTGAAGTGAACATAGAAGATATTTTAAAGAATGTGGGTAACCAGACAGTTGATGGTAGTCACTGACCTTCATAATATGAAGGAAAAAAAAAAGAGGAAAAAAAGGAAAAAAAAAAAGTACAATGGGAGTCAATGGCTACTGTCAGCTGAAAGAAATTCATACAGGTTTGGAACAACTTCACAGGGATTAAAGTTATCCGTCGCTACGACGGATTTCCGTTAATTGCAGCGAATATTATACATCATATTTTGCATCTGGCCACTGCCAGATGCAGTTAGAAATTTACTAAAACAAGCCTATCTCAAGACATATGGTAGGGGGAGCACCTGGGGTGGCCAGCCAAATTTCAGGGGGGGCCGGTGCCACCCCTGGCCACCATGTAGAACTGCCCCGGCAAACGCGATGCTTTGAATTTGCGCGTACAGTGAATGACATCGCGTCGAGAGCTGACTAGCAAAATAGCTAAAAAGTCAAAGCAAAGAAATTTGTATTCAAATTCAAAAAGCAAACTAGACCACTAGACCACTAAACACTAGACCTTTTTTTTTAATGTTTCAAAAAAAGTACCTCAGTTAACTTATAAACTGTGCTGATGTTTACATTACTGCTCTAACATAACACTTTCAGTTTCAATTAACTAATTCACTTACTCTTGGTGTAGGCTATATAGTGCATATTTAAGGTAGCAATACAATACATAATATCATATTTATTAATATTAATAATATGACAATATCTGTAGTTAAATGGGAGGGGGGAAATCCTGCCCATACCCGGCTAGGAAAAAAATAATGATAAAAGCACTAATGTTCATTTACTGAAGTGGTATTCAGGAACTGTGAATAAATTACTGCAAAAATTACTGCAAAAAAAAAAAAAAAAAAAAATAATAATAATAATAATAATAATATCATGCCTATAATAACATCCTCAGCAAAGCTTACATAAAGTTTGAATAATATGTACGTACAGTGCCGGTCAAAAGTTTGGACACCTTACAGTTTTTATTGTTATTGAAAGAAGTCTCTTATGCTCATCAAGCTACACATTTATTTGATCAAAAATAGCCTACAGAAAAAAACAGTAATATTGTGAAATAGAAAAGTAAAAAACAAAAAAAAAAACAAAAAAAAAACAGCATTTAAAATAGAAATCTTTTGTAACAATACCATTCAAAATTTTGCAATTCAGTAGGTTTTTTTTCCCCTTTTCTTTTTCTTTTTTTTTTTTTTTTAAAGAAATTAATACTTTTATTCATAAGGATGTGCTAAATTGATGCTGTAAATTCAGCTATGACTCAAAAGAAATAGATATTTTAAAGTATGGTGAAAAATAGAAAAACATTATTTATTTATTTTTTTAATAAAAAAAAATGTAAGTTTCACAATAATTTAGTTCTTTCTGTATTTCTGCAGACTTGATGATCATAATCGACTTCTTTTAAAAACATTAAAAATAGTAATGTGTCTAAACTTTTGACTGGTACTATGCAATTAAAATATACAAATTTTAATATGAAATGTATAAATAAAAAGGTTAGGAATCATATTTGTTTCAAATGCTTTTTATTGGGGGTGGGGGGCCTCCAACATGAATTTTGCCTAGGGCCTCCAAATGTCTAGAACCAGCCCTGAGCACAGCATTTCACAAGCCATGATACAAAGTTAAGCAACCGAAAGCAATATATGTCTTCCTCAGATGTAATGTTAGTTCTGTACATCAGCATCGGGTAAAACAGCATTATAATCTCCTTTGCGGTAGAGAAAGCTGCTTACATGTAAGCTACACGGGGAAACGAGTAACAGCGAAGATGTTAAATTAAACGTACACACACAATCAGCTTTTCTGCATATACGAACTGGCTCTGATAATCATAACTTCTAAACCGCTTGCTCCATTTCTGCAAATCAGTTTTTGTGAATGAATGACTTGTTGTTTTGGTCTTCATCAACAGCCGCTTGTGCCACCTCTACTCGACTGCTATTCCTGCAGGTCCCGGATGTGCAATGCAGAATTTTCTCTGCCAAATTTTAACCACTGAATTTGTGGAAGCAAATTTGTCAAGTGAAATAAAATGGACTGAAAATTGCCTGTTGAATATTATACATCATATTTTTAAACAGATTGAATATTTTGGAAGTGAATTCTGGAAGGTGAATATGAATTATTGAATTTTTAATTATGATAACGTGTGTGAAATGTTTTGAATTGAAATATTCACAGCTTAAATAAACAACTTTGTTAAATTTCAGCCCCTAAAAATGCAAGCTCTGAAAATACAAGGCATTAAAATGCAAGCACTGTTAATGCAATCTTTTATTTTTTCAGTGTTTTGTTTCAAAGATAGTTGTCATTATTTTTCTTCCATACAATATGAGCAGCCCTATGAGACACCAATGTTTCAGGAGTTTAGGACACAGAATAGGACACATGCTTATTCGATAGCTGTTTTATTATTATTATTATTATTATTATTATTTTCTCCCAAAGCATTGCTAGATGCCAATGTTTCCTGTCATAGCTATGCAAAGATTTGATGTCAAAAACTGTATCATTAGCTATCAAAATATATCGATTTAAATCTGTATTTAACCTCAGAACGATCTCAAAGTAAAAAGAGGTGCTAAAGTCTGATTTTGTGGTGGCTGTGCTTTAAAATTAAATTATTGTAATCTTAATTCAAGTGATTAAGGATTTTGAAAGTCTGACAGTAATTAGTGTTTAGTACTACTGTAAGGTTAACCTTGCCTGCTTTAAATGTTTCAAAATGATTAACAGTTGAAAGTATTTGTTAGAAATTTAGAAAAGTAATCAAATGTAATCAATTACATTACTTTAATAAACTAATTGAAATAGTTACACTACTTATTACATTTGAAATAGGGTAACTTGTAATCTGTAACCTATTACTTCCCAACACTGGTCACTCACCGCTGAGTTCTGCATGCTCACAAATCCTCTTGTTAGAACAAAGTAGTAGATGTGAGGTAAATAAGAGATTGTGCCTTGTAGAACTTCAATCATTAATGGAATTTTGTAAGGTTTCGATGTACTAAGATGAGTGACAGCTTTTTAGCGATCGTAAGGATAATGCTCTTTGCATGCTTTCTAGGCTATAATCCATTCAGAACTTGAATATTCACTCATGGATTCGCTATCCGATCACCATTTATCTAATATTGCCACTTGCTATTGTGTAGTGTTTACTACTTCAGTTAACTGAGTGAAAGTAGAGCAAGTCCGAGATGGTGTGATTGAGGAGAGTCATTTTTAGGGGGAAAAAATGTATTTCATGGGAAAAAAAAACATTTAAATATCTCAGTTTGCTTATTATAGGTGAGTTTTCATTAATTTAGTCACTGGAGACTTTAAATATTTCTGCTTCTAATTTTATTTAATAGTTATAGGCTTAACTTAAACTATATAAACTCATTCTAATATGAATAATAAAAATCATTCTAATATGCTGATTTATTATCAGTGTTGGAAACAGTTTCTGCTTAATATGTATTTCCAGGATTCTATGGTGAATAAAAAGTAAAAAGAACAGCATTTATTCAAAATAGAAATATTTTAAAGGTGTCATGAACTGTCTTTGTTTTTTTATTTTGTACTGTTCTCTGAGGTCTACTTACAATGTTATTGATATAATTGTGTTTTATATCTGTCACATAACAATTAGATGACACTTGGGTCCCTGAGGCTGCTGCGGTGTAAGTGAGTTCAAAGGAGCTGGAGATGAAAAGATTTCACCTGGTGAAGAGACAATTTCAGATAGTGACTGTAGAGCAGGACTTTCTCATTCAAGACTACCAGAAAAGAGCTAAGTGAGTGGCTGCAATCCTTCCTTTTTACTGTTTCAGAGGCACTGTAGATGTTTTGAATCGTGTTACATTATAGAAAGTATTATTTGCATCTTGTACACCATTTACTTTGATTTACCCTTTCATAGATTCTCTTAATAGGCCGCATCACTAGCTGCCAATATTGGAACAGCCTCATATGTAGTGATTTGTCTGAAGCTCGTATAGAAATACAGCAATTTATTGGCTGATGGTACTGATGCCACCTCTCTAAGCGTTGTGTCATCGCCACCTTCAAATTTCTTGCTTTTTAAGAAGCAATTTTTGTCACACTTTTTTTTCATTTGATAATTTATGTAGTCTTAGCCAAGCAATTTACACCAACTGCACAAGCCAGTGGCTTTGGTTGCCGTGACAAGGATCTTACAGTCACAAAACAGCCAGTATTGCATTGGGGAATGCATGCAGTTTCTCATCGAAGTTAAAGGATTGATGGCATAGGAGATTCCATATAAAACACCAATGACACAACACCTCGAGGGACTTGATTTTGCTTGTTTCTATATGAGCTTCAGAAAATTCTCACACCTGGGGGTGTTCCTATAATGTCAGCTATTGTTCCAGCATCTTATTCTCTACTCAGGAAACCATTTTTTTTAGAGCATATTTTATTTAATTTTTTTAACTTTCAGAGGTTTGGAGACATCTTTGAGGGACCTTGATGCAGAGGATGCCAAATATGATGACTTGCTTAAGTAAATCTCTAAAACATTTTATTTGACAACTCTTTTGAAGTAAATTGAAATTGCACAGAATATTGATATCATTTTCACTTCACTTAAAACAGTGTTTCTTTTTTGTAGAGAACATGACAGTAACACAGATTTGAAGGAAGACATTCTTGCAAAAAAACAAAAGGTTTGCACAACGTTCACTTTTCAGTTTTTCTATAATTTATCATTTCAATCATACCCACTTGTTACATTTTTGATCATTTATGTTCTCAGGTGCGAGGCCTTTGGACTGAGACAGACAGAATCTTATCCACCCTTGAAGTAGATCGAAAAGTAGTGGAGAGTGTGATCCACAGACAGGTAGACCAGTATATCTTGGGTGGGCAGGACTTGAGTGTGAAGATACCTGTGGTTCTGCATGAGAGGATGGAGAGGCTATGCCACCAGGTGAGAGCTATAGGCAGAAAGGGTAAAGAAAACTTTTTAACAAGTTAGAAAAGCTATGCATTTTTATGAACATGTATTTCCTAAAAACTTGATAGGTCAGTATGCTATATTGGTGTTAAAACTTCTGACAATGATTTCTGTCTGTCCATAGTCCAGTGTTGGTAGCTTGTATGAGGGAGAGCAGCCTGTCCTTGTGCATTTGCTGGAGCTTCTAAATGAGGGATTATACATCATAAGTGAGGAGAGAGAGAAAATTGTAGGCCCCATAGTACAGCTTCAACACCAAGACCTCCAAGAACATGCCTTGCTCTTCAGCCACTCAAAAGAAAACCTCAAGCTTATAAGGTACCATACAAGTGATCTTACACATTAAATTGTGTATTTTACATTTAGAATTTTTAAGGGGCCAAGTGTCATTTAATAAAGTTGTTTGTTAAATATTACATTAAAAGACAAAATGAAAAACAAACAAACAGGAAAAACCCCTGGTTATTTCATCATAAAAACTAATTGTGGATTTAAAAATCTTAGTTACTTGTGAGTTATACTCTGATGATTAATCAGCCTCTGATTTAATTCATGTGTTGGCAATTTAAATCTGTGACCACACCCTTTGGGTTCACAGTCACCTGAAGTATAAAGGCATACGAAGCAGTGACTGGATACAATGAATATGGGGAACTTATACTAGTTGTTTACCTTTTGAATACAATATTATAGTGTTTCAGTTTAACATTTAAAAAAAAACCTGAAGTGTTCAGAACATATGATTTGTAATACTTGTTTCCAGGCGGAAACTAATCAAAGAGAATGCAGCAGAGATGAAGGTCTCCATTGGGAGGCTTGAGGAGGACTGGGAGAACAAGTGGGCAGAGTGTTTGAAAAAAACACCTCTGATCTCTTATCTTAAAGAAGATCCTGTAAGTGAAGTCATAACTACTTTTGTTTGGTATTAAAAGTATAGTTCAGCCATAAAAAGAACATTGTCATTTACTCTCCCTGAAGTTGTTCCAAATCTGTAATAATTGCTTTCTTTTGTTGAAGTGAACATAGAAGATATTTTAAAGAATGTGGGTAACCAGACAGTTGATGGTAGTCACTGACCTTCATAATATGAAGGAAAAAAAAAAGAGGAAAAAAAGGAAAAAAAAAAAGTACAATGGGAGTCAATGGCTACTGTCAGCTGAAAGAAATTCATACAGGTTTGGAACAACTTCACAGGGATTAAAGTTATCCGTCGCTACGACGGATTTCCGTTAATTGCAGCGAGTCTACGACGGATTTCCGTCATTTGCAGGGTTCCCGCCTGTCTTTAATGTCTTAAATTCACTTTTTATAATTTTAAGGCCGTAAATAGGCTTACATTTCTCAAATAGTGTAATAAATGTCTTAATTTTAGTTTGAATAGGCCTTAAATTAAGGAAAGACGAGGTGTATTCAGCCTGCTGAGGGGGATGTGATCAAAGCCTGGAGTGGAGCTAAAGCACGTTCCTCTCTCCGCTCTCAGCGTTCTGTAATCACTCCGCTGTGGATCCACTCCGGGTTTATATTCCCGCTCACTGAAAAAACTGCTCCGTGTTCACTCCATTTTAAAAGTTATCAGGGATTAACGACGGATTTCTGTCAATTGGAAAAAATGAGGGGAAAAGAAACATGTAGCGCATTGCTGGTGTGCTGACAGAACAACAACAAAATCATCCCCGCCACGGCTGCAGCTTCTCACTGACAGCATAGTAACGCCGCTCTCATCATTCACAGTCGGGTTATTATCAGAGAACACGGAGCAGAACTTGAATTTCGGTGCGGGATTGCGGCTGTTAATAATAATTCTACTCATTCCCGCAGGTTCCGACGGAATGTATCACATTTGCACGTGCTTTTTGAGTCTTGAGGACTCGCGTACTCTCATTTTCTGTGTGCCCACAGATCGCGATAAGGAGAGTGACAGCTTTTAATTATTATTAATAGAGTTTGCCAGTGTGATATTGATTTAATACAACAGATCAATAAACAAGTACTGCATGATTTTGCTCTATCATCAACGAAAATAGTTCCAAATAAAGTAACAGCTGAGCTGCTGCACATCTCTAAAAGCAAACACAGCGGTGAATCATATCAGATTCATGAATGAGAGTGCGTTTTTGAATGAATCTAGTGAGTCAGTGATTCATGATTCCCCATTCATAAAGACAGTCACTTGCTTCATTCCTGAATGAATCAGCCGTTCGAACGAATCAATTGAATTAATGATTCAGTGATAAAATCAGGGACTTACCACCACCTGCTGGCGGTTTCAGTTGAAGGGGCTACTGTTTAATTTCAGTTATTTAAGTCATTTAATATTTCTGTATTCAAAATTGTATATTTAAAACATTAATCTCCACATGAATTTATTAATTGAATTGCACTCATGCCACCCCTGAGCCTCATTAAACGTCTGAAAATGTACCTACAAGCCACTTTTGTTTTTCTGTGCCACCTCTGTAGTACAAATTATTTTTTTAATTAATACTAAATTCATATAATTGCTAACTTATTTGTCTTATTCTACTTCTTATATAATTTTTTTTAAATAGAAATTTTAAAAAGCTTATAAACTAATTTTTGAATTTAACGGATGAAAATGATGCCATTGCATAAAAGAAAATGCCCCTGTAAGTCACTTTGAGTCAAATGTCACCTTATATTAGGAAGGCTAATTTTTGATTAGAATTTGATTATTGATCAGAGGGTGCTCCTAATTAAATTAGGAGGACAAAGCTCCTAAAAAGAAAAGTAAGCATAGAGCCATGTGTAACATTAGATCCATGCATGAGGTCTTAAAGAGACAGCAGCCTAAATAAACCTGCTGCTGTCTTTCATTATACAGTGACGACTATCCAGTGTTATTTTACAGTTGAATAGATTATAGTTAGACCTAACTGAAAAAAAAATTAAGTACTGATAATTTAATTTGTATCTTATTTTTGTTTGTGCTATTGATTGTCATTAATTTATTTGTTCTTATTTTATTATTTACTAAATTATTCAAAGACATACTTGTCTTTTTTAGTTAAAATAAATTCATTTCTGAGAGCAGGTGATTCTTGGGTGGGGAGGGGGCGTGGTCCATGGGAAATAGTCCTGCCACCACAGCTGGAATAAATCCTAGAGGAAACACTGCATACATTTAATAAAATTAGAAAAATGCATTTACAAAGGTAAAAAGAAAAGCCCCTGTAAATCACTTTGTCAAATGTCACCTCGTATTAAGAAGGCTAATTTTTGATCAGAATTTATTATTATTGATTAGAAGGTGCTCCTAAATTTTTTTTTTTTTAAAATTAGGAGGAAAAGCGCTCCTAATTACAAGAAGAAAAACACGGCTCTTAAACTGGGTGTGTGACAGGTATGGCTGTGGAATGGGGTTTGGCTGAGGAAAAATTTTCAGTCAAAAGGTTTTTTTAAATGTTGACAGCAGTTTCATTTTTGGGTGAGCTATCCCTTAAATAATTTTTAAATCTGTGTGGTAAGTTATTTAGCTATTAAGGTTATTTAGGCTTATTTGACCATACAGGTCAAGTCAAGTCACCTTTATTTATATAGCGCTTTTAACAATACAGATTGTGTCAAAGCACTTAACAGTATCAAATTGGAGGATACAGTGTCAGTAATGTATAATAATAAGATTAAACACACTTTTCAGTTAAATTTTCAGTTAAAGGCATTTCATTACTGAATTCAGAGATGTCATTGTCTAGCTCAGTTTAGTTTAAATAGTATCTATGAAATCAAATTGAAGATAATCGCTAGAAATTAAGTGTCCCCAACTGAGCAAGCCAGAGGCGACAGCGACAAGTAACCAAAACTCCCTCTGTGACAGAATGGAGAAAAAAACCTTGGGAGAAACCAGGCTCAGTCGGGGGGCCAGTTCTCCTCTGGCCAGGATATTGTTTATTTATTTTTTTTATTTATTAATTAAATTTTAAATGTATTATTTCTATTTTTATATTGTTGCAATTTCTAACAATAATAGTATTATGTAGTTAGGTATTTTATTATATTATAGTTATTTTGTTTAATTTTTAGTTTTATTGTATTTAAGTCGAGGTCTTCACTGGGGATATGTCCCCAGGCTCATCCAGGTGTCCGGCCTCCGCCGACGATCAGGGTCGCAGACATCATCTCCCGGTGCCGATCCACCATCTGATCCAGACACGGACTGAGAAACAGAATAAGAAAGAAACAGACAAATATTAGCGTAGATGCCATTCTTCTTACGATGTAACGAATACATCGTGTGTTATGAGGAGTGTTCCTGGTTCCGGTTGATCTAATTAATGCAGCCTAACAATCCTTTAACGGATTTGAATAATAGAAGTGTATTAGTGTGTTATGTGTAACCCAGGTTAAAGAAATGTCTTTAATCTAGATTTAAACTGACAGAGTGTGTCTGCCTCCCGAACAGTGTTCGGTAGAATGTTCCAGAGTTTGGGCGCTAAATAGGAAAAGGATCTGCCGCCTGCAGTCGATTTTGATATGCTAGGTATTATCAAACGGCCAGAGTTTTGGGATCGCAGCGGACGTGGAGGACTATAATGTGATAAGAGCTCGCTCAAGTACTGAGGAGCTAAGCCATTCAGGGCTTTATAAGTAATTAACAAGATTTTAAAATCTATACGATGTTTGATAGGGAGCCAGTGCAGTGTTGACCGAAGCGGGCTAATATGGTCATACTTCCTGGTTCTAGTAAGGACTCTAGCTGCTGCATTTTGGACCAACTGTAGTTTATTGATCAAGCGTGCAGAACAACCACCCAGTAAAGCATTACAATAGTCTAAACTTGAGGTCATAAACGCATGAATTAGCATTTCTGCATTTGACGTTGAGAGCATAGGTCGCAATTTAGATATGTTTTTGAGATGGAAAAACGCAGTTTTACAGATACTAGAAACATGGCTTTCAAATGAAAGATTGCTATCAAACAGCACACCTAGGTTCCTAACTGATGAAGAAGAATTGACAGAGCAGCCGTCAAGTGTTAGATAGTGTTCTAAGGTTATTACATGTGGGGTTTTTAGGTCCGATAATTAACACCTCTGTTTTTTCAGAATTTAGCAGTAAGAAGTTACTCGTCATCCAGTTTTTTTTATATCGACTATACATTCCGTTAGTTTCTCAATTTGGTGTGTTTCACTGGGCTGTGAAGAAATATAGAGCTGAGTATCATCAGCATAACCATGAAATCTAACACCATGTCTCCTGATAATATCTCCCAAGGGTAACATGTAAAGCGTGAAAAGTAACGGCCCTAGTACTGAGCCTTGAGGTACTCCATACTGCAGTTGTGATCGATATGATACCTCTTCATTTACTGCTACGAACTGATGGCGGTCAGATAAGTACGATTTGAACCATGCTAAGGCACTTCCACTAATGCCAACAAAGTTTTCTAGTCTATTCAAAAGAATGTTGTGGTCGATGGTGTCGAACGCAGCGCTAAGATCCAGTAGAACTAATAAAGAGATACAACCATGATCAGATGATAGAAGCAGGTCATTTGTAACTCTGAGAGCAGTCTCAGTACTATGATAGTCTAAATCCTGACTGGAATTCCTCACAGATACCATTTTTCTCTAAGAAGGAATATAATTGTGAGGATACTACCTTTTCTAGTATCTTTGACAGAAAAGGGAGATTTGAGATCGGTCTGTAATTAACTAGATCTTTGGGGTCAAGTATAACAGCCAATTTGAAGGTTTTGGGGACATATCCTAATGACAATGATGAATTAATAATAGCCAAAAGAGGATTTATGACCTCTGGAAGCAGCTCTTTTAGTAGTTTAGATGGAATAGGGTCTAACCAACAACATGTATGTTTAGATGATTTAACAAGTTTATACAATTCTTCCTCTGCTATAATAGAGAATGAGTGGAATTGTTCCTCAGGGGATCTATAGTGCACTATCTGATGCGATACTGTAGCTGACGGCTGCATGGTTACAATTTTATCTCTGATAGTATCGATCTTGGAAGTAAAGTAGTTCATAAAGTCATTACAGCTGTGCTCTTGGGAAATGCCAACACCTGTTGATGTTTTATTTTTCGTTAATTTAGTGACTGTATTGAATAAATACCGGGGGTTATGTTTGTTTTCTTCTAGAAGAGACGAAAAGTAATCAGATGTAGCCGTTTTTAATGCTTTTCTGTAGGATAGGGTACTTTCCCGCCAAGCTATACGAAATACCTCTAGTTTTGTTTTCATCCAGCTGCGCTCCATTTTCCGGCTGCTCTTGGAAAATGGAAATACTGGGTGCGAGTGTGCTCATTATACCACGGAGTCAAACTGTTTTCTTTGATCTTCCTTAAGCGTAAAGGAGCAACTGTATCTAAAGTGCTAGAAAAGAGTCCATAGTTTCTGTTACATCAAGTTTTTCTGCGCTGTTGGATATGCTGAGGAATTGAGATAAATCAGGAAGATTACTTACAAAGCAGTCTTTTGTGGTAGAAGTGATGATTCTACCATACTTGTAACAAGGAGTAGAATTTACAGTTTTAGCTATATGGAGTTTACACAAGACTAGATAATGATCTGAGATGATATCGCTTTGCTGCAGAATTTCAACACCACTAATATCAATTCCATGTGACCGTATTAAATCTAGAGTATGATTTCGACAATGAGTAGGTCCTGAAACATGTTGTCTAACCCCAATAGAGTTCAGAATGTCTATGAATGCTGATCCTAATGCATCTTTTTCATTATCGACATGGATATTAAAATCACCAACAATTAAGACTTTACCAATTACTAGAGCACTTTCATCAGGTTTCTCAGTGGGTGCATCACCGAGTGGGAAGAACCTGTTTGATGTTCTGATCAGAACGGAAGAGCGGTGTTTTGACCCGCGATTAGGCCGCCTCACAGTCACCCAGTTGCCCTGCTGCATGGGCACAACCAGAACAGAACAATGTAAAGAAGTCCCTGAGCTAGTCGCATCCAAAGCAGTATCTACAGCCCTCACATTCTTACTATCCTCAACTAAAGTTTGGATGCGTGTCTCTAGTTCTAAAATCTTCTGTCAGCCTAACTATTTCCCTGCATTTATCACATGTAAATGCCTCGTCGCCGACAGAGAGAGATAAACTGTACATGTGACATGAAGTGCAAACAAGGAGAAGGAGAAGCCATTACTCACCGTGACTGATGAATGATACCAACTTAACTTATCACTTACCACTGTTGTTTGATGAACTTGTGAAAAATGGAGCGAGAGAGAAATGAAAACGGAGCGAGAAAAAAGAAAACAATAATAGGCGCGAATAGAAATGCGAATGGAACCGCGAGTAACAAGCTAGCCGGCTAACGAATGCTAACGCGCTGCGCTGCACTCGCGGTTTTAAAAGCGAACGATCAAATTAGTTAGATTAGTTTGATATATAATACCAGAAATATGGTGGGAATTAAGTTATATATTACCACTTTAAACAACAGAGAGTGAAAGTAAGATAAAGATTCAATAGAAAAGCGGAGCTATAATCGCAAACCTCTCAGCAGCACAACAGACAGAACAGACTGTCACTTTGTCTTCTCTGAAACATTTCAGTGTCCAGATTATACAAAGCAGCATCTATATGGAAGTTACACATTTAGTTTGGTGTATCTTTGTTACTGTTCTGATTTTGTTTGTATGATTGATCTGCTCTCTGTAACATTTAACAGGTTTTTGACTTCGTCTCCCCAATGGGTCCTCTATCATTTGAGCCAACATCTAAGGCTAGCTTTGAGGCTAGTATCATCTTACAATATCCATATAAACTACCTGGTAAGTTAGCAGCTTAGATGGTTGCATTATGTAAAATTTTTCTTCTGTAGATGCAGTGTAATATTATTATTATTATTATTATTATTATTATAATATATATATATATATATATATATATATATATATATATATATATATATATATATATATATATATATATATATATATATATATATATATATATATATATATATATATATATATAATTTTTTTTTTTTTTTTTTTTTTTTTTTTTTTTTTTTTTTTAAACAGCATTTCTGAGGCAGGTGAATATAAAGGGGTCTTGCTGTCCTCTGACAGCTGCTTTTCTCCAAAACCAGTGATTTGTGATGCACCACCATGTGAAACTCTCTTGACTTACCTGGTTAAAATTAAGAAAATTAAGACAACCAGTCCAGTTCAGGTAGTTTTGTATCGCTATAAGCTCTATACTTTCCTACTTGAACCTCTTCATTTTAGCCACATGCATGCTGGCACAAACACTTCATCTCAGGTTGTTAATCTCAGAGGGGGAAGTGCACAAGCAACATCATGGGGTATTCCAGAAAGCAGGTTATGCTACATCTAGGTAAGTGTATGGATAAGTAAACCAATAACCTCAATTTTTGATTCCAAAAACTAAGCGTTAGAAACTTATTCGTGGCAGGGTTATGTTTCAGTTAGTTTACTTCAGTGGTATTCAGTGCATACATGCCCTATTGAAAAGGCTTTGAGCGTAGTTAACGGACAGTTCATGATATGCCCTAAGAATGTAATTACTATTTAACAAGTAGTAGTATGAGGTCCTTCTTAGCCTCTGTGCCCTGTTGAAAATGTGTGTTCACTGTGAACATAATCTGAGCTATCTGAGGTTACTCTTGGTTGTTTTGGGGGGTTTGTGGTGTTAGATTAACCCTGCTTTCTTGAATAACCCCTGAAGTTCATGTGAATAATGGAAGGTATGCTTGCATTATACCTGATCTCTGAAAGTGATGTGGCATAGAAGATAAGATGTCTGTCAACTGGTCATGCATATATTTCAGCCTGAGTTTACCATCTGGAGAGCAGTTAATTCCATCTTGATTCCATCTTTATTTTTTTTTCCTTTCTCTCTTTACAGGCTTCCCACAGGAGAAATCTGCACTCAAAGACGAAGGCCTCTGTCCAAAAGAACAAGGCTGAAATTCTAGATTTGGAGTGTGACAGCATGGCAAGTCAAGTATGTGGAATATTTTATGTATACCACAGACTAAACTTGCTGTAGTTTTAGTGTTTTGTACAGTTTGCTCTGGGAAACCGATACATGGGCAATCCTGAGCAGTGTTCTACCCATCACCCATTTCCCTATATCAAACCTGCTCTCTGATGACCGGTGCGAATTGAGAGAAATCGCCACGGACAGATATGGGGCAGACAATTTGCTGTTAATGGTTACATAAATGCATATGCTATGTTAAAAGGTTAATTTGCTTTTCAGGTTGTAGAGGCAGTAATGAGTTCAGTCAATAGAAGGAGTGATGTGGACCTGGGACAGTTATTAAATGTCTCATCTGATCCCTTTTCAGCAAGGAAACACCTGTGCTGCACCCCTGAGAGTCTAAGTATGTCTTTTGATGACGTCTACACATTAGTATTTGAGTTATAAATGTTTAGGTCCCTCTTCACTGGAAATGTTATTTGTGAATCTGTAAAGTGTATAAATAAATAAATGTAACTCTTCCCTAGTCAAAGATGTGAGAAGTTCATGGAGAAAAACTGTGGAGGAAGGCATGGCTGAGAAGAAACAAGCTACTTGGAATCGGCAGGACAGCCTTTCTTGTCTCAAGACGCCCATGGCTGAGGTGAACAGCCCTTGCACCAGACCAAGTCCCGAGCCTTCCCTATTATTTTCAGCTACTCTTGCCCATTGCACTCCTCCTCCTGTCCAGCAGGGGTCATCCCTCCACTCAACTGTGTCATGGGACTCCTCACAACTGGAGGCTCTTAACAGCCAAAGGTCAAGTGATGTTATTAAATTCAGCATTGATCAGGAGGAGCTCCCAGACCTTTTTGAGGATGACTTGTCATTTAACAGTGATGGCTCAGCAGAGATCCATAGTAACAAGGAGCAAGAGGAAGAACTTATCCTGTCACCTGTTGAATCAGATTCTCTTGATGGAAAAACTCACTCACTGACCATGCAGGTGTGTTTTGAGGCCTCTTTAGATAAATCTCCTTTCAACGACTCCAATATTGAAAAGTCCCCAGTACATTCAAGGCACAGTCCAGATTTGAGCCAGTGGACTACTGATGAGAGGCTTTTCTCTCTTGATTTGGACAAGCTCGAGAGTCCCGTCCCCCCCCCATGTGTTAGTATCTAACAAGATATGTTAGATACTAACATATCTTAAACAACTGTTCTTTTTTACATACTAGTATGATGCAAAATGTGCCAAATAAATTTCACTTGCAGCTTGTATTTTTTTTTTTTTTTTCTTCATCAGCCTAATTACAAGAACTCTAAACCATTTTAATGCCACTCATTTTGTCTGAACCATGTGAATTGACATCTGTACTAAACTTTAGTATGTACTAACTGTTATGGGTTCATGTTGTTCATGTTTTGTAATAAATAGTATTTTATTTGCAAACCCTCTTTGGGTTTTCTTTTGACTTTTCTGACTTATTTATGCAAATATTCAATCAGGAACCACAAACATTGTTATACTGAGAAAAAAGTATAATTGTATGTGTTGTGGGTTGGGGAAAAACTATACCAGCCACCTGTTAAGCATGCATGGTGCGCACTAGTTTGTAGATATGGGGCGTTATGATGTGTAGAGAGGAAATGTGGAGCAGCGAGTCATTCATGGGCGGGTCCATCCGCCTCCAGCAGTCAGTCCGAGAAATCCGAGAGCGCACTAAAGTAACAAAACACAAACATGGCGCCTACTTACTGCCATACAGACTAGCGCTGGACAGAAACAAAAGTTACCAGGAATAAACCCGACGCGTTCGAGCTGAGTGGACGTTTATTCTCGCTCGAGACGGAGTGGACGGTTTGAAAGTTGCAACCGGCCTACATGTCAACGTGTTTTCTTACAGTGTTTTGAACAGCTGGTATGTATTGTTGCGTTTGAAATTGCTTAATGTAGACAAACGCTTTGAGTTGTTGCATTTTCTCGGGCTTGTCGTCTCGGAATGTCTCTTAATGTAATATATTCACAGTGGTTCTCTTCAAGGCGTATATTTCCACGAGCCGATCGACCTTTACTGTTAAAACACAAATTGTCGTTTGCTTTCTGTTGTGTCGAGTTGTGTGTGAAGTTGCTCGATCTCGCGATGCAGCAACAGATGCAACGAAGCTTGTTCACAGGCCACGTTAGGAGGGAAATTGGCTGTGTGTCAAAATCTAGAGTGCTGTTTACCTAGACAACATTTGGGCTAAAATTACGCGAATATGATGTCTAAAGGCCTAAGTATACTTCGTTTTTGCACGCGTACGCTAGCGTATGCGTACAGTCGAACGGGTAGCCTTTCAAAGTACTCCATTTGAAGTTGTACGCGAACGCAGACGGTCGAAACATGCCAACTAGAAAGCTTCATTCATGTTCAGTGTCTGCTCTATTTTTCCCGTTAAGCCATGACAACAAATATTTTTGAACTCTTTTAAACCAAAGCTAAGCTGTCTCATATCCTCTCGCTCACAAGCGCTCGTCCATGTGAGCATCTGTTGTTGCAGTTTCCGCTATTTTCTTCTTCTTCTTCTTTTGATGTTTTTTGGCGGTTTTGGCAAACCAACTTAAAGGTGCATTACCGCCACCTACTGATCTGGAGTGTGGAGTGAACATAGAATTGGTAGAAAGAAAATATATTTATATAATAATAATAAACAAAAAAAAAAAAAAAAAAAAAAAAAATTACATAACCCCACCAAAAAATAAATAAATATTTACTAATAATCCTTAATTACTACAAAATTATATTCTTTCCATATTTCCTGTCTTTATTAGATAACTGAACACTTCTTCTTTAATTCTTGATTGCATTTGTCTATTCCCTAGTAATATACTAAGTGATACTTTATCATATCCCATCAAACCTAATTTAAGATTAAGTTGATTTCTTTCTCTTTCATATGCATCACATTCTAGAAGAATGTGCTTTACTGTTTCTGGATTCCCACATTTATCACATCTGCCAGATTCATGTTTCCCTATTTTGTGTAAATTGAAATTTAAAGCTGAATGTCCAATCCTCATTCTTGTTAAAATAACATCTTTCTTCCTACTCCCACATCTTATTCTCTCTTCACCTACACACCCCTGTATGTGGTAAAGATGCCTTCCTTTTGTTCCACTATCCCATTTCTTTTGCCATATCTTTCTTACTTCAATTGCTATTATTCTCTTGATTTCAGATTTGCTAATTGCTATATTAATTTCACTATATGAATGCTTCAGAGCCATCTTAGCCAAATAGTCCACTTCCTCATTTCCCTTTACCCCAGTATGAGCCGGTACCCATAGGAAGTATACCATTATCCCTAATTGTCTAATTCTAAACAAGTACTGTAATACTTCATATATTAAATCTTGCCGTGATGCTGATTTTCCACTCACTAGACTGCTTAGAACAGACATTGAATCTGTACATATTACAGTATTATTTGGTTGTATTTCTTCAATCCATTGTAGTGCTAATATAATTGCTATTAATTCTGTCGTAAACACAGACATATGATCTGATATTCTTTTGGCTATTTTTGTTTTAAATGCAGGAATGTATACTGCTGCTGCTGTCCTTCCAGATTCAGGATCCTTCGACCCATCCGTATATATCTGTAACTGTGAATAATATGCTTGATTTATATACTGTTGAACTACTATATTTATAGGAATGATCTTCTCCTTTTCATTTATTTCTTTTTGTATTTGAAAGTCAATCAAAGGCATTGGAAACATCCATGGTGGAACCACTGGAATAGCTACAGAAGGATTATTTTCATATTTATTCAGCCCTAATCTATCTGCCTCCTTCTTTACTGTCCAACCGAAGCTCTCTAAATCTTTGTATTCATATTCCCAACAGTCTTTCAAAAGATTTTTAACTGGATGATATTCTGAATGACCCTTTACACCTGCCCAATATCTCATCCTCAACTGTAACCTACGGAGTTCTAGGGGCATTTCTCCCATCTCTACCTGTAAAGCATTCACTGGAGAGGTTCTAAAAGCTCCACTACATATACGCAGAGCCTGTGACTGCACTACTTCAACTTTTTTAAGCAGAGTTTTGTTCGCTGAACCATATACTATACTCCCATAATCTATACTTGATCTTATTACTGCACTATATATTCTTTTCAATGATTGAGAACTTGCTCCCCAATCAGCGCCTGATAAACACCTTAATACATTAATCCCTCTTTTACATTTTTCAATTAATTTCTTTATATGTATTCCAAAATTTAATTTTGAATCCATCCACATACCCAGAAATCTGATGACCTTCACTTGCTCCAACTGATGACCATACATCTTAATGTTTAATTTCGGATTATTATTCTTATTCGAAAAACAAATTACTTGAGTTTTCGCCACAGAGAAACGAAATCCCCATATCTTAGCCCATCTCTCTACCTCAATCACCGCATTTTGCATTTTGCTTTCCACAAATGAAATATTCCGTCCCCTTTTCCATAGTGCTCCGTCGTCTGCATATAGTGATCTACCTACTCCACTCTCTATATTGTAAAAAATATCATTTATCATCAAGTTAAACAAAATAGGGCTACTTACACTTCCTTGCGGGGTTCCATTTTCTATTGAATATATTCGAGAATACTCCGTCCCCACTCTAACTTGAATTGTTCTTCCAAACAAGAAATTTAAAATCCAATTATACATTCTTCCATTTATTCCCAAACTTTCTAATTTCATTAATAACCCCTCTTTCCACAGCATATCATATGCTTTTTCTACGTCAAAAAAGACTCCTACTAACACCTCCTTCTTAATTTGAGCCTTTCTTATTTCATTTTCCAGATAAACTATAGAATCCATAGTACTACGACCCTTACGAAACCCACTTTGATATGCTGAAAAAATATTCCTACTCTCAATCACAAATATTAATCTGTTCATGACCATCCGTTCCATAAGCTTGCATAGGTTGGATGTCAAAGCTATAGGTCTATAATTACTAGCCTTTGAATTATCTTTTCCTGGTTTTGCAATCGGCACAATTACTCCGTGCTTCCAATCCACTGGCATGATCCCTGTTTTCCAAATCTTATTAAAAAGACTTAAAACCACACTTAAAGATTCGTCTGATAGATGTTTAATCATCTCATAACATATTTCATCTTTACCTGGAGATGTCTGCTTTACCCCTGCAATAGCTCTCTTCAGTTCGTACAATGTGAAGTCTAATTCTAATGTACTACCAGTCTCGTTCTTTCTTTCAAATATGTGAATATTTTCTCTCACTTTTTCTTCCCTATGCTTCCTCATACTATCCGAAATATTCGTACTACTGTGTACCATTACAAATGCTTCTGCTAGCATCTCGGCTTTATCATTATCAGAAACTGCAATTTTATCATTATTTACTAAAACCGGAATATTATAGTTTCTCTGTATGCCTCCCATCTTCCTGATCATAGCCCATAAATCATTTATATCTATTTCGTCCCCTATTCTATTACAGAATGCTCTCCAGTATGTTCTTTTTGCTGTTCTTATTACCCTCCTCACCATTGCTTGAGCTCTCTTATAGTTAATATAATCCTTAAACTGTAATGTTTTCCTTGCTTTCTTAATTTCTCTGTTTCTATGTGCAACTGCTTTACTACATTCTTCACTCCACCATGGTACTTCTTTCCTTCTACTTGTGCTTTCCTTTTTACCTATTACTTCCTCTGCTGTATCTCTTAAAATTCCACTAACTTTCTTACTTATTTCTTCAATATCTTCGCTAATTTCTTTATAATCTACCATTTTATTATGACACAATTTTGTAAAAAGTTCCCAATTTGCATTCTTAAATTTCCACCTTGGTTTTCTCTCTACCTTTGTTTGAGTTATTTCCACACCTATTTGACACCATATAGGATAATGATCACTTCCAATTGTACTTTGCTTTACAACCTTCCATACACTTTTACCAGCTAAGTTATCCGATACTAAAGTAATATCTAACGCTGAGTGCCGTCCATTGGAAACATCTAATCGAGTAATGCTTCCATCATTAATACATACCAACTGACCCCAATCTAGCATTTCTTCCACTATTAAGCCATTATAATCATTTTTGTTACTCCCCCATAAGGTGTTATGTGCGTTGAAATCCCCACACCAAACTACTTTATTATTATTGTTTCCTCTTATATTCTCCAATACCTTCTTACTTAATTTTCCACAAGGATTATAAAAATTAATTATTTTAATACTATACTTCCCTTCCCAAATTTCAGTCGACACCACCTCGTGATCTGCAATCTCCTCAACATTTCTGTATCCAATTCCTTGTTTTATAAATGTTGCTACTCCTCCACCATTCCCTTGTTTCCTATCTCTTCTAATCACCACATACCCTTGTAAACTAAAATTAAGTTGAGGTTTTAACCATGTTTCCTGAACACAAATTATATCCGGTTTGTTTTCATGATTAGATATGTGCTTTTTAAATTCTTGCCCATTTGCAATTAAGCTTCTTGCATTCCATTGAAATATTGTTAACACCATTATGACCCACCACATCCTGTTTGAGTATTTGATGCTTGCATCTTTAGCCTGTCATTAATCATTTCCACTGAAATGCCCTCTAACTCTAAGTACTTTTCAGCTGCTTTGATTATAATTTTGATTCTCTCTGTCCGGCTTTCCGTTTGTGCAGAACAATTCACCACTTCTGCCATAAATGTGACAAATGCCACTTTGTCATAAATCCTTATACTCTCTCTTGTTGGTTCTTGCGCTTTATCCATCTTTTGATTAGAAACTATCTTTTTGTTCTCTTCTAGCTCTAGATTCTTTCCCACTTTATTTAGTGCCTCAGAATATGACAAACCCTCTTCTATTCTAACAGTTTGCACTTGTGCTGCATGCTTCCTCACTTTACAGCCTCCATAACCCGCACTATGTTCTTCTCCACAGTTACAACACTTTGGGTTAACTCCTTGTCCGCATTTGCCATATTCATGCTCGCCTCCACATCTTGCACATCGTTGTTTACCTCTGCAAACAGCTGCCACATGACCAAACTTTTGGCATTTAAAACATCTTAACGGAGGAGGAACATAAAGTCTAACCGGGTAGCTAATGAATCCTAAGAATACTTTGTCCGGTAATTTATCCTCATCAAAGTGAATCATTACTGAAAGGCTATCAACCTTTTCATTATTTCTGACGTATTTCAATCTTTTGACCTCAATCACTGCCGCCCCAGATAGACTTTTCTTGATCTTTTCTACTGTCACTTCAGTTGGGATACCAGTAATTACGCCTTTGACCCATTTCTTTTCTTCCGGTATCGAGCAGATCACTTTTTGTCCACTAATCGACTTTATTTTCAATGCCACTTTTTGTTGCCTACTGTCCTTACAATATAAGATTAGTCTTCCATCTCTCAACTTCTTGACACTTTCTATCGATCCTATCGTTTCTTTAATTACTTTAGACAACTTCAACGGATTAATTATCTTAAAAGACTCATCCACAAATTTCATCATTACCTTGAACTCCTCTTTCTTTCCTCTTACCTGATGATTTTCATTTTCACTGTCAGTTTCAGATGTATTACTCCAGAATTTCTTTCTTTTCCGATTTTCTACTAAACTCCATTCATTATTCCCGTTCCCTCCTTCAACCGCGCCAAACATTTCATCCTCCATTTCCGGATCCCTTCCGGACTCTACGTCACTACCTACCATGCACACTCCAGTCACAGATCAGCTGTTGCCAAAAACCAACCTCCACACCCTCACCATCCACCCTCTTGTTTTTCTTCCGCTATTTTGCTGGCGTTGTCCGTCTCTTTAGTTTCATACTTAGTTTCTACTGTGAAACAACGGCCAGAGACAGTGTTTCTACCATGTGGGAAAACATGATTACTGCAAAATAACTTCAGTGCGCATGTGCGACCTGAGCGTACAAAGTACGCGCGGTTACAAAAATCGAGTGGTCCGCCTACAGTATGCGCGTACCGTTCTGATGACGCAATTTGCGTCACGAGCACTGTAAGCTGTCCCTTTTTGTTCGTTTTTGTTCGCTAGTAAAAAGTGAAGTATACTTTGGCCTTAATAGGTTGTTCGCTAGTTTTTGGAATTGATATGGTGTCTAAAAGAAAGCTTGTATAGGTGCTGTTGGGTGTGCCTGCGTGCAGGTAAACCTCACTAATATGAGACATCCGCCTTTTTGAAGTTACAGATGATTAAGAGAAGTTACTGTTCTATGTGTCTATATAGAGAGAGGGGTAAAAAAAAAAACAAACAAACAAAAAATAATGTGCCAACTCATGTCGTAACAGAGCGTAATAATATGTCCAAACATATTTACATTTAGTCATTTTGCAGATGCTTTTATCCAAAGTTACTTACAACTGGGGAATACATAAAGCGATTCAAACAGACAGAGGAAGTGCTCGTAATACTAAGTCTCAGTCATTGTTCAAATAAGTACAAGCTAGAAAGGGAAGGAATTAATAAAAGAAAGAAAGACAAAGGGTTTTTTTTTTTTTTTTTTTTTTTTTTTTTTTTTTAATTTAGGATGAAGTCAAGCAGTGTCGAAAGAGATGAGTTTTCAGCTGTTGCTTGAAAATTGTCAGGGAATCAGCATTCCAGATAAGGGTGGGAAGATCATTTCAGCAGCCAGGAGCGGTGAACGAGAATGTTCTGGAGAGTGATTTTGAACCTCTCTGTGACGGTACCACGAGGCGTCGCTCACTAGCGGATCTCTTCACTTCTGGAGGGGGTGTAGATTCGTAATAGTGAGTGGAAGTAGGCAGGTGCTGAGCCTGTGGCTGTTCTGTATGCAAGCATCAATGTCTTGAACTTGATGCGAGCTGCAACCGGTAGCCAGTGCAAGGAGATAAAGAGAGGTGTAACATGGGCTTTTTTGGGCTCATTGAAGACCAGTCGTGCCGCTGCATTCTGAATCATTTGTATAGGTTTGATTGTGCTTGATGGAAGGCCAGCCAGAAGAGCATTGCAATAGTCCAGCCTAGAAATGACAAGGGCCTGGACAACAAGTTGTGCAGCATGCTCTGTTAGAAAGGGTCTGATCTTTCTGATGTTGTGTAATGCAAACCTGCAAGATCGAGCAGTCTTTGCAATGTGGTCTTTGAAGGTCAGCTGGTCATCAAAGATTACACCAAGATTTCTGATCGAAGTTAATGGGGTAATTGTAGAAGAACCCAGCTGGATGGTGAAATCATGCTGTAGAGCTGGAGGGGCAGGGAAGACAAGAAGCTCAGTCTTTGCCAGGTTGAGCTGTAGGTGATGTTCTTTCATCCATGCCGAGATGTCCGCCAGGCAGCCTGAGATCCGTGCAGCTACCGTTGGATCCTCTGGTTGAAAAGAGAGATAGAGCTGTATGTCATCAGCGTAGCAATGGTAGGAGAAGCCATGTGCCTGTATGATGGGACCCAGTGCAGGGCTCGCAAAATCGCTAGCCCGACGTCCCGGGGCTATTGTGTTTTCCAGTCGGGCTACTAAAATGTATCACTGCCCTGCCCGACGGGCTACCTTAAATACTGGTCTCCCCCTTAAAAACTCTTCAATTTAGTTGTATCAAACTTAAGGCCATAAAAAGTTTTAAATACGTTAAATGGTATAAGAAATGTCTTAACTATAATTTCAAAAGGTCTTACAGTTGGGGACGGAAAGACAAGAATGGCGCTACAGCTGGATTAAACTTCAAAAGGCAATGATGCAATTCAATAAATATGAGCGCTGCACGTTTCAAGTCAAAACGTGGCGCAGATGTCTTTATGTGAATGTATCTGAAGGGAACCGACTGTACTCAGAAATGTCGTTGGCATTTTTATTTCATCTTACCTATAACACAGTCTCTTTAAGACAAGTCATGTCACTCGGCGGCCATCTTTGAAACACCTCTTGGGCATCCAAGTGCAGCTCCTATCTCTTTGAATGGGGAAACATCCAATTCTCCTAAACTGTTCACTAATCTTACGATTAAATTTCATATTTGAAATCACCAAAGAAATCTGATAACAACTGTATCATAAATATTGTTTCTTTTGCTCAAATAGCGTTTTAAAAAGCTTATTTTTCAGGCTAGATAAGCCAGTGCGCATGCGCAGTATTCGGCGCACCTCTCAGAGCGCTGACTGTTTCTATAGTAACCGGGACTTCTAATGGCAGCTGCAGTGACACGTTGACTTTACTGATTAGCAATTGGCTCTTTCATTCAGAAGGCAGAGCTTCCTGCGATTGAGCGGCCATATTGAGCGTTGCATTTTTCCCCATTCAAAACTATAGGAGTGACATGTCTTGCGTATTCTATAGTCTTTGCCTATAATGCCTGATAAAGCAGCGTTTATGAGCGCGGACGGTGCTGCTTTGTGTACAGCCGCTAACAGGGAGTTTCTCTGAGAGAAACCGCTATATTAAGCCGCTCCTAAAGCTCCACCTTGTGGCAGAGAATGAATTTGCATTTCCAATAAGCCTTTCTTGCTGTTTATGGTCAGATCAATCCAAATATCGATCCATGTTTTTACGCAGCAAACACACAGAGTTGTAAATGAGAAAGAAGTTAATGTGCTTTCTAAAAATCTAAACAATTAAGACAGTAATATTTATTCGTTTTAAATTAATATAATAATTAATATGCTTGATTTATCCCTTTTCATAAAAATGGTCTAAAGGCTGAAATGCTGTTGTATAAGATTTTTATTTTTGTGAAAACCTGTATCTGAACTGTAAATCATGTAATTTTATGGCTTAATACTGTATGTTACGATAGATGTTGTCCAACCCCGCTCATACTGTTCATTTTACTTGTGCAGCTCTTAAAAAGATTCATAAATTGCTTTAAATTTATTTTTAAAAATTCTGCATACCCTGTAAATAGTGAAACAAAATTCCTTCCTTCATATTTGTTGATATTTGTGTATTGACATTTAGACTCCTATCTGATTTTCTATATTTAAAAAAAAAAAAAGTCTTTTTTTTACTTGGGCTAGTTAAATTAATTTTCGGGCTACCAAAATCTGAAGAGTACATGCCCGAAGGGCTACCAGGGATTTTGAAATTTTTGCGAGCCCTGCAGTGAAGTAGTGTATGTGGAGAAGAGGAGGGGTCCAAGAACCGATCCCTGAGGAACCCCAGTGACCAGTTGATGTGCTTTGGATGCCTCCCCTCCCCAGGCCACCCTGAGAGACCTACCAGTGAGATAGGATTCAAACCAGCGAAGTGATATCCCAGTGATGCCCAGTGATGAGAGGGTAGACAGCAGGATCTGATGATTGACAGTGTCAAAAGCAGCAGATAGATCCAGCAGAATGAGAGCTGATGATTTGGAATCAGCTTTTGCAATCCACAAGGCTTCCGTGACTGACAGTAGCGCAGTCTCAGTTGAATGGCCACATCTGAAACCTGATTGGTTAGCGTCCAGTTTGTTGTTCTGTGAAAGAAACAATGATACCTGGTTGAAAACAACTCGTTCAAGTGTTTTCGCTAAGAATGGAAGGAGAGAGACAGGTCTGTAGCTTTCTATAAGAGAAGTGTTTAATGAAGGTTTTTTGATCAGTGGGGTTACCCGGGCCTGCTTGAATGCAGTGGGGAAGGTGCCTGTTAGGAGAGATGTGTTGATGATGTGTGTGAGTGCTGGTAAAAGTATTTAAAATATTTAAAATGTAGTATCAATTATCTTGGGCATTTTAATGCTTTCGTGTCAGATTTGCCCTTGTTAAGGTGTACTGACGTGTGGTTTTTGATTACTTTGTTTGTTGGTGTTGGTTTATAGGTGCTCTCATATGGTTTGCCGTTCAGTCCTCTGTAGCAGTAGAATGCAGTGTTAATGTAGCATGTACGTAGCAAAATGCCAGTAATTATATGTAAAAGCAGATGTTTACATATTTACAAGATGTTTACAAGAATTTACAGAAAATTCCAGTGTCAGGACCCTTTTCATATTTGTATGCCATGGGGTGCTTGACATGTCAAGCAGTGTCATCAGGTTGACAAAAGTACTATGCATAACAACATAAAACAATTTGATTATGAATGATACATGCTGTGCAGAAAATGGTGACCAGTTGCAACATTAAAATGTACATTTGTCTTCTCTATACATGTATTTTAACCTTTTTTTATTGAAGAAAAGTACATGTCCATGTTATTTGCTAACAGACCATATGCTAATTCAAAAAATCCTTTTATTGCGGTTAGAGAGAGACATGCTTGTATATGAAGCTTGTGAAGGCCAGATGTCACTGACTGGTTCACATTTAAGTAGGGCTGTGCCAATTATCGAACGATATGATCATGCGCATCTAGTCAGTAAAGCCGGTTTCGTGATTAGCGCTAAATCTCCATCTCTTGTTTTCAAATAGAGCGTCATTTAATACACAGAGCTGTAGTTCGCTGACAAGCTATGCAATATCGCATACATTATCGAAGGCGATTCATCTGCGATAATGAACTCGATATTGCGTGGCTTGTCAGTGATCTACGGCTCTGTGTATTAAATGGTGCTCTATTTGAAAACAGGTGATGGAGATTTACCGCTAATCACGAAACTGGCTTTACTGACTAGATGCGCATGATCATATTGTTCGATAATTGGCACAGCCCTACATTTAGGTGAATGAATTATCTGTGGTGACCTTGACATTGTCTAGATTTACCTTGTGTCTGTGCATTATACTGAATTATGATCACTAGGTTGAAGGCTTTGTGTGTCTCAATGTTTGTGTGCATGTGCGCTGACCTTGTGCCTCATTACATTTACTCTGCTGCACTTTAAGGTGCGTCAGGTGACTACACTCTTAAAAAAAAAAAAAAAGGTGCCAGGAAGAACCAAAAAGGGGGTTTCGTAGCGATGCCATAGAGTAACCATTTTTGGTTCCCTGAAGAACCATTTTGTGAAAGGTTCTTTAAAGAACCGGTGTTTTACTTGGTGGCATAAAGCACCTTTTCTGGTACTACAAAGAACCGCTGATGAATAGGTTCTTTATGGCCCCATTTCTTCTAGATCAATATCCTTACATTTATCATACTATAAATTTTCTTTAATAGGATTTTTCATAAAATAATTTTGAAAAAATAAAAATAAAATGCAGAAGTAACAAGACTTGACAAGATGTATGATTAAAATGTTTATTGCATTTACAGTATACATCAATGCAGTACATCATACCTCAATACTGTGTATATGTGTTTAATAGGGTTGTGCACAAGTACTAGATTACTCAGACTTGACAGCAATGATTGATCATTTTTTTAAAGTCACTGCAATCATCGTTTTCATGATCAATCATCGTGTCAAGTCTGAGTACTCGATGATCACCTGACTTTATATATTTCTCTTTTTCTGATTGGCTATGGCAGCATTTTGGGTGGTACCTGAGCTCTGACTAGTTAGTATTAGGACAGCATGCCATCCAGACAAAATCTAAACCACCAGTACTTGAAATGAAAAACTGACAAAAATGCCCATCCCTAGTGTGCAATACAGTGAATACAGCAGGTTAATGTCAGTACCCCCATCATCCACTAGTATGCCCTTTTTCATCCCGTGGAAACTGCCATTGTTGGGTCAAAGAGTTTCCGCTTTCACAGTCCTTTTGATGAATGGTTGAGGCTGGGTACATAGGATCCTGTCACAAAAAAAAAAAAAAAAAAGACACTTTCATTAGTCTCTTAATTTTCATAGGTTTAGCACAGGTATAATGATACAAAATGACAAACAAAGATAAAGGAAAGGTATTTTAAAGCTGAACAGTATTAAGAATATAAACAAAATAAAAGCAAGTCAAAGAATTTTGGAAGTTCATCCATCCATCTATCCACTCTCCAAACCACTTATCCTCTCTAGGTTCATGGGGGCTGAAGCCTATCCCAGCAACTTGGGCCACAAATGCATCCAATTAATGGTATTTAAGCAATATAAGCACTAGGTAACAATGTTATACAGTACCTGTCAAAATTTTGGAAACATTACAATGGTTTTGAAAAAAAAACAAAAACAAATAAAAATATCTTCTGCTCACTAAGTCTGCATTTATTTAATCAAGAATACAGAGAAAATAGTAATATTGTAAAATATCATTACAAATTAAAAGAACTTGTCCATTTTAATATACTGTAAATTGTAATTTATTCCTGTAAAAAAAGCTGAATTTTCAGCATCATTACTCCAGTCTTCAGTGTCACATGATCTTTCAGAAATCATTTTAATATGCTGATTTGCTGTTTTTTTTTCTTTTAAAACAATTTTTCATTTCTTATTCTTAAAACACTTGAAAACAGTTTTTGCTTTTTAACATTTATTGTGGAAATGGTGATACTTTTTTCAGGATTCATTGATGAATAGAAAGAACAATGAACAGCATTTATTACATTTATTAAACAATTTAGTAAATAAAAATCTTTTCCAAAATTATAAATGTCTTCACTGTTACTTATGATAAATGTAATGCACCCTTGATTAATAAAAGTATTAATTTCTCTCTTTTTTTTTTTTTTTACCACAAATTAAGTAATTTCTCTCTTTTCTTACCACAAATGTTTGAATGATATTGTTTCCATAAAAATGTTAAGCAGCAAAAACTGTTTTCAACATTGGTAATAATCAGAAATTTTTCTTGAGCTGCAAATCAGCATGTTAGAATGATTTCTGAAGGATCGTGTGACACTGAAGACTGGAGTAATGATGCTGAAAATTCAGCTTTGATCACAGCAATCAATTACATTTTAAAATATATTCACATAGAAAATGGGTATTTTAAATTGTAATAATAATAATAATATTTCTGAGGTACTTTAAATTGTAATAATATTTTACAATGTTTCTGTTTTTACTGTATTTTTAATCAAATAAATGCAGTGAGCAAAAGACTTACATAAAAAAAAAAACTTTAAAAAAACATCCAAAACATGTTAAAAAAAAAAAATCATATGAATCTCTAACTTTTGAACAGTAGTGTATGTTTGAGGATGTACTTACTAGTCATATGGTTCATAGCTCCACAGAGATATTGTCCGACAGGAGGTCTGCTCCAACTCTGCTGCACGGCCATCAGCATAGAAGAATCTAGAAACATAATATGCCATTTATCACAGAGCCAACAATATTTAGTATACAGGCAGGTTTATTTAAAGGAAGCAAGCTAGAGCAGAAGTGAAATGCATAAAATAAAATAAAATAAAATAGTTATAGTTCAATCTTCAAATTAATGTACAAACAACACATTTTTAATATCTGTGTAATGGCATATTTTTATGACTGAAGGCCAGTATCACTGATACCAAGTAATACTGATTTCCCTATAAAAAAAAAAGAAAAAAAATCCCCTAATATTTAACCATTGCCATTAAACATTACATTATAATTAAGAGCTATCAATTTTAACACTTATTAGACTTTAAAATTAACTTCTAATTTAAGTGAACTTAAAACAATCTTCACATAAACCCATTATAATAAATGTTATATTTAGCAAGGCTACCTGTGCCCCTCAGCAGAAATATACAGAAATTGAATAAAGTTATCAAACACTAAATTCTAAACTAAATACAGATAAATACTTACAGCTATATAAAAGGTATTGATTTCCTCTTTTTTCTTTTATTCTTGATGAACAGACATCACAGCAGCCGGTTATTAGGTTGTTTTGGCTGCTATTTCTTTAAGAGATGTCCTTGCTGAACTTAAGGCGGATCTGACACGCATCCTATTTTCTCTCAGCTCTCATCACCTTTTCTGACCCATTTCAGGTCGGACCCATTTCAGTCTCTACTAATGAGTTGACGAGTTGAATCAGGTGTGTTATGAGGACGACAGTGCTGGGATGCTCCAGTACAGTTTTGAAAACCATTTCAGAGACATGTTCTTAATGTAACTCATATATAACATATTACATGCACGCACGGTTTTAAGGCAGCTTTAATCGCCTTTTTGGTAACTTCATGCCTTAACTGACCACGACATTGCATGCACGTAGTTAATTTCGCGCTTTGATAAGAATTGATACAGGCTACAGCGCACGCCGGTTTCCGTGCTTGTTTGACTCGCGCCTGCCGCTGAAGTGAAGCTGGAGCATGCGTCTGAAACGCCTCCGGATTGATGTGATTGTAAAGACGTTCTGCGACTGAATAAATGCACTTCTTGTCAAGAAAAAACTGACAGAAACAGCAGTTATGAGTGGGGTGGCCAGCCGTAGGCTCCGCCCCTGCGTTAATGGCGTTAAATAATTTTTTAATAATTAATTTAACTGAAAAAATTAATCGCCTGCGTTAACGCGCTAATTTTGACAGTAATATATATATATATATATATATATATATATATATATATATATATATATATATATATATATATATATATATGTAATATAACACACACACACACACACACACACAAACTAGTTTCTTAAAATAACAGAATTAAAGTTAATGTTTTTAGGTTTGTGTCACTCAGGTTTGGATGTCAAAACCTTCCTAAAATAACTGTAATATAACAGGTGCATGGTGATTATAAGAAAATATTTTGTGAGAAAATGCATATGAATGTTTTTAAAGAGCTTTCTCAGCTCACCTGTGTTTCCTGTATTTCTGTCAGCAGCTCCCTTCAGAAACGTTGAAATTTTGGAGCTTCTCTTCTGTTGTAGAGAGATTATATTATCACTCCTGAAACCACAGAACAATTTTTTTATTTGTTCACCATGAAAGATAAAAACACGTTTGAACTAAGGTTAGATTCAGTTAATTCGCTCTCCTTGTAAGTGACATCACCGATTAACAGTACAGCACATATTTTAGGCTAAATAAGTTAGACAACTTTAAATAAACCATTGACAAACTGACAGCAAACCCTTTACAATGCTATCAAAACCTCTCATCTACACACAAAGATGTGATTAAAAGCCCAAACTCTCTTAAACAAGCTCAAGCTATAGAGTTAGCTTACCTCGCCTGAAAACAGTTGAGATGCTAGCGAACTTATTCAAAGTTTTCTGTGAAGTAAATATTCAACAGAAACGTGTCAGTTACATGTAAGTGTCTGGAACAGTTGTATGTGATATTTGTGTGATTTTAGGGACTAAACTCACCCGAAAGCAGTGAAAACAGCAGCAAGAGACAGAGATTTACGGTTTGTCAGTTGGTGTTGTTGCCCCGTTTCCATGGCAACTCCCTCGCTGCAGCGTTTGAATGAGACTCCAGTAGCGTTGTTCGGTTTCAGGTTTTTCGGAGTCGACTCCGACTCCCACCATAGGACCATCGACTCCTCCACTCCATTTAGCGTGACTGTCCAAATTAGTCCAATTTAGGGGTGACATTACCTTTAAATGAGCTAGCAAAGTTGTTTGCTGTTGCCAAAACTTAATTTCACAGAGGGAAAAGTCACGAAATACAGCCGTGGTGGAATATTTTCTCAGAATTAAATAAAATGTGTCAAAATTAATCGTTGCATCGATGCATCGCGATGCGGACGTGGACGATTCTGCATCGATACAGTAATGGACTATAATCGATTATAGTCTATGACGTCAGTCGCATATGCGCTTGTCACGCGAGTATTAAAAATGCACTCTCTATTTTAAAATCTGAACTTGGCTTTTTCCCGCATATGGCAGGTGTGGGCTAGAGACAATCGCGGCGGGCTTCATTGCACAGAAAATGCGCCATGAGACACGTGCGCATTGCTTGTGCTTCCAACTCGTTGTTATTTTAGTCTTTTTAGATATGCTTTCATTTCTGCCGTTTGGAATGCAGTACGTATTAGATGCATTAAACTCACGTACTGACAAACTTTCACGTGCACTTTGTGTTTGTTTGTCAATTGCGGCTGCGGTTAAATGCACTGCATTTACCTCCGTGAAGTTGGCACCCCATAAAAAGAAATAATCACGGCACGGCACGGCACAGAAGAACGTTTGTGCTGGTTTGGTGTTTGCGATATTAAACATTCTTTTTTTGACCGTGTGACGTCACTCTCCACCCCACGTTGCCCAAATCGCTCCAAACCAGCGCAGTTCTTTTGTGCTCGATTTGTGCCCGTTTGTGCCGTTAAAACAAACGCTGTATCTATTTTCCTTCCTTAGATATAACCAAAATATTTTTGGGAGCTGTGACGTCACTCTCCACCCCAGTTCGTCTAAATCGCACAAAACCATTGTCATTCGTTTGTGCTCGATTTGTACTGTTGAAATGAACGTCAAATATATTTCCCCTTCTTAGAAATAACAAAAATAATTCTGGGCAGTGACTTCACTTTCCACCCCATGCCGTCCAAATCTCTCCAAACCGGAGCCATTCGTTTGTGCTCGATTTGTGCTGGTTTGTGCCGTTAAAAAATACCCTGTAACTATGACCGCTTCTTTTATATAACCAAAATAAACTTTTTACCAACAGTGACGTCACTCTCCACCCCATGCAATCTAAATCGTTCCAAAACGGTGCCATTCGTTTGTGCTCGATTTGTGCTGGTTTGTGCCGTTCAAATTTACATTGTATCTATTTCCCGTCCTCAGAAATAACAAATACAAAACGGGCCAGTGACGTCACACTCCACCCCATGCTGTCCAAATCTCTCCAAACCGGTGCCGTTCGTTTGTGCTCGATTTGTGCTGGTTTGTGCCGTTGAAAGAAACAATCTAACCATGACCTCTTCTTAAATATAAGGAAAACTTCACTCTCCACCCCGTTTAAGGCGGCCGCAGAGTTTAATAATAATAAAAAAAGTTAGTGTTCGTGCTGCCTTGAAATTTTTTAGTTTAATTTTTAAGTTTAGTCAGCTCCAAGCTTTCACTAACTTCATATTTCAAATTGACTAAGCTTAAAGGTCAAGGCAGCATTAAGTTGAAACGGTGAGAGCGTTTTTTTTTTCAGTGAGTCTAAATCGTTCTAATTCATTTGTGCTCGATTTGTGCCGTTAGTTTTCCCTCTTTTCTTCACTTTTAAATAGTTTGTAAAAGCTCCGTGCACGTTTTACGTTTACTTTTAAATTAGCGGAAATTCGGCGTGAAGCAGCAGTTGTTTTTAGGTTGCTTGAGTTTTGACGCTCTCCCTTACTTTCCTCCGCTTTTAAATAGCTTGTAAAAGCACTGTGCACATTTTACTTTCACTCTTAAATTTGCGGCAATTCGGCGTCAAGCAGTTGTTTGTTTTAAGTTCGTTTGAGTTTTCCCACTTTCCCTCACTTTCATTTGCTTAAATAGCTTGTAAATTCACTTTCACTTTTTCACTTTACTTTCACTTTTAAATTAGCGGCAATTCGGCATCAATTGCTTGAATTCAATTCAAGCAACAACAAAATACAACTTATAACTTTTATTAACAAAACGAATAAAAATACACCATACTATATGCCTAATATAAAATAACAAATAACTTACAAATTTTAAATAGGTATACAAAACTGAAAATCAGTAAAGACTGAGGAACAAATAATTATAAAACGTAGAACGTTTATTAGCAAAACGATTAAGAAAGTTTGGAGGCACGGACTGCATACACTTTGATGTAAAATAATGCGGAAGAAAATCACACAATTTAAATAAAATAAAAAATCAGCAAATACTGTGGAACCAAATAAATCAGAAACGAATGTTAAAAAAAACCTTCCAATATCACCTTAGATAAATGGCAGGTCAACAGGCTTTTCAAAATCCAAAATATTTTTAAAACAGGCGCTTTTAAATTTCGTTTTGAAACTCTTCTGCCATCGTCTTGTCTGTCTCACCTCACTCTTCTTGTCAGTCAGCTTGACTCTCTCTCTCCTCACGTGATAAATGAAATCTGATCTGTGATGCGCGACTGTCGTTCATTCGGTGTGCTGCATTGAGCAGCTGCATTCAGTTTTAATTGTAGTGTCTGTTCTCTAACTGAGCTAATTATTTTTATTACTATTGAAAAAATCTAAATGACAGTGAGGGACGGTGCCGCGGTGGGCAAGTGACGTAACAGGTGTTGCGGCATAACACCGATATCACCGCCAACATCATCTATCGCAGCAACCCTACTCGATTTGTGCCGTGAAAAGAAATCCTGGTCGTAACTAAAATTCTTCTTAAATAGGCCTATTTAAAGGGAGGGAGGGGGGGACAGAAGCACTTAATATGCCATTACACAGCAAAATCGCTGGTGTAAAAAGAACACCCACAGTGTCAAATTTAACACCAGCAAAGTGTCTATATGTGTCCACACTATAGAGTGTAAATGTTACACTTTTGATAGTGTTAACTTTTTGACACCCTTTGCATGTAAATTCAACACTCATTATTGTTAATTGTTAAACCTATTCAACACTGTTCATTGTTGTTTCTGCACTACACCAGTGTTAGTATTCAATTACAGTGTTAATCTTTAACACTCTCCTTTTAAGATCAACACCTGTGTAATTTGAATATAACAATGATGAGTGTTAAAAATACTGATTTATAATAGCACTTTTGTTAATATTTGGTTGTTTCTACAAAATTAAAATGACAGGACATATTTGCAGAAAATATTTCAAAAATTTTATTGAGGTACACCACATTTAACATTCACATTCAAACACCCGCATTTCACTGCATTTAAAAATCTTTACAATTTGCAGTTAATTCCAATCTGGAACAAAAACACAACAGGGAACAATGCAAGTTCTCTCATCACTGCCATATGAAAACTGCCTGTCATAAGGTCTGTAGTATATCAGATCATCCATACAAATGAGAGTGAAAATATTACCCATCTCCTCAATACAGAATGCATGCACATGCTCATCAAAACACACTGTAATTACATTACTGGCCAAAAGAAAAGCTTGTCCATCTTTTACAAGAATACTGATAATCTTATTAAAAACTGGCATTTCATTTTCAACAGCAGAGCAAACATACATTCCAACTTGGTATTCAGTTCCATAGTTTTTTACCCAGGTTGTAGTGGAGACAGTGGGTACATTCCAAGTTTCAGTTAAAAGCTCATTACCCTCCAGAGTGCAAGTAGAGACTTCATTAAAAGGACCAAACTGAAATCTTTTAAAATAAAAACTCTCCCAATGAAAAGCCAACTGATGTTGATGTTTCTTGGCCAATGTTTTGGTTATGTTCTTAAAGTTCTTCACAGACTTCTTAAAGTTATGCTTCCCTTCGTACCTCATGCACCACGTGTATAAGTGGACCCACTTTCCTAATGCATCTAGGATAATGGATCATTAGATGGTGCTTTGGAATCAATCTTCTTTCAGGAAACATGGACTTAAAAAGTTTATGATCAGAAATTAAATGCTTAAAAAAAAATCATACCCTGTGTTACAACTGGCGAGAATACAATGTACACTATCTGAATCAATAGTAGTATCAAATTCCAGTAACCACTGTCCGTGTTAACTAGATCTCCAAAGATCAAGGGGGTATTGCGCAGAAGGCACCATGACTGAATAGCGTTGAGGCCAAGGTCCTTGCTGCCATCATCAATTTTAACTCCACTTGGTCTGTTCTTTCTTTCACTGTATCCATAGTTGAAGCTCTGAATCCTTTCCGAAAGTGTGTCTAATGAAATGCAGGCTTTAACCAAGTACTGAAAAAGCAGCTTTAAGTCGTACTGCACAACCCCTTCAAGCAAATCAGGTATCTCTGATGAAAGACATTTTAGAACAGTGTCTCTTGCTTGAGCATGAACATCACTAACAAGTTCTTCCATTGAACCAACTAAACATTGAACAGTATTTTCAGAGACTCCAGCTGCTTGTACTTGAGCAACAATAGCACTACACATATCCGTTAGTTGCCGATTTTCAACAGGAGTCTGAAAAGTGACTGGAGGATCCTCACTTAGCGCATCACAAACAGGAACATTGATACCACTGCCAACATTTTCAGCAGTACCTGAGGCTACAGAGTCTCTGTGCACTCCCAAAATGTGTTTCTTGAACCCATAATATGTATAAAACACAGATGAACACCCAGGTTCGCCACATTTCAACCGTAATGAACGCCCTGGGTACAAACCATGATGAAACTTCAGATGCTGAAACAAACTTGAACAACTTCTGTGGTGTACCTTGCAAAGGAAGCATGGGAACATTTGAGCAAGACGCTGGGGGGAGGGGGGAGTCAAACCTCGGTGTTCTGAATTCTCACTCGGATTTCCTTGACCCTTGGACTTTCCTTGGCAGTGCCCACATCAATGCCATAAACCGTTGTTTGAATGAACGTGTAGAAGTTGCACAAGGCCTCATCATACGACACAGCAAAGACAAAGTGCGCCTTAAAGAGTTCATCAAAGGCTGCGACAGCTGTCTGCGTCATGCAGGGAATGACCTTCTGGTCCAGGATGATGTAAAACTTCTGAATGCTACTCCTCTTTTCTCCAACACAGAGGAGGAAGGGCTGTGTAGATCCAACTCGCTCAAGAAATGTCTTGATGCTCGTCCCCACCTAAGAGCATATAATGAGAGATTTTAAACAGTGTTTTGTATAACAGCTGACAGATCTTTCAGGTTCAAATTAAATTAAATTAATAAAATTCTCATCCTCAGAGGTGTGACATATGGAGAAACGTACACAAACAAATAACATTTTTAAAATGTATTATGTTGAGATCTACATTAACCAAAATTAACAAATGCAGTGCAAGTAATGTTCAGTGTATTTACATTACATTAGTAACAAATGAAATCTTATTGTAATGTGTTAATGAAAGCTTTGTTTCACCCTTGAATTGTAGAAAAAGATAAGAAGATTTTAATGTGAGATGTGAAGAGATGAAGTTTTCTGCCCAGTCCTATATTTTTGAACCTGTATATGATGACTACGCAGATACACCTACAGATTACACCAACTGTGGACAAGACTGACTGAGTAAATCTAACAACAACTTTATTTTACCTTTATGAACTTTACAACATGATCAGCCGCTTCAGTTGCACTGATTTTCCCAGTCTTCCTTCCTTTTACAGTTGGAGGCAAGAGATGAACGAGCAGGAGAATAGCTGCCACATCACTGTCCCATCCTAGCAGAATAGAGTATACAGTTAAACCATGTTCAGTTTTAACCAGTTTAAAAAGCAAAACAAAAAACATTTATACTTACCATAATCAGACTCCTCCAGAGCAGAGAGAAGGTCATCAACATGTGCACCAGGTTGCAGGTTTTTGCAGTCAGCAATTATTCTTGGCTTGTAGAATGTTGGCCATTTCGCAATAAACTTGCTTGAGATGTCATCTCCAAAAAGCATAGTAAAGTCTTGGTCAATCTATCACACAGAGAAACCATGTCAATAACAAACATTACAATTACATATACAATTAACATCAAAATTTCAATATTGCTTACCAAGCCTGGTGTATCCAAAAATCGGGGAAAGTAATCAAGGATGAGTGAAGATTTGTCTGGATCATGCATCAAATTCTGCCTGTACTTGAATGTTGTCTTCATTTTATCCTTAATAACTGGTGCGTCCGTTGAATGCTTCATCATGGATATAGCTTCTGTGCATTCATCACCTGACAGCTGCTCAGTTGTTGAGGATGTCTCGCGCAGAGTCTTAGGACCATCTTGGTAAACCACCTTTGATGCCCGCTTCAAATTATTTACGGCGTTGCGCTGAACAGTTTTCAATCTGTAGATTTACAGTCAAATGTATTGAAAGATACAAAGATTTGTTAACATTACTATATTCTAAAAAAATTAATAAAATACCACTTTTGTGTGATCAGAATATTATTTGGGATTAAGTCCATTTATAATACACAGTGTCTAATGCAAAAATTATTATAATATATATTATGACTTTTTAATATGAATAAGAATCATTGATTTCAAAGTGAATAACACTGTCATAATGAACTTAAAATTACTCTATATGTGAAAACTTACCTTCTTTAATGAATTCACAGAAGTCAAAACAGTCATTTTTCACTGGTATTCGGATCCATTTCGGGTTCCCTTTACACTCCACTTGAACCAGCATTTCTTCGGAATGAAACACTCTCACTATTAGGATAATCACAGACAGTCTGTGTAATTTTTTTAACCAAGCTATGTGTTTTTCCAAGTGTTTGCCATAGTATGTCTTCTAGATGACACCAATATAAAAAAAAACTAAAGCACACACAAACGCTGCTACATCTAACTCGTAAAATAAACTTTTTAAACCAACCAAGCAAGTTTCACTTATAAATGATTAAACCGAGTGACGTTTTTGTCCTGATAAAGTGTTGGTTTGGTGATATTTCTCATGTTTGCGTCCATAAAAAAGCCAGGCCTGCAGCACTCCTCCAAAAACATAGAACTTAGTTTTGTTAAACGTTCTTCTACAGACAATACTTAATAAAACGGCAACTTACATGGTCAAATAAACACCTTAAACAGTGTTCGACGAGGGTAGATTTTAAGCCAGGAACTCACCTAGCGACTAGCTGAAACCTTCTGAAGCTGGTCGCGCCACATCTTGAAAACACGTTATGTGTCGCGCGCGCGGCGCTTCTCGTCAGGTGTGCGACCGCCAATTTAGAGTGCGTCACGGCTTCATCCGCCCATTAGGCCTCAATTCTTTCAATAGCTTTTATCCCCTGTGAATTCTCCTCCTGTCCTTGATATTTTATATTTTTATACAACTCAGCGTTTTTACAGTTACAAACATTAACTTGAGTGTTTTGCTCATGCTGAAATACTGAGGTATCAAATTAGTACAACGTGGCCCCGATTCATCTTAACAAGGGAAGGAATTGATCAAACGTGTCCACGACACATGTGCAGGGCTCTGTAGATTTAATTTAGCTATATCGTGTGAGAATCTGATTTACCTGCTTTTTCTTCGACTTCTACTTCGACTTAAAGTAAAAGAAAATGGCGGACACAGACCGGTGGCCTAGCTTTAAGTGGAGGCGTGGCTTATTTGCGCCACTTTGGGTGAAATTTGAAAATACACTTAAATTTCACACTGACACTGTCTTACAAATAAGAATAGCAGTGTTATTTTATCACCATGTAGTGTTAAAACAATGTCAACACTGTTAATTTTACACTGTCCCTGAAAATTTTACACCAGTGATTTTGCTGTGTATCTATAGGCTATATGTAACTGTATATATATATAATTACATGGTATTACTGCATTTAAAAGCTAATATTATTATATTATAATATTATATTCAAGTTTTCCTGTCCCCCTTATAAACGATTATTTATCGCACTGCATAAGAAAACAAAAAGGACATAACGGACTGCTGAAAAAGTGCTCAAAGATAAAGTAGCCTTAAGCTATACTGAATGTGCACATGCCAGGAACTCTGGAAAAAAAAAAAGAAAAAAAAAAGACCACAAAAAATTGATAGATACTGTAGCTACGTAAAACTTTTTATTAATATTTTGTAATCAAAAACTCACATGAGCGTGTGGTATGCAATTTTTAACACATTAAGTTATAATATGCATGTCTATGTAGACATTTCATTTTATTTAATTCAAAGATATTTTAAACAAACACACTTTGGCTGTCCTTCACGCATAGCCTATTCCTCAAAGAGAAAATACAGCTGAGCAACATAATGTTTATGCTCCAAATATTTCATCTGCATTATGCATAATGCAATGCACATTTAAATAATAATAATAATAATAATACACAATAGGCTACTACGTGAGAAAACAACAAAATAGTCTCCATAGTTTTTGCTGTAAAAATTCTTTTTTGTGCTACTTTGGTTTTTTAGATATTAAAATAATATTTATAGGTCATTCTGAGGTCACTCAACCCCCAAACATACTCCAAATTTACCCCAAATAGTCTCATTTGTTTGTGCTGCATGGTTAGTGCCGGTAAAAGTTTCATTTGTGCTGCTTCGGTTTTTAAAATATTAGCCTAGATAATCGAATTATAGGCGATGACGTCACTCAGCCCCCACATGCTCAACATTCACCCAAAATAATCTTCTTTGTTTGTGCTTCATTTGTGCTGGTTTGTGCTGTAAAAAAATTTAGTTTGTGCTGCTTCAGTTTTGTTCATATTAAAATATTAGGCCTGTTTAGTGATCATTCTGAGGTCACCTTTAATAGAGAAATGCAACTTTTCATATGGACCACATAGTTAGAGAAAATTAGTTTTTTTATTTGAATTGGTTTGTTTAATAGTAGACATTTCAAGATTTCTATAAATTTATTTCTTGTCTGTGAGCCGGTTCATTGTTTTGATGTGCTCCATTCACGGAGACTGCATGAGACGACAGAAAACGCATCCAAAAATGACAGAGTATCCTATTCTATATAAGTTCTTTCTGCAGGAAAAAAAAAAAGAAAAAAAAAAGTGAGAAATTGCGCAGGCGCCTCCATATAATTTAGGCTAGTTAGCCTATAATACCCCCACAAATAATTGAAATGTGCATATATAGCGATTTTTATTATTCATATAAAAATAATAATAATAATAAAAACCCTGTTTCAGTCATATTTACTATTAATTGCCCAGCTCCCCATCAATGATCTAGCACAGAGACATATAGTTCTAAACTGAACGTGCGAGAGAAGCATTAGCCCACTTCTAATTTGGTCAAAGAAAACTTCTTAAAATCAAAATTTTTCTATATTAATTTGTGCATTTTTCAAATGTTTATTAAAGGTGCAAAAGGTCATAAATATCTACAAAAAAATAATAATAAAAAAAAAAATAATAATAATAAAAAAAAATCAATATTTAACTTTTTCGGGCAGCATTTTGTGTATGGTTCTAATTTCAGATTTGGTTTTCAGGATGGCATTTAAAAATACAACAACCCTTCCTTTTTTTAAATTTTTTTATCATGGTTAAAAAAGAAAAAAAACAAAAAAACAAATGTATGCAAAAGTATTGCTATTGCATGTTTTATTTGTGCGCAGAAACAAAAATAGGCCTATGTATATCAAGTCTTTATTTGTTTGTTTATTTAGTTATTTATTTATTAATTATTATTATTATCATCATCATCATTTTGGTTTTGTAAAGACATAACGAAATAGGCCTAAGTCGTTTTTTTTTCGTTTAATTAGCCTAATTGAACGAAAATCTCTACTAAAAATTAAGTGACTGCGACTATTTCATGCGATTTTTATTTTATTACTTCAACTGTATTGTTAAAAAGACAGTAAAAACAAAAATACTACCGGTACAAACGAAGCACAAACAAACGAGACTAATAAAGCACAAACAAGGGGGGCTGAGTGACCTCAGAAAATGACCAATAAATTATTTCTGACCAAATTGTTTTAATATCTTAAAAACCGAAGCAGCACAAATTACTTTTTTTACGGCACAAACCAGCACAAACGATTGAGCCTGTTTTGGGTGAATTTGGAGCATGTGGGGGGCTGAATGACTTCATTGCCTATAATTCACTGTGTAATATTTTAAAAACCGAAGCAGCACAAACGAAACTTTGTGTGTGACTTTGAGTGACCTCAGAATGACCTATAAATATTATTTTAATATTTAAAAAAACCAAAGTAGCACAAACGAAATTTTTACAGCACAAACTATTGAGAATATTTTGTAGTTTTCTCACGTAGTAGCCTATTGTGTATTATTATTATTACTTAAATGTGTATTGCATTATGCATAATGCAGATGAAATATTCGGAGCATAAACATTACCATGATGTTGCTCAGCTGTATTTTCTCTTTGAGGAATAGGCTATGCGTGAAGGACAGCCAAGGTGTGTTTGTTTAAAATATCTTTGAATTAAATAAAATGAAATGTCTACATAGACATGCATATCATAACTTAATGTGTTAAAAATTGCATACCACACGCTCATGTGAGTTTTTGATTACAAAATATTAATAAAAAGTTTTACGTAGCTACAGTATCTATCAATTTTTTGTGGTCTTTTTTTTTCAGTTGTCCTGGCATGCACACGTTCAGTATATCTTAAGGCTACTTTATCTTTGAGCACTTTTTCAGCAGTCCGTTATGTCATTTTTGTTTTCTTATGCAGTGCGACAAATAATCGTTTATAAGGGGGACAGGAAAACTTTAATATAATATTATAATATAATAATATTAGCTGTTAAATGCAGTAATACCATGCAATTACAGTTACATATAGCCTATAGATAATGGCATATTAAGTGCTTCTGTAAAATAGGCCTATTTAAGAAGAATTTTAGTCACGACCAGGATTTCTTTTCACGGCACAAATCGAGCACAAATAAACACGGCATTTGGTGTGCAGACCGCCTGGAATTAGGCTATAGCCTATATATGACCTAATTAATATTAATGACTATTCGTGGAGAATAGGCCTAGACGTTTAATATTCTAACGGCACAAATCGAGCACAAACCAATTAGAACGATTTAGTCTCACTGGAAAAAAAAAATAAAAAAAACGCTCTCACCGTTTCAACTTAATGCTGCCTTGACATTTAAGCTTAGTCAACTTGAAATATGAAGTTAGTGAAAACTTGGAGCTGACTAAACTTAAAATTTCAAGGCAGCACGAACACTAACTTTTTTTTAATTATTATTATTAAACTCTGCGGCCGCCTTAAACGGGGTGGAGAGTGAAGTTTTCCTTATATTTAAGAAGAGGTCACGTCAAGAGAGTGACGTCACTGGCCCGTTTTGTATTTGTTGTTTCTGAGGACGGGAAATAGATACAATGTAAATTTGAACGGCACAAATCGAGCACAAACGAATGGCACCGTTTTGGAACGATTTAGATTGCATGGGGTGGAGAGTGACGTCACTGTTCGTAAAAAGTTTATTTTGGTTATATAAAAGAAGCGGTCATAGTTACCGGGTTTCTTTTAACGGCACAAACCAGCACAAATCGAGCACAAACGAATGGCACCGGTTTGGAGAGATTTGGACGGCATAGGGTGGAAAGTGACGTCACTGCCCAGAATGGTTTTTGTTATTTCTAAGAAGGGGAAATATATTTGACGTTCATTTCAACAGCACAAATCGAGCACAAACAAATGACACTGGTTTTGTGCGATTTAGACGAACTGGGGTGGAGAGTGACGTCACAGCTGCCGAAAATATTTTGGTTATATCTAAGGAAGGAAAATAGATACAGCGTTTGTTTTAACGGCACAAACGGGCACAAATCGATCACAAACTAGCTGCGCTGGTTTGGAGCGATTTGGGCAACATGGGGTGGAGAGTGACGTTACACGGTCAAAAAAAGAATGTTTAATATCTCAAACACCAAACCAGCACAAACGTTCGTTTTTGCGGCACAAATCAGCACACACGTAGCACAAACGAATGGCATAGTTTTGGTGATTATTTCTTTTTATGGGGTGCCAAATTCACGGAGGTACTGCATTACTATTATGATACGAAATTGATGTAAACACTCAGTTTTTAGAACAGGACAAAATGTCTGTCTGTGCATTAGTGTGAATGCAGTCTATTAAAGCTGCCAGTGTCTATGATCTCATCAGTAATAATCAAATGGCAATAATGCTGAGGAATCTGTAAACTTGCGATACTTAAAGCACTCCCAGATACTGAAAGTGTTTTTTGTTCATCACTTGTAATCGTCTTTTCCCCCTTTATTACTTTATATTTGCTTGTATGTTTTGAATCTATAGTTACTTTTAATTCTTAACAATAATTAATTAATTAATTAATATATTAATTAATTAACATAATTATTTTAAAAAGTTGCCTGCTTATATAATTTAATAAAAATGGACAAAATAAATTTGATATAATCGTGATGCATTGTGATATCCAATTGAATCGAATCGCTGACATGATAATCTTAATCGAATTGAATCGTGAAACCAGTGCAGATTCACACCCCTAAATAAAATGAGATATTCTTTAATGAATTCGTCACAATATAATGGTCAGGGGATGGCACTAAACGCATATTGTCTTAAACAGCACTGATATATATATATAAAAAAATAAATAAAAAAATAAATTAAAAAAACACTATAGGCCTAAATACAAAAATACATACAAATCTAGGCCTACACTTACTGATTTGTTTATTTCATGTTTATTATGTGTCAGTTTTTAATGATTTAAGGTTAGTTTAATAATTGAATAGCCTATATGGAAAACCGACTGCATTAAACATAGGCTAATTGCATTAAATCAATTATACAAAGCTGTTACAGAAGCATGTATAATTACAAACTAAATTTACTATTCCAAACCTGTTTAATACTCCATTTGCAGTGCGCGTTTTTTCCGTGCTGTTGAGCATTCACCCTATGCGTTCCGAGCGATGCGTGCATGCAGCTTCTCAGCGATAGTTTCCGCACCGAGTCTATTTTGTGCTGTGCTGCACAAGCTGAATTAAAGTGACAGGGCATGCTCGCGTTAAAAATTTACATGGATTGACACGAAATGTATTAATTGCACCATAAATGCATAGGCTAATTAAAGTAGTTATAGCTATAGGGGTAAAACAAGTAAAAGTACCCTACACTTTTAGATAAACATGGTAACCGATGGCACTCGTGGAGTAAGAAAACAAAGTTCTTTTTATAACCAGCAGGATTATTTGTAATGTAAATGCAATAAAAAAATATAAATAAATAAAAAAAAAGCTACGAGATGGCTGTTTCTAATTTAAAATTGCGAGAGCCAACCTTTAAACGTAAGAAAAGTTGTTTTGCTGTTTACATATTTTGCCACTTGCCTGAGCATCTTAATATATAAACGTTATATATAAATCAGTACATAAGTAAAATGCATTTAGTAATATTGTGCTTAAACGTGAGTATGTCTAAGATAGTATGATTGTGTGAAAAGGTAATCACTAGGGTGAGAGAGAGAAAAAAAATTGTAACAGCGTTTGAATTTGAAATCAAAATAATGGTGGTAAACGGCCGCGGATCATAGCTGAGCACTAAATAAAGCACACTGAGCACGTGCTGCTTCTGCACCGCATATGAACCGCACACGGACTGCACTGCAAATGGATCATCGCTTGATTTCGTTCACTCCTTGCTGATATACAGCACTCAACTGCCATGCACTGGATTTGAGAATCTGTGAAGACATCAGTCGATACCAAGAGTCGATTCCAGTGCTGGAGTCATTAAAACACGTCAAAGTCACTCAGCATTTGCATAAATAAACTTCTAGAATTAGCACACTACATAAACAACTTAAAATCACATTAAATCTGTATTAAATCCCAAATTTGAAACTCATTTCGTAGTTCTACGACCAATTCATAGGTGAAAAATAGATAGTGGGACAAAGTGGCACTTTTATATTTTAAGATTTTGTATCACCAGGGCTCCAGACAAAAAAATCGAGTAAGGAGCCACTGGCTCCTATAAGAAAAAAAAACGTAGGCGCCAAATTATTTTTTTAGGTGCCACAGAATAAACATATTTTATTTATTTATTTATTTGTAACATTTTGACATTTCAAATATACTGTCATGTGTTTGTCTAATCTTTTCTTGATTTCATCAGCATTTTAATCCGTCTTGCAGTTGACCTGGGAACTAAAGTTCACTTAAAGTGGGAACTAAACATCTTTTCCAACTTGAAATATACAGTCACAAAGAATTGTTTATTACACAGAATCTGTACCAATATCATGGACCAATATCACTTCATGAGCTTCGAGGTTTTGCTTGCGGTAATTGCTTGTTCCAACGAAAAAGGCTCCCGACTTTTCCTGGAAACTGACGGCAAACTGTGCAAAACATCACTTCATTTTTTTTTCGTCGTGTTGTACCCATGTAAATGTCTGCTTCCAAGACGTTAGAAACAGACGTTTTCTTTTAGCTTCATAATTTGGTGTTGCCGCCATGTCGCTGTCACTTCGCTGTACTGGTTGTTACCAGGTGACGAAAAAAAAAAAAAACAGTCCTCACAACAGCCAGTCAGATAAGGAACCGAAAGCAATATGGTGTTCACGACATCACAGAGAAGTTAACGTTTAAAGGCTTAAAAACACAAGCTATTTCTCGATTCTAAGACCGAATTTGCACGCAATTAACAAATGGTCGCAGGCAAATTATAAACTTTAGTGAAGAGGCAGCACTGGCCCGATCGGGCCAGTGACAATCCTGTCTACTGTCCCGAGCGTCTCGCACGCTGGCCCCGGGCCATCGGACAGTCCTTATTGTCGAGCCCTGCAAGTAAATTAAGAGTTTTTAAGGACCCGTGGGAGCCCTTGTATTTAAGGTAGCCCGTCGGGCAGGGCAGTAATATATTTTAGTAGCCCGACTGCAAAACGCAGTAGCCTTGGGACGTCGGGCTAGCGATTTTGCAGCCCTGGGTTTCCTCAGTGTTTTTCTTTTAAGGAAAGTCAAATTATCGCTTTTTACAGTCTTAGTTTGGGCTCCTCCTCAATGCATCCTATAGAAATGTTGTCAAATCTCTCACACATGCAGTCGTTTTTCTTCATTATTAACATGCAGTTTTATAGGACGTGTTGAGTTTTATCTTTAGCTTGCATTTTTTATCATGTAGACAACAGGTTAAGTAAAAATATTAATATGCAATAGCGAATAAATATAGCAAAATGCTCCTCTTTATAGTTATTTTTCTAGCTGACTGGTGAGCTTTTGGATGCCCAATGGTTATTCTGAGGTAGCCTAAATGTATTGTTACGTGGCATTGTTTAAAAGCTTTACACGTTTTCCGCAGTTTGACACAGAATGAGCGATTACATGACACATTTCAATAAGTTGTACTATAGGCTCTCTTATAAAATTGCTTACCTTTTGATGTTAATTCACATTCATTTCGTACTATAATAGAGAAAGATATAATGGGTCACTTGCCGCCTGAACTGAGGCGCTAAAGCGATTGCGCCTGCCGCATTAAAGGGCGCCAAAACCACATTTATTGTATGAATTTCGTTATGATTTTGGAAGAATGTTAAAGCTGATACTTTGTTTATTAAAACGTAACAAAGCTTATTGTGATTACTGGACGGCAAGTGCTCTGCAAACAGGCTAATAATGAAGTTCACGCATATAGAACTGCCTAAGATCTTGATAATAAGAAGCGATAGGCTATTAGTAATGATTATAAACGAGAATTGTTAATGATATTGCCAATATCCACACAGCTGACAGCTTTACCTGTTAAAGTTTGTTCAAATTGTGCACGAAATAGACTGCATTTCTGCACTTTCACTTTGCATTTTGATCTCTCTCGCACTGCACAACTGAGCTGCGTTTAGCAGGTGTGCCGTCAATGCTGCTGTGCGGCAGAGATGAGGACTGTTTGAAATTTTTTTTCCATTAAAACTTTGATGCGCATCATCTCAGTTTAATACGTGAACATAAAAAAAGATGTGATCGCAAAACAATCAGGGGAAAAAAAATTAATTCATAACATGTAAATATACAGTCGCCAGTGGCAACATCAGCAAAACTTCACTCGCAAATTAATATTTTTAGTCGCAGTCTGGAGCCCTGATCACTCAGCCTTTTTACTTCATTTTAAAACATGATTGTAGTATTTTTTATATTAAACTTTTTTTTTTTGGTCATGCAAAACAGCATTAAAATAGATAATATATATAAAAGGATCTACTGGTCTTTTTTAATTAATAAACACCTCAGCACTATTTATATAACTCAAAATTAATACTTTTTATTACACTATAATTGAATACAACTAATAGAAAATGAGTCTGGAATGAGTTCTGGACCAGACAGGACAATTTAGCTCACTTGATCTCACTTTCCAGAAACAAAAATATTTACAACATGATGAGTGTGAAGAACCATTAAATAGTCTCTGGAACCTTTCTGTGCTATAAAGAACCTTTCTGTGCTACAAAGAACCTTTCTGTGCTACAAAGAACCTTTTGTGCAATGGAAAGGTTCTTTGGATATTAAAGGTTCTTCATGGAACCATACACCCTGCCAAAGAACCATTTAAGAACCTTTTTTAAGAGTGGATGCGATCATAAAAGGAGCAGTCCTCAGGAGTGGCTTAAAGGAAACCGTGAGGCATTGTGGGTATGACAAAAGGCAGGCCATGTGGCAAGAGGGCAGGGCTGCTCAAGTGAAAGAGGAAAAAAACCGCATGATAATACTGTTGCTCTGCTCACTCTCCATCTAGCTTGAAAATGTTTATGGAGTGTTTGAGAAGTGGAATCAATAGCCATGTGGCTGAGTTTTTGTTCTTTGTTTGTTTCCTAAACTTAAAAAACAAACAAAAAATGTGCCTTTTCTTTAGTCATAATATTAATACTTGATTGTGACAGATTTTTAAAACATCTAATGGGTGAACTTTAAAAGGAAGTGTCTGGATCATACTGTATTTCACTCCAAAATGTATTCTTCATGAAGGTAACAAAGCCTGTAATATGATAATGATAATAAGCCTGCAAAGTAATAATTTTTGTGACATCATTGTCATTGCAATTAAGGACAATTATCTTTACTGTAATACAGATTTACAATTTACAGTTAAAATGGTCCTGTCCTGATACATACAGAGGTTATTAAAAGTCACACACCTTTGTTCCATGTTTAATGCAATATTGAAACCAACAAAATTCTAAAAGCATTCAGCTGACAAATAGAAACTTTTAAGAAAAAAAAAAAAATATTGCCTGGTTGCATAAGTGTGCACATCCTTTTATAATGGGGCATGTTACTAATCACATTCCAACTCTTACTGAAAAGTAATTATAATCCTCCAGTCATCATTTAAGTGATGTTGATTAACCCTGAATATAAATGAGATGTTTCTTTAGGATTTCTTTTGCACCTTCTTGATCGCATCTTATTGCTGAAGCCATGGGCTGCGAATAGCTTGCGAAAGATTAGGATCTCATTGGCCCTGTTTCCACCTGCTATTAAGATCCATTTTCAGTGATCCGATTACAAGCAGTCTGCCTGAGATGCATTACCATTTACACCTGGTTTAATGTGTGTTTTAAACGAGTCTGCTGTGACCACTTGGATTTCAAATTACATCAAGACTCTCTCCCCTTATTTTATTTTATTTTATTTTATCTTATTTTATTTTATTTTACACTTATTTTATTTTAGGTTTTCAATCCTGGTCCTGGGGACCCACTGCTCTGCACATTTTGTGTGTCTCGCTTGTCTGACACATACAGCTGAGTTCACGGAGCCCTTTAACACACCTGATTCAGATAACCAGCTCAATAAGCGAGTTATTGAGCTGGTTATCTGAATCAGGTGTGTTAAAGGGATAGTTCACCCAAAAATTAACATTCTGTCATAAATTACTCACCCTCGTGTCGTTCCAAACTCGTAAGACCTTTGTTCATCTTCAGAACACAAATTAAGATATTTAATGACGTCATGTCAAAGTCAAAGTCAAAGTCTGCTTTATTGTCAATTCTGCCACATGTACAGCACATACATACAGAGAATTTAAATTGCGTGACTCTCAGACCCATGGTGCACACAGTTAACAATAAAACACTAACAGTAGACGTAGAATGCAAATAAATACAGTTTAAAATATAAAAACAAACTATACAGATATACAAATAAGGACATTGTAGAAAAGAGTTAGATTAAGTGGCATAAGGCACATGGCAGATGAAATGCAAATCGGTTAAATAAACAAAACTAAACGAAACAAAACTGTGCAGATATGAGTGTAGTGCAAAAAGAGCTTAACAAAACAAAAACTGTGCAGATATAAAGAGTGTAGTGCAAAAATAGCTTATCAGGCTGTTTAAAGTGACAGAAGAGGTAGTTGAGTGGGGTCAGTTCAATACTGACTGAGGTAGTGGGCAGTCCAGTGGTGCACTAAGTGACTGGTGCGGGTCACAGAGTGTAAGGGGGGGGGTCAGAGTTCAGTGGTGCGTGGGGCAAAAGAGGGGAGGGGGGCAAGGTCGGGAGGGAGTTCAGCTTCCTGACAGCCTGATGAATGAAGCTGTCCTTCAGTCTACTGGTCCTGGCCTGGAGACTCCGCAGTCTCCTCCCTGATGGCAGCAGACTGAAGAAGCTGTGTGTCGGGTGGGTGGGATCACCCGCAATGCAGAGGGCTTTGCGGGTGAGACGGGTGTTGTAGATGTCCTGGAGGGAGGGGAGAGAGACACCAACAATCCTCTCAGCTGCTCTCACTATGCGTTGGAGTGTCTTGCGGCAGGACGCATTGCAGGCGCCATACCACACAGTGATGCAGCTCGTTAGAATGCTCTCGATGGTGCCTCTGTAGAAGGTGCACATGATGGGGGCCGGGGCTCTGGCTCTCCTCAGTTTGCGGAGGAAGTAGAGACGCTGTTGTGCTTTCCTGGCCAGTGCTGCAGTGTTGTCAGTCCAGGAGAGGTCCTCTGTGATGTGCACACCCAGGAACTTGGTGCTGCTCACTCTTTCCACGGTCGCACCGTTTATGGTCAGAGGAGCATGCTGAGTGTGCACTCTCCTGAAGTCAACAACAATCTCCTTCGTCTTCTCCACATTCAGAGAGAGATTGTTGTCACTGCACCACCCGGCCAGGCGGCTCACCTCGCACCTGTAGTTTGTCTCATCTCTGTTACTAATGAGACCCACCACAGTTGTGTCGTCCGCAAACTTAATGAAGAGGTTGGAGCTGTGTGACGGTGTGCAGTCATGGGTCAGCAGAGTGAAGAGGAGGGGGCTCAGCACACATCCTTGAGGGGCCCCTGTGTTAAGTGTGATGGTGCTGGATGTGTTACTGCCGACCCGTACTGCCTGAGGCCTCCCAGTCAGGAAGTCCAACAGCCAGTTGCACAGCGAGGTGTTGAGCCCCAGCTGGACCAGTTTGTGAATGAGCTGTTGAGGGATGATTGTGTTGAATGCTGAGCTGAAGTCTATGAACAGCATTCTGACGTACGAGTCTTTTTTGTCCAGATGTGTGAGTGCTGAGTGGAGGGCAGTGGCGATGGCATCATCGGTCGAGCGGTTGGACCGATATGCAAACTGGAAGGGGTCCAGGGAGGGGGGGAGGGCAGACTTGATATGATGCATGACTAGCCGTTCAAAGCACTTCATGAGGATCGGAGTAAGTGCGACTGGACGGTAGTCATTGAAGCAGGATGGAGATGGCTTCTTCGGGACTGGAATAATGGTGGTAGCCTTGAAGCATGTGGGGACAACAGCCTGACTCAGCGAGATGTTGAAAATGTCTGTGAAGACATCAGTGAGTTCCGCTGCACAGTCTCTCAGTACACGACCAGGAATGTTGTCAGGACCCGGAGCTTTGCGTGCATTGATCCTGCTGAGGGATCTCCTCACGCTGTCCGGGGACAGCGTCATCACCTGGTCGCCGGGAGGAGGTGGGGTCTTCTCTGCAGTGGTGCTGTTTTGTGCCTCAAAGCGAGCGAAGAAGGCGTTCAGCTCATTCAGCAGGGGGATGGTGCTGTCACAGGTGCGCGGTGGGGGCTTATAGTCCGTAATGGTCTGAATCCCCTGCCACAGGCTCCGAGTGTCCCCGCTGTCGCTGAAGCGATGGGCTACCCTCCTGGAGTACTGTCTCTTAGCCTCTCTGATGCCGCAGGATAGATTGGCCCTAGCTGTCCTCAGGCCCACCTCATCTCCAGCTCTGAAGGCAGCGTTCCGAGCCTTCAGGAGTCTGTGGACCTCCCCTGTCATCCACGGCTTCTGGTTGGCCCGGACAGTGATGGTCTTTGTGACCGTTACATCATCAATGCATTTGGTGATGTAGGCAGTGACAGTCTCTGAGTACTCTTGGAGGTCTGTGGTGTTATTGTATGTGGCAGCCTGCTTAAACATATTCCAGTCAGTGGTGTCAAAACAGTCTTGAAGTGCCTCTGACGACCCATCCGGCCACACTTGTATCTGTTTGTGAACTGGTTTGGTGACTTTAACGACCGGTCTGTATGCAGGCATTAGCATGACATTGATGTGGTCTGAGGTGCCAAGATGGGGGAGGGGAAGGGCCTTGTAAGCTCCTCTCTGGGTGGTGTAAACAAAGTCCAGAGTGTTGTTTCCTCGTGTTGGAAAGTCTACGTGCTGTTGTATTTTTGGGAACACACTCTTTAAGTCTGCATGGTTGAAATCCCCAGCTGAGATGAGAAAAGCATCTGGGTGGGCTGTCTGCTGCTCACTGATGTGCTGATACAGTTTATTCAGTGCCTCACTCCTGATGTTGTTGTTGGAGCTGGGAGGGATGTATACAGTAACGAGCAGTATGGCTGTATATTCCCTCGGTAGATAAAACGGCCGGCACTTAATAATCATAAACTCCACCAGGGGCGAGCAGTGTTTGCAGACCACAACAGCGTCGCGGCACCACGCGTCATTAATGTAAACACAAAGCCCGCCGCCGCGGGTCTTACCTCCCTCGACGAGAGCTCTGTCCGCTCGATAGCATGTTAGCTGGTCGAGCTGAATGGCGCAGTCCGGAACGCTGTTGTTGAGCCATGTTTCCGTGAAAACAAAAACACAGCAGTCTCTTACAGTCCTCTGAGTTGAGCGTAGTAGTCGGATGTAGTCCAGTTTATTGTCTAAAGAGCGTACGTTAGCCAGTACGATGGTGGGGATAGCTGGCTTGTGTGGGTTAGCCGCTAGCCTAGCCCGGATACCTCCGCGGTTACCCCTCTTCTGCTTCCTCTCGCGCCGCTTTTGGCGCCTCCGCTCTGGGCGAGATGCAGTAGTGGGGGTCGGTGATGTTGTAGGCCTCCGGAGCAGACCGAGGTCCCGCAGTTCTTCGGCGTGCGCGAGGTTTAACTCTAAAAATGTGGTTCTGCCGACGTCGAGCAGAAACTCACGACTGTATGCGCGTTTAAAGACAGATAGACGCGACGAAGACGTACAAAAACACTTCGATTTACAAGATAAAAAACACGAAAACACCGTTCTGTCGGGAGAGAGAGAAGCCGCAGCGTGTGCACGCGCCGCCATCTTGAGTAGTCATGGTACTCTTGTGAATGCGCGGCGAAGACTGACATGGAAGAGAAGAAATTGTTGAATAAAGTTAAACATAGCAGTGTTTTTGCACTTTAATAATCACAGACACTAGACCATGTCGTGATTTGACAGCTCTGTTTTTGATTTATTCATCAATCCATCAAAATCGCGCGTTTTATGTGACATCTGCATTGTAAATTCATTGCCATGACTGGATTCTGGGATTCACTCCGCATCACGGAAATCATAAGGTTTTAACCTTAAGTTATAAATGGGACATAACTGTATCTGCACGGAGGGATGGTGTTCTGAAAGGTAAACATGTTCGATGTGTTTCCTCTTTATGCAGCCGCTTTGCAACCACAGTTTTTGCGAACTGTGTCTATCCTCGAGGACAAATAAGCGTTCATCTTTTCTATATCCAAAGTATTCCCATACTGACCATTTTAACTTATATTTCAACGTGGGATAGAGATTAGAGATAACGGCCTCTGTCTCTGATGTTGTCTCCGCTGTACATGTGGGTGGAGCAAGAGAACAGTTAAGTGGAAAGTTGTTGGCGCAGGTGAGATTCTGCATCTTTTATTTTCTCCCAATACCTTAGATAAGCAAATGTACATGGTATGATAATCGTACATGTTTATATCGTCATACCGGTATATCGTTACAACCCTAGAACTACGGCTCTGTGTATTAACTGCCGCTCCATCTGAAAGCAGGTGATGGAGATTTAAAACTAATCACGGAACCGGCTTTACTGACGAGATGCGGATGACAATCACATGCGATTAACTGCACAGCCCTACTATGCAGGATTAGAAAGCTCATCAAAAATATCTTAATTTGTGTTCTGAAGATGAGCAAAGGTCTTACGGGTTTGGAACGACATGAGGGTGAGTAATTAATGACACAATTTTCATTTTTGGGTGAACTATCCCTTTAAATATGGAAGACACACAAAATATGCGGAGTGGCGGGTTCCCAGGACCAGGGTTAAAAACCTCTGCTCTACAGCACTTTAGCGGGTGTGTTTTTTTTTGTTTTTTTTTTGGGTGCACTTCGGGAATGTACCAATACCTTTTTCTATTCTTTTTTTTTTTTTTTTTTTTTTTTCTAGAACCAATCCAGTCCTGATACCAAAACATCTGAGTACCGGCCAATACTGATCCAATACCAGCACTTATTTATTTATTTATTTTTGTCCCTGTATCAATGTAGAATTTGGGAGTTGTTAGTTTACTGCATGATGATTGAAATCGCGCAAATGGCCTTGAGCTATTACCTAAATAAACTGGGAAAAGATTGTTTTCTAAAACATCATGGACAGAATGATCCTGAGAGCGCTGCACGAGCTCGTGGTGCCATCTGCAGGACAGTTCAAAGTGTTCAAATGATTCAAAGTGCCAAATGCCAGTAGAATCAGCGCTGAAATGTGTTACTTGACCCGGTAACTTTCTATGAATGGCGGTGAGAATTTGAGATTGCTAGATAACAGCCTGTAGTCTGACCCGCTACGTCTGCTGTTACAGTACTGTTTTTAGTTTCGATTCACTTGTTAGTGCTAGCTGCGCTGAGCTGCAATTGGTTTGAGCCGCTTTAATTTGCATTTAGGAACGCAACATTCGTCATTAGAAACGTTTATAAATCTGTTGTTGTTTACAAAGAGAAATTTCAGTGTCACATAATCCTTCAGAAATCATTCTAATATGCTGATTTGATGCTCAAGAAACATTTCTCATTATTATCAATGTTAAAAACAGTTTTGCTGCTTAATATTTTTGTGGAAACAATGATACCACTGAAATATTTGTATAAGATTAAAAAAAGAGAGGGAAATTAATCATTTTATTCATGCATGAAATTGATAAAAAAAAGTGAGCGAAGACATTTAAAATGATTTCTATTTAATAAATGCATTAACAAATTTAATTAATATACAGTGGGTACGGAAAGTATTCAGACCCCCTTAAATTTTTCACTCTTTGTTATATTGCAGCCATTTGCTAAAATCATTTAAGCTCATTTTTTTTCCTCATTAATGTACACACAGCACCCCATATTGACAGAAAAACAGAATTGTTGACATTTTTGCAGATTTATTAAAAAAGAAAAACTGAAATATCACATGGTCCTAAGTATTCAGACCCTTTTCTGTGACACTCATATATTTAACTCAGGTGCTGTCCATTTCTTCTGATCATCCTTGAGATGGTTCTACACCTTCATTTGAGTCCAGCTGTGTTTGATTATTCTGATTGGACTTGATTAGGAAAGCCACACACCTGTCTATATAAGACCTTACAGCTCACAGTGCATGTCAGAGCAAATGAGAATCATGAGGTCAAAGGAACTGCCTGAAGAGCTCAGAGACAGGATTGTGGCAAGGCACAGATCTGGCCAAGGTTACAAAAAAATTTCTGCTGCACTTAAGGTTCCTAAGAGCACAGTGGCCTCCATAATCCTTAAATGGAAGACGTTTGGGACGACCAGAACCCTTCCTAGAGCTGGCCGTCCGGCCAAACTGAGCTATCGGGGGAGAAGAGCCTTGGTGAGAGAGGTAAAGAAGAACCCAAAGATCACTGTGGCTGAGCTCCAGAGATGCAGTCGGGAGATGGGAGAAAGTTGTAGAAAGTCAACCATCACTGCAGCCCTCCACCAGTCAGGGCTTTATGGCAGAGTGGCCCGACGGAAGCCTCTCCTCAGTGCAAGACACATGAAAGCCCGCATGGAGTTTGTTAAAAAAACAGTTAAAAAAAGACTCCAAGATGGTGAGAAATAAGATTCTCTGGTCTGATGAGACCAAGATAGAACTTTTTGGCCTTAATTCTAAGCGGTATGTGTGGAGAAAACCAGGCACTGCTCATCACCTGTCCAATACAGTCCCAACAGTGAAGCATGGTGGTGGCTGCATCATGTTGTGGGGGTGTTTTTCAGCTGCAGGGACAGGACGACTGGTTGCAATCGAGGGAAAGATGAATGCGGCCAAGTACAGGGATATCCTGGATGAAAACCTTCTCCAGAGTGCTCAGGACCTCAGACTGGGCCAAAGGTTTACCTTCCAACAAGACAATGACCCTAAGCACACAGCTAAAATAACGAAGGAGTGGCTTCACAACAACTCCGTGACTGTTCTTGAATGGCCCAGCCAGAGCCCTGACTTAAACCCAATTGAGCATCTCTGGAGAGACCTAAAAATGGCTGTCCACCAACGTTTACCATCCAACCTGACAGAACTGGAGAGGATCTGCAAGGAGGAATGGCAGAGGATCCCCAAATCCAGGTGTGAAAAACTTGTTGCATCTTTCCCAAAAAGACTCATGGCTGTATTAGATCAAAAGGGTGCTTCTACTAAATACTGAGCAAAGGGTCTGAATACTTAGGACCATGTGATATTTCAGTTTTTCTTTAATAAATCTGCAAAAATGTCAACAATTCTGTGTTTTTCTGTCAATATGGGGTGCTGTGTGTACATTAATGAGGAAAAAAAATGAACTTAAAATGATTTTAGCAAATGGCTGCAATATAACAAAGAGTGAAAAATTTAAGGGGGTCTGAATACTTTCCGTACCCACTGTATTTGATAAATGCAAATAAATGCTGTTCATTAAACTGTTCATCAAAAAATCGTAAATAATAGTGTATCACCATTTTCACACAAAATATGAAGCATCAAAATTGTTTTCAACTTTGATAATAATCAGAAATGTTTCTTGAGAGTCAAATAAATTCTAATGATTTCTAAAAGATCATGCGACACTGAAAACTGGAGTAATGATGAAGAAAATTCTGCTTTGCATCACAGGAATAACATTACATTTTATAATATATTAAAATTGAAAACTCTTTTTTTTTAATTTGTAATTAAATTTCACTATTACTGTTTTTTTTTTTTTTGTTTTTTTTTTTTTTAAATTTAATCAAATAAATTCAGCCTTGATGAGCAGAATATATTTATTTCAGAATCATTAATTGTAATGTTTCCAAACTTTTGGCAGGTACTTTAATAATAATAACAATTCTATATACTATATACTTTACTATAATATATTATAGTACTTTATTATAATACATTATATTATATTGTTATCGTGATTAAGTAGGGTTGTTACGATTAGATCGCATAGATCATTGAATCCGATTAGACCAGTAGCATCGCGTTCAAAAATGACCAAAGAGTTTCGATATTTTTCCTATTTAAAACTTGACTCTTCTGTAGTTATATCGTGAACTAAGACCGGCGGAAAATGAAAAGTTGCGATTTTCTTGGCCGATTTGGCTAGGAACTATGCTCTCATTCTGGCGTAATAAGTAAGGAACTTTGCTGCCATAACATGGCCACAGCAGGCGCAGTGATATTATGCAGCGCCTGAAAGTAGTCCCCAGCTAGCTATCGCCAGACCTGGAGATCGGCCGAATGGATTCAAAAACGGTAAAACTCAACTTATTAACTCTGGGGGAGTTGGAGAATGAGCCTATTTCCAAAAAAAAGTTGAGTGTTCCTTTAACGCTCCAAATCGGAAATCAATTCTTCTTCGCTGCTCAGAATGCAAACACAGGAAGTTGTGCTGTGTTGCCACAAGCAACCACTATTTAGAGCAGCAAAGAAGAAATACAAACGTGCTAGCACATTGTCAGTAAATCACTCGCATATGCAACTGAATCTTCACCCTGTGCAACTAAATGATGTCTAGTATTAGCCACTGGCTAATAAATGATCAGATTTTACTGGCAGGGTATGTTTAAGTTTAGCACAGATATATTGTCACTCGCCGAACACTCTGACTAAGCACTTCAGAGTTTCACTCTCCATCAAGCGATCTATTTTTTCAGATCATCTGCCAGCGCACCTGTATTTGACATACCATAAGCTCTAGTGTGAAGCGCACAACTCGCCGACGCTTTGCTTTTTTCCTCACACGCAGAGAGAGAGAGCGAGAGAGTCTTACATGTAGCGCGTCAATTCTGCATGGTAATATGTAAAGGGTATTCTTTGTTGTATTTTCCTGTCAAAATAACAGAGTTCCTTTGGAATTCTTCAGCTTAACTGCCGGGTTCTTCGGTAGTAGGCGGAGCTAATGCACAAACGACAATCTCATTGGCTAGCGCTCACCTATTATCGCCCCTGTTTTGATTTTAGCAAATCAGTTCGAGCCAATGCAGACAACGTGATTAATATTCATGAATCCAGCAGCTTGTTAATCCTTAGTACGTTTTATATTGTTCTTAGTAGAATTCATAGTATGATTATTATCGTATCAGTATTATTGATAGTTTTTTCCCCATTTTTACAGAAACACTGAATGACCAAAAAAGCACCACCAAGTTCAGTTAAAATGACTAATATGCATTCATACATGGTTACCAAGTTTTAATTCTAATTGCTAAAGTTCTATCATTAAATAATACTTGATTATCATAATATATTTATAATGCTTGACTGACTGATGTTAAAAGTGTACTTTTAGATATTTAAAAATATGTGCCATTTTCAAAACATTATATATTATATTTTGTTTACTCGTCAGACTATCTATCTATCTATCTATCTATCTATCTATCTATCTATCTATCTGTCTATCTATCTATATGGTGAAGCACACCATAAAATAATTGTATCAATTCATACAGGGCTAGTAGTACATACAGCTGTATAACCAGATACACACCCAGGTATCGGATCAGTACTCTGTATCGGCCGATACCCTGAGCCTAGGTATCGGAATCGGTATCGGGAAGGGAAAAAGGGTATCGGAACATCTCTATTATTAAGTGCTGCTTTTTATTTTTTACAGGACAATAGTATGTATTCTTACAGTATAAGATATATATTTTAATGTGCTAAAATATATATATTTTAATAAGTGCTGGGGGCGTGGCTTGTGGGCGTGACTTGGGGCATTGTCAGATTTTCCTTCTTTTTTGTCTCTAGCTGATCACATGCCTGATTGATGCGTTATGTATTATATCTATTCAGATCTACCAGTCAGAAGAAGGGTACAAAAGTATTTCCAAAACATTAAAATTTTGTCATGGTATTTCATGCCACAAGTAGAAAAAATGCACCACAGTGACATTCCAAAGAACAGGGAACCTGTCAAAAATGTAGCCTAAGTAAAAAAAAAAAACAATATGAAAACTTATCAGGGAGGCTGCAAAGAGACTTAACCATAACATAAAACCCTAAAATATTTATTTATTTATTTTTTTTATATATACACTGAACAAAATTATAAACGCAACACTTTTGTTTTTGCCCCCATTTTTCATGAGCTGAACTCAAAGATCTAAGACTTTTTCTATGTACACAAAAGGCCTATTTCTCTCAAATATTGTTCACAAATTTGTCTAAATCTGTTAGTGAGCACTTCTCCTTTGCCGAGATAATCCATCCACCTCACAGGTGTGGCATATCAAGATGCTGATTAGACAGCATGATTATTGCACAGGTGTGCCTTAGGCTGGCCACAATAAAAGGCCACTCTAAAATATTTCAGTAGCCTACTTTCTCTCGTAGTTATATTATTGGGTAATTATACTGTATATAGCCTAAATTGTGGGCATCAGGGAGCCGGTATTATGCATGGTACTGAAACTGCTTTTTGCGCGATCGCTTTTTAGTTTCACTTTCACTTTCGAGATTCGTGATCGCACGTACTCTGTTTATGCTATGGAGCGGCAGTATTTACCACACATCAGTATTTACCACATCTGCCGCGAACAGACACCGAATGGCGCCGCCGGTGTGCGTACGCTCATAGAATGTGTTTGAATTTTAAAGACGTGGCACGGCGCGGCACAGCGCTGCTCTTCTCGTCCAGTGTACGACCAGCTTCAGTCATCTCTCCTTACTCTGTCTGTTTATGTGGTAAGTTACATTTTATGTAGTGTAATGTAACAGGCAATTGTTGGCAATCGTTATTTGTTTTCCTTGCCGTTCTGAATACAGATTTATGCTTCGGGCACACCCCCTAACTCCACCCACCGCCCCCACCCCCGATGTCATTGTCCATCGCAATGTTTCACTGCAGACCAATTTTGTAGACATCGCCCAACCCTAGTGTGAAATATGTTGTACATAATATGTAAAATATTCAGATACAGTGATAATGTATAAGAAGCATAATGTTATGTAAAGCATAAAGGAATGTGTTAGATCTAGTATTTAGGTTGGCTTGAAAAAGCCAACATACTGATCTACTATTTAAGCTCATTATGTTGGCTTTCTATTTTTTTTCTATTTAAATTTTTGTTGGATTAAGAAAGCCAACATACAGTTTTTTTTTTTTTTTTTTTTTGCATTTTTTATTATTATTATTATTATTATTATTGTTACCTCTTCTTTCTTCTCCTTCTCTGTACAAATTTCGGCATCTAACTTATCCTGCAGCATTTGATGTAGACCCATGAATGAGTTGTCAAATAAGCAATTGATGTACAATGTCTGTGTAGTGGGTGAAAAATCCCATAGATCTAATTTGTGAGATCATATCTCTTCATCAGAAAGTCATAGAGAATATGCTTACTGGGCTCATTTGACTCAGTTAGCAAACAGCCAAAAAGTATTGACAAATAATGTCCCCGTCACCTGATTTGGTAGCACTTGGCAGTTGGGAGGGGACAGAAACTGATAATAAGCACAAAATTACTATTGTATTTCACTATGAAAGTGAATTTACTACTACTACTACTAATATATAATTTGCCTTTTTGAGTTGTTTGAGTTTGAGTTGGGATGCAAATGTAAATATACTCAGGGTTTCTATGCAGTACTACCACGTAGTATATTCCAGGTCTGGATAAGTATGGAAAAAAGAAAACAGAGTATGGAAAAATATTTGTGTTTCCAGACTATTGCCCCTATTGTATTTACTAAAATATACAATAGAGCATTTCTAAAAATACGTTTTTCATACAAGTGTGAAAGCATATAAAATATAATCAGCTGAGCACAATTATGAATATTTCTATTTAGTTGTCCTGTGTTTTAGTCTCCCTCCATTCCCAATGGATCATTTTGCAATGAACAGTACCTTTTTTTTAAATGTATAATTAAAGAAACAATTTTTATGTTTTATAAGTAATTACAACATTCAAATTTAACTTTTCATCATTCAGGCTTTGTTTGTAGTAGTGTTGTCAAAAGTACCTGTACTCGGTACCAAGGCAGTACAGAAATTTTAAAAATGTAATGATACCAGGCATTCTGCAGGAACAGTGGTACTGAGTACCTGGTCAATTTGGTATCAGCTGACAGGCAACTGCTTTCAGTTGTTCAGTTGTTCTGTTGAGCAGGTAAACTCAATGGCCAATCAGATGTGTTTAAGTTAGTGAATACACTCAGTACCGCTCAAAATGCTGAAGTTTTTTTCAGTGCGTATTTTATGCTGTGCATATAACATCATCTAGTGACATTTTGCGACATTTCAAGCAGACATCAGCTACTTTCCATTGAAAATAGTTGGCAACAGTGATCTTTAGGGGGTTTGTTTAAAACTCATTGGGTTCAGGGGAGGCACGAGAGATGCTGCCGCCGGTTGTAACTTTAACCCTTGGTGTTGCTGTTGAACAGTGTCACTTTAGTAAAACATTGGATTCATACATTTTTTAAAGGTCATATTTTGTCATAATTGCATTTTTTTTTTTTTTGTACTATGATTAATTTTCTCATCCAGTTTTTTGAGAAAGCAATTCCTCCCTTGCCTCCTTGGAGGAAACGCCCCTGATTATACATATTATATATTAATATATAATATAATACCATTCTATATGAATATGCCACATTTCTGCCAAAATACCATGGTTACAGTTAGGGTTGCTGCAGTAGATCCATGGTAAATGTTGGGGTGGGGATTGTTTATGGCACAGTGTTTCTCATGTTTTCCCTTTCAGTTTGTTTAATATGCATAAAGTGAATCTCTCAGAAATCTTGCATAACTGTGTTGAGCTACACCTGCAATCATAAGTGGAATGCTCACTGCTCTCTGTTGCAACAGCTTGGCATGCTCATTTTCTCTTGATTTTGGGGGGCAATTATTTCAAATATACCGGACAATCTGCTGCAAGAAGACAGCCTGCTGTTTGCCATCTCTAACTGAGAAAAATTTCTTTGCCACCAAGTGTTCACTTTTAATGTAAGATTTTTTACATCAACAGTAGTCATAGTTTAGAACTAAATGGTAATATTCTACCCCGTTTTTTGACTCTCAGATTTTAACACTCAATTTAAAGGGGCATGTCTTCTTTAAGACTTTAGTGTAAACATCCACTGCTATTATTGGGTGAGATCTTTGCATATGAAATAAGTATTAAATAAGGAACCGAAATGCAGTTACTGCAATTAATTGAACATGAATTACAGTATTATGTTTACACTCCATCAACGGTTCTTTTCAACAGTGTGTTTTTTTGCAGTGTTGAGCATTGTAGCCAGTGTTGAACGCATGAATGCAGTGGTCAGAGTTTTGTCTTTACTTTGTCTAAATTGTAGAGGTATAGGTCTGCAAACTTTGGGAAAAAAAAAATTATGGCACTTAGACAGGAACATTCTATGCATTTGTTTTGATAGAGGGAAACGAGATATATTTCTGGTTTCAACATTTCTTGTTCTTCAGACATTCCTCTTTAAAAGAAAAAGAAGCATCAACTGTATGCAGTGTGAACCATATTTGTTATTGTTTTTTTTTTTTGTTTTTTGAGCCCTGAAAATGTGAAATGTGTACAATTTAACTATTTACACCAGGAGCCACATTGAAATACCTACAGGTGCATCTCAATAAATTAGAATGTTGTGGAAAAGTTAATTTATTTCAGTAAGTCAACTCAAATTGTGAAACTCGTGTATTAAATAAATTCATTGCACACAGACTGAAGTAGTTTAAGTCTTTGGTTCTTTTAATTGTGATGATTTTGACTCACATTTAACAAAAACCCACCAATTCACTATCTCAACAAATTAGAATATGGTGACATGCCAATCAGCTAATCAACTAAAAACACCTGCAAAGGTTTCCTGAGCCTTCAAAATGGTCTCTCAGTTTGGTTCACTAGGCTACACAATCATGGGGAAGACTGCTGATCTGACAGTTGTCCAGAAGACAATCATCGTCTTACCTGGGCTAAGGAGAAGAAGAACTGGACTGTTGCCCAGTGGTCCAAAGTCCTCTTTTCAGATGAGAGCAAGTTTTGTATTTCATTTGGAAACCAAAGTCCTATAGTCTGGAGGAAGGGTGGAGAAGCTCATAGCCCAAGTTGCTTGAAGTCCAGTGTTAAGTTTCCACAGTCTGTGATGATTTGGGGTGCAATGTCATCTGCTGGTGTTGGTCCATTGTGTTTTTTGAAAACCAAAGTCACTGCACCCGTTTACCAAGAAATTTTGAAGCACTTCATGCTTCCTTCTGCTGACCAGCTTTTTAAAGATGCTGATTTCATTTTCCAGCAGGATTTGGCACCTGCCCACACTGTCAAAAGCACCAAAAGTTGGTTAAATGACCATGGTGTTGGTGTGCTTGACTGGCCAGCAAACTCACCAGACCTGAAACCCATAGAGAATCTGTGGGGTATTGTCAAGAGGAAAATGAGAAACAAGAGACCAAAAAATGCAGATGAGCTGAAGGCCACTGTCAAAGAAACCTGGGCTTCCATACCACCTCAGCAGTGCCGCAAACTGATCACCTCCATGCCATGCCGAACTGAAGCAGTAATTAAAGCAAAAGGAGCCCCTACCAAGTATTGAGTACATATACATTAAATGAACATACTTTCCAGAAGGCCAACAATTCACTAATTTTTAAAAAAAAAATTTTTTATTGGTCTTATGAAGTATTCTAATTTGTTGAGATAGTGAACTGGTGGGTTTTTGTTAAATGTGAGCCAAAATCATCACAATTAAAAGAAGCAAAGACTTAAACTACTTCAGTCTGTGTGCACTGAATTTATTTAATACACGAGTTTCACAATTTGAGCTGAATTACTGAAATAAATGAACTTTTCCACGACATTCTAATTTGAGATGCACCTGTATATCTCTTGAACTGAACAATATAGGGCCTTAAACCAGAAGAAGCATTTGTTTAGAACTAAAATATAAAAGGATATTATGATATCTGTAATGCTTTGTGATGTCATAGAAACAGGCATGCAAACTTTTTTATTTTTTTTTTCTCGCATTTTTGAACTGTCACCATTTGTCTCCAAATCTCAGGTGAAAATGGTCATTTTGACCCCTTGCTAGGGCTGGGCGATATGGCAAAAAAATTTAAATCTCGATTTTTTTTTTTTTTTTTTTTTCAGAATGTTTGATCAATTCTTGATTTTTACGATTTTTATCTAGTCAGCTTGAGTAACTTTGTCTTTATTAACCCTCTAGTTAAAGAAAGTTATATTCCAAGTGCACCACACATTAAGTTGTCAACATGATGTAGCCTAAATGTTAAACAAATCACTTGTTTACTATCTTTGTAGAAAAGATGCATGAACTACAACTACATATTGTACAACTTGTCTTATTAATATTATATGCTCAGAAAATGCTTTTAAAAATTCTCAAAAGACAAGGTAATTCAAATTCAAAATAACTGAATGTATAACACTATTATTACATTATTATTAACTACAAATGTTCTGTAAAAACAATGAACAGCAGCTTTCAGCTGCAAACATGAAATATCAGACATACAGTAGTTCTTTACAGGAGGTTTTTTTTTAAAAAAATTATTATGCAAGTGACATATCAATAGGATTTTGGTACAATAAAGAGTCAGATTTTTGTTTGTGTGGTTTTTTACATCTTTTTAGATAACTGGTATCAATCTCAGACAGCTTTGTTCAATACTTTGCCAGTTCTTCTTAGGTAAATGGAAACCCTACTTAAAGAGGTTGTTCCGCATTATTAAGCAAGTCACAGTTCTCATGAAATATGGTGAGGAAAAAAGATCTTTCTGAAGATGAAAAGTATGAAACAATGCAATGTCTTGCAAAAGGCATCAAAACAAACAATATTTCGCGAAAAGCAAATAGAAATTATTGAACTGTCAAAAGATTTGTGAGTGACACAAGAACAGCGAAACTACTTTGTTTGGGCTTCCAAAAGAGGACACAACTAGAAATCAGTTGTTAAATTGTATTTACAACACTGTTCCAGAACAGTTCAACCCAAACATTCGAGTGTGTGCAGCACATTTTACGGAGGACTATTTCCTGAACCTGGGAGTAGCCTGCCAGCTATGCTCAAAGGCTGTTTCTATAAAGTGGGGCAATTCCAACTTTGCAAGGACAGTCTGGCACTTCTGACTCAAAGCCTGTAAGTATGTTTTCATATTTTAAAGAATTTGCCACTGACTATTCAAATGCGAGTTTGGCGTGTTTCAGAAAGTAGTGCTTGTTGTTTGTCGTTTCTCCAATCACAAATGCAGACATGGTAATGTTTAAAAGACAGTAAAAAGACCGTATAAGTCATTATAATCAGTAATTATGTCCCCACTGGATGCAACAAGTGCCTCGTTTGTAATGGGTTTTATTGTTCTTGTGTCATCGCGCCGGGACACGGCATCACAATACGGTAAGGGGCGTAACATTTCCGTCTCACGCTTGAGGTATTCGGCCAATCACAACGCACTGGATAGCTGGCCAATCAGAGCACGCCTCGCTTCTCAGAACGATGAGCTTTGTAAAAATTGGCGTGTTTCAGAAAGGCGGGGCATAGAGGAGCAACAATAATGTACAGTATGTGGAAAATGTGTTTTTTGAACTTTAAACTGCGAACACATTGCATTACACCAAATACACTAAATAGTGTTCTTTTTAGCAACGTCATATGACCCCTTTAAATGTATAGCACAGTAATGAGGGCAGCATTACTGCCTTATAATAGATAGGACAGAACAAGAAAGACTATTAATAATGTTTCCTTGCACTAAAGTATTATAATACGAAAAGCTCCAATACAGAGCGGCACAAAGTGCTTATGCGCATCCCATACCCTAGTCTCATCTCAGACGACATGCCCTCGGACCGTTGGATGACACGAAGTCGTTGTAGCAAATGAGCTCAAAAGGGAAATCTATATAAATAATTAAAATTAATTATGATTCATTACAATTATTTATATCGGTTGACAGTAATAACTGAAGCAGAATTAAATTGCCATCAACTGATCTGTTCGTCCAGCGAACATTCAGTGTAAGTTCATATCAACTCTAAGAAAGGATATTTCCGTGGCCACAGAAAATACTTTCCTATTAATGCATTAGAGCATGAAGCGAGGGTCAAAATCGTAAAGAGACATTAATTTTCAAGGCAGAACCAGAAACTCATGTAATTTGTGCACACAACTTTTATTAACTAAACGCAAACACACATAACTAATCTAAACAAACAAACGAATAAACATACACTCAAGCATACATACAAAGGGGAACTAAAGTGGATGAATGAAGCCATTAGAGAAAACAGAGAATCCATTTAGGGAAAAAGAGTCGGTTAACCACCTGAGTAAAACCATCAGCGCTGTTTATAACAGGGTCTGTAACTTATACTAAACCTCTGTTTCGTTTAGTTAAATGTACGATACTTGCATTGCCTTGGTCGTTGATGAGTGTCCGGAATGCAATCTTGGATGAAAGTCTTGATAGTTTCAAGGTTTTGGACTCGCGATCACGTTCTTCTGGGTTGAAGAGTGATGAATTCCAAAAATATGTCCTGACTCGATGGTGATTGGGAGTTTCTTCCCAGGTAGAAAGTGAAAAAGAGCTAAGAAAGAGATCTGCTGAGATCCGAGTATCTTTGGTTGGATGGAAAGTCAAGGCCACAAAAACTTAAGGGTTGCTGAGGTGCTCACATCCACCTCATCCTCTTCGAATCTAAAAGAACCACAGACGGGTTGTGCTGAGGCCTGCCAGATGCGGTAGCGCCGGCCCTGGGACTTGGCAATCAGAAGATGGAGAGGGGATGGGAGACGAGTGAAGAGACTAAAAGCTAAAAAACTAGGCGGGTCACTGAAGTGAAGTCTTTTAAACCCTATGGAGGTCACACCCCTCGGGGGTCAAAGAGCCAATGGGGACTTGCACTTCTGGAGGGAAAGGTTACGACTCTTTGTCTCGGACCATGGTAATTTTGCATTGTAACTGGATTGGATGTTGATGCCCAGATTACTAAAGATTCTTAGAACACTATGTTGCATAGGTGTAAACATATAATATACACTCTCGATTAGGTCAAGTCAAGTCACCTTTATTTATATAGCGCTTTTAACAATACAGATTGTGTCAAAGCACTTAACAGTATCAAATTGGAGGATAGAGTGTCAGTAATGTATAATAAGATTAAACACTCAATTTTCAGTTAAAGGCATTTCATTATTGAATTCAGAGATGTCATTGTCTAGCACAGTTTAGTTTAAATAGTATATATGAAATCAAATTGATGATAATCGTTAGAAATTAAGTGTCCCCAACTGAGCAAACCAGAGGCGACAGCGGCAAGGAACCAAAACTCCCTCTGTGACAGAATGGAGAAAAAAAACCTTGGAAGAAACCAGGCTAAGTCGGGGGCCAGTTCTCCTCTGACCAGGATATTATTATTTATTTTTTTTTACTTATTGTTTTAATTAAATTTTAAATGTATTATATTTCTATTTTTATATTGTTGCAATTTCTAGTATTATGTAGTTAGGTATTTTATTATATTTTTAGTTATTTTGTTTCAATTTTAAGTTTTATTGTATTTAAGTCGAGGTCTTCACTGGGGATATGTTTAGGTCATCCGAAGACGAAATCATAGAGACCAAACATGATGTAAATGAGGTGATATTAACCAGTGATCTATCATAAGCATGCATAAAACAGAATACAATACACAAGACCATATACAAGGTGGTAGTAATCATACACAAAGACATGGGGATATGCATGGTAGGAAACGAAGTCAGTTCCTATAGCAGTATGTATTGGTTTCAGAGAGAATTGCTTAGGGAGGAAGATTCTCTCTACATACTTTTAGGTCGTAAAGCTTATCAGATCTGGCTGAGGTGTCCTGGCCAGGAGATTGTTCACAGACATATAGGCACCGAGTCTGTTGTTGGGTGAGGGGTCTGTGACTGTTTGTTAATCTAATGAATAATTGATTTGTTAAATCTAATGAACAAATGTGTGTCTGTTTGGTCCAAATGCTACATCGTCATCGGATTGATTAAATTATACAGAATTTCCGGGAGACATGTGTGTCACGTTCTTTAATGTTCCTCCTGGAAACAAAGATGCTGTGACGCCAAACTCCCTCATCGAAGAAGAAAGCTGTCGTGTTTACAACTGTGACAATGAGCACATATCAGTATCAACTAAACTCTGGATTTTCAAAAGTATGTGAAATACTTAATTTTCGTGGCATGGAATCTTTAAAATATGTCCAAGAGTTTTACACACAGGTCTGTTATTGTGGCGACATTTCCACACCCCTAAACATGACGCCCCCACAAAACGAAATGATTGGTTGCTTTAACTATGTCAAATGGCCTCTTAGGCGGGTTCCCTGGGACAAACAGTCTGAAGCCATCAGTCTGAAGGTCTGGCTACGCGAGACTACCTGTGCGCAGATTGATTCGCTTGAAGCAACACGGAGTCACAGCGCGCAGCAGTCCACAATTCGCATAGAAAAGTTCAAAGCACAAAGGGAAGATATATTGATAGTGTATTATATTTGTGTAGTAGTTTATTGAACCTTTACTTTTAAAAGTTAATTGAAGAAAGTTTCATCTTTTTGACTGTAGTAACCGAACGCGACACACAGTTTGAATGCTGAATGGACAATGACAGACAGCCGCAGCAGAGAGAAGAGTTTACATCAACTTGACTTAAATATTCATCTGTACCTCACATTATGCTTATTTTTTTTAAAACATTGCTTAGTATCTTTTGAACGATGAACAATTACAAATATTGTAAATGTATGTATTTTTTGTTTATATTTTCATATTTGTGTTTCACATTATATTTATTATTTTCATTTATCATAGGACACTTAATTTATTGCAGAACTTTTGTAAATGTCTCTTTGTCTTCTTTCTTTTGTGTTTTCTTTTCCGACAAGTTTGTACATTCAGTCTATTACAAATCCTCATTACCACTGCTAATGGTTGTAGTGCTGCTGCATTGTGTGTTGTTTTTTTTGTGCCATTCCCCTCAGGCCTAGCCATTCTGAATCGAGCTGTTTCATTCTGGGGCCTATTCTTGGCTCAGGCAAGTGAAAGGCTGTGCATGACACAAAGCTACCAGGCTTCTGTCCGCTCCTCTGTCTCTGTCCTGTGTCTTCAATGAAAAGATTCTGTGCATGCTTTTTTTTTTTACCGCTGGTGTTTGCTGACGTTACTTAAAAAATCTTATTTAAATGTAAGACTTTTGAGAGGGAGCTAGATTTAGAGGTGGAGCTAGACCAGGGATTGGCAACCTAAGGCACTTGTGCCAACAGTGGCACCCAGAGGGATAATCGCTGGTACGCGAGCAATAGGGAAAACGGCATACTGCCATACATTTTTAGGTAATAACTTCTCATAGTCACACAGCCTGTTAGGAACTATAAATTAGGGCTGTGCAATTAATCGCATGCGATTATCATGCACATCTCGTCAATAAAGCTGGTTCCGTGATTAGCATTAAATCTCTGGCGATTCATCTGCGATAATGAACGCGATATTGCGTAGCTTGTCAGTGAACTACGGCTCTGTGTATTAACTGCAGCTCCATCTGAAAGCAGGTAATGGAGATTTAAAACTAATCATGGAACCGGCTTTACTGTCGAGTAAACAGTTTTTCTATTAACTAGAAAAATTAAAAATGGCACGTCATGCCAAAAAGGCTGCCGACCCCTGAGCTAGACAAACAAAAGTATGGCTGCCTGAAACGGTGAGGTAGTACTGGATATTGAAATGAAGTCTACTTTTTACCTCTGTCATTTGCTTGGAGGCTGTTGAATTTGTACAAGTTCTTGAATCAAGTTGTGGCTGGTGTCATTACCACAAAATATGACCGTTGTTTTTTCTCAGAGACAAAGGGGGCTTGGCTGTCCACTGCATGTGAAAAGGAAGAAAAGATTAGGCAATGTGGAACAAATTAGGCTGAAATGCTTCAGATTTTCCACCTACCAATGCAAACATCCCAACCAGAAAAAAGGCATGTAAATATCGACACATATGTATGTTATGTATTGAATTGTTTCAGTATTATTTTTTTGCTTGCACTGTAAACCGCAGTACGGTAACTGATTGCCTTATTTTTTAAGCTTAAAGTCTGTTTATGAAGTATTTACATAGATGTTCAATGTGGAAGAGCTTAATTGGAGCAACAACAATTTTTAATAAATTTCATGTAATATTTAGTAAAATGACAGGATTCCAGGATTGCTAAATAAGTAGTCTAGGTCCTGTAATAAGTTTGTACATATTTTAATATGAACAACTATTATTAAAAATATCTATGAAATTATACTTCTTCTTATTGATGTTACACTGAAGCGGTTAGATTTTCATAGTAGTGTACCCTTTAAGCTCACCTTACAATAATATGAAATCTTTAAAAATTACAGCACTGTAAAACCACATACCAGCAATAAACTGTAAATTTATAATATTATGGATGTAAAAGTACTAGCCAGTAATGCCTGTGAAGTAATGTATTAGCGTAGCACACAATCTTATACAGCTAGTCAGCTAAATGTGTTCTGTAGCATCTGCGCTATGTTGCTAAAACTATCTTTTGGATCTAACTGTAATTATTTCCCACATCCAAGTTCCAGGTTATAATATGCAAAATTTTACAGTAATTAGTGAAAATTACCCAAAATAAAGGCTTAAACATCTAAAAAATGCACATTTAAAGGGCTCCTCTTTTGGTGAAAGTTTTTAGACAGCTTTCAAAATGGCCGCCAGACAAAGTGAACACATGGAGACTCATATCTCAGTGTGCAATTATCTGATTGACTTGACATTATAGGAGGTAACAAACAGTAACAAACAGATCAATTGGTTAAGTATGGAAGCATATCTGTAGCAGAATTCAATTTGAAATATAATATGCAAAATGGCAATGTATTTCTGTATTTAAATTTACATTTTCCCATTCATATGTGCAACACTTAGTTCAAAATGAAAATGAAAATTCAAGTATATCATTTAAATTTGTCATTTTCTACACTAGTTTTAATATGTAAATTAAATACATATTTTAAAGTTTTATAAGTTGCAAAATGTATTACCCAAATTGATTAGATATGTTTAACATGTCCAAGCAAAAACTGTAGCAAAATGATAATTTAAATGCTGTTTTTCCTAAATGCATTTAGACTTAGGGGTAGGACACTTGGGATTGCATTTTCACCGTGATACCGCATGATAATTGTAACAAAATGCAATGAGAGTTTCAAAATGCATTCTGAGCCAAAAGGGTGGCAAAATGGTGATTTAAATCTTTTATTTTTCTTAAATGCATTGACACTTACATTTATGATATTTCAATTGCATTATCATTAAATACCCCGCAATGAATATAGTTTAAGTCATTGTGGATTTGAAAATGCATTCTGAGCCGAGCACGCCCCCTACCTGTCAAGGCGGGGCTCAGCAACAGGATGCATGATAGGTCAATATTCACCGTTAACCAAACACTTTTCACCTGCCTCAACATTTCTCACTGTTTACACTCGGATTGATGTACATAAGCAAACAGACAGTGCTATTCTACACTTATTTACTACCTTACCTAATATTTTATTACTCTTTTATTTTTAATCTGTAAAATAGCGCGTATTCCGTGGCACCTGAACAGGGACGTGCAGAGAGTTCCTCAGGGCTTTGAGGGCTCAAGCCCCTGCCCTTTTTTCAAAATTATTCAATGATAATAGACAAATATCAATGATATTGTGGTCAATAAAACAAAATGCATTTGAATTCTAATTAACATGACAATGTGTACAAAACTGTAACTAATCGCTCAAAAGTCGGAAAATTCCTGTTTATTTTTACATATCTGTAAAATCTATGGGTTGCTTACGTTTTGCTTGACTGACTGATATTCCACAGTCTGTTCAGAAACCATTGGCTCTCGAGCCATATATGGTTATTTCAGTGAGTGGGTCGACGGAAGGAAAAAAATAAACTAAACAATATCTTAAACTTTTTTTTTCCATCAATAATCAAAGCTAGTGTGTCGATTTAATTAAAAATCCATTTATTGTATTATATATTTTAGCATATTAGGCTACATAATTCATCAATGCCCCTTTGTCATGTATAATACACCAACCAATCATGATCTGGGTCAAGTTCAAATTTCATTGGACAATAATGTAAAGTGGAGCGTCATTTTCTGTTCTTATTCATAAATCGGTAGAAAATGACATGGGACAGACGAGCTTATTTGTGGAGCGATCTGGACCTGCAGGTTGTCTCATTGTATAAATCAAATTAGCCTACATCACTGTGAAAATAGATGCTGAATGACTACAAAAGCACTGCACAAAACAAAAGTCGCAATAATGGTAATCAGTAGGCTATTCAGTTCACTTAAATTTATGGATGATATCCTACACCATTTACTAGCCTATTTCATGAAACTCTCATAGTTAATGAAGCCCAAGTGCGACCTACAGGCCTATTATGTGAAGTGTAGGCTGGCGAAATGGTGACGTGAAAGGACTTTATTATATTACCATTTTTGATAATTATGCAGCATTATGAAAGTGTCTTATGCTCATCAAGCCTGCACAATTTAAAAGAATGTTTTTCAGTTTTAATATACTTTAAAATATCATTTATTTCTGTGATTCAAAGCTGAATTTTCAGCATCATTACTCCAGTCTTCAATGGATGGTCCTTCAGAAATCATTCTAATATGCTGATTTATTATCAATGTTGGAAACAGTTTTGCTGCTTAATTTTTTGCTTTTTATTTTTATTTTATTTATTTATTTTGGAACCTGTGATACTTTTTTGGGGTTCATTGATAAATAAAAATTTAAAGAACAGCATTTATTCAAAATAGAGATGTTTTCTAACAATATCGATCTTTACTATCACTGTTTCTATCAATTTAACAAATCCTTGCTGAATAAAAACTTTCTTAAAAAAAATAAAAAATAAATAAATAAAAATACTGACCACAAGCTTTTGAACGGTAGTATATATTGTTACAAAAGTTATATTTTAAATAAATGCTGTTCTTATTTAACTTTTTATTCATCAAAGAATCCTGAAAAAAGTATGACTGGTTTCCAACATTGCTAATAAATCAGCATTGCATAAAATTTATTTTAAAGTGTATTAAAATTTTGATCAAATAAATGCAGACTTGATTACCATAAGTGACTTATTGCAAAAATATAAAATAGTAATGTATCCAAACTTTTGACCTATATATATATATATATATATATATATATATATATATATATAATAATATTATTATTATTATTATTATTATTATTATTTTACACATTTTAGCCCCTGAGGAACTGTCTGTACCTCCCTGTTCAGGTGCCACGGAACACGTGCTATTTTAGGGATTAAAAATAAAAGAGTAATAAAATATAAGGTAAGGTAGTAAATAAAATGTAGAATAGCACTGTCTGTTTGCTTATGTACATCAATCTGAGTGTAAACAGTGAGAGATGTTGAGGCAGGTGAAAAGCGTTTCTTTAACTGTGAATATTGACCTATCGTGCGTCCTGTTGCCGACCCCCGCCTTGATGTAATGATTGACAGGTAGGGGGCGTGCTCGGCTCGGTATGGATTTTCAAATCCACAGTGACAAACTATATTTATTGCAGGGTATTTAATGAAAATGCAATTGAAACGTCATATATGTAAGTGTCAATGCATTTAAGAAAAATAAAAGATTTAAATCACCATTTTGCCACCCTTTTGCTGCACTTTTGGCTCAGAATGCATTTTGAAACTCTCATTGCATTTTGCTACAATTATCACGCGGTATCACGATGAAAATGCAATCCCAAGTGTCCTACCCCTAAGTCTAAATGCATTTAGGAAAACAGCATTTAAATGATCATTTTGCTACAGGGTAGTAAATTTGGGTAATAAATTTTCATTTGAATTTATGCAACTTATAAAGCTTTAAAATATGTTTTTAATTTGCATATTAAAACTAGTGTAGAAAATGGCAAATTTAAATATGTATTGAATTTTCATTTTCATTTTGTACTAAATGTTGCACATATGAATGGGAAAATGTAAATTTAAATACAGAAATACCATTTTACATATTGCATTGCCATTTTGCATATTACATTTCAAATTGAATTTAGCTACACATATGCTTCCACAGTTAAGATGTCAAGTAGGATAATGAATTATATTTTCTTTTTATAATCTGAGCTCAAAAATGGAAGTGTGCTTAATGGGTACGTGAGCTTAATAGGTACATTTACCCTATGCTTTAGATGACAACTTCCTGATTCTGTAGTTCTATTACAGTATTTTTCACAAATAAAGAAATATAAAAAAAATTATAAATAAAAAGAAAGTGAACACTGTAACCAACAGGGCACCCTGGGAATCTGGGAAGTTTGTGTGCATTGGGAATCAAATTTTTTTCATCTAAAGCCAAGGTAACACTCATTTTACATACAGCACGCAGTAAAAATGACATGAATATGACAGTGGCCAAATGGATAGAGTGCAGCATAGCTTGAAATCACAAGTTTAAAGTAGGGTTGTAACGGTATGAGATTTTCATGGTATGATAATCATCTCAGAAAATATCATGGTATCACAGTATAAGGTATTAAACAATCAAAACAGGGTTTTTTTTTTTTTTTGGTTGAACAAATGTTTGGAAGCATGTGTTTATTCAAATTTCATTAATCAAAAACAATCAAGTAAATTTCATCATTGATTATATATTAGTTTAACAACTTATATTCATCATTAATAATTCATAACTATTCATAAATTCTGGTTTGACTTAATTTTTCTAGATTCTATGCTTTTATGATATAATACAAATATACTATCAAAAATGGTGGTAATGAAATTAATGCATAAAGCTTTAACAATTTAATGTTTTAAAATGTAATCAAATGAAAATAACTTTTATCCTTTTATGTTTTCGTAAAGGGCTGCGCAACAGAGATTTACTAAATAAAAATGAGGGGGGAATTATATTCCTTAAATGTTTCTAAGTTATTATTATTATTATTATTATTATTATTTTAGAAGTAGGCTACATTGTAGTACAGTTGTAATTTCTGTCAATTTCTTCGAGTTAAAAAGTGGACTTTTACTTTGACGGGTTGTAGTGAAGAGCTTTTAGTGTCAGTGTATTTGACGGTGGTTTTCTCAAATAAAATGATGAAAGGATTATTAATTGTTCTCTCAGTGTCAGTGAGGCTCTCAGTGTTTGTGTTCACGTCCTCAGATTGTGAGACAGCAGGCGCTGTTAAACGCTAGCGGCGCCAGCGCGCATACTTGTGTAGAGAGACACGCTAAACAAACATTATATTTTTATATAGCAGTGTTTTTGCGCTGTAATAATCACAGACACTAGACCATGTCGTGATTTGACAGCTCTGTTTTTGATTTATTCATCAATCCATCAAATCGCGCGTTTTATGTGACATCTACATTGTAAATTCATTGTCATGACTGGATTCTGGGATTCACTCTGCATCACGGAAATCATAAGGTTTTAACCTTAAGTTATAAATGGGACATAACTGTATCTGCACGGAGGGATGGTGTTCTGAAAGGTAAACATGTTTGATGTGTTTCCTCTTTTTGCAGCCGCTTTGCAACCACAGTTTTTGCGAACTGTGTCTATCCTCGAGGACAAATAAGTGTTCGTCTTTTCTATATCCAAAGTATTCCCATACTGACAATTTTAACTTATATTTCAACGTGGGATAGACATTAGAGATAACGGCCTCTGTCTCTGATGTTGTCTCCGTTGTACGTGTGGGTGGAGCAAGAGAACAGTTAAGTGGAAAATTGTTGCCTAGGCGCAGGTGAGATTCTGCGTCTTTTATTTTCTCCCAATACCGTAGATAAGCAAATGTACACGGTATGATAATCGTACGTTTATATCGTGGTATATCGTCATATCGGTATATCGTTACAACCCTAGTTTAATGTTTGTCAATTGTGCGTCTCCAGTGATGCTGAACTCTCCTCCTGTCCGCATTCAATACGCACGGACCGACTGTCATGCAGAGCACATGCGATCATGCAGGATACAAATGCACACTTTATAAGATCTCACAGCTGGATTCGACTAAGTCTGTGGAATTAAATGTTTGTTAGACATTTGTTTAAATTATATAAATACGTATTTGCTGAATACTGACGGTAAATGAGAAAGTATTGTAATGTTTGCCTTTCTATTACTAATAATATAAAAGCAATCGTTATAATATTTTTTGTATACCTTTTAATTCATTTGTTCAACAGTTCTATCTGATTATTAGACAGACTTCTATCTGTATTAGGCAGAACTGTTAAACGACAACAGCAAACAATGACGAGGGAGAATGTGAGTGTTGTGTGCGCAGGCACTGCTGTTCTCAGCGCCATCAAAATAAATGTCTCGAACATATCGACCGAACAGAAAAACTTATCGGCCGATGCCGATATTTGCAAAATGCCAAATATCGGCCGAGATATTGGCCTTGGCGATATATCGGTCAGCCACTAGATATCTAACCTGTTGTCTGTATTTGGGCAGTTCACAGGAGAGATTTGTTTTATTAAAATTCCCAAGAATAATTTAAAGAGAGTCCGGGTACCGTTGCTCTGTTTCAGTTATTTGTTCAGCCAGCTGTTGCAGTGCTGCGCTTGCACACACGTCTGGAGGGATGTAAACATTCACAAGAATGAACGAGGAAAACTCCCGTGGTGAGTAGAAAGGTTTACGGTTTATAAGAGCACATCGTCAAGAGTTGTTACATCTGAACACCAACATTCGTTGATGTAGAAACACAATCCACCGCCTCTTGTTTTCCCCATTTGCGATCCACTCTGAACAGCTGAAAGCCCAGCAAGATGTATCCGGAACAGCTTCACTGAGCCAGGTTTCAGAGAAGCACAATGCAGCAGATTTTGAAAAGTTCTTGTTTGTGCAGGTGAGGAGAAGTAGTTCATTATTTTTGTTAGGAAGGGATCGAAGATTTGCTAGATGGATTCTAGGAAGCGTGGTTCGGAAGCCGTATTGTTGGAGCTTAGCCAGCGCGCCGGCAAGCTCCCCTTGATTCCTTCTGATCATACATTTGAACAGAACTGCTGCTCCTCTGACTAGAACATCCAACAAAGCTTCTGAATAATTACATTTTTTTTTTTTTTTTCTGGGTTGTGTTGCCTTATGTCCAGTAGTTTGTCTCTGGTAAAACTGATAGCAAAATAATGACAAAATGAGAAAAAACAAAAAAACAAATTGAAAGAGCTCCACACCGAGGCAGCCATTTGTGGTGCCATCTTGATTCTAAATAATTTTAGGTTAGTAGATAAAAAAACAAAAACAAAAAGATTTTCTTGTAAAGCAAAATCAGCATTTCCTCTAAAAACATCAGTGAACAGCACCTTAAGAGTCTGAGTGAATAGAAATGCATGCAGATTTATATGGTGGACTAACAGGTTTTTTTTTTTTTTCATCTGGAGTATTTTCTACTACATCTAACAAAGGTGCCTTCACCTGACCAACTGCTCTGCAAGTCCTCATTGTGAAATTTGAAGGGGCCATTTCTAGAGAATTTACACAGCATTGAATTACTGTTTTTAGAAAAGAGACAAAAGGGGGTTGTAATACAAGCTTGTTTACAAACTGATTACATGGTGCCTATGGATATGCTGGTATCAAATTTTCATGTTGTGATTAATTGCTAATGCTTTTATCACGATATACGGTATTATCACGATATTGAAATTTACTTGCAAAAAAGTTGTCATAATACTGTAACATGTTTAATATCTTTTTTCTTATGACAGAAATAACTGAACATTTAAATATAATAAAGCAATACAGAATTTTTATTTTTTATAAAGTTAAAAATTTTACACAGATTAAAGTGCAAACGAATTATAAAGACCAATAGGTAGCTATCAATTTACAATAAGATCTCATTAGTTAACCTTAGTTAATGCACTAACATTAACAATGAGCAATAGCTACATTTGCTACAAAAGTTATTAATCTTTAAGCTCAGGTTCAAAAAAAAAAAAAACCTGTTGCAACTTTTGATTTTAACAACGTATTATTAAACATTGGAATTACCTAAGATTAATGAATGTTTATAAGAATTTTTCATTGGGAGTTTGTTAACTAATGAATTAACTAATGTTAACTAATGAAGCTCTAATGTAAAGTGTGACCCACAAATCAAGAATCAAAACACTTTCAAACAATATCTAGGGCATTATGTAGACGAAATACTTCCAAGGTACTCACGGGGTAAGATAAATGGCCTTTAATGTGCTGGGCTTAAATCATTACAAATAGTTAAAAGTAGATCTACGCGTTTCGGCACAATATCTAAGGCATGTTGTAGTCCAGATTAAAATGTAAAAAAGTTTTAAAATAAATAGCCTATTACGTCTAAATAATTAAGTATTTGGTGCTGTGATGAACACCATAGCGAACACAGAAATCTGAATGGCTATATAAATAATTTAAATACGTTTCAGAAACAGAAAGTAGCGCAGTTGGTTTGTTTAAGCGGTTTCCGGGGTAATGGCCGCAGTTTTGCTGTTTAGCGCCATCTGCTGTCAGAGAGTGAATGTGCGCTTTCATTCAGCGCGTCTCCTTCACGTGTTCTGCCATGCGCTTCTCATCCGTGTTTGTTTACATCAGAGTGCTCATACATCTTTGACGCAGTTTACAACGGTGTTGTGCATTTAACCAGTTGATGGTAAAAGTACTCTTAAAATGCATTGAAAATTCTGATTAATTTGTAATAAATTATTATTCTCGGTATTTTGAAGTGCCCATGATAACAATATCGTGCATATTCATTATGGTGAGATATAGCATTACCGAATACCGGCACCTAATTCACAGAAAACAATATATTGATTTAAATTTTTAAAGACATGTTTTGTGATCGAAAGCCTATATGCGAGGGAGTGGCAATGGCCTTGAATATTAAGTGATTCTCCCCTGAGAGACAAAGGGCCCTCCCCTAATGTCCCATCAGTGTGACTGTGACTTTGAGGCAGGTAAGAGAGAATGTGAGGAGATTGAAAAAAAATGGGTTTTTTAAATTATTTGTATTTTATTTACAACACAGTATAATCAAAACATACATAATGAAGGTCAAAGACACATTATTGTGCACACTAATCAAACTACAGAGATGTGAACAGACTTTGAGTCATTCCTGCAACAGATTCTGTCCAACAAGTGAAACAAGTAAATCATACCTGATATTTACGTGTGCTATTTAAGTGTTTCTGCTTCTTTCCATGGATTCAAGAATAAAAAAAAACATAATCAGTATTTAAGGATCTTGTTTTACCATAGAATATCAGTGTAGTTGAACATCTGATGTTGGTACAGTGCTCTCAGAGGAAAACAGTTTGAAGAAAGTCATCAGGATTCATCTGTGATGCAGGGATCTGATTCAATAAAATACAAACAACCAAAAAAAACAAAAAAAAAAAACATTTGTGAGCATGTTAATATTAGGAGCATCTGTAGGTTTTGTAGCCATAGACTCACGCATGCTTTGTACTATCATTAAAAAAATACATTTTATATCTGAGAAACTAATTATTATTGTTTAGCATGTTATTAAAATCTATTTTTGAACAGAGTAGGCTATTAATAATAAGCATGTTCAAACATACTTAGACTCGTAGCATTGATCATGTTACAGTGTACACTAGGGGTGTAACGATTCACTCGTTTTCTCGATGCATCGATTACAAACCCTGATGAAGCATATGCATCGATCTTGAAACATGGATTTTTGAATTGTGAATCGTCGATTTTGGACAGTAATCGATTTAAAATGCTAAGAATCGAATGAATCGCGATTTCTATAGCGATTCAATGCTTTCAAAATATATACACCTTAAATTACTATAAGCACGAATTAATGGAGACCTTGAACAGTGTTCGTGTCTCACATCTCTCCTTCACATGCTCCACTATAATTACCGCCTGTCACAGGATTGCGCTCGCACTCCGTTCGTCTCACGGACACATTTTTTGTGCAGCTGATGTGTGATCTCTCCTTAGTACTCGTGGCCAGTACTGCTAAAGTGAAGTAGTTTTAGTTTTCTGTAGTTTTTCAATGGCTCTCGGTCATAACGTCGACATTACCTGAGCACTCGAAGGCTGCGCATTTATTGCATGAACGAAGCAAAAATGTAAGTGTCTAAAGCATACGCATAGTTCCATTGAATTATTAATGTGTATTCACAATGTCGTTGAACCGAATGTATGAAGAAATCTGTTAAAATAACCACAGCATTAACAACAACCTTGAAATAAGAGTACAAGGTTTATCTGTTAATCAGATGCACAAGTAGCATTCGTTGCTATAGGAAACAGATATCGGGCGCTTTTTCTTTCAGAATCATCATTCACCGATAGAGAGGAAAAGTTAAATACCATAGCATTTTATTTTAAGAAAATGAGATAAAGAAATTTTTGCACTGAAATATGTGATCTGGCCCTTGTAGAACTTAAGACGTGCCAGGAAATGCCTAATATGGACAAAGGCAGCTGCAGCTAAGCTGAATAAAGGGAACTGGTGAAATTTTAAGACAATAAACACAAATAAATAAATAAAATTCATGAATGATGCAGTGCTAATTGACATATCATTTATTACAGTACAGAAACAAAGTTTTCTACCTTATTCTGTGCAGGAAGTTGAAATAATTGTTTGTAGTATATAAAACAATCATGAAATTGCCATTAGGAAAACATTATAGATTACAAATGATTTATTATTGTCCAGCAGTGTATTTGATTTATTTATAGCAAATTTAAAGTAAGAGATAAGAAAATAATTTCTTGTAAATAAAAATAAATATAATAATAATAATACATACATAAAATTATTGTATTTGACATTTCTGTCACTTCTGAAATGATGGCTACACACCTGGTGTGACAAAATGTTAGCCTACACAATACTTTTAAAGCTCTTTTTTTTAAATCTTGGATTACATAAATTTCTACATATGCCATGTCACGCCATAGCATCATTAAACTAGCATCTAACAATGGACAAAAGTGTTTTTTTCTCTAACTTATGGTTCTCTAACCATAAAGGCTGTTGTGTAATTTGCCCTCTGACTAAGCATTTAAAGAATTTAGGGAAGCATTTACATAATCCTGTGAATGCACTGAAAGAATGCAGAGTCGAATCATTAATTGAATCGAATCGAATTTAATTGTGAATTGAATTGAATTTAATCGAATTGAATCGTTCTGAATTTGCAAAAATCGTTCTTGAATCGAATCGAAAACCTGTGAATCGTGAATCGAATCGATTCGCCGTCTACCCAAAGATTCACAGCCCTAGTGTACACTCATATGTGACCCTGGACCACAAAACCAGTCATAAGTGTCAATTTTTCAAAATTGAGATTTATACATCATTATACATCTGAAAGCTGAATAAATAAGTTTTCCATTAATGTATGGTTTGTTAGAATAGGACAATATTTGGCCGAGATACAACTATTTGAATATCTGGAATCTGAGGGTGAAAAAAACTCAAAATCTTGAGAAAATTGCCTTTGAAGTTGTCCAAATTAAGTTCTTAGCAATGCATATTACTAAAAAAAAAAAAAAAAAAAAAAAAAAGTTTTGATATATTTACAGTAGGAAATTTACAAAATATCTTCATGGAACATGATATTTACTTAATGTCCTAATCATTTTTGGCATAAAAGAAAAATCAATAATTTTGACCCATACAATGTATTTTTGGCTATTGCTACAAATATACCCCAGCAACTTAAGACTGGTTTTGTGACCCAGGGTCACATATTACTTTTATTGTTTTATATACAGCATGAAAACATCATCGCGCCATAAGAAATTTAAATACAATGAATTGCCTTTCATATTCAAAATGTTTTACTCAATTTCAAACATTGTAGTCAGGAATTATAGTTTGGGAAAAACCCAACTATGATTTTGTAGTCATATAGCCTAGTATGTATGATTTCTTCTTAGATTCTTAGATGCGTAGCATTCATCATGTTGTAGTTTGGGAAAAACCCAACTAGTAATGTGTTCAAGTTTATGTCACAATAACACTTTAACTAATGCAAAAAACAAACATTACTTACTCATCAGATTGTTCTCCTCTACTGGATGAAATCTTGTTCTTCTTTTGAGGGAAATCCAGCCTTCTTCTTGCAGAAACGAACAGTAGCCGCGATGAACGATCTTCTCGCGCTTTGTTTGTGTTGGGCGTTTACATGCGCACGTGTCTCACGTGGATATTTACATATGAACAGCGCGAGCCGCGAGGGGGCGGGATTGCATTAAAGATAATGAGTTAGACGGGAAAGACTGAACATCGTGTTGGTTTCGTATGGATTACTTTATCACAGAATATTTGTTTTCGATAAGACTTACTTCATTTAAAAGTAGACACTTCAAGCTTTCTATAGATATAACTCCCATGTCTCTGTGTTGAGATTTCACCGAGTTACAGTTCATTTTAGTGACGCGTTTCTAAAAGCAGTTCGCGGAGATGGACAAGACAGAGAGCGCACCTTGTTTGTTTTCTTTACTTTCCAAAACCACAACATATTGTTTTTATTGTGAGTGTACCCAAAAAAAAATAGACACTTCAAAGTTTCAATTGATGTATAACACTTATCTGTATGACCAAAATCAACGGAGTATTTTTTAGTGACTTTTGCACTGATAAGAAAAAAAATGAGCTTGTCTCGCCGGCGAGACAGCCGACCCCAGGGGGTTAACAATATCCCAGCCATTGTGGTTGCACAAGCCAGTACACTCTCAGTGCCGGTCCCAAGCCTAGACAAATGGGGAGGGTTGCATCAGGAAGGGCATCCGGTGTAAAACCTGGGCCAAATTAAACATGCGGATCATAAACCAAATTTCCATACCGGATCGGTCAAGGCCTGGGTTAACAACAACCACCACAGGTACTGCTAGCCAGCAGGGTACCGGTGGAAACTATGCTACTGGTGGTCAAAAGAGGAGAAGGAGAGGAGGAAGGCGTGTCCAGAGACATTGAGAAAAGAGGAAGGGTAAGAGTGTGGAGGTGAGAGTTGGAACGTTGAATGTTGGCGCTATGACTGGTAAAGGGAGAGAGCTGGCTGATATGATGGAACGGAGAAAAGTAGACATACTGTGTGTGCAAGAGACAAAGTGGAAGGGGAGTAAGGCCAGGAGCATCGGTAGTGGATTAAAACTGTTCTACCATGGTATGGATGGAAAGAGAAACGGCATAGGGGTAATTCTGAAGGAAGAGTATGTAAATAGTGTATTGGAGGTGAAGAGAGTGTCTGAATGAATGATGAGTGTAAAGCTGGAATTTGAAGGGGTGGTGATAAATGTCATCAGTGCATATGCCCCGCAAGTGGAGTGTGAGATGGAGGAGAAAGAAGATTTTTGGAGTAAGTTAGATGAAGTGTTGGTGAGGGTACTCAGAGAAGAAAGAGTGGTGATTGGAGCGGACTACAATGGACATGTTGGAGAAGAGAACAGAGGTGATGAGAAGGTGATGGGTAGGTACGGTGTCAAGGAAAGGAATGTGGAAGGGCAGATGGTGGTAGATTTACCAAAAAGAATGGAAATGGCAGTAATAAATACATATTTTAAGAAGAAGGAGGAGCACAGGGTGATGTATAAGAGTGGAGGAAGGTGCACTCAGGTGGACGATGTCCTATGCAGGAGATGCAACCTGAAGGAAATCAAAGACTGTGGTGGTGGCAGGGGATTGTGTAGCTAGACAGCATCGGATGGTGGTTTGTAGGATGACTTTAGAGGTGAAGAGGAGGAAGAGAGTGAGGACTGAACCAAGGTTAAAATGGTGGAAGTTAAAGGAGGAAGACTGTTGCGCGAATTTCAAGGAGGAGGCGAGACAGGCACTCGGTGGTGGTGAAGAGTTACCGAACGACTGAGTGACCACTGCAGAAGTGGTGAGGGAGACAGCTAGAAAGGTACTTGGTATGACATCTGGACAGAGGAAGGCAGGCAAAGAGGCTTGGTGGTGGAATGAGGAAGTACAGGAAAGCATAAGGAGGAAGAAGTTAGCGAAGAAGAATTGGGATAGTCAGAGAGATGAAGAAAGTAGTCAGAAGTACAAGAAGATGCGGCGCAAAGCAAAGAAAGAGGTGGCGAAGGCTAAGGAAAAAGCGTATGACGAGCTGTATGAGAAGGTAAACACTGAGGAAGGGGAAAAACACCTGTTCCGACTGGCTAGACAGAGGCATAGAGCTGGGAAGGATGTGCTACAGGTCAGGCTGATAAAGTATGCAGTTGGAAATGTGCAGACAAATGAGGAGATTGTGTTGAGAAGGTGGATGGATTATTTTGAGGAAATGAAAGAAGGTTGGGTGGTGGAAATAGTGAATCAAGAAGTCCAGGGGATTAGTGAGGATGAAGTGAGGGCGGCTATGAAAAGAATGAAGAGTGGAAAGGTGGCTGGTCCAGATGAGATACCAGTGGAGGCATGGAGATGCCTAGGAGAGATGGCAGTGAAGTTTTTAACCAGGTTGTTTAATAAAATCTTGGAAAGTGAGAGCATACCTGAAGAGTAGAGAAGTGTACTGGTACCGATCTATAAGAACAAAGGAGATGTGCAGTGCTGCAGAAACTACAGGGGCATAAAGTTGATCAGACACACAATGAAGTTATGGGAAAGGATAGTGGAACCTAGATTGAGAGGAGAGGTGATGATCTGTGAGCAGCAGTATGGATTCATGCCAGGTAAGAGCACCACGGATGCAATGTTTGCTTTGAGAGTGTTGTTGGAGAAGTATAGAGAAGGCCAGAAAGAGCTACATTGCGTGTTTGTGGATTTAGAGAAAGCTTATGACAGGGTGGCAAGAGAAGAGTTGTGGTACTGTATGAGTGTACTGTAAATCGGGTGTGGCATAGAAGTATGTGAGGGTGGTGCAGGATGAGGGAAGTGTGACAGCGGTGAGGTGTGCAGTACGAATGACAGACTGGTTCAAGATGAAGGTGGGATTGCATCAAGGATCTGATCTTAGCCCTTTCTTGTTTCTTGTCCAATGGTTGACGGATGGAATAAGGGAGGAACCTCCATGGACTAAAAAGTGAAAGTGAAAGTTGTGACGTATTGTCAAGTATGGTGACCCATACTCGAAATTGGTGCTCTGCATTTAACCCATCCAAGTGCACACACATAGCAATGAATAGTGAACAAACGCGCACACACACCCGGAGCAGTGGGCAGCCATTGCTCCATCGCCCGGGTAGCAATTGGAGGTTCGGTGCCTTGCTCAAGGGCACCTCAGTCATGGTATCGAAGGCAGAGAGAGAGTGCTGTTCATTCACAATCCCCACCTTCAATTCCTGCCGGTGCGAGAATCGAACCGACAACCTTCAGGTTACAAGCCCAACTCCCTAAGGCCACGACTTCCCACCAAAATATGCAGAGCGAGCCAGCCAGGAGTCGAACCTAGAATCTTCTGATCCGTAGTCAGACGTGTTATCCATTGCGCTATGATGTTTGCAGATGATATTGTGATGTGTAGTGAGAGTAGGGAACCGGTGGAGGTGAGTTTGGAGAGGTGGAGGTATGCACTGGAGAGAAGGGGAATGAAAGTCAGTAGGAGCAAGACAGAGTACATGTGCATAAATGGGAGAGAGGGAAGCAGAACGGTACATTTACAAGGAGCAGATGTGAAGGTGGATGAGTTTAAATACTTGGGGTCAGTTGTCCAAAGTAATGGAGAGTGTGGTAGAGAAGTAAAGAAGAGAGTGCAGGCAGGGTGGAGTGGGTGGAGAAGAGTGTCAGGAGTAATTTGTGATAGAAGGGTACCTGCAAGAGTGAAAGGTAAAGTTTACAAGATGGTAGTACGACCGGCTATGTTGTATGGCTTGGAGGTGGTGGCACTGACAAAAAGACAGGAGAAGGAGCTGGAGGTGGCAGAGTTAAAGATGCTGCGATTTTCTTTGTGATGAGGATGGACAGGATCAGAAATGAGCATATTAGAGGGACAGCACAGGTAGGACAGTTTGTAGACAAAGTGAGAGAGGCAAGACTAAGATGGTTTGGGAATGTGCAGAGAAGGGATGCAGGGTATGTTGGGAGAAGAGTGCTGAGGATGGAGCCACCGGGAAGGAGGAGAAGAGGAAGACCAAAAACCAGGTTCATGGATGTGGTGATGGAGGACATGCGAGTGGTTGGTGTGACAGAGGAAGACGCAGAAGACAGATCAAAATGGAGACGGATGATCCGCTGTGGTGACCCCTAATCGGGAGAAGCCGAAAGAAGATGATTATTAACAATATCTATGAAATTATACTTTTTCTTATTGATGTCACACTGAAGCTGTGTGATTTTTCATAGTAGTGTACCCTTTAAAAAATTACAGCACTGTAAAACCACAGACCAGCAATAAACTGTTAATTTATAATATTATGGATGTAAAAGTACAAGCCAGTAATGCCTGTAAAATAATATATTAGCGTAGCACACAATCTTATACAGCTAGTCAGCTAACTATGTTCTGTAGCGTCTGCACTGTGGTGCTAAAACTATCTTTTGGATCTAATGTAATTATTTCCCACATCCAAGTTCCAGGTTATATGCAAAAGTCTGAACATTAATCTCTTAATTTTTACAATAAGTAGTGGAATTTACCCAAAATAAAGGCTTAAACATCTAAAAAATGCACATTTAAGGGGCTCCTCTTTTGGTGAAAGTTTTTAGACAGCTTTCAAAATGGCCGCCAGACAGTGTGAACACATGGAGACTCATATATCTCAGTGTGAAATGATCTGATTGACTTAAAATTATAGGAGGTATATACAGTGCCCTCCATAGGTATTGGAACAGTAAAGACAAAATTGCTCTGTTGGCTGTGGAGTCAAGACATTTGCAAATATGATTAAAAGATGAATATGAGACAAAACTACAGAATGTCACATTTTATTATTAGCCGTTTCAACACACATGTTTTACCAAATAAAAAGAACAGCACTTTTAGAGTTCATCCCACTCATTGATGTGAGCATAAGTATTGGGACAGTTGAACATAAGGCAGATATAAAAGATTAAAAGCTATTATTTAGTTGCAGATCCCTTGCACACAATCACAGCGGTGAGTCTGTGACCCATAGACATCACCAGACTCTTGGTCTCATCCTTTGAAATACTTTTCCCAGCCTTTAATGCAGCCAATTCCAATTGTTGCTTGTTTTGGGGAGTTTCAGCCTTTACACGCCTCTTCAGCTGGTGAAATTCATGTTCGATCGTATTTAAATCTGGAGATTGACTTGGGCAATCCAAGACTTTCCATTTCTTTGCTCTTATAAATTCCTTGACTGAACTGGCAGGGTATTTTGGGTCATTGTCCTGATACAATATGAAGCACTTCCCAATGAATCTGGTGGCATTTTCTTGAATACTGGTAGGCAAGATGGTTTTGTACCCTTCCAAATTCATTCTGCTACTGTCATCATACATTAAGTCATCAGTAAAGTTGAGAGGGCCTGTTCCAGAGGCAGCCATGCATGCCCATGCCAAGACACCACCTCCACTATGCTTTATAGATGAGGCTGTATGCTTGGGATCATTTGCAGTTCCCTTTTTTTCTCCACATTTTTGCTTTCCCATCACTTAGATAAAGGTTCATCTTTGTCTCATCGGTCCATAAACACCGTTCCAAAACTCTTCTGGCTCACCTTTGTGCTTTTTTGCAAACTCTAATCTTGCCTTTCTATTTTTGGTGCTGGTCAGAGGTTTGCATCTTGCTGTGTAGCATCTGTAATACTGTGTCAAATTCTCCTGAGGACAGTTAGGGCTGTCGCAGTGAAGGAATTTCCCTTGCGGTAATTTTGAGTGGCTCAAAAGCGCGGTATGCAGTATTATCGCCATATCTATCTATCTATCTATCTATATATATATATATATATATATATATATATATATATCTATCTATCTATCTATCTATCTATCTATATATATATATATATATATATATATATATATATACACAAAATATATCTATCTATGTATCTATCTATATATCTATATATACAAAATAACGGTCCACATAACAGAACATAAACCTGACAATAAAATCGTTAGGCTGTTATATAACAGTTAGTTCTGATCCTCGAATCTGACTGGACAAGAGACTTTTTCTGTTGATTTTCCACCTGCGTGTTCTAGAGGGCTGTCAGTCAGTGCAGTTTCATTGTTGCGCCACAAGGTGGCGGTAAGAGACAGTCTTTGAGTGAGTTTTTAAACCGTTCATTCAACTACACGTTCAAAAACGCTGATTCATTCAAAGAAAGATGTAATGAAACACGCTGTTGAAATCATTTTAACTTTGAGTGCACACTTTTAAAGGCTCAGCTGACCAGCAGCGCATCGATGCTCAGACAGAGATTTCGCTTTCCTTGGACATGACAACCTGTTTTCACAAATATACAAGATTCAGCCTGAAGGACAGACGCAGGTAATCGCACGCGCTCAGTCGATCTCTCTCTCATTCGCTGTCTGTTAGGCTTGTTAAGTGCAAATCTACTGAGCCTTTGTACAAATCAGCATGGTACACATTGTTATCATTACTAACTTATGTAATATTCAGTACACATGCACAAAGTGTAAAACGAGAAGGGCATAACCTTATACGAAAAAAGAAAACGCAAATATCGCGGTTGCTGCGGTTGTTGCATTCCTCTGCGGTTATGCTCGTCAATAGCGAGGTATTGCGATATTGCGGTTATCGCGACAGCCCTAAGGACAGTAGATTGTCAGAGCATCACCCCAGCTTTCTGGAAGTTGTTGTTGATTTTACAGACACATCTTTTAGGGTTCATTTTCACAGCTTTTATGATTTGTCTGTCATCAACTACTGTTGTTTTCTCAGCCGATCAGGTAGTTGTTGGTTGCTGGTGTCGCTGGTGGTTTCCAATCTCTTGATTTCTCCATGCCCTTTGTTTTTGCTATAGCTCTAATTGACTTCCTCTTTTCTTTTAGCATCCAAATTGCTTGCTTTTCTCTCAAAGTCAGCTCCCTCATCTTCATCCTGGTTTGTGTGTGTCATCATCGAATGCAAGATTCAGAATACAGAAGTAATGGATATAACTGATTCGACACATTCCCTGCTTTTAATATCTGAAGAATGAATGCAACAGGACACAGCTGATCACTTAGAAAGACCTGTGAGGCAACTGTTCCAATACTTATGCTCACATCAGATAGGGGGATGAAACTCTAAAAGTGCTGAACTTCTCAGCTGGTACATGTATGTGTTGAAACGGCTAATAATAAAATATGACATTCTGTAGTTTTGTCTCATTCATCTTTTAATCATATTTGTAAATGTCTTGACTCCACAGCCAACAGAGCAAATTTGTTTTTACTTGTTCCAATACTTTTGGAGGGCACTGTAGTAACCAACATATCAATTGGTTGAGACATCAAGTTGGATAATAAATATTTTTTTCTTTTTATAATCTGATTTCAAAAATGGAAGTGTGCTTAATGGGTACGTGAGCTTAATAGGTACGTTTAGCCTATTAGGAGAGCAACAGTTCAACTTATTCACAGTTTGGTTTGTAAATGTTTGTAAATATGAACAAATAATCTAACTTCAAGCAACAGCACAAATAAATACAACTGAGCAAAGATACAAATAAAATAAACAATGCTTTTCAGGTTTTTTTTAGATAGGTCTAACATTAGCTTTTAGGTACAGAAATTTAATAAAGTAATCAAATGTAAAATAACATTGCATATTTGACTGTATAAATTAAAGATTAATCTTTATTAAAGTTACAAAAGCTATTCAATCTAGAGCAGTGAGTGATTTCCTTGTTTTTGCTGTTTAAGAATGTCTGCTGGGATACTTACCAAGAGGGGCATTTTGACAATTTTTGCGTGAATTTATCTATTTAGGCACAAGACTTGTAAGAGAACTCAATATTTGCGTGCATTCTGAGACGCAGGTTCGCAGGCTTCAGATGAGTGCACAGATATTCTCACTGCGCGCATGAGTTCTCGTTTGTATGGGATTATTTTTGTGTCTAAAAAAATGAATGTAACTTTTCAAGAAACTTACAAAAATATAAACTGAAACTGAATAAAATGTCTTTGAAACTGAAAAAAAAAATTGCAGGCAAAATCTTTGGCTTCATTTTTAATACACTTCATGTTTTGCAAACAGTTTTCCACTCTTTCTTTCGCTGATCTGTACTTACAAATGCGCTTCCAGAGTTTCTTCTAAAGGTTTCCTTTACCCTTCTGAAGTTTTCGTTTACGCTTCTGAAGTTTTCGCTTGCCGTTCTGGCAGAAATCTCTTGTGTTGGTGGGACTTGCAGTGGTGTGTTCTCATTGGCTACTGAGTTTTTTTATTGACACCTCCTTGAGCTGGAAGTGAAGGCGTCAGTGTTGCGCCTGTGTGGAAGCGAGCGTCTGTTATCGACTTCCTATTTCATTTTAATGATATAAAGTTAGGAGGGGTTTTTTTTTTATTTAAATTTAATTTTAATCTGTATTTATCTGCTGATACTACTCTGTCCACATAAGCTTTAAGGAGCGCAAGAGATCAAACGCGAGATAAAATTAAAGTCTATTGAGGTTTAATTAGAAGTACGGTATATAATACTGAAAATATTGTATAATGTCCAATGTTCTCGTAGGATATTTATTTATTGCTGATGAGTCTTTTTCATTGTAGGGTCTATTTAGGTTGTGCTGTTACAATTTAAAGATAATACTATCATATATGTGTGTGTGATTTATTCAGACATCAAGAAAGTCTCACTCCAATGGGCAGTCAAGGTTGACAACCCTGGCCATAACTCATTTGCACTTAGACCATCACAATTAATGATCACCCAATTCTGAAGAATTCAAACAATATTAAAATTATAATCATGGCTTGTTGTCCGAAGATACAGACCTCAAAGGTCATTTCATTACATATTCCACACAAAGAATGTTCTTGCTGCCAATTGTTTATATCATGCTGATAATTTTGTTATTTTTAGTTAACATTATCATCTAACATTTAAAATTTGAAATACATGTTTTAACAATTGTCAACTCTTTAAGTGTGATTTTTTATAAACTAGTTGAATGAATGTAATTGAAAATATGAATTAATTCAAATAAATTGATTCTTTATTGTCACTACAGCATATACACAAGTATCAAAGTGAAAGTCTTGGATGCAATTATGTTGCGACAGGAAAGACCAGAATCCACAAAACACTAACTGCACAGTATTCTCGTAATTCACATTACTATACAAAATGCACAAGTACATAATATACTAAATGTGTTTAAAATTCATATATGTTTAAACGTTGCAATGATGCTTTGAACAGTTGCTGTTACAGTATAAGTAACAAAACAGTGAATGAGTATGTTATGTAATGGAGTGCAATATCAGTCTTTACGGGGATAGTCCACCAAAAAAATTTAAATTCTCTCATTTACTCATCTTTATGCCATTCCAGATGTATGTGACTTTCTTTCTTCACATAAACACAAACAAAGGTAGATTTTTAAGAAAATAATCCATCTATGTGAATCCAAATAACACAAGTGAATTTTAACCCATGCATGTATGACAGTTAATTGGAAGCGATTGTTAATAGTCAAAACGGTTTACATTCTTAGTGTTTTTCTTATCTATTGTTTCACTTCACTTCACTTTGTTTCAATCACTGGGGTCAAATGGATTACTGTCACGGTCGCTGTGTGTGATTTTTAAAGCATCTTTAGGACTCGGAGAGATGGATTATTTTCCTAAAAATCTTAATTCATGTTTACCTGTAGAAAGAAAGTAATTATGCATCTGGGACAGCATGAGGAACTGTGTTTGTTTTAATCTAGAGCTACAAAGAAATTAAGATATTTGCATAATATCAGGTGTCTGAAGATCAAGATCGTAGTCAGTCAAAGGTGATGTGTCTGAACAAAAGATTCTTGTCTGATGGTGGCAATGGATCTGGTATCACCACTGCATCCTCTGGGTCAGCATCAGAATTTTGTTTGTGGATAAGTTGCTTCACTCCTTGGAATTTGAGAAAGGAGATGTATTATAGTCTAACAATACAAACTGCTTTGAACTTCCACATAACAAACTTCACATTCAATATATATATATCAGTGATGTAAATCAATTAGTCTCTGTGAAAATGTTTTTTTTCCCCCTAATAGTTAACCATTGGGGTTGGGTCCCTATTACTCTGTTCCACTATTACCCCCTGTCCAATGCCCCTGAATACATATGAAACAGACATACATTCATGCACAGATTTAGGCAGCTTTAATTGCCTTTTTGGTAACTTAATGACTTAACTGATGACATAACTACGACATTGCATGCTCGTGGTTTCTTTCGCGATTTGATATGAAATGGTACCGGCTACAGCGCGCGCTGCCACATTTGTAAATGCAGTTAAAGAGCACGCGGTATGAGTGCACACATATATGGCATGGGTCATTGTCAGATACAGAACATTTAGTACTGTACAGTACTCTATGTACTGGGGGGAAATATGAACTACTCGAAGCAAATATGATCTAATTGAAGACTGTAACTGTATGTAGATAACCAGATCCTGTAATAATTGGGCTAAATCAAGACAATTTACCGTGAGTGTCCTGATAACGACAATGATTGATGATAATGATGATATAATTTGTCTGTGCTATTCCCAAGAAATCATCTATACAATGCAGTGTTGCAGCAGATAAATTCTGATAAAATAAAAAAACAATCTTTCTATGTAATTTTATATTACTAAAATGAAATAGGAAGCTGCTAACAGACGCTCACATCCACACAGACGCAACACTGATGCCTTCACTTCCAGGTCAATAATCTGTCAATCAAAAACTCAGTAGCCAATGAGAACACAACACTGCTAGCCCCACCCCCACAAGAGATTTGTGCCAGAATGGCAAACGAACCCTGCGTTCCATTCGGAAGGGCTCATCCCTATGCCCTAATCCCTTCAAAGGGGTTTACCCTCTGGAGTGAGAGCTTCGAAGGGTTGAAGGATGTAGCAGACCATACAGCTGTTTCTTGAAGTGCCCTTCTGCGTCATCATACGGAGGCGCCGTCATCATGCAAAGAATCAGCGCAAAGGATCATGGGAGCCCAAAGTGTCCATCAGTTGTACCCTTCGAAATCCTTCATTCCGAAGGGCCCTTTGAAGTGGCTAGTTTTGAGCACTTCGGTTTGGAACGACCCTTCAATATGGCGGCCATGATTGTTTTCACTCTGAAGTGCCCTTCGGAGGGCGATATATCCCGTTTGGAATGCACCGGAAAACTCAGGAGCGTAAACAAACCCTGCGTTCCAAACGGAAGGGCTCATCCCTATGCCCTAATCCCTTCAAAGCGTTTACCCTCCGGAGTGAGAGCTTCGAAGGGTTGAAGGGTGTAGGAGACCAAACAACTGTTTCTTGAAGTGCCCTTCTGCGTCATTATGTCGTGCCCACACGCAGGCGCCGTCATCATGGAAAGAATCAGCGCAAAGGATCATGGGAGCCCGAAGTTTCCATCAGTTGTACCCTTCGAAATCCTTCATTCTGAAGGGCCCTTTGAAGTGGCCAGTTTTGAGCACTTCGGTTTGGAACGACCCTTCAATATGGCGGCCATGATTGTTTTCACTCCGAAGTGCCCTTTGAAGGGCGATATATCCCGTTTGGAATGCACCAACAATCTTCAGAAGCGTAAATGAAAACTCTGAAAGCGCATTTGTAAGTACAGATCAGTGAAAAAAGAGGAGAAAACAGTTTGCAAAACATGCAGTGTATTAAAAACAAAGTCAAAGATTTTGCCTGCAATTAATTTTTTTCCAGTTTCAAAGACATTTTATTCAGTTTCAGTTTATATTTTCATAAGTTTCTTGAAAAGTTATATCAGTATAGTGATGCTTGCCTTAATACTTATTTAAAAACTTATTTAAAAACATTAAAATTACTATTAATGATTTTGTCATGGTGCACAAATTTAGTAGTGTTTTATTTGGGGGATTTTATTGCAAAAAAAAAAAATAAAATAATAATAATAATTTTTTGTTTTCTCTTGTTTGTGTCATTGTAACTTTTTTTTTTTTAGTTTTTTTTTTTTTTTTTTTTCTGGCATCCCATTCAAATATATTTCTAAGAATAGAAGAACATATTTTTGGTGGGGTCAGTAGAAGTGTTGCCAAAGTAAGTTTCAGAAGTACAGCGTAGATCTTCTACACTTAATTTTTATACTCAAACTTTTTACAGGCTTTACACAAAATTTCAAAGATGAGATCTTTGAAAGACTACAGTAATTGTTTTCAAAACTTTTTATTTATTTATTTATTTTTACTGAAGTGATACTCTTTAAAGGTAAAATGAAAGAGCATTTTTCTTTTGTGTTGAAATTCTATGTTGAATTTGTCAATTATCAAAACAGTTGTTCCCTGAGGTCATGGATTGATTTTTTTCTTTTTACATTTTATCTTTATCTTTTTACATTTACATTTTCTCTTTACATTTATCATTTTATCTTTTGTCTCTGGTTTGAACAGCCACTTAAGGGCTGTGTCTTCTTGAAGACTTAAGTGTAAACACCCACTGCAATGAGTGGGTAACATTGTTGCATATGAAATTATTATACATTCGGAACTGTTGAAAAGCGATTATGAATTATAGTTACTGTGATTTAACTAACTAGAAATTTGAATTACAGTGATAAGGTTACATCTACTCCATCATAGGTTCCATTACAAGGTGTTTTTTGCAGCAAGCAGTGTAGCTAGTGTTGAACGCATGAATGCACTGGCTTTTTTTTCGGTGCTACCATAATCACCTGGATGCTTTCATCATAACCAACAAAGTGTAGACAGAATGTAAATATGAGATTATAGTGTCATCCATTTTAATGATTATAATGTGAATTTTGGTGAGAGAGCAGAAATGATGCCGAATTGAAGTGATTGACAGCTCTAAAAGGGAGCGTTTTTTGATTGCTTTCTGTATAATACCAATTTTTAATAATTGTTTTTCATGGTAATAAAAGGAACAATGTAAAGCGTACCATTCAGTCTTTGGCTTGATTTAGCAGTGCATATAAATAAATAAATGATTTTGATTTAAATAAATGATTTATCCCAATTCAGGCTTTAGAATTAAAATGGTCACTTGCGTGTTGCATCATTATGGGCATGTCCATCATTCACTTAAAGCAAGTTTACTTGTGTCCGATTGTGAAATAAATAATTATGCAGTACTGACATGATCAGGCACCTTGTTGGAAATAACAGCCATTTCACAAATGTTAGAATTCTTCAGAAGGTATGCAGAGACAATGTTCTTAGAGGAGCACAGTTTTTGGAAACCTTAGCAGTCATCTAAATCATTTTTTTATTCCATGTGATCCTGTTGTATTGTCTTTCCATTTACTAACATGCACCAATTGGCGGGCTAAAGAGACAAAGTGTCTCTGTGCAGACTGTCTTGTGCTGATATATTCATCTCTGTTATGTAATGAAGAGGAAGTAGACAAGAAGTTATTTTGGCAGCTTTTCAATAAAAGCTGTTTTTGAACTAACTAGGAAGTATAGAGTTCTGAAACGCACAGTATGTATACTAGGGTTGGGTAATGTACTGGTAGACACATCAAACAAGTGGAAATTTGACAACCATCTCTTTTAGAGCTTTTTGCTTACATTAATTAGGCTAGTATTTGTTTTTGCTATAGAATATAGAGATTGGTGTCAAGAATTGTGATATTCAATGTCACATAAAATTTGGGGTCATTCCAACCGTATTTACAGCAAAAATATGTGTATTGTGAGATATATCATTATTGTGAAAACACTAGCCATTTTCTTAATCAAAAGGGTTTGACTTCTGCATTGTGCCTCTGTTTATGGCAAGTAGGACTGAGTGATTTTCCCGATTTTATTGATTAATTTGAATTTAATATTTTGCCACAATTTATTTTTGTATAAATCGAGTAATTGCAATTTCGAATAGAAACATTACCAAACGTTACAATTAGACACGTTGACCATATGCTACTGATAACAGTTAAGAGAAAAGAATGATCCGACCGCACGAAGATCCCTGTGATGAACCGCTCGTGTGACATGCTCTTTGAAGGACCGTAAGTAGAACATATTGCTAGGTGCTATTCACATAGAATGGCCATTCTATTGTGCTTCTGCAGCTCTTTGTGCTTCTCACCTTAGTCTCTCAGTCTGTGTTTTTAGTGTTACAATGCCTTTGGTGGCAGTATTACAAAAACTGAAATTTTTTGTAATATTGTAATACTTTTTGGCCTTTGCAACTGTCAGTGGTCCCTTTTCTGCACCATTTATTCATTATGACCTCAGCCAGGATGCTGTGATCAGCTACAGTTTTGGTTATTATTTGTTGGCATCTGCTCAGCTTAGAATGTGTTGTGCATTCTCAGCTTTCTTGATAGTTGACACTTTGGTATGACAGTGTATAATATAAAATATAAATGATACATTTAGTGCATGTTTTTATTGCAAATAGGAATCTCTAACATAAAGAAAAGTAAAAATATTTTAAAAAGCATACATATTGGTTTGGAAACCTATAAAAACATAAAATCAACACTTCCTTTTCTCCAAACAGGTCTGTCCAGCCATGATTGAGGATAAGGGTCACCGTGTGACAGACTACTTTGTTGTGGCTGGGCTGACAGACAAGTCCACACCACTAGAGCAGGATCTATCTGAAGCCAAGTCCAGTGGGCCCAAGGCACCCATCACAGACCTTGCCGTCATCAACAAGTCTGCAGGAGAAACTGTGCCTGAAGGTTTCACATGCATTGAGAGCACCTACAGTGGCCAGCCGGCCAATCTCAACCATGGCAGCCTCAAGAGCCCAGAACTCTTTCTGTGTTACAAGAGAGGTCATGGGAAGCCCCCACTCATTGACATCGGGTGAGATTGTAGGGTGAATGGTTGTTCCTCTGTGTTGCTGTACCCTTGAACAGATATTTATTATGCAAACAGGAGTCAAAAAGAGTCACAGGTTTTTACATCTTTGTTTACTGTGGATGCCATAACACTAATTCTCAGTATTGCAAAAGCATTGGCAATGTCTGCATGATCTGTCTGAATCAGATCTCCCCTTCAGCAAGTAGCCTAGTAAAATATGTGTGGCTGTAACTTATCCTGGATTACGATGGAATGAACATAGAAATAGAAATTGTGATGAATGTTTCTTTCATTATTTAATAAAATAAAATAATTAATAACTTGAGAATTAATTTAATAATTTGTTACTTTTTTAAAATTATATTTAGTCCTGAATTTATTTTTCCATAATTTTATTTATTTTCATTATTTATTTTTAAATGCTTTAGTTTTTATTAATTCATTGTTTTTGTTTATTTTATATTTATTTATGTATATGTTCGTTTATTTTTATATTTATTCCCACATGCATTTATCAACATATTTAAATATTGCAACATTTGATTTATTTATTTTTGTATGATAATTAGGTGGGCTTGACTAAAGAGACTAAAGACTAAAGACTACCACTAGACTAAAGAGTAAGCTCGATTACTTTTGATTTGTTTTGGAGTGACTTCAGGTCATAGCCATATCACATGTAAATTATGGTTGATGCTTCACAAATGGCTAGAGGTGAACATTTTTGCTTAAAGCTGGAGGTGCTTATTGATGTTTTAGGAGAGCTTTATGCTGGTGTTCTAAGGATCGTCTTAACTAAGGATGTGCACGTGAACTATGTCTTCTCTTCATTTTCAGTCACCTTGATGTACATGCATAAAACTTCACAGATGCTAGAGCTGCACGATTAATCGTTAAAAGATCGAGATCGCGATTCAAACACCCACACAATCTCATTTCTAAATGACAGCGATTCTCCCATGTCTATTGAACCTTTGAAAAAGTCTTTCCGAAACATTCAAATCTGCTTTCGCACTGCCGTTGACACAGAGAGAGCAGTTACCATGTTTGGGTAAGAAACAGCTTCACAAACCACACAGTATTATTTCTGTCTTGCAATCATTTATATTATCACAGAAATACTGGGATAAAAGTTTTGTAGTTCGGATATAAACTCTGATGTCTATGGTAGCGATCAAAAATAGAGCAAATCACCTTTTGAAAGTAATTGACGCTTCAAATAATGTTTGTGTCGATTGCATTGCATTTCCCATGGATCAAATCGGGGCAAATACATTAAAGAGAATTGCCAAATATGATTAAAATATGCAAACAGACACTGTCAAAACGGCAATCAAGAAATCAACCGATACCCTGAGAAAAACATGCATCATTTTTAATGTCAACAGTCAGAATTTAAATGCAAAAAAGTGCCCAATATAAGTGATTGGAATAAGCAACATAATTAGGTTGGCTATTTCACGCTCGTTTATGCACACACCATGACAGTCAAAACTGTGTCATTCATTGATACATACATAATACAGAACTTTGTCGTGATGACTGATTGGGTGGAGTATATGTACACTTGGGCTTGGTTCTTAACCAATTGGCCTATACAATTTATATGTCTAAAAACTGCCAAACTGACCCCAAACCATCCCAAATTTTGTTCACCCACCCAAGCCAATTTTTACCAACACAATCAAATTCAAAGCCACCAAATTGGGCAGGAACCTGCCCAATCTGGCAACACTCAAAGTGTTTGTCATTGAATCATTCAAAAGATTCATTCAAAAACGCTAATTCATCCAGTGAAGTAAATCATTGAATCATTAATTTAAACCAATTTTTCAAAATTTTAATATTAAAAATTGGTTGATTTTATTATATATATATAAACGAGAGCCAACGAGCCAGGGCCAGGGGAATGCCGAGGATCCGGAGGGCCAGGGTGGAGCCGAGGGCTCTGGCAACCAAGGCGGAGACGGAGCTCCGGAGGTCCGCGGCAGAGCCGGAGCGACTGAGGACCAAGGTGGAGCTGGCGGGAGGAAGGAGTCCAACGGAGCCGGTGGGACGGAGCAACGAGGTGCAGCCGTAGGAGCGGAGTCCTGAGGCGATGGCGGGTCGACGCCCGACCAAAGCGGAGCCGGAGGGACGAGGGAGCCCGGTGGAGCTGGTGGATCGATGGATGACGGTGGAGGCGAGGGAGCTAGGAGCCGAGGTGGAGCTGCTGGGGCCAAGGAGGCTGGAGGCGGAGGTGAGGGATAGTCCAGCCCCGTCGACGCTGGAGGATGGCAGTCCCGTGGGGCTCACACCGCATTAATGGTGGGCTGAGGGCGAGCGGAGGGGCTGCCAGACGACAGCGGTGGAGGAGGCAGGAGCGGGTGGGAGGGCGGGTTATTTGTCAGCCTCTGGGCTTTCAGGGTGAAACTCTGGAACGGGAGCCGACACTGAGGGGCACTCTGGAGGCGCGGGTTCTGGAGGACGCTTTCGGGGAGCGGGCACTGGAGTGCACTTCCGAGGAGCAGGCACTGGAGGGCGCTCTGGAGGACGCTTTCGGGGAGCAGGCACTGGAGGGCGCTCTGGAGGAGCGGAGCTGGATGGGACCAGGGGAAACGAAGGAGGGCTGGACGTGACCAGCCAGGACGAAGGAGAGAGGAAGAGGGGGTTTGTCGGCCTCCAGAGCCATGTCCCAGTCTATTAGATCCCCCTCAAAGTCTAGCAGCCCCAGATGCACGATTGGCTCACCCTCAGCCGTGATGCAGGGGGCGGAGCTCCACTCCGCGCTCACACCGTTCACGACTTGCTCCCTCATGGTGGGCACTGTCACCGGCTCTCACACCTGGTCTGATGGATGGGGCTCTACGTCCGAGGCGATCCTCTGCTCAGTCGCTCGATTTCGCGCTGGGAAATGGCTCTCCATCATCGGTGGGCTCGGGCTGAAGCTCCGCACCGCGGAAAGTTGGTGGGCTGGGCTCTGGGTCTGGAGTGGCTCTGGCGAGATCATCCTCAGGAGAGACGGTGAGGGGCGATCCATTTCTCGCCAGAATCCACTCCACGAAGGCGGCGAACTCCGCTCGAGGACCATCTTCGGACGACAGCGCTCTGCACGCGGTGTTCAGGCTCGCGTCATAGAACGCGCAGAGCGCGTCGTCCGGGTAGCTGGTGGTGTTAGATAGCATCAGGAACAGTCTTGTATGGTCCTTGAGCGAACGCTCCTCCTGTTCCAGCAGGAGGAGGAGGAGGAATTCGGGGCGAAGGAGGGGATCCATAAGGAAACAACAGAAACAAAAAACACTGGGTAAAAACGATTAAACAAAACAGAGGGTAAAACACGGAGGTTACTGTTTTTGGTCGGGTCTTCTGTCACGATTCGTTGGGAGGAACGAGAGAGAGACGTGGAGAAACATTGAACAGTCTTTAATACTGGAATTACAGGGGAAAGTCCATCACAGGAACACAGGAAACACACGACATCCAACAAGTAGACCCGACAAACACAAACTGAATGGACTGGGGCATTTAAAGACAAGGAAATCAGGGGAAAACAAGACACACCTGGAGCAAATTAACACAATCAGACTGGGGAGAAACTGGGTCACAGGGAACACATGGGGAGCAAAAACCACAACAAAACAGTCCAGGGGCGTGACAGTTACTTTACTTAAATAGATTTTTCTGGTATCAGTACTTTACTTCATTATTTATTTTTCTGACTGCATTTTTACACAAATATCTGTACTTTCTACTTCTTACATTTTCAAACCAGGCTCGTTACTTTAGTTTTGGTGGATCACCGTTCGATAACAAATCTATAATAAATCATGATTCGGTTAGTCTTGACTGGCAACGCGATTCGGCTCGCGCGCGCCGCGTCTCCGCCAAAAGGTTTCTGTCAGTTTCTATCAAATTAATCAATGCAAGAGACTCGAGAATGGAGTGGATCAGAGAGGCAAAACTACTGACCTGTTCATGACTTCAAGTGCAGGACAGTTTCATCTGTAAATAGGCTGTAGTTTTGTGTTTGTTTACCCTGCTGAAAAAAAGGCTGGTCTTAGCTGGTCAGGCTGGGAGACCAGCTGGAACGACCAGCTAAAACCAGCCTGACCAGCCTAGCCAGGCTGGGAGACCAGCTAAAACCACCTACTTCCAGCTTAAACCAGCTAAAACCAGCCACCAGCCTAGGCTGGTTGTAGCTGTTTTTTTCAGCAGGGTACTTAGTTAAGAATTAAACTGCTAGCAACTCTTAGCAGTCAGATGATTAATAATAGCCTACTGTAAACTAAACTAAATTACTATCATCACTCAAAATACTGTATGATAAAGTACATCATTATTATCTACTGTAAAGTTACAGTAGTAATTAAACAAACAAATGTTATTATAAAACCTTGTTTTATAATACGTTTAGAGGAGAGGGAGCTAGGGCAAATAACAACACAACCCTTACGAAAATTCAAACCAAAAACCATGGTTATAGTTAAACCATGGTAACCACAAATTAACCATGGTTTTGCTACACTAACTATAGTCTAACCATGAAATGTGTAGTAAAACTATGGTTGTAAATTAAAACAGATTGTAATCAATCTGCCAAAAAAAAAAAACAACAACAAAAAAAAAAAAACATGGTTACTATACTTTTACTGTAATAAACCATGATTAACTTTGGTAAGAGAAAAATATGACTCATGATAATGCAATAACATGTACAGTATTAGGATTTTTCTTTAAATATATTGTCATGATGTAATTATTATTGTACTAATTTTGACATTTAGGCAATTTAAAAGTATAGTTTCGCTAAATCTATAGTATTTAAGTCATTATAAGATAGAATAACAACACATGGTCATAATCTGATACTTTAAATTGAACTAAAAAAGTTATGTTATTGCAAACAGAATACAATGAGGTGGTTGTTTTGCAACAAGGTGGAGACAGTTCTGTTCATAACAGCAGATGGCTGATGGGAAAATTGACAGGTACAAGAAAGAAAATTAGTGGAAAAAAGTAAACACACACAAAGCAAGATGTAGAGAGATATCATGGAAAATGAAGAGACTGAAAAGGTAAATGGAAGTGAAGGTGCAGTGCAATGGAGCACCTTTAATTATTTTGCATGGCCCCAGCCTAAGGTTTTAAACCTTTTTTTAAATATGATGGCCATACAAAAAAACAAAGGGTTATTCGTGGTTTCAGAATTTGTTGTGGGTGTATGGGATGGGCTGGATGAGTGTGAGATTTCCTTGCCTGAAATTTTGTCCCAGTCCTGCCCTGTTCTACATGGTGGTTGTTCAGCCATGATACATTCATTAGCTAACAAAATATTAAATGTAAGTTATTTTGTATTAATGTGTCGATATGACGTGAGGTCCAGTTACCAGCGTGACACTAAAACAGGTAGTAGTAATGGGTACTTTTTACTTAAGTAAATGTCATAGCCAATACTTCTTTACTTTAACTTGAGTAAGAAAAGTGTAGCCAGTACTTCTACTTCTACCAAAGTATTTTTAAACATGAGTATCTGTACTTCTACTTGAGTGAAGGATGTGTGTACTTTTGCCATCTCTGCTGATTGGACACGTTTCCAAAGACCTTGCTAATGCTAATGAAATGTAAAGCCATCACAAGAAGAGCCTAATGGTACTTGTTAATGGGTTCTTTTCCATTTCCTGTCTTTTTTCTGTGGGTTAAGTTGCTGATCAGTGTTTGTTCTTTGCTGTAGGGTCCTATACGAGGGTAAAGAGCGTCTCATACAGGGTTGTGAGGTCATTGAGGCCACACCGTTTGGCCGCTGTGCAAATGTCAACAACAGCTCTGCCACATCCCAGCGCATATTCATTACATACCGCCGCGCACCCCCTGTTCAGCCCCAAAACTCACTGGCTGTGACTGATATCTGCGTCATCATCACAAACAAGGGCGAGATTCCTCCTCACACTTTCTGCAAAGTGGACAAGAACCTCAACTGTGGCTTGGTGAGTTCAGCATGGAAGTCAAAACAATGTAAAAAGAAACGGCACTGTTATAGAAGTCATAGTTGTCAGTCACATAACTGGAGTGGAGGAAAAAAAAAAAACACTGGAACATTCTAAACCGCTCTAAACCGCTTAACATGAAAAACGCTCAAAGTAGCTTAATGTTTAATTTAAAACAACGGCCAGTTAGACTTTATTTTAAGGCGTCCTTGTTGCAGTGTTATTGCACAAATTGCACTTGTTGCAGTGTTAGTGCCAAGTAATATAAATTAACAACTTGTACTTACTATTGGGTTAGGGTTTCAGAGCTGTTTTATAGATTAATTAATACCCATTTATTATCATTATTTATGCAATTTTAATTGAACATCATTAAACAGTCTGTGTAAATATATCTAAATGCCACTTCAGATGCAGCTTCTGAAAAAAAAGTTATGGCCACATTAAAGCTTTAAGAGTTTATGTATATAAATTCTATGTTAAATTAAATTATTGCTTTTCTTATCTAACAAAATAATGACTAATTTCTCCCCCAGAATTGATGTGCGATTAATTTGTGATTTAATTTGATTAATTAATCAGCACAGCATGTAATGAATTAGATTAAAAATTAAAAACCAACCCTCTACAGACACCTTGGCAATTGAATCGCGAGTTAAAAAAAAAAAAATATATATATATATATATATATATATATATATATATATATATATATATAGATAGATAGATAGATAGATAGATAGATAGATAGATATGTTTGGAAAATGGCACAGATTTTTTAAATATTTGAAATAGTGCTGTCAATCAATTAAAAAATTTAATTGCGTTAATCACAGTCCTGGACTGGGGGGGGGTGCTACTTTGATGGTACTTTGTGTGCCATCAAAGTAGGCAACAGCAAGAGCGATTCGAGCAGACACTGATTATGGTCATTGCAGTTTCTCTGGCGCGGCTGGCAGCACGAGCTCTGATGACCTCTAATTCACGATTTACCAGACTCACCGTATTTCATGTCGTGCTTTAAAATGGTAACAAACTCTTGTAAAAATTCTAGTTATATTAATGTAATCAGGGGCGCCAGCAGGATTTCTTCCGAGGTTACGCACTTATCAGAATTACCTGAGCCCATCTTCCCTTTGTCCCAAAACAGACTAGCTGCTGTTATTAAAATAGTTCAGTTTTGTATGTAATGGTGATTGTTTCGTTTTTTTTTTTCTCCATAAAGTTAATTTATAAAAACGATTGGAGCATTTTTTGTTCGTTAAATGCATTTTTTTAAGCAAGGACCAACCCAGCTAACAAAAAAAGGTCCCCAGGACGTCCCCTAAACGACCTCTGCGAACGTCCCCCGGACGTCAGCGTGTAGGGTCCCCTTGACGTCGAGCGGACGTCCGCAAAGACGTCCTCCGGACGTTCACGAGGACGTTCACAGGACGTGAAGCGGCCATTCGGGACGTTTAGGGGACTTTCGCTTTAAGTCCTCTGAATATCATTTTATTTGACATTTAGGCTAATCAAAGACAACAGGCACGTTGTATGGAGCAAAATACGTTTATTTTAATTGAACAATTAAAGTTGCGGTGCTTTTTCCGTGTGTGTGTGTCTGGTTGTCAGCTGTGGGGTTAGTCCTATGGCAATTCTTCCCGTTGTGTTATAACCTAAAACAACAAAATGAACACATTAAGTAGTGTTATGATTGATTTAATATGTCTAGGACTACCGTTTATCCATTGAAACAAGATTTGTTGTTGTTGACAATTTGGATTTAGACCAAGCGGTCCGAAATTAGCGCACATATGAAGATAGGCCGTCCCAAATGGGCTTTTTGGCTCATATAGGTGTCTCAGTGTGTATTTTTACCATATGGAAATTCAATATTTAAGTTCAATATCTGTCAATATTATATACGTTTCATCATTTCAGCTTTACATGCTAACGTTAGCTTCGAAAGTGTTCACAGGCAAACGATCAGCAGCCGTACACGACGGACATCATCAGCAAACGTTTAAAAAGGTAAACTTTTCATAAAATGTAAGCATTACAAGATACAAATTGGTTACAGTAGCTAATGTCTACAAATATAAAAGTATAAATACCTTTTCCACCGACAAAAGCTAAAACTCAAGGCCGTGTCTCTGAAGAAATCATCGAGGACTGTTACCTGTCACTAAGCAGCTGAGCGTTGCCATGGATACATGCTGCGTGCCCTAAAGTGATGTCATTCGATCATGTGCTCATTTGATCTACACTGTAAAAAATTTTCCCGTTAAAAAACAGTAAAGAACTGGCAGCACGGTTGCCAGCAAGGCACTGTAAAATTAACAGTGTTTTACTGTTAATTAAAATTACAGTTACCTACTGTTTATTAAAAAACAGTAAAGAACTGGCAGCACAGTTGCCAGCAAGGCACTGTAAAATTAACTGTCTCTTACTGTTGGTGAAATTTACAGTTGGAGACTGTTTTTGCAAATACAGCATAATGCTGTTTCTACATTCAAAGTATATATATATATATATATATATATATATATATATATATATATATATATATATATATATATAATACATACATACATATTATTTATTTTCTAAACAGTGTGATTTAACAAATTGCCCCTAACAGTCTTACTTCCTTTTGAAACAGTGACTTAAAAATGTAACAGAAGGAAAGCAGCTTTAAAGTATTGTTTCAAAACATGTCTTGTTTTATTAAACTTTTGAATAACTTTCTTAGAAAAAGCCTAGATAACAGTAAAGAAAAGAAATGAAAATTCAGCTATTTATGGGGAAGAATTGGTCATAACAGAAATAAACTTAAAATATTCCCCAAATCAAATTCTGACATTTGTACAAAATGAAAACAAAAGGTAAAACAAAGCTCAAAAATTATTACATTTATTACAATAAATTTACATTTCAGCTGTATAAATGATAAATCAACTGCTTTAACAAGTCTTTAACAAATTATTCTGATGGCTGTCCAAGTCATACAGGCTGTCCAAAAATGAACTCTGGACACAGAGATTAAGTGAACAAATTAAAGAACAACTGAGTAAATGTTTATGAGTGAATAAGAATTACTGAATACCTGAAAAAACAGAGTGTGTGAATGAATGTGTGTGTGTGTGTGTGTGTGCGTGATGCGTGTCCGATGTGTGTGATGTGAGTGTGTGTGAAATGCGCATATGTGTGATGCATGTGTGAGATGAGTGTGTGATGTGTGTGTGGTCTGTGGTGTGTAATACTTAGATAAAGTCCCACTCAAAATCCATGAATTTTTTAAGCAGACTGGAGACACGAGGGTTCACGGTTTTCTTTTTCTGTGTGACCTTCCCTGTCCGTTTTGATACGACTCCTCCGGCCTTGGTGCCCTTTTCCGGATTTATCCCGATGAACTGCCTGCAAAACAAATGGGTGTGTTTAGAATTAGTGTGGAGGGGAAAAAGATTACTCATGGGGAACATATAAATATAGCATATATAAATATAGCAAGTCTATTCTTGTGTCAAGAACACTTTTCTTTACATTGTCAGGAAAGGAAATTCTCTTAACAAGCTCCAGCACTCTTTTGGGCTGAATGATGTGTTTCAGTCTGACTGAAAAAAATTTTAACAAATGCACATGGTCAGCATTTTAATGGCAACAAAAGATGGGTCCTGGATGAGTCTGCTTCCTTTCAAGGCTTCCACCAAAACCTCACCACCGATGGACATTTTATTTCCTTGACAGTCACTTATGGCTACTTAATAGGGCTCAAATATTTGATAGGAAATTTCTCTATTTGATGCTATATTCCCTGTTTATTAGGGCCAAGTGTTTAAATAAACACATTTTCTGTAAAGCTGCTTTAAATCTATATGTATTTTAATAAGAGATATACAAATAAAATCTGAAGTAAATTGAATGTATGCATCCAAATATCTAACCTTTGGATAAATTCCAGTGTGCATGCGGCTTCAGCTTGGTATTGAAGATTTAGATTGTAGTAAGTAGAGAAAAGAGCTGCAAGCCCAGACAGGAAAGACAGTTGGATGCCCTCGCAAATGATGTGCTCCTCGAGGCTGATCATCCACTGCTGGATACTGCTTCCTGGTGTTTCACCTGTAACTTTAAAAAGAAAAAACAATTTCAGCACTGACATAACATTAATTTGACATTCCCAATTACAAATGAATGCAAGGAAAGCTAAAATAATTTTAAACAGTCACAGAGTCCTGTCCTTCTAACAGAAATGCATTTCAACATGGACTGGTCAGGACAGACCTTTAAGTGTAAATGTGTATACATTTTGTATTGTGAAATTATGTTGCTTAAATTTTATTAATTAATATTTTTGAAGTTTATTTCACCAAAAAAATAAATAAAATAAAATCATAAATTACTCTCATGTTGTACCACACTTTTCAAAATTTTCAAAATTAAGCCATTATTTACTAACCCTGGTGTTGTGCTAAGGCTCTGCAAGTTCTTTTTCAGACCACACAAGAGATTATTAAAAATGATCTGCTCGCTCTTGTCCATGTAATGGCAGTGAATAGTGACCAGCATCAAGCTTTTAAGGAGGCAAAAGTTATCACATAATGAGCCCATGGGACACATGTTGTATATTCCAAGTGTTTTGGGGGTATACAATAAGTTTTGGAGAAAAACAAACTGAAATGTAGTGTTTTATTTAACATAAATCCTGATATTGTCTTTTGGTCTGCTGTGCACAACTGCATGTACAGGAGATTTCTATATGTTGTGTATCATACTGATTTGTTAATCATGATTTCTTACTAGTAAAGTTTGGAGTGAACTGTGCATGGCACTAATAGTCTCATGGACACACAGTTAAGCACAGACCACCAAAAGCCAATGTCAGGATTTCCATTAAATAATAAATGAAATTTTAGTTTGTTTTTCATTAAACCCATCAAATATGAATCACAATGGTCATACAGGACCAATCTGTGACACTCTTTAAATTTATTTATTTATTTTTTTTTTTTTACTTTATGCCAGTTGCTTCCCACTGTTATTATTTGGACGTGCACGATCAGGACATTTTTTTTTTTCTTTTGTGGTCGGAAAAAACAACAACGGCATATGACATTGGAACAACAAGGTGAGTAAATAATGACAGTGATGTCTGTAAAGATGTGATTTCAAAGCTGGTACTTTTTTTAACTTTCTGTTGCAGGTTTGCATGCAACAATGAAGCAGCAAGTTAGGGATATTGCTATGAATCCTCATGTGCTTCACATAGGCCACTGTAGTACTACATTGATGTCCACAGAACTGACATGAAAACATGCTGATAAGTCAAACTGGACAGTCCCTGTGCATGAAAAAGAATATCAGTCAAAAATATATCCAACAAAATAAAATGGCCTTAAGAATACTATGTTGGCCAAAGTAGCATTGCTGTACAAAGCAATACCAAAACTATGAATAATAATTACTTTTAATAAGTATTATATAACTTAACTTCAAAACCAACTTGGATTGATGAAAAAAATATAACCAAAATAAAAGTAACAACCAAAGCACAACAGTACTACAATAAATGCACCTAAGAATAAAGATATGTGCATATTAGAACATGCTTACCCAAGTTTGCAAGCACAATGACAACGAAATTAAACTTTTTTTTTTTTTTTTTCGTAATGCTGGAGGTTTCGCCAATTCCAGAAAAGCAAACTATAACCTAACTACACCGGTCAGCCTATTTCAGCGCGCTACAAAGACATCGATGTAATTTCAAAGCAACAGTGTTTGAAAAATTAACTTTGCAGAAGAATTCTCTCATGTTGCATGGAATTTACTCTGTAATCGGAAATATATCATTCAAAAATCCAGCTGATAATAAGTATTACTTAGGATAACTACAAAACCAAATTGGATTCATGCAAAAATGTAACCAGCATAAAAATAACAAAACAAGCACAACAGTATTACAAATAAATCGACCTCAGAATAAAGATATGTACATATTAGAAAATGCTTACCCAAATTTGCAATCACAATGACACCGAAATTAAGTTTTTTTCTAACTCTAGAGGTTTCGCGGATTACAGAAAAGCAAGCTAGCCTATTAGCGAACAACCTTTCTTTTCAGCGCGGTACAGAGTCATCAATGTGATTTCAATGCAACAGTGTTTGAAAAAAAAAAAAAAAAAACTGCAGAAGAATTATCCCATGTTAAATGAAACTCACCCTGTAATTGGGAATAATATAATCCGAGTCAGAAATCCTATCCACGATGTCGCATCTGGCGAGTTTATCTCTGAAAAGAACAAATAAAAGATAATTTCACTTCCAATATCCACAATACAGGTTAGTTGCTGTAGCAAATGTAATGTATTTTGTCTACGATATCGTGCAAAACTCACCTATTAACAGTATGAAGACGGATGAAAGTCCCTGCGTGCTCACTGCAGTTTACAAAAATACTGGATAGTAATGTTTTGTTTCCTTCGACTAATAAATACAGTAAAATGCCGTTATATTTTGTCTACGTCATTTGACAAAAACAAAAACAAACAAAAAACAGTAACGTACTGCTTTTGAACTTAACAGGATTATACTGTTGAAATTCAGCTGTAAATTAACAGCAATTTCTAACAGTGTACACTTGCTTGTAGCCTATCTCCTAATGTGGCTATATTACACAAATTTTATTTATTTATTTATTTTTATTTTTATTTTATTTTTTTTGAGCTGCACGTGGTATAGCAGTCTTAAATGCAATAACTAAAATAATAAATTTCCTAAATAACTTTTCTTGTCGGCTAACCAACAGTTTAAAATGGAAATGGAAAGAATTAATTTATGTGTCTTACCTGTGTTATTTTCCACTTTCTTTTCTTCATGTTTTCCTGCATTCATCACTCTGTAACATTCTTTTAGAGCTGCTGGGATGCAACCTTATTTTCTTCATGCATGCATGGGGAATACATAAATCTAATTGTAGCCTATATGTTCAATTACATTATTGAAGGGTATCATGATTTTGATGTTTAAATGCTGAAAACAGACTCCTGATTTGATGACATTTTAATTACAGAAGTTACTCCTATTTTCTTTTTCAAGAAATGAAAATTATTAATTTAACATTAACTTCATTTTACAATTAATTCAAATATATTATACTATAGTAGTAATAATAATAATAATAATAATAATAATAATAATAATATCAATCTGCAAAACAAAACAAAAAATGTTTTTTGCATTTTGCATTCTATTATCACATTTAAAAAAAGAGATTTTGTTTGGGTGAAGTCAGCTAAAATGGGCCACGTCTTGGTAAATGACTTATAATACCATCAAATAAGCTATGCATGAGAACTAATGATATTTTTATAAATTAGCATGGGTCTCTTAAATATGTATATATTTTTTAAATGTCAAAAGTATAATTGTTTTAAAATTATGAGAGTTAGAGTATCAGCAGGTACCTTCTTGAGCCACAGCACAACATTCAGGTAAAATGGGCCAATATAAAAAGCGAACAACACAGGTAATTTCGGCTGAAATCATTTTATTTTTAACAGTAAATTGACACTATTGTCTTTAGTGTGTCATAGCAACAGCACCATATGCATTTCATTAAATTGAAAGTTGAATGAATATTTCATTAAACAATGCAATTACAAATGAACTGATCATGTTGTATAGGTGTGTGTTTTTTTGTGTGCGTACACTACCAGTCAAAAGTTTTTGAACAGTAAGATTTTTAATGTGTTTTAAAGAAGTCTCTTCTGCTCACCCAGCCTGTATTTATTTGATTCAAAGTACAGCAAAAACAGTAACATTTTGAAATATTTTTACTATCGACTCCAAGCTTTTGAATGGTATATTGTATAATGTTACAAAATCTTTTTATTTCAGATAAATGCTGATCTTTGGATCTTTCTATTCATCAAATTATCCTGAATTTTTTTTTTACTCAACTGAATAAAAAAAGTTTCTAGAACAGCAAATCAGAATATTAGAATGATTTCTGAAGGAACATGTGACTAGAGTAACAATGCTGAAAATTTAGCTTTGATCACAGGAATAAATTACATTTTAAAATATATTCAAATAGAAAATGGTTATTTTAAATAGCAAAAATATTTTGAAATTTACTGTTTTTGCTGTACCTTGGATCAAATAAATGCAGGCTTGGTGAACAGAAGAGACTTCTTTAAAAACATTAAAAATCTCACTGTTCAAAAACATTTGACTGGTAGTTTATGTGTGTATTTTTGTGTATTTTTTTTTTTTAAAAAGACTAGATTTTGTATGCATACATATCTAGGCCTATAAACTTATTTTCATCCTCAATTTCTGTGTAAAAATGTGTGTGTGTATGCAGCCCATTTTACCTGAAAATTGTGGCCCATTTTAGCTTAACCAGCCATTTCTACCTAAAATAACCTTTTTCACAAAAACCAAAGTTTATTTTTTTTAAAATTAGGGTATTATTACACCCTAATACCCTTTAAAATCCAATATGAGTTTATATTTTAGTTTAATTTTGTCAACTCTCTTTGTCTGAGTTGCAAGGTATCAGGTCTGATAAAAGCCCACGCATGGGTGACTGGATTTTTCAAGTGTTGTAATGGAAATGGCAGATGAGGGACGAAACAGGGACGTTTGCAAACTGGCTTGGACGAATGTCCTCTGAACGTCCACCAGCGAACGTCAAAAAGAGGACCAAATGCGGACGTAAGTGGACGTCCTCAGAACGTCCGTCTGCGAACGTTACAAAGCGGACCAAAACCGGACGTCCTCAAAACGTCCGCCAGCGAACGTTACACAGCGGACCAAATCCGGACGTCCTCCGAACGTCCGCCCGCGAACGTTACAAGGCGGACGTACTGCGGACCTAAACGGACGTTCGGAACGTCCGGGGGACGTCCCCTGTTTGCTGGGAAGCAGCCAGCGGCATCAGTGAGTTAATCATAGCATGTGTTTGATTAATTTAGCCGTATCAAATCATCAGGACTTGCCTAAAATAAAATCTTTAGATATAAAACAGTTCAAGCATATCCCAATGTTAGTTTAAATGTTTAACCTATATAAATGTGCGCTGTTAGACGCAACAGTTTGTGTGGAGAGTGTAAGCTGAAGCGCACTCTGCAGGACATGGAGGCCCTAGCACGATCACTTGCATTTTTTTCTTACAGTAGAAACAACTTAAAATAGGCCTACACCGTAATTTTTGCTCATTATGGTAAGAGAAATACATCATTCGGAACTTTAAAGGGTCGACTTTTATTTGTGTAAAATAAGCGCTTCACAATGATGACCCGAAACTCAGCGAAACTGATTCACAGATATGATAAATACATCTATAGAAAGCTTAAAATTACCATTTTAAAACTAAATAATTCAAATCGAAAGCGAAAACCCTTTCATTATGTAATCGGTAAAGATGCATTTCTCTCTAAAGGCACATACAATGAGGAGATGGCGAGTCTTTTTTTTTTTTTTCATTACTGTGACACCGTCTAAAATATAAAAAAATGGAAAAGCCTAAAACAGGCCCAATTATAATTTGCGTTTTATATTATAATTGTATACAATTAAAAAATAAAACACAAATTATAATGGCATATGTAAAACTTTGTCCTTTAATTGTATAGCTGCATATATTTTCTGATATTTATGTTGCTCTGTCCTGAATACCTTAAAATTTAAAGGATTAGTTTAACTAGCTACCTATAGCCTACTATTTTTCATTAGTTTTCTGAATACCGTTAAATTTAAAGGGTTTGTTATCAAGTGAGAAAAACTAAAAAAGCTTTTAGAAATGTTTATCTGTATCTATAATGTAAGTAAACATTTAGATTTATTTACCAGCATTTTACATTAGAGGTCAATCATGAATGTAATAATGAAATGTGACTTGGCCTCAGCCTACCTTTTTTTTTTTTTTTTTGGTCCCTTAAAAATGCAATTTTATAAAAATTATTTTTAATCCATGCAGCAAACGTTTAAAAAAAAAAAAATCTTTAAAAATTTACTTTAAAAAACTATTTTATATGTGCGCACGGGCGCCCGTGTCTGTTTTGTCATTGCGCATATAAGTAGTGGCGCCCCCCCCCCCCCCCCCCCCCCCCCCAATTATAACATCCTGGCGCCGGGCCTGCATTTACCCAACTATTTCAAAAGTATTTCTAAATAAATACAACAAAACATTTTCTTGCGACCTTACGTGAAGTATTATGACAAAATGCATTATGAAGAAGAATTGGACCTGTTCTGCAGGTGCATTAGAGCTAATATTAGCATCATGCTTCATAAGACAATTTATGAGATTAATAGTACACTTTTACTCAGAACTCACTTCAAACCACCATCGAGTGTTTGTAATAACTTCCTTTTGCGATCACATGTGGAATTTGGTCGTTTACTGTTGTTAAAATATGCTATATATAGCCTTTTATATCGCTGCACAAATTAGCATAGATGTACACATTCATCTCAAGAAAATCACATACAAATAGCCTATCGTAATCGTGTGTTTATTATCTTATATAAACTATAGTGGCTGTTGTCATGTTTATTTCTGCAGTGTAAAAGCCTTAACATGTATGCTCTGGCTGAAACTCAGTTGTTTGTGATGTTACAACTGCCTCTCCATTCTTAAGTTGCCATGTATACATTCCAAGTATAATACACATTAGTAAAATGATCAATTTTAATTTTTATTTGTCTATATACACTTTGGGCGTCCGCGGTACATTATAAAAGTAGCCCAAAAAACCGCAACCCACGGCTCTGTAATTTTTCCCGCGACTGTATTTTCAAAATAGCCCACTTGTGCCGCTGCCCTGGCAACACTGGTTCGCTGTGCCCTCATCACACAATGATAGATAACCTTCCGCGCTGCGATGACAGCAGGAAGTTGGGGTCAAACCTTATCATACGATTAATTTGCATTAAAAAAAAAAAATATTAACGTGTTAAAAGTTTTAGATTAATCGCATGCGTTAACGCATTAACGTTGACACCCCTAATTTGAAAGTACACTCTTAACATCAGTCAGTCAACTCTTAACATCAGTCAGTCAAGCGTTATAAATATATTATGATAATCAAGTATTATTTCATGAAAAAATTTAGTAATTAAATTAAATTTTTCCAGAATTAAAACTTGGTAACCACGTATGAATGCATATTAATCATTTTAACTGAATTTAGGACTGGTGATGGTGCTTTTTGGTCATTCAGTATTTCTGGAAAAACTATCAATAATACTGATAAGATAATAATCATACTATGAATTCTACTAAGAACAATATAAAACGCACTAAGTATTAACGAGCTGCTGGATTCATGAATATTAATCACATTGTCGATAATAGGTGAGCGCCAGCCAATGAGATTAGCTCCGCCTACTACCGGAGATACCGGAGAACCCGGTAGTTCTTAAAAGCTGAAGAATTCCAAAGGAACTCTGTTATTTTGACAGGAAAATACAACAAAGAATATCGTTTACATGTAGCGCGTCAACTCTCTCGCGCTCTCTCTCTCTCTCTTTGCGTGTGAGAAAAAAGCAAAGCGACGGCGTGGTGTGCGCCTACACACTAGAGTTTACGTTACGTCAAATACAAGTGCGTTGCACATCCGTTCAGATGGACTGAAAAATAGCACAGATAGCTTGACGGAGAGTGAAACTCTGAAGTGCTCAGTCAGTGTGTTAGGCGAGTAAAAATATATCTGTGCTAAACTTATATTTAGCCTCCAACTCACACACTGGCCAATCTGAGAATTAATTAGCCAGTGACTAATATTAGACATCATTTAGTCACCGGGGGTGAAGATTTAGTTGCATATGCCAGTGATTTACTCGCAATGTAGAGGGTTGAAACACCTGACAGCCTTACTACTACTACTAATAAGTATGTCATAAGAATAGTGACGTTTTTCTATTCAACCAACACTAATATCGTTACGGTGGATTCTCATGCCAAGATAATTACAAATCTTTGAGCAGTTAACAGCAGAGTACTCCAAAGAAATAGATCTTTTTCTTTTAAATTAATGAGTCAGGATCCCTCAATTGATGGTTCATAGAGGTAGGACCGTACAAGTTGTTCTGAGGGCAATGGAAGCTCTTCAGTTTAGTGTGTTACTAGCTGTTTAGCTCTTTTATGAACAAGATATAATGCAGTAATTCAGTTCATTTGTTTCTTCGTATTTTTCTTTTCTATGCTCAGTGGGGATCGAGTGTATTTTTGTGTTACAAGAAGTCAGTGTCTGCGTCCAACTCCATTGCTTATAAGGCTGGTAAGTCTCCATCTCTTCCACCAGTTTCTGATTTTATATATCCATCTCTCTGTCTTTCTTTCCCTCCATTATTTTATTTATTTTTTATTATTCATTCCTCTGATCTCAGGTGATTGATTTTGTCTGTCAGAAGCTTTCTAATAGTGTTCTCAGAGACTTGTAAATGTCAGCGCTTATTTCACAGTAAACAGCTTATTTCAGCGCTTATTTCACAGTAAACAGCATTTCCTCTCTGCTGAGATTTCCTGAATTTAATCACTAACTCTGCAAACTGATGTGCAGTGGTTTTATTTGTAAAGAAATCCCAAAATGGTCCCAGGGCTCTGTAAAACAATGTCTGACAGTCCTCCGTTTATTTGTTCAGCACGTCACTGTGCTCATAAATAATGTCTGTTTGATGTGTTAGTTTAAAGGCTGAATGCTTTCATGCTTTAGTATGGTGGTCATGACCTTTAGTTGTCATAGTTCATTTTCTGTCAGCAAACAACCTTTGTGTTAAAGGGGTGGTTGATTGCGTTTTCACTTTTTTAATGTTAGAGTGTAATGTTGCTGTTTGATTATAAACAATACCTGCAAAGTTGCGGCGCTGAAAGTTCAATGCAAACGGAGATATTGTCTTTTAAAATTCTGGCAGTTTAATGCCTACAAAAACGGCTCGTAGGGACTACAACGAGGTACTTCCCGGGTTCGTTACATCACGAACCCAGATAAACCCTGCCCCCGGGAACACGCAACAAAGGGGGCGAGGCCATGCTGCGCTGCTTTAGAGAAGAGGAAGAGAAAACTAGGGGTGCACGTAAAAGTCTATTCAAATATGAATCGCAATTCTATCTTCTAACGATTCTAATAGATTCACAAGTTTCAAAATCAATGTTCTAAAGCAGTGGTTCTCAATCCTGTTCCTCGCATCGCCCTGCTCTGCATCTCTCTCTCATTCAGATCATCAGCTCAGCTCCAGAACTGTTCCATTTATACACTTATTTTCACATAGTTATGAGAAGCGTTATACATGGACGCGCATGCGGTTGCCGTACTGTATTAAAGCTTTAATCAGGATAAAACCATGTGTTAAAAGCTAACAGAAGCAGTGGCATTTACAAATAACAGCGTATCTAAAAGTATGAGACAACAACAGACAAAAAAAACATATCATTAAGAGCCGTGATTGCACAGGTTTTGCGCGATCCTCTTCGGACTCAAATTGATAAGCAATATAGACGACACCATTGTTTACAATACAACTGGAACACATGCCTCTGAGGTGAGGTGCAGGACGTTTAGATGCGCACTCGAGGCGGTTTAGCCAATCACAACACACTGGGCCAGCTAACCAATCAGAGCCCATCGGAGGGGTTTCATAAAAGCAAGAAATGATCAGCATGTTTATCAGAGAAGGGACAGACCAGTGTGGAATAAAGGTAAATTATGTGAAAAATAATGCATTTTTTTTTTAAACTAAGCATTAACACGTTAGACTGCACCCCAAAAACACAATCAAGCCTAGAGAAAAAAAAAAAAAAACAGTCAACCACCCCTTTAATCACTGAGAAACAAAACTACCTGTCCCATCACTTTCAAGAGGATTTTTTTTTACATTTTTTTTAAATTTTTTTTAATAGCATAATTCAAATGCTGATTCCATAAGACAGGACAGCAATGATATCTAATCATAGAAACATGGCACACATTCAAACACTATGGTTCTAACAAATCATTCCATTTGTAGGTCTGATCTTTCGCTATCCTGAGGAGGACTATGAATCATTTCCCCTCTCTGAGTCTGTACCCCTCTTTTGCCTCCCTATGGGGGCCAAGATTGAGTGTTGGGCTCCTAACACACGCTACCCTTTACCTGTCTTCTCCACATTTGTCCTCACCAACTCCAATGGAGAAAAGGTAAAGTAAAATCTCTTGATGTCAGTATGATCCTGCTGTCATTCAACTATATGTGTGGTGCGAAATGGTAAAATGTGCATTTTTCATTCTTTTAATTATGGAGTCATGTATTACACTTTTTAACAGCACCTTAGTTAGCTGAAAGACAGGTAATTCTATCTGAATCTGTTCAGGTTTAATGGATGGCATAAGTTGACATTGCAAAACAATAGTATAAAAACTGTGTCCTATTTTTATTCTCCTTCTGCAGGTGTATGGAGCTGGAATACAGTTCTTCGAGCCATATCCTGTAGACGGTCTCAGCGAGAAACAGAAGATCCAGCTAGGTCTGGTCTCCACTGTGGACAAGAAGGTCATACCCAACCGCACAGTCAACACCAACAAGTGCATCTGCCTGCTGTCCCGCTGGCCTTTCTTTGAGTCCTTCAAGAAGTTCCTCATGTTCCTTTACAAGCTGTCGGCCAATGGAGTCAACCCTCTGCCCATTGAGAAGTACAAACAGATTCTTACTTCAACTGCAGTTCACTACAAATTTTATTTTAAAACACCACTTTTGCAATATTGTTGCAGTACGTTGTATTTATTTTTTAAAAATGGCAATAACAGTATTTTGCACAATATGAATGTGTTCCAAAACCTAATGAACTGTCTACATAGGCAGCTCCCTTCCAAGGCAACATAGTAACCATCATGGAACCTCATAAGTGACTGATTTGGAAAGCTCTACTACATGGACTGTTATCAGTGTATTTGTAATAGCAGTAAATCACCTAGCCATGTGTTTAACAAAAGAGGTCATTTTATATTGTTTAATTGTGATATCAGTCTATGAGTTGGGTTAATATGATTGATTTTTTTTTTTTTTTTTAGGCACATATCCCATTTCATGCACAATGTCTGCTTCCCTTCTCCTCAGAGGCCAAGAATACTTGTCCAGGTAAGGAGGACAGTTTTTTTCTGGATTATTCTGGATATTCTAGATTCTAAAGTTATACATTTAATACATGTGACCATTATGACCAGACAAAGGTGAAGTAAACCCAGCAGGCACAAAACAGGCACACAACGTCATAAGACGTTGATATTTGGTTAAATTTTGGTTGCGACGTCGGGTGACCAAAATTCAACGTAAATTCAACGTCTAATGTCAATGTTAAATTGATGTCCAATACCGACGTCAGCTGACATTGAGATTTTGTTGTTTTTAGGTTGTGCAACCAAAATCCAACCTTAAGTCAACGTCAAATTGACGTCAAATATTGTCGTCAACCCGATTTTCATTTTCAACCAAAATGCAACGTCTGTCCGACGTCATGTCCAACGTCAACCTGACGTTACATAGACGTCTGGTGCCTGCTGGGAATATTGTTGATAGTCTGGGTAGATGGTCTGGGTAGATTAGATGGTAAGCAGACAATCAGTTCTCGTAATCAACATGTTGGATGCAGGAGAGATGGGCAGGAATAAAGATCTGTGTATGGGGCTGCATAGCCATAGACTAATCTTAGTGTCTACAATGACTCCTGTCCACCATCGAAAGCACCTACAACGGGCATGCGAGTGTCAGAACTGGACGTTGGAGAAGTGGAAGAAGGCTGCTTCTGGTACTGTTTATCTAGGGAAGTGATGGCACCAGGATGCACTGTGGAACAAACGACAAGATGGTGGAGAGAGCAATGCTCTGGGCAGTGTTCTTCTGGGAAACTATGCAGAGTTCAAGGTGTTGCCCTGGTCTTCGAATTCCCCAGATCTCAATCAAACTGAGCATCTGTGGATGTGCTGGACCAGCAAGTTTGATCCCTACCTCGCAAACCTACAGGACTTGAAGGGTCTACTGCTAATGTCTTGGTGCCAGATACCGTAGTACACTATCAAGGGTCTTGTAGAGTCCATGCCTCTGCGGGGTGTTGCTGTTTTGGCATCACACGGAGGACCAACAGCATATTAGGGAGGTGGTCATAATATTTTGGCTCATCTGTGTATATTTGTTTATAGAGTTATATAATGTTATATGAGTTATATATTTATGTGAATTTTTGTCTCAACATAATCTGTTTAGACTTTGTTTAGGTAATGCTGGGTCTATTTTTTTTTTTCCCCGGTAAGCTGTCGGCACATGACACCTTAATCCTGTCCCAACCTGTCTGTACACCTTTACCACTAAGGTAAATGATTTCTGTTTGATTAAGTTATAGTGAAGATACTATTGTTTTAAATAATGAAATATGAAACAAGTGGCATATAATAATACACTGGTTTTTGTTTGGACAGTTTCTGGTTGTAAAATCTTAGTGAAACTTAAGTGCATCCCTCAGGATTATTTAGTGAGACTTTGGCTTTCAACTGACAAATTTTAGTTTGATTGACAGATTCTTTGCCAAATCAGTGGCACAGAACAGTGTTTTTTTTTTTTTTTTTAAGTGTAAAATGTTTGGTTCATTTATGAAACTATGGTAGGACACATTAGACTGTGGCAGGCTGAAAAAAAGTGCCATTTTCCTTAATATACATTTTTGCATAAGTATATACTGTTTATAATTGTTTTTAATTGATTTTTCATAGATTTCTTAAGGTAACGTAATTTAAATTCACCCATGCAGTTTAAACTAATGCACCAATTATGTAATTCAAACACAAATAAAGTACATTTCAGTTTTACATATTTAAGTGGACCGAACTTAATTAAATTAAGCTCTAAAAATGTTCAGCAATTGTGTTGTTTTAGTTCGCTGGTTATATTGAACAAGCAGCTAAAATATTGATATTTACTTTGATATACAATATATTTTGAAGTGACTTAATTGTCTAAATATGTTTTGTAACTACTGTATATCTTTTCATGAATTCAGATGTAGTGAGTCATATTTATGTATAACCTTTTCTTAAATTCTATTTTAGAATGTCACTTTATCTAATTCTGGCCAGCAGAGCTGCAGTTTGAGCTCAGACAAGAATGGCTGGTCATTTTTAACATTAGGAATTTCCATAGGAAATGCTTGCTTGTCAAAAGACAAGCTTCTCAGGATTTTTCCTCCCCTTTTCAAAGTTTCTATCTTTTCCTTTCAGTTGGAGTGGTGGTAGTTTTATGAGCTCAGATCAGAGAAGGATCACTTTAAACTGCCATCTAAAAATGGCATTTCCATCTAAAAATGAAAATGAAAATTACTTCATTATTTACTCACTCTCATGTTGTTCCAAACTTGTATGAATTTTTTTTTTCAATGTAACATAATAGAAGATATTTTGAAGAATGTTGATAACCAAACAGTATTGGTTCCCACTTCTACTGTATGAACAAAAAATACGTGATCTGTAGAATGTCTCTTCTCTTTACTCGATCACAAGATCCTCTCTATAGTTATTGGTTTTACTGACCATTTTAAAGGAGTGTTCTAGGTTCACTAAAATTGAAATATTCAAGAGTTTCTAAAACATAATTTTTGGAGTGTTGCATATTACGTCACACAATATTTTTAATATTAAGCTGAAAGTGCTGTAATAGGCACCTTTAAGTTCTATATAGTAAATAACTTGTAACTCAGTGTTACAGCGTCTTTTGGACAAGGAATTACATTGAGATTGATGACTGTTTAAATGGAACAAATTCCAAACACAGAAATTACACTGGTAACACTTAATCAAAAGTTCATCCTAGAAAAATAGTTCCACTGCTAAGGTCTGTTCACACCAAGGACGATAACTATAACAATAACTAAAAAGTTTTAATGCTTGTTTTAATTTCATGAGAATAGGGAAGTCCACACCACAATTATACTGACACAGATCTTTTTTTTTTTTCTAGCTGATGAACAGCCAAAACACTTTTCTGTTTTTAAAACTTCTGAAGAGAAAAAAGAAGTAAATAATAAATTAATATATAATAATAGATATTAAGTAATACTAATGAATATTCACCTTTCAGAAGAATGATAATCTAAATCTTATACAGTGTTCAAATATGTCAATATGAAATATGTCCTTCTACCATGAATCAAAATTACTTTTGTAAAATTAGCATCTGATATTTTGATTATGTAGACACCCATTTTTGCACTTCCTCTTCTCTACTCTTCAGTGGAGCAGACTATAGCACACTGCTGATGAATCTGGGCCCAGAGAATTGTGCCACACTGCTGCACTTTGTTCTGCTGGAAAGTAAGATTCTGTTGCACTCCCTGAGACCAGCTGTACTGACTGGGGTGGCTGAGGCTGTTGTGGCGGTAAGTGTTTGGGCAAAAAAACAAAAAAAAAAAAACAAAACCTTAACATTTTATTTTAGGGTGTCCTTGTTACACGTTACATGTACTTACTATTCTAATAGCAATGAATTATGCATAATTACATGCAAGTAACTCTAATCCTAACACTAAACAAATAGTAAGTACATGTAGTTAATTAATATTACTCAGTACTTAAATGTATAATTACACTGTAACAAGGACACCTTAAAATGGACATTTTACACACAGAAAAATAAGGGTTTAAAATTGTACCTTTTTGGGTACAACAGCTTGTCCCAGGAGCAGTACCCTTAAAAGAGCATATTTGTACCTTTTTTACCCCTAATAGGTACATATTAGTATTTTAGAGAAGTAATACGTACCCTTAAGGTACTAATATGTACCTATTAGGGGTAAAAAAGGTACAAATATGTCCTTTTAAGGGTACTGCTCCAGGGACAAGCTGTTGTACCCAAAAAGGTACACTTTTAAACCCTTATTTTTCTGTGTGTAAAACATATTTTTTTTTGTCCATTTTAAGATGTCCTTGTTACAGTGTAATTATACATTTAAGTACTGAGTAATATTAATTAACTACATGTATTTACTATTTGTTTAAATTTTTCTGTGTGTAAGTTTGCCACTTGGTAAAATGTTTCACATCAAAAACATTCTTATTCATTCATACAAAACCTTCTAGAGATTTAGAACCAGGTACACAAAATGTAAATTGCAAATAGGGTAATTGAAAGTAATGTAAAAGTGTGTTCTCATTTAAACCAGTTGTTCAGAAGGGAATGAAAATGGTTAAAGGGGTCATATGACGTTGCAAAAAAGACCATTATTTTGTGTATTTGGTGTAATGCAATGTGTTTATGCAGTTTAAGGTTCAAAAAACACATTATTTTCCGCATACTGTACATTATTGTTGCTCCTCTATGCCCCACTTTTCTGAAACGCGCCGATTTTTACAAAGCTTATCGTTCTGAGAAACGAGGCGTGCTCTGATTGGCCAGCTATCCAGTGCGTTGCGATTGGGCGAATACCTCAAGCGTGAGCAGGGCTTAAAGTTCTCCGGCACCGTGCCGGATCTCCGGCGTGCAGCGTTTGGCTGCGGAAAAAAATAATCCTACATTTAAAAAAAATAAATAAATAAAAATAAAAAAAACTTGTTTATCACTTTTGAGTCCATGAGTTCGCCTACCAATGGTATGAGAGGAGCACAGCTTTCACTCTCAACCAAATTAACATTACTAGCCAATCAGAATGTTCTGCTCTTATAAACACGAGACGCGCATAATAGTATCCAATTGCAGAGTGGCAGCCCTGATGAATGGAGAAGCATGACACGTTAAAAAAGCTGCGAGGCGCAATGGTCAAAGATGTCCATCTAGCGCATATTTACATAGAAAAACTAATTAAAAAGCAGCGGAGCTTTGTAAACGGCTCAGAGTAATCATGTCTAGGGCTGTGACAGTGGCAGATTTTTACCACCGCGGTGGTAATGGACCAACTACCGCCGGTGGCGCGGTGTTGTGATATTAATATATATAAAATTTTGAAACGCAAAAAAAATAAATAAATAAATGAGGCTCGATCATCTATTAACAAACGTGTTTATTTTAGCACTTCCATCAGTGAACATGTAGCCTGCAAATCACTAAAATAAATATCCAATAAATAATAGTTAAATAGGAAAGTAGCCTTAAATAAGAAAGCTAAATATACCCTGTCTACCGGACGCGAGCGGTGCGGTGCAACAAGATAAAATTCTATAGAACTCATTATAATCAGTGATGCAGTCTACACTGGATGCGACATGACAAATCCCACATAATAAACTGCCTCGTCCTATTTATTACATACTGACAAAGTTCAAATGTCCTGTGTAGAGAGACTCAACCTGTCTGGTTGCGACGCGGCGTGACACCTGTCGTGTCCGGTTTAGACACGGTTCACTGTTCCGCCACCAAGCAAGCGGGCGTGTTAAATCCGTTCTGCACGCGCTCTCTGTGGAATGGGAATCGCGGAGTATGTTGCCACATTTCATGTTAGCATCTACCGCTGTCTTGTTTGTATTTGGCCAGTCTGGAGAAAGCCTCACCAATACCAACCTGACCAGTTTGCGATCACGTGAACTTGGAGACACTTGTACAAACGCGGATGGTTGACATGAATGGAGATGGCTCCAGATCAGCGATGTAGTATTTGGTTTCCCAACAAGGTCCATTGCTCAGCATCAAATAAATTTGCTGAATGCAGAATAAACTGTATTTTCCTGCGCTCAAATGTGCCAATCTAAAGGAAACGCCGTGTATGGCGTTTGAGGTAATTTGTGAATTAGCATAGACTTTTTCAATTGTTACTGTTATTACACTTGTATACAAACTTTGTATTATGCTTGTTATAGAGTCTGTGACGTCATGTGCACTACTGCCGGTGGCAGTAGACAACGTGACGTGGTTGTCACGGCGACCGTCACAGCCCTAATCATGTCATCTCCATAAGAACGATATGATTGCCAGAACAAATTTACCGGGATTTTTGAAAAGGTCCTGTTCACACATGATCTTTTAATGAAAACTTTCTGGTGATTTACCAGTAAAGACTGTATGTGTGAAAGGGGCTAAACTCTTCCTCTGCATATGCTGTGAATTTGAATTGCTTAATGTTCATTTGGGAAAACAGTGTGCATTCTCACTAGATTTGTAACGTAAATCATTTATAAACCTTTGCCAACACAGGAGAATACATCAACCTATTTCTAAATATGCTATTTATTGTACATCGTGATATTAAAATAAAAGTGTTTGAATTTGCATGTAGCCAAATATAAAAATTTAATGGATTTAAACGTCGTTTAATCACACTGTAAAGTGAAACAGGCCGTTGGCGCCCTCTGCATGTATTTGTTATAGTACATAATGTACTTCAGTTGGTTATGTTCATATTATGTATAGGCATATTACTTGATGTATTTTAACAGTGTTGTTCAATAAAACCAGTGTTGGTTTTATTGATGTATTTTAACAGTGTTGTTCAATAGGTTTGTTTGTGTTACTAAAACATATCAGATTACTCGATTGCCAAAATAATCAGTAGATTAATTGATTACCAAAATAATCATTAGTTACAGCCCTAGATTAGTTAAAATATTTTAAAATACAACTGCATTGTTTTACTTTTTGTAATTAAAAGACAAATATTTTGTCATTGAAAATTTCTTTAAAATAATATTAAAATATTGTCTCTTTATAGTGAACCAAGTATCTATATTATGTCTCATCTTGTGAGCTAAGTGTATTGTCACTCCCCTAGTGTCAATAAGCAGTGATATAGCTCATAATTTTCCAAGTGTATGATACAGCTTTCATTCTTGAGGTCAACCATATATTCATGAAAAAAATCAGTTTGAATAAGGAAAGCAATAACTTTGCCATAGTATCCTTTCAAATGTTAAAGTTGCCACAATCATGCCCCCCCCCCCCCCCCCCCCCCCCCACAGAAAAACATTCAGGCTCAGGATTTTTTTTTGCTTTAACCCCTGCGTGAGACAGAAATGTTACGCCCCTTATCGTATTGTGATGCCGTGTCCCAGCACGACGACACAAAAACATTAAAACTCATTACAAACTAGGCACTTGTAGCATCCAGTGGGGACATGATTACTGATTATAATGACTTATACTGTCTTTTTACGCGTCGCATTGCATCGCACCGCGTAAACATTACCATGTCTGCATTTGTGATCGGAGAAACAACAAACAAATATTGCTGCAAGCAGCAATGGCGGGCTCAAGCCGTCAGCGCAAACGCCACCCTGGTGGCCTCAGGAAAACTGTGCCCAGCAGGCACTTGCATTACAGTAACCCTCTGGCAGATTGGATTTAAGGGATACAGCAATGAAAGGGTTAATCCGAACAATCAAGACACACACACACAGACACAACAATATACAGGTGCATCTCAATAAATTAGAATGTCATGGAAAAGTTCATTTATTTCAGTAATTCAACTCAAATTGTGAAACTCGTGTATTAAATAAATTCAGTGTACACAGACTGAAGTAGTTTAAGTCTTTGGTTCTTTTAATTGTGATGATTTTGGCTCACATTTAACAAAAACCCACCAATTCACATGCCAATCAGCTAATCAACTCAAAAAACCTGCAGAGGTTTCCTGAGCCTTCAAAATGGTCTCTCAGTTTGGTTCACTAGGCTACACAATCATGGGGAAGACTGCTGATCTGACAGTTGTCCAGAAGACAATCATTGACACCCTTCACAAGGAGTGTAAGCCACAAACATTCATTGCCAAAGAAGCTGGCTGTTCACAGAGTGCTGTATCCAAGCATGTTAACAGAAAGTTGAGTGGAAGGAAAAAGTGTGGAAGAAAAATATGCACAACTAACCGAGAGAACCGCAGCCTTATGAGGATTGTCAAGCAAAATCGATTCAAGAATTTGGGTGAACTTCACAAAGAATGGACTGAGGCTGGGGTCAAGGCATCAAGAGCCACCACACACAGATGTGTCAAGGAATTTGGCTACAGTTGTCGTATTCCTCTTGTTAAGCCACTCCTGAACCACAGACAACGTCAGAGGCGTCTTACCTGGGCTAAGGAGAAGAAGAACTGGACTGTTGCCCAGTGGTCCAAAGTCCTCTTTTCAGATGAGAGCAAGTTTTGTATTTCATTTGGAAACCAAGGTCCTAGAGTCTGGAGGAAGGGTGGAGAAGCTCATAGCCCAAGTTGTTTGAAGTCCAGTGTTAAGTTTCCACTGTCTGTGATGATTTGGGGTGCAATGTCATCTGCTGGTGTTGGTCCATTGTGTTTTTTGAAAACCAAAGTCACTGCACCCGTTTACCAAGAAATTTTGGAGCACTTCATGCTTTCTTCTGCTGACCAGCTTTTTAAAGATGCTGATTTCATTTTCCAGCAGGATTTGGCACCTGCCCACACTGCCAAAAGTTGGTTAAATGACCTTGGTGTTGGTGTGCTTGACTGGCCAGCAAACTCACCAGACCTGAACCCCATAGAGAATCATGGGGTATCGCCAAGAGGGAAATGAGAAACAATAGATCAAAAAATGCAGATGAGCTGAAGGCCACTGTCAAAGAAACCTGGGTTTCCATACCAACTCAGCAGTGCCACAAACTGATTACCTCCATGCCACGTCGAATTGAGGCAGTAATTAAAGCAAAAGGAGCCCCTACCAAGTATTGAGTACATATACAGTAAATGAACATACTTTCCAGAAGGCCAACAATTCACTAAAAATATATATATATATTTTTTTATTGGTCTTATGAAGTATTCAGATTTGTTGAGATGAATGAGATGAATTGAGTGAATTGGTGGGTTTTTGTTAAATGTGAGCCAAAATCGTCACAATTAAAATAACCAAAGACTTAAACTACTTCAGTCTGTGTGCACTGAATTTATTTAATACATGAGTTTCACAATTTGAGTTGAATTACTGAAATGAACTTTTCCACGATATTCTAATTTATTGAGATGCACCTGTATAAAACTGTGGTAACACTTTCAATAAGGTATCAGTTATTAACATTAACTATATTAATTAACATGAACAATAATTATATAGCATTTATTAATGTTAGTCTCTCTCTACCCTCTCTCTCTCTCTCTCTCTCTCTCTCTCTCTCACACACTCTCACACACACACACACACACACACACACAAAGAGAACAATATATAAAACTTTTGTGACACTTTTCAATAAGGTTTTAGTTTTTAATATTATATAAGTTAACATGAACATTATTTTTTATAGCATTTATGAATCTTAATTAATATTATGTTCAAAATTGACTACTACATTAATTAAAATTTCTAGTTAATGTACATGAACTAACATAAACAATTTTTTACTAAACAAATAAATACAGTATAAATATGTTGTTCATACTTAGTTTGTTAGTTTTGAATTAACTAATGTTCAAAACTATATTATTGAACTAAACTAAATAACGAACAATTATATAACATTTATTAATGTTAATTAATGTTAAGTTCAAAATGTATTAATACATTAAAATATAAAGTTGTATCTTAACATTAGTTTATGTACTGTGAATTAACATGTACATGAATGTTTTTTATGTTAGTACTACCTAACATTTAAAAAGATTAATAAATGATTTAAAAATATATTGTTCCTTTTTAGTTCATGTTAGTTAATGCATTAAATAATGTTAACCAAAGAGACCTTATTGTAAATTTTATGATCTATAACCATTTTAAAATTTTAATTATCTATAAGGATTTATGAAACAATTATATAAAACAATATTACAAGTAAAATACATATTAACTTATTTTATGTATATGTTTCTTATTCTTTTTAATTTAACTGAGCAGTAAAGGGTCAGACTTAAAATATTTCTTATCCTATCGGTGAGAGAGGTCTTTAAAAATGATTTCAATGCTCTGTAGGCGTTTCTACAATAATTATGTAAAAGTATACTGACAGTACAGAACATTTCAACTGATTCTATGCCTTATTTTTCATTCTGATACACAGAGAGGCAGATCAGGTAGCTCATCAGGGTTAAGGTTATGACTCCATCTGGTGGTCATCCTTGGTATTACAGTCTTCACCTTTTACCTATTATCAGTGATAGTTTTAATTTTTGTGGCCCCTGAGCATGATACATTTTTGAAACTAAGCATGTTTCCTCAGAATGACTCTTTCTCTGTAAGTAAAAAGTTTTGAAGAGTTTGGATAATGCACTTTAAAAATATAAGACAATTACTGTTTTCTTTTTTACTGTTACTTTAATAAATCGCCAAGGCAAAACCGTTCAAGCTATCCAAAATCTGTTCACAATTTAAGTTCCTCAATGTTTTGGCATCATGTAGACAAACATGAAAAATAATTATATAGCATTTATTAATGTGAGTCTCTCTCTCTCTCTATCTCTTAAGGCCTAAGTATACTTCGTTTTTGTACGCGTACACTAGTGTACGCGTACAGTCAAACGCGTAGCCTTTCAGAGTATACTCCATTTGAAGTTGTACGCGAACGCAGGCGGTCGACACGTGCACTAGAAAGCTTCATTCATGTTCAGTGTCTGCTCTATTTTTCCCGTTAAGTCATGACTGATAACAAATATTTTTGAACTCTTTTAACCCTCTGGGGTCTGAGGTGATTTTGGGGCCCTTGAGGTGTTTTGACATGCCCTGATATTTGTGCTTATTTCAGATACTTATAACATTCTATTGACCAACTTGTATTTTTTTTGTATTCAGCACAAACTGTGCTACAATAATATGTGACCCTGATGGATGTACATGTTTGCATTTTTTAGAAAAAAAAATATTATGCGTGGTTAGTAAGTTTTGGGAAAAAAAATGTAGCTGAAATAAGGCCATAAAACCCACACTAAATAGTTCTGAATAAGACTTTTGAGTAATCAGTCTTGTAGGCTAGAATATTTACTTCAGAATTATGTGAAAATCATTCTGCTTACTCATTCACAGAAAACAATATATTGATTTAAATGTTTAAAGACGTGTTTTGTGATTGAAAGCCAATATGCGAGGGAGTGGCAATGGCCCTGAATATTAAGTGATGCTCACCTGAGAGACAAAGGGCCCGCCCCTAATGGCCCATCAGTGTGACTGTGACATTGAGGCAGGTAAGAGGGAATGTGAGGAGATTGAAAAAAATGTTTTTTTTTTTTTAATTATTTGTATTTTATTTACAACACAGTATAATCAAAACATACATAATGAAGGTCAAAGACACATTGTGCACACTGATCAAACCACAGAGATGTGAACAGACTTTGAGTCATTCCTGCAACAGATTCTGTCCAACAAGTGAAACAAGTAAATCATACCTGATATTTACGTGTTATTTAAGTGTTTCTGCTGCTTTCCATGGATTCAAGAAGAAAAAACATAATCAGTAGTCAAGGAGCTTGTTTTACCATAGAATATCAGTGTAGTTGAACATCTGATGTTGGTACAGCGCTCTCAGAGGAAAACAGTTTGAAGAGACATCAGGATTCATCTGTGGTGCAGGTATCTGATTCAATAAAATACAAACAACCAAAAAAAAAAAAAAAAAATTGTAGGCATGTTAATATCAGGGGCATCTGTAGGTTTTGTAGCCATAGACTTACGCATGCTTTGTACTATCATTAAAAAAAGACATTTTATATCTGAGAAACTAATTATTATTGTTTAGCATGTTATTAAAATCTATTTTTGAACAGAGTAGGCTATTAATAATAAACATGTTCTAAACATGCTTAGCCTCGTAGCATTGATCATGTTACAGTATACACTCATATTACTTTTATTGTTTTATATAGAGCATGAAAACATCATCGCGCCATAAGAAATTTAAATAAAATGAACTGCCTATCATATTTAAAATGTTTTACTCGATTTCAAACATTGTAGTCAGGAATTATAGTTTGGGAAAAACCCAACTATGATTTTGTATATGGCCTAGTATGTATGATTTTATAGTAGCCTATGATATGAGTCTGTAGCCATAGACTCACGCATGCTTTGTACTATAAAAGGATGTACTTTGTTCTATAAAAGGGTATTTTATATCTGAAAAACTAATTATTTTTTGTTTAGCACGCTATTAAAATCTATTTGTGAACAGAGTGTTAATAATAATCTTGGTCTAAACATTCTTAGATGCGTAGCATTCATCATATTGTAGTTTGGGAACAACCTAACTCGTAAATCTGTTCAAGTTTATGTCACAATAACACGTTAACTAATGCAAAAAAGAAACATTACTTACTCATCAGATTGATCTCCTCTACTGGATGAAATCTTGTTCTTCTTTTCAGGGAAATCCAGCCTTCTTCTTGCAGAAACGAACAGTAGCCGTGATGAACGATCTCCTCGCGCTTTGTTTATGTTGGGCGTTTACATGCGCACGTGTCTCACGTGGATATTTACATATGAACGGCGCGAGCCGCGAGGGGGCGGGATTGCATTAAAGATAATGAGTTAGACGGGAAAGACTGAACATCGTGTTGGTTTCATACCGATTACTTTATCACAGAATATTTGTTTTCGATAAGACATACTTCATTTAAAAGTAGAGACTTCAAGCTTTCTATAGATATAACTCCCATGTCTCTGTGTTGAGATTTTGCCGAGTTACAGTTCATTTTAGTGACGCGTTTCTAAAAGCAGCTTGCGGACACGGAGAAGACAGAGAGCGTACCTGTTTGTTTTCTTTATTTTCCAAAACCACAACATTTTGTTTTTATTGTGTGTACCCGAAAAAAAAATAGATACTTCAAAGTTTCAATTGATGTATAACACTTATCTATATGACCAAAATCGATGGAGTATTTTTAGTGTCTTTCACACTGATAACAAAAAAAATGAGCTTGTCTCGCCGGCGAGAAAGCCGACCCCAGGGGGTTAAACCAAAGCTAAGCTGTCTCATACTCTCTCGCTCACAAGCACTCGTCAATGTGAGCGTCTGTTGTTACAGTCTCCACTATTTTGTTGGTGTTGTCCATCTCTTTAGTTTTATTTTCTACTATGAAAAAATGGCCAGAGACAGTGTTGCCACCATGCGGGAAAACATGGTCACTGCAAAATAACTTCAGTGCGCATGTGTGACCTGAGTGTACAAAGTACGCGCGGTTACAAAAATCGGGTGGTGCGCGTACAGTACGTGCTTACCGTTCTGATGACGCAATTCGCGTCACGCGCACTGTACGCTGTCCCTTGCGTACGCATAAAAAGTGAAGTATACTTTGGCCTACACACACACACACAAAGGGAACAATATATAGAACTTTTGTAACAATTTTAAATAAGGTTTTAGTTTTTAACATTATATAAGTTAACATGAACAACATTTATATAGCATTTATGAATCTTAGTTAATATTATGTTCAAAATTGACTACATTATTAATTAAAAATTATAGTTAATGTACATCAGTTGCTCTACCATGAACTAACAAACAATTTTTTACTAACACAAATAAATGCAATAAAAATATGTTGTTCATACTTAGTTTATTAGTTGTGAATTAACTAATGTTAAGGACTATATTATTTAACTATATTAGTTAACATGAACAATAATTATATAGCATTTATTAATGTTAATTAATGCTTAGTTCAAAATTTATTAATACATTATTAAAATTTAAAGTTGTATCTTAAGATTAGTTTATGTACTGTGAATTAACATGAACATGAATATTTGGTTACACTTTATAATAACTGCACACTATGAATCATTAGTTAAGCATTAGTAAATGGGCAATCCATCCTTTTTAAAACATTGTTCTAGCATTAATAGGCATTAGTAAGCATTTTATAAATACAGCTATAAATGTTTTGTTCTTGAGCATATATATATATATATATATATATATATATATATATATATATATATATATATATATATATATGTTTAATAATTTTATTTTCGTACTTTAATGATCAATTTAACATTTCTAAATTATTACGTTATTTACAAACCAGTTATTTAGGAGTTGTCAGTGGTTCATAAGATCATTTAGAAAGTGTAAGTAAATGATTAATAAACTATTTAAAAGTACATTTATAAATCTTATTATTTAGACACATCATAATAATTGCTCAGTATGTTAATAACTGCTTTATTAACACATATTCCTGCTATAATTCATTATTAAGTCAGGTAGTTATAAAACATTTAGCAGTTGCCAGCCATCTATTTGTGTGAGCTCATCTAAAGTGAGGACTATTAAAGGTAAATGCTTTTAAGATTTAAAGGCAGATTTTTCTCCCAAACAGAAAAGTTAAACAAACACAACACAGAGGGATACAGAACACACAAATATTTTTTAAAGATGCAAAAAATGAAACTGTACACTTGTTAAAAATGAAAAATAAACCTCTGTAATTTCATTGTAAAAAATAAAATAAAATAAAAAATTCAAGTGTACAGTTCAATTTTTTGCATCTTGAAAAAATATTTCTGTTTTGTATCCCTCTGTGTTGTGTTTGTTTATGTTTTCTGTTAGGAAGATAACTGAGCCTTTAAATCTCCTTTGTAATAGATATGTCTTATAAATAAAGAACAAGGCATTTATAGTTGTATTTATATTCTACTTACTACTGACTATTAATGTTGGGACAATGCTTTATAAAGGATGAACTATTTACTAATGCTTACCTAATGATTCATAGCGTACAGTTATTATGAAGTGTTACCCGCTCTTTCTCTCTTTCTCTCTGTCTCTCACCAACCCCCTCACTCACCCTCACACTCAACCCCCACCCCTCACACACCACACACTCATAGAGATAGAGAGTGATCACATGTCTGATAGTTTTTTTAAGTTTCTCTTATCCATAGAGTTTTGTAAAGTCATGAAACGAACCATGTTTCCTCAGAATGACTTTTTCTATGTATGTAAAAAGTTTTGAAGTGTTTGGAAGCTGAACTTTAAAGATATAAGAAAATTACAGTTATCTTTTTTACTGTTACTTTAATAAAGCACCATTGCAACACCGTTCAAAATATCCAAAATCCGTTGGCAATTTAGTATCTTCAGTATCTTGGCATCATGTTGACAAAGTTTGGTGTGAACTACTTGTTTCTGCTTGGAGGAGTATGAATTTATTTACAGCCTGATATTCCAAAAAAATCCACATTAAAATAAAAATAGCCGACTTCCTGTTGGTTGTAGCTAATGACTGTAAATTAGAAAGTTGTCCGGCTTGATGAGAACAATATATGTACCGAGTTTGGTGTCTGTAGCTAAAACTAACCCCCCCACTTTTGACAAAAGGTGGCGCTATAGAGTGCCTTCTCCACGCCCATTTATGAGCTTTTCCCAGTGTCTATCTATCATTAATACTGATGTGTGTGTTGAGTTTCATGTCATTCTAAACATGTTGTCTGCCTCAAAATCACCAGAAAAGAATTTTCAAGTTTGACATGTTGCCATGGCAACAGTATTTTAGATATCAGTATTCCCTTCACAGTTTTACATCGCCCATGTTTTGACATTATTCTGATGAAGTTTGAAGCAAATCGAGTAAAAATAAAATGCCGAATTCAAAGCATTTTGAAAATGATACAATTCCTGCTGCCAGTTGGTGGCGCTATAACTTTGACTCCTAATAGTCACATCTATGCGATCGGCATCATACAACGAACACATCCCTGAAGTTTGATCAAAATCAGACAATGTATGTGGATGTTATTAGACACTTCCTGTGTCTCATTTTTCGCCATAACTTCATCGCCTCTCCACGGGCAAACCATTCGAGATATCAAAAATCTCTTCGCAATTTAGCATCCCCAATGTCTTGAGATCATGTTCACCGAGTTTGGTGGCAATCGGTTGGAAGTCCTCAGAGGAATATATCAAATTCCAGAGCATGCGCTTTTGAAACAGCCCTGAATAGCCGACTTCCTGTTGGGCGGAGCCTATGATATGCAGTGTTAAAGTTGTTCGGCTCAATGAGCTCTATATGTGTTCCGAGTTTCATATGAATACGTACAAGTATGTGTGAGATATACATCAAGATTTCTGACTGTTTTGTAGGGGGCGCCGTAGAGCCCCTGTGCCACGCCCGGGTCCCAGCCTCTGCGGGGTCCTAATGGCCGCGGATTCCAATGGTGTGCCAATTTCCGCAGTGTGCCAATTTTCAAGAGTTTTTGAGCATGTTAAGGCCCCAAAAAACCCCGGGAAGGTTAAAATTAAAAAAAATAAATAAATAATAATAAAAAAAAATAATCCTTAGGGGATCAATAGGGCCCTGCGCCTTACTGGCTTGGGCCCTAAATATAGCTGCAAGCAGCGATGGCGGGCCCAAGCCATCAGTGCAAACGCCACCCCGATGGCATCAGGAGAACGGTGCCCAGCAGTGCCCTACAGTAACGGTGCCCTACAGTAACCCTCTGGCAGTCTGGTTTTAACCCCCTCTGGTCGGCTGTCTCGCCGGCGAGACAGGCTCATTTTTTTTCTTATCAGTGTGAAAGACACTAAAAATACTCCGTCGATTTTGGTCATACAGATAAGTGTTATACATCAATTGAAACTTTGAAGTATCTATTTTTTTTTGGGTACACTCACAATAAAAACAAAATGTTGTAGTTTTGGAAAATAAAGAAAACACACAGGGTGCGCTCTCTGTCTTCTCCATCTCCGCGAGCTGCTTTTAGAAACGCGTCACTAAAATGAACTGTAACTCGGGGAAATCTCAACACAGAGACATGTGAGTTATATCTATAGAAAGCTTGAAGTGTCTACTTTTAAATGAAGTAAGTCTTATCGAAAACAAATATTCTGTGATAAAGTAATCCGTATGAAACCAACACGATGTTCAGTCTTTCCCGTCTAACTCATTATCTTTAATGCAATCCCGCCCCCTTGCGGCTCGCGCCGTTCATATGTAAATATCCACGTGAGACACGTGCGCATGTAAACGCCCAACATAAACAAAGCGCGAGGAGTTAGTTCATCGCGGCTACTGTCCGTTTCTGCAAGAAGACGCGCTGAGTAAAGGCTGGATTTCCCTCAAAAGAAGAACAATATTTCATCGAGTAGAGGAGATCAATCTGATGAGTAAGTAATGTTTCTTTTTTGCATTAGTTAACGTGTTATTGTGACATAAACACGAACACATTTACTAGTTAGGTTGTTCCCAAACTACAACATGATGAATGCTAGGCATCTAAGAATGTTTAGACCATGTTTATTATTAATACTCTGTTCACAAATAGATTTTAATAACATGCTAAACAATAATAATTAGTTTCTTAGATGTAAAATATCCTTTTTTATTGTACAAAGCATGTGTGAGTCTATGGCTACAGAATTATATCATAGGCTACTATAAAATCATACATACTAGGCTATATGACAACAAAATCATAGTTGGGTTTTTCCCAAACTATAAATCCTGACAACAATGTTTGAAATCGAGTAAAACATTTTGAATATGAAAGGCAATTCACTGTATTTAAATTGATTATGGCGCGATGATGTTTTCATGCTCTATATAAAACAATAAAAGTAATATGAGTGTACACTGTAACATGATCAATGCTACGAGTCTAAGTATGTTTAGAACATGCTTATTATTAATAGCCTACTCTGTTCAGAAACAGATTTTAATAACATGCTAAACAATAATAATTAGTTTCTCAGATATAAAATGTTTTTTTTTTTTTTTTTAATGATAATACAAAGCATGCGTGAGTCTATGGCTACAAAACCTACAGATGCTCCTGATATTAACATGCTCACAAATGTTTTTTTTTTTTTTTTTTTTTTTTTTTTTTTTGGTTGTTTGTATTTTATTGAATCAGGTACCTGAACCACAGATGAATCCTGATGACTTTCTTCAAACTGTTTTCCTCTGAGAGCGCTGTACCAACATCAGATGTTCAACTACACTGATATTCTATGGTAAAACAAGCTCCTTGACTACTGATTATGTTTTTTTCTTCTTGAATCCATGGAAAGAAGCAGACACACTTAAATAACACACGTAAATATCAGGTATGATTTACTTGTTTCACTTGTTGGACAGAATCTGTTGCAGGAATGACTCAAAGTCTGTTCACATCTCTGTGGTCAGTGTGCACAATGTGTCTTTGACCTTCATTATGTATGTTTTGATTATACTGTGTTGTAAATAAAATACAAATAATTTAAACAACCCATTTTTTCAGTCTCCTCACATTCTGTCTTACCTGCCTCAAAGTCACAGTCACACTAATGGGCCATTAGGGGAGGGCCCTTTGTCTCTCAGGGGAGAATTACTTAATATTCAGGGCCATTGCCACTCCCTCGCATATTGGCTTTCAATCAGAAAACATGTCTGTAAAAATTTAAGTCAATATATTGTTTTCTGTGCAGTAAGCAGAATGATTTTCACATAATTTTGAAGTAAATATTCTAGCCCACAAGACTGATTACTCAAAAGTCTTATTCAGAACTTTTTAGTGTGGGTTTTATGGCCTTATTTCAGCTACATTTTTCCCCCCAAAACTTACTAACCACGCATAATATTTTTTTTCTAAAAAATGCAAACATGTACATCCATCAGGGTCACATATTATTGTAGCACAAACCTTTCGAGATATCAAAAATCCCTTAGCAATTTAGCTTCCCCAATGTCTTGAGATCATGTTCACCGAGTTTGGTGGCAATCCGTGGTAAATCCTCAGAGGAGTATATCAAATTCCACAGCATGTGCTCTTTAAACAGCCCTGAATATCCAACTTCCTTTAGGGCGAAGCCTATGATATGCCGTCCGAAAGTTATTCGGCTCAATGAGATCTATAAGTGTATAGAATTTCATATGAATACAGGCAAGTACTTGTGAGATATACATCAAGTTTTCTGACTGTGTTCCAGGGGGCGCCATAGAGCCCCTGTACCAGGCCCGGGTCCCAGCCTCTGCAGCATCCTAACGGCCGCAGATTCCAATGTGTGTGCCCATTTTCAAGAGTTTTTGAGCATGTTAAGGCCCCCAAAAACCCCCAGAAGTTTGGGGAAAAAAAAAAAAAAAAAAACATTCCTTAGGGGAACAATAATTCAATATATCTGCAAGCAGCGATGTCGGGGCCCAAGCCGTCAGTGCAAACGCCACCCCGGTGTAATAACTTTAGGAACTTAGCTATGATTTAATCTTTATTTTGAATTTTTGGCTTTACGAAATTGCATCGTAAAGATAGATATTGATTTGATTAATTTCTATTAATCAAAACGTATAATTTATACCTTTTAACGGCTCGTCCAGCGAGACATTAAAGTCAGTATATATTAACAATTTTGTTTATCTTGCATTGTGGCCAACAATAAAACAAATAAAATAGTAATATATCAAATTTGAGCAAGGTAGCAAAGGGGTCGACAGCGCAAGGCTGTAACTGAATCAAATATAAAACACAGACAATACTCTATACAATGAGATAAGTTTATTGAACTACTTCTAAGATTACATGAGACTAAATCATCTAAACACACACATACGACCACACACACACACACACACACACACACACACACACAAATGACGGAGATATGCAGAATTATGTGTTATGAAGGAAGTCTCAACTTCGGTGGTTATCAGAAAGTCAACAAAGCAGAGCTTAGTTCTATCTTTCCCATTAACAACTTTGCGCCGTTTTCAGCCAATAGATAAGAGATTTGTTTTACTTGTTAGAAGGTTTGCTGCCCAGTCTCGTTCTCGTCTCTTTGAGGGAATCCCCGGGTTTAGCTGATTGGCTGGCGAACCGTTGTTTGTCTGACGTCTCTTTAGGGAATTCCGGCTGTGATTGGCGGGTTGCCTGGCTGGATGAGACGCGCTCGAAGTTCTTCTTTTCCTTTCTTGGTTGCAGAAGTTTTCTTGAAGAGCTTGAAGTTTGGAATGATGTGATGGTTTGATGCGGCGTATGAGCGCACAAGTTGAAGCAGTTTTCAAACCATGGCAAAGAGCCTTGAGTTTAGTTGAACATTAGAATTTAAGCAGGCCACCTTAGGCCCGCCCCGGAGCTGGGGTACCAATCCGCTTGTTGCAAGGTGGAGCTCAGCTTCCTAGGCTCCATTTCTCTGCATAAATTAACGAGCTGCCTGTGTAATCACATGACCGAAGATCCTTGCAGGGTTTTGTTAATAATCTTGATAAACGTTATAACGTCACGGGATTTACCTAATTTCTACATTTCATCCACACAGAGTTGTTGCAAATAAAATATACTTTCGTTTAACACCAAACATGACACACACACATATTCATACCCTCATAATACATAGGTTAAAATGGTACTGACCTTATAATGGATAGATTAACATAGCGTATGTTTTACTAACATATCAAAGGCATAACACGCATAATTTGGGAATACATTTTCATTACTTAAAAGTCCTGAATATTGTCTTTTGGAGTTTTGGCGCACTTTTGCGTGTTTCCTTTGTCTGTCTGAAAAAGGCACATTTTCAGGAATGCATCCGAGGAGGGGCCGCAAGTACTCCTGAGGTCAGAAGGTGTCCGGGAGTGGAGTTCTGGCATATGTTTAAGTCAGGCCTACGACTGTAAATCCATCGCGCGTTTGTTGATAAGTTTGTCAATTTATACGTTGGCTGTTCAAGAGTTCAGATACCATCTGGATCTGGTATCTTTCCCACCAGAAGTTTCCTTTGTTCTGCGTTGGTGAGGTTGATTCTCTAGCTTGTTCTGATCCCTGGAGGGATAAGGATTAGCAAGACAGGATCTTGGTCCAGACACTTAGTTAATTTTACGACTTTTCAGGTGAAACCAGAGATTTACTCATTCCTCTGGAAGGAGTCTGCATTTATGTATGTGTGTGTCCGTTCAAGGATCTCCTACACATCCCCCTTTTGCTTGGTGAGGTTCCCATTGTGAACGTTGGCAGGCACTGGAACAAGAGGCAGAGAGAACAGGAACACACAAGATACAAACAACATCTCCATCAATGACTGAATTCCGGTGCAGGACTTGGGTAATTTGGGATAACTGGGTTAGGAACACTTCAATCGATGTAGGGGTGTATTGTTCAGGGTTGTTGGTAATTTGTAATTGTAGCTTATTGATCTAATTGTCCGTGGTTTGACGAGGCGGTATAGGCGTGATCTCAATCAGGTTTGTTGGGTTCTCAGGTTCAGGTTCTTGGTCAGTTTTATCACGTTGGAAAATGCGCGGGATGCCAGACGTGCATTTGTTGAAAGACTCTTGTACGGCGTTCACTCGCTTGTGCAGGAGGAAGGCCAGCGTCAAGGTCACAACATATCCTACAATAGTAGAGATGCAAAGCGCTGTGTCAGCGGCAGACCAAGACCGAATGATTGGTGCGCCAGGGGGTGGAAGGCGAGCAATAGCTTCTAAGGCTGTATTTACTGGAGTCAAGTCAATGAGTTGCGTTCCTTCCTCCTTGATCCTTTCTTCCAATTCTGGATCAAGGGTGAAAGAATGCTGTTTAAAAAAAGGTGAGATTTCAGGTTCGGCCTGATACTCGTCGTCGGTAAGGCGATACAACGCTAGCTTGTCGATATGGAGGATTGAGCCTTTAGGGACATTAATCCATCAAGTTTGGTTGGGTAGGATAATGCGAGTGGCAGTGTCATGTTGATCATAGGTGAGGGTAGCGGTACGTGCAGGAGTATTGACTAGCCATTGGGTTCCGACGATTTCGGCTTGAGTTGCCTCAATTTGAGACCGTGGGGTAGCTTCGGCAGGTTAACAACGGCTTTTACAAGTTAAGACACTTCTGGTGAAGGGGAGTCAATCCTACTATCGGTACCTGGATCAGTTAAGGGAGTTCCCTGATGAGGGGACTAGGTGAAAGGAAGTTATAATGAGAGAGGAAACGGAGAGAGAGAAAAAAAACTGAGCGAGAAAGAGAAACGGAAAACACAAAGATACACAAGGACACTGACTGAGTTCACGAGAGTAAAATGAGTGTCACATGTGTGGAGTAACTTCTCTCTACTAGAGGTTAGTCCCAGCAGTGCTGTGGAGGAGCGTGTGTAGGTGTTGTGTAAAAAAAAAAAAAACAAAACAAACAAATGAAACAAAATCATGTATTTTCCTAAAATGACAGACATCATTAATGTGGAGTAGAGTATGGGATTGTCGGTCTGTGTCAGTGGGTTTGATCCTCCCCCTTTCCCTGTTGGTTGGAACCTTGGTGCCTCTTTATCTGATTCCTATGGACCCATCGCAAGACTGGCTCATTCCGGCCTTGTCTGATTTTGATTCGGTAGGCCACAGGTGAGAGCTTGTCCACAATCTCGTGGGGTCCTGTCCAGTGAGGTAGGAATTTCTTTGACAGGCGATGGGGAGTGTTCTGCCTTGGTTGGGCGAAGCTGTAGTACCACACTTTGTCTTCAACATTGAGTTCCTGGTGAGAGGCCTTTCGGTTGTAGTAGGCTTTATGACCTTCTGCGCTTCTTTGGAGATTTTGTTGGGCGAAGGCAAAAGTCGTTCTCAGGTGCTGATGCAACTCTTCCAGGTACTGGTGAGTGGTGTAAGCGGTGACGAGGTTCAAGTCACCCGGTTGGTACAGCAGGTGTAGTGGTAGTGTCATTTGTCGCCCCGACATCATTTCGAACAGGGGTACTCCGGTAGACCGATGAGGGGTGGCCCTTATGGCCATCAGTACCAGAGGAAGCTTGATATCCCAATCCTTTTGATTGCCGGACACATACTTCTTCAACATGCTTGTCACTGTCCTGTTGGCCCGTTCGACCTGACCTGAGGAAATTGGGTGATGGCTTATATGAAGCTTGACCTGTATGCCCAGGAGTTTCCATACTTCCTGCATGACTTCAGCGGTGAAGTGGGTTCCTCGGTCAGAGTTGACTCTTAAAGGCAGTCCAAATCTTGAGAAGATGTGGTTCATTAACAGGCAGGCTGTCGTTTCTGCTGTATCATTGGGAGCTGAGAGGCACTCTATCCACTTTGTGAATTCGCAAACCACGGTGAGGAAGTATTTGTTACCCCGTGTTGACCGTGGCAGGGGTCCTACCCAGTCTATTTGGAGGTCTGACCATGGGAAGGTCATTCCTTTCCGTTGTAGTGGTGCTTGGTGGTTTGGGTTTGCCGGTTGGAACTGGCAACACACCAGGCATCCTTTTACGTATTCCGCTACGTCTTGCTGCATGCCAGGCAAGTATGCTACTTGCTTGAGTGTTTCATAGGTGGCCTTGGCTCCGTGGTGTCCTGCGCATGGTGCATCGTGGGCGTGTGTCAGCATAATCCCCCTTTGGCCCTGAGGGACTATGAGCTTTGGCGCAGTGAGGGGCTCAGGGACATATGTGAGAACACCGGCTCGTAGATGTAGCATGTGCTTGATTGAGTGGAGTTTGCGGAGCTCGGAGGAGGTGGCTAGGTCGGAGGTGGCAATTGGATGAGTTAAAGGGTCGGAAATGTGAGCTGCCATAGTTCGCAGTGTCGGATCCGCAGCTTGGAGGGTGAGGAGATCGTCCGCAGCGAACTGAGGTGATAGGGCAATGTGGGAGGAGGCGGGGGTATGCACGCCAGTGGCGTGTTGGCGGCGGGATACGGCTGCCACAGTTGGGTTGGGTGGGAGGGCTTGAAATGTCCAGGACTCTCCGTGTAATGCACCTGCTTTGGCGAGGGCATCGGTTTGGTCATTGAAGTCTTTGTCTTGTCCTAGTTGACGTGAATGACCTCGAACCTTTTTCCAATAAACGATCATGTCGCGTTCATTGACAATGGCATCACATGCTTGGAAGAGTTCCTGATGTTTGACAGGCTTGTTGTTAGCTGTCTTGAATCCATTCTGTTTCCATCCAGCTAGGTGGCATGTGAAGCTTAGACGGGCGTAGTTGGAGTCGGTACATATCAAGAGTTCTTTGATGTTGTGGGAGGCAGCCAGCTGTAGGGTGATGAGGATGGCCGCTATTTCTGCATATTGCGATGAGTGAGGGCCTAATTTGAATTGTTGTGGTGAGTAAGGGTCGTTGTTGAGCCAGACCACACCTGCTCCTGCTTTTAAGTTGCACTGTTGATTGTAGGAGCAGCCATCGACATATGCTGTGGGCATGCCTGCGCACACATTCTCTTCAAAGTACCTGTAGTTTGTCAGTTGAGGTTGTGACGGTTCTTTAGTTTCTGCTGAGGTGTACAGCGTATCCGTTGAACAGTTTTGGCAAGCTGCTAACCCGTTTCCCAGCGGTGATTTGTAGTTTTGGGCATATCTTGCCTCGATGTCTCGTCCTTGGAGCGACATTAACCATGTAGCTATGCGTGCATTGGTTACCACGCCATCTCTGATTCGTTGGCTGTTGAGGAAGGTAACTGGTTGATGACACGTTTCAATGATGACTTTCTGAGCACCAATGTAATTTGAGAAATGCTGGATAGCCCATACAGTGCAAAGCAACGCTTTTTCGCAGTTTGAATACTTGCATTCTGGGGAAATCAGCGTTTTGCTGGCATAAGCGACCACTCGCTTGTCTTTGTCATGGAGCTGGTATAGGCCTGCACTGAGGCAATGATTGGAGAATCCAGCATCCAGATAGAATTCTTTTCCTGGGTCTGGGTAGGCCAGGCACGGAGCAGAGCACAGGCGCTGTTTGAGCTGGCTCATTGCTGTGTCCTGGGCTTCTGTCCAAACGAAGGGTTCATCCTTTTTCAGGAGGGAAGTTAGTGGTCGTGCGATGTCAGCGTAGTTTTCGATGAACTGTCGAGAGTAATTGCACACTCCCAGAAAGCTTCGCAGCTCAGAGATGTTAGTTGGCGTGTTTATGCTTTGCATTGCTTGGGTGCGGTTTGACTGTGGCTCGATGCCGTTTCTTCCGACAAGCAGTCCGACATAGTTCACCTTGGTTTTGCACCACTGTCCTTTGTAAAGGGCGATCTTAGCTCCTGCTGTTGTCAGCTGGTTTAGGACGTGATTGATTTCTTTGAGGTGGTCTTCCACACTTGAGCTTTTAATTAAGACATCGTCCACGTAGACGAGGTTGCCAAACGTGAATGCCAGCTTGTGTTGGTCATCGGGGTGGACATGGATTGTCCAGAACCCGGAGGCGACGTCCAGTGTGGAAAGGATCATCGAGCCTTTGATTTTTGGAATTTCTTGGTCCAACTGGGTCATAGGCCATCGTGACAAGGGTACTTGCTGGTTCAACTTACGTTTGTCGATGGTGGGCCGCCATTTGCCGTTGGGCTTTAGAACTGGATATATCGGAGCAGAGTATGTGCTGTTACAGGGCCGGATGACCCCCTTTTCCAGCATGGAGTCAACAATTTCTTGTACTGGCTCATATGACGCTATTGGAATTTTATACTGCCGCACAAATGTGGGTGGCGCATTTGGGTTTGTCGGGATGCGCACCGTGTGGATGTTGGTCAGGCCACAATCCAGGGAATCTTTTGCGAAAGAGTCTTTGTATTTGTGCAGAACCTCTTTGAGTCCTTGACGATCCAACTTGCTATGGAGGGCATTCGCCTCGTTCAGGATTTTTTGGATTTGTGCATTGAACCCGGCGTAGGGTTCCTCTGCAGCTGAGTCATTTGAGGGACTCTGGGCCTTGAGTGTCGCTTGTGCAGGTGGCTCTGTTGCGGGCTGTGCTGAGACAGCGTAGACAGCAAGGTGATTGTCATCTGTGAGCTCTGATCGGAAGACACTTTCTTTGGACACTGGCAGAATCGAAGTGATGGCGATGATCTCATGGGGCTTTGTGAAGGTTACAGTGTCATCACATTCATCTGACATTAGTTTGGCTGGTAGCGGGCCTATGACCGGTACCATCAGTTCAAAGTCATGGAACGCTTGGTTGATGAGCCATCCCATGTGACTGGCTTTGGGCACGTTGATGTCTTTGGCCGTACAGTTGTTGAACAACACATACACAGCACGAGATGACACTTCAATGAGAGGTGTGGCTTCCAAGGTCAGTCCTAGCTTTAGGCAGGTCTTGGAAGGGTGGAACAAGCTTAGTTCACTGTTAAGCATTTGGTCAGGTCACATGTTGAGGCGGATGCTGACGCTCTTGCTATACGCAGGGATTGTGGCTTCTTGCTCCGTGATCATGGCGCATACGTCTGGCATTGTTTGACCAGACCGCAGGTTCTTGAGATTGACTGAAGTTGTCAGTTGATGTGACAGTGGAGCCCATATGATGGCATTCACTGTGTCGACGCAGGCGTTAAGACGGACCATGATGTCTGCTCCAATGTAGATGTAATAAGGTAGGTTGGGGACAACGAGGAAGTAGTGACTCAAGTAGTGATGGAACAACTCAGTCTGTTGTTCCATCGTTTGTCTACAGCGCAGATGATCTTGGAGGTAGCCATGGTTGTTGACCATGGGCTGAGGGGGAAGCGGCTGTGTTTAGCAATGTGTGGTAGACTCTGGTGTCTTTGCTTCAATGTTTTGAATAGCTTCAGGCTAATGGCTGAGTTTTCTGCCCACAGGGCTAATGCTGCATCAGGCACTGGTGTGTCTTGGACATTTATTGCAGTCATGATTTGAAAGAGACCTGAGTCTGAGTCAGACACTTGCAATGAGCAGAGGAAGGGGTCTTGAGTCTTATTGTTTGGAGTTGAACTTGCTCTTGGCTTTGACCTTGCATCGGCGATCAGTGAATGGGGGGCAGTGTCCGTGGCTTGACACTGTGACTCGTTGGAGTCTACTTACTGGAAGGGCAGAGGCTCGCGGACTTGCGTCCACATCTTTAGGTGCTTGAAGTTGATTAGAGGTTCGAAGCGATTAAGCAGATCTTTCCCGATGAGGAGTGGATACGTCTTGAATGGTGAGACGTATATTGGATGAATGAAATCCATTGATCCCACCGTTAGGTGGATTGGGGCCACATGTTTTAGTTGTAGGGCCATGTGGGAATATGCTTGGAGGTTCAGTTCACACCTCTGGAGTTTGAGGGTTCCGTTAGTCCTCTTTGCTCCTTCTTGGACTTCTTCGAGGAGTTCGGTAGACATTAGAGTAATGTCGGCCCCTGTATCGAGAAGGGCTTCGACTCTGATGTGTCGTTCGATGATAATGGAGAGATAAAACTTTCTTGCTATACCTCTTTCGATGAGATCACCTAGGAGTTGAGGGACTGGAGTGGGAGGGAACAGTTAGGATGTCAGGACTGATGTGATTGTCGGAGGAGTGGCAGACGACCAAGACAGCACTTTCAGGAACTTGAGGGGTTTCGTAAGCAGGTGTTTGTTGGACGCTGCTGTGATCTGGAGCATTGAGTGTTGAGTTAGTGTCTAACTCTGTTGCTGGGCTTTCAGGTGGGTTTTCGTGTCCATCTGAAGTTAGGGTAGTTACGGTTCGCTGAGAGTGAGGTGAGGGAGTGCTGTTTTCTGTGGCTGGTTGGGTCAGCTGGTCGCTGCCGTCTCTTCCAGCCGCTAGTCAGGCTGAATCTGGTTTCTCTTTCTTTTCCCACTTCCGATCCTCCTCCGTTCGTTGGAAGAATTCTTTCATCATCATCAGTTCTTGTGAGTCAAAACACGGTGGTGTCTTTTGTTCTCGTGTGAATTCGGTTTGAGCTCGGTCAGCTTGGAATCTTTGTGAATTCTTTCGTCGATTCCTTGGGCTAGTTGCTCCAGGGTGAGTTTGTAGTTTTCCCTTGGAGTTTCCATTGGATTTTGAGTTTCCAAATGAGCTCGGTTGATTCCATGATCTCTCCCAGTGACTCTCATGCGGTCTTGATTGGTCCCATGAATTTTCCCAGTGACGTCCAGGTGAGAGTTGTCGTCCACGTGGTCCCTCCCAGCGGTTGTTTCTCTGTTTAGATCGGGTACCAGCGTGGGAGTCTCGTTCTTTGTTGGACGAGGGTGCATTCCATTCTCTGGGTGGCGGCTTGGCAGTGTCTTGGCGTTGGGTGCCCTCTAGAGCCAGCCCTTGACTTTGAGTGTTGAAGTCAAGAACTGCTGGGGTTTTGGCGCCCTTTTCTGAGGCCATCTTTTGTTTGCCATAGGCTTTCTGCGCCAAGTCTCGCAACTGCTGAGCATTCATCATTCGTGGACATGCGAGAACGCCAAGATGGTGACTTACTCCGGGATGGAGGTTTCTTAGGAAGAGAGTTTTGAAGTTCAGATCGTCTTCCATGTCAGGTTCGTTGCGAGTTCCGAAATATGCTCGTCTGAGTCGGCTGTAGTAGCCTTGAGGAGGTTCATGACGTCCTTGTCTTGTCTCCAGGGCAGCCACTAGGCCTTGTTCGGACTCAGGGTCGGAGAACTCTTTAATGAGGGCTTCTCTGAGCAGGTGATAATCAGTCTTTATGTGGGCCAGCTGGCGGTCCAGGAAACTGTGAACTTCCGAGCTAAATGTTGCTCGGATCAAATACAGTCTATCTTTGTCGGTGACACTGGGTCTCATTTCCAGATGAAAATCAACATCTTGTAGATATTCTTTGATCTCCTGACTACCTGGCACATTTGGAGTGAATTTGCCAATGTTCCTGGCGATCTTGTCGAGGTCTTTGAGGTCCAAGCCGTGTGATGATCTGTGGCTGGCTGGAGCAAGTTCTTTTAGCTTAGAGGGGAGGTAGGATTCTTCAGAGGGAGCCGGTGACTGTTTTAGCACGGTCCCCTCCCCCTTTTGCTCACGTGCCAGTCCAGGAACAGGGGACCCGTTTCTGCTCGGCGGGGGTGAAGTCTGTACCCGTCGTGTTCTTGACGGTTCACAGCGCAGTTCATATGCATGTTTGAGTTCCTCTTTCATGCTGTCGAACTCATCTTTAATGTAGTCGCACTGTCGTGTTAGGCGGCTAATCTCATCTCTGGACTCATTCAGGTGAGTTTCAAGGGCTTTAATTTGGCTGTTCTTGTCTCTGAAGTCAGCCTTTGCCTTTTCCAGAAGCTGTTCTGCATACTGTAGCTTGTTGGAGAGATCAGTGTAGTCTGCTCTGTTTTGTTCCATTTCCTGTGTAGCAGCTGCTAATGTCTCTTTTAACCTGTTGATCTCCTCCTCGGCACCTTGTTCCACTTCATCTGGCTCTTCCCTTCGTTCCTGAGCCTCCAGTTCCAGCTGTTCGATGCGTCGTTGTGCGCGTGTCAGCTCCTGCTGGAGGTGGGCGGCGTGCCTGTCGCTCAGCTTGAGGGTGGCGATGAGTGTGTGACTTAAGGAGCCAGTGATCTTGGCTAATTCTTTGTGACTGTAATTCTGACCTGGGTTCTGTTTCATGAGGCTCGTTATGTTGTCATCCAGCTTGTCCTGTGTCTGCTGCTTTAGTGTTTCAGCTGCCTGAGGTAGGAGGCTGTCTGTTGCAACACTTAGCCAGATCTCGAGGTCTTCCCAGTGGCCAACGGGGTCTGTTGTGCGAGACATGATTTGACACGGCAAGGGAGATCTAGCACCGAGCCTGACACAGACCTGGAGGAACAGAACAAAACAAAACAAAAACAAAACAACAAAACAAACAAGCAGGGCAGAATAAAGGTGTAAGTGTGCAATGTCAGGTGTGGCTGATGTTGAGTGTGTAATGTGCGGGTGAAAGTGGTTCCCTGAGCCTGTGGTACTCTGGTAGGCGTGCCTCTAATTTGGAATTTCTGTGGGGACAATTAGTAAACACACACAGGTAGCACAGCTAGAGAACTGGGGAAAGCAAGAGGAACACAAAACACAACGGAAAACCACAGAATAGTATTCAGCAAAGAACAGGATAACACTTGGATGCTTCCAATGTTCCTATAAAAGAAAGTTTCCCTCTTTTTTTTCAAGGGAAGAAGGTTAAGGCTACAGTAGAAAGAGAGAGAGACAAATAAGAATACACTTTTCTGGTCACAGAATAAGTGTAGTTAAATATTTATTAAATGTTTCAAAAATGCTCTGCTTTATGACTTTCATAAACACAAACCCAAAAACCAGCAGCAGTAGTCAAATCAGAAGAGGACAGCTGAGAGAGAGAGAGAGAGAGAGAGAGAGAGAGAGAACAAGTGTGAGGTTTTGCTCCCAATGTTAAGAAAAATGACAAGGTTGACAGGGTGGTGGCGCTGTGGGGTCGCTATCCCTAGGAGTTGGCCTACTGCGGTAGCAGAAGATGCTAACTGACCTAAGTATTACAGAAGACCCTGATTTTCCCTTTTGATGTTTCGCTAGCTAGGTGGGCTGATGCTCTTATCCGCTAGGCTTGGTGATGAGTTTAGGCTGACCCAGTCGGAGTTTGGTGACTGGGCCCTCCGTCTGAGCACACTCAGTGAGCTCCTGTAAGGCTAGGTTGAATACTACGCTGCCAGTATTGCAATGGGCCTCAAACAGTCATGGCTATAGGGGCACGAACACGCCTATCGGGTGAGGCGTGTCAACGACTGGCTCGCAAAGAGAATGGGCTAAGCCTTGGCCTAATTGTTTGCCGGAGCGAACAAAATAGGAACAAGGTGGTGTACCCAAGCTATTGTTGTCCAGCCTCTGTTGACTCCTCCCATGCGTGTACAAATGCCGAGCCTCCACTGCGGGCCCTCGCCTGCAACACTGGAACGTAAATATACGGTTTAGCCCCCAGCCGGCACTAGGTTACGTCAGAACAGGTGACTCGTCCACCGCAACTCACTGTGAAGGCGACCGTCGCTGCACCAACCAAACACTAGGGGGAGCGCTATACTACCAGGCTTAAGCGAAGGAAAACTTAACTGAGGTAATTAAATAAACGACTGAGCGAAAGTATGGCCTGACAAGGAGAGGCGAGTCAAATTTGTAGATTGAATTTCAATTTCAACTCAAAATCATAATTAAGAATTTAAATTTGAATGAGTTCAACATAAAAATTGACAAGGGCAATTATAATTAAATTAATCAATTAAGTATCAATGTCTTAGGGAAGCCCAACCCTAATTAATTACTAATGAAATTAAAATTTCAAGGTAATAAATGATAGTTAATGATTAAAATTGAATGACATTTGTCATCAAAATCATAAAAGCAATTACAATTACTTAATCCACGAGTATCCTACAATAAGTAAAATACAATATGGAAGCCGAAACTGTGAATAATTATGAGAATGAATTAAAATTAAAATTGAATTAAAGTTCCAAATCCAAAATCAATATTCCCCGATGTCATTAAAGTAAATACGAGCAATTATAATTACTCAAAATTGTCATTAAAGTAATGAGGACGAAGTTATTTGTCAATAAAACCACAGTGTTTAAATGAAAGGGAAATGACAACTTTAAACAAATAAGATTAACACCCTGATTTAAAATCGCAAAAGCTTATTAATTCAACATTTGTCATGTTCTTTCCAAAAGGATGAGCGATTATAACAGAAAGAGAGAGATACAGGAACTAGTGTGACTGAAAGGGTTAAAGCAAAGCCCCAGTACACTTCAACATTGCTGACACTGCATTCAAACGCAGACTAATTCAAACCACAAAATGCTATGCTAGCTACTAGCCCTTTAGCAATGCTATAAAAAGCGTTAAGTAGACTGCAATGCACCCGCGCTAGCTTTAGCTAGCTCGGCTAATGCTACGGTTTGTTTACAAACAGCTTAATATGGCGCTGGGGGACCGCGCATGCGCACTTCAAAGCTACCCAGGAAGAGGTTTCTTGGAACTTCTGGGGTTACAGCTGTCACCGTGGTGACGCAAACACAGGTGTAGCCTGTGAACTAATAGCAAAGGAATAAACTTACGAGCATTTCTTGAACTGACGGCGCAGTTCGCAAAGAACATGCAAAAGCACTAAATTATTCAGGCTCTCCTCTTGTTAGAGTGAGGCAAATTAATCAACAGCTTTACTGCAATTAATAATAATAATGTTACTGAGATAGCGGCGAATCTCAGCCTTCGTGTTAGTCTATTTGACAGACACAACACGTGAATAATCATCACACAATCTTTTTTTTGATCAAAATTCTCCCACAAATTAACGTTTGAACACTCCTTTCTGAGTCAACGTCACTTTCACTAGTTTAGTGAATTTTGGATGGCAACGAAGCTTAGGGAGCTACCCTGAGTTTGTGTGCCAGGGAGATAAATAGCTCGATCACACCAATGGGACACGCATTAATGAATCAAAACAATACAGACCTTATTAAGAGGAACACACAAGGAACACGCTTGGGTTTCTCTTTTACTTTGTCTTTTGGCAGACAAAAGCTTTAATTTTACTGCAGTTACAAACACCAACAACTCTGAGTTCATTCACACTGGCATGCCATAATAAAAGTCCCCAGTAGCGCAAAAACTGTTTTCTCTGTCTTTGATCTATTCTTCCGGATAAAATAGAACAAATACAACAGCATGTGTCGATTTTATACTTGAACAGTTAGTTTGTGCTGCCCAAAATTATCTCCACCAAAATGTAATGACTTTAGGAACTTAGCTATGATTTAATCTTTATTTTGAATTTTTGGCTTTACGAAATTGCATCGTAAAGATAGATATTGATTTGATTAATTTCTATTAATCAAAACGTATAATTTATACCTTTTAACGGCTTGTCCAGTGAGACATTAAAGTCAGTATATATTAACAATTTTGTTTATCTTGCTTTGTGGCCAACAATAAAACAAACAAAATAGTAATTTATCAAATTTGAGCAAGGTAGCAAAGGGGTCGACAGCGCAAGGCAGTAACTGAATCAAATATAAAACACAGACAATGCTCTATACAATGAGATAAGTTTATTGAACTACTTCTAAGATTACATGAGACTAAATCATCTAAACACACACATACGACCACACACACACACACAAATGACAGAGTTATGCAGAATTATGAGTTATGAAGGAAGTCTCAACTTTGGTGGTTATCAGAAAGTCAACAACGCAGAGCTTAGTTCTATCTTTCCCATTAACAACAACTTTGCGCCATTTTCAGCCAATAGATAAGAGATTTGTTTTACTTGTTAGAAGGTTTGCTGCCCAGTCTCGTTCTCGTCTCTTTGAGGGAATCCCCGGGTTTAGCTGATTGGCTGGCGAACCGTTGTTTGTCTGACGTCTCTTTAGGGAATTCCGGCTGTGATTGGTGGGTTGCCTGGCTGGATGAGACGCGCTCGAAGTTCTTCTTTTCCTTTCTTGGTTGCAGAAGTTTTCTTGAAGAGCTTGAAGTTTGGAATGAGGTGATGGTTTGATGCGGCGTATGAGCGCACAAGTTGAAGCAGTTTTCAAACCATGGCAAAGAGCCTTGAGTTTAGTTGAACATTAGAATTTAAGCAGGCCACCTTAGGCCCGCCCCGGAGCTGGGGTACCAATCCGCTTGTTGCAAGGTGGAGCTCAGCTTCCTAGGCTCCATTTCTCTGCATAAATTAACGAGCTGCCTGTGTAGTCACATGACCGAAGATCCTTGCAGGGTTTTGTTAATAATCTTGATAAACGTTATAACGTTACGGGATTTACCTAATTTCTACATTTCATCCACACAGAGTTGTTGCAAATAAAATATACTTTCGTTTAACACCAAACATGACACACACACATATTCATACCCTCATAATACATAGGTTAAAATGGTACTGACCTTATAATGGATAGATTAACATAGCGTATGTTTTACTAACATATCAAGCATATCTAAGGCATAACACGCATAATTTGGGAATACATTTTCATTACTTAAAAGTCCTGAATATTGTCTTTTGGAGTTTTGGCGCACTTTTGTGTGTTTCCTTTGTCTGTCTGAAAAAGGCACATTTTCAGGAATGCATCCGAGGAGGGGTCGCAAGTACTCCTGAGGTCAGAAAGTGTCCGGGAGTGGAGTTCTGGCATATGTTTAAGTCAGGCCTACGACTGTAAATCCATCGCGCGTTTGTTGATAAGTTTGTCAATTTATACGTTGGCTGTTCAAGAGTTCAGATACCATCTAGATCTGGTATCTTTCCCACCAGAAGTTTCCTTTGTTCTGCGTTGGTGAGGTTGATTCTCTAGCTTGTTCTGATCCCTGGAGGGATAAGGATTAGCAAGACAGGATCTTGGTCCAGACACTTAGTTAATTTTACGACTTTTCAGGTGAAACCAGAGATTTACTCATTCCTCTGGAAGGAGTCTGCATTTATGTATGTGTGTGTCCGTTCAAGGATCTCCTACACATCCCCCTTTTGCTTGGTGAGGTTCCCATTGTGAACGTTGGCAGGCACTGGAACAAGAGGCAGAGAGAACAGGAACACACAAGATACAAACAACATCTCCATCAATGACTGAATTCCGGTGCAGGACTTGGGTAATTTGGGATAACTGGGTTAGGAACACTTCAATCGATGTAGGGGTGTATTGTTCAGGGTTGTTGGTAATTTGTAATTGTAGCTTATTGATCTAATTGTCCGTGAGAGCTCTTAACTCCAATCCCCCTGTCCCCCTCTGAAACCATGAACACCTCAGCCCTCCCACCCCCCAACTCATTAAAAACTGTTGACAATATTACTAAGTGCAATTCTGGACCAACCCCTGAATGTGCTACACACAGGTGAGTGGGCTATACAAACCACCTGTAGTAACGCACTCATCCCACTATATGCACTCATCCCACTATATGCACACTAGACACTTTCTACAAACACTCCCTGCCACAAAGACTCTTAAGAAAATATATGTCTACTTGAACATTGCACTACAAAATAATACGTTTACTTGAGCATTGCACTACAAAATCTTTTTGCACTATGCACTGTCTCCCACAAAATCTGCACAATAATGTACAAAATATATATTTTTTCTGCACAATTTCATGTACATATATCTCTTTTGCACAATTTCATGTACAGTATTTATGTAAAGTTTTTTGTACAGTCTCAGTTTGTGTATGTGTGGACAACTAGGTATAGCAGTATAGTATTTTTAGTATATGTATAGTCAGATAGTTAACTGTTGTATAGCTCTATTGCTTTTCCTATACTTGCATTGTTGTATGTTTATCTTATGTTTAACTAGTATGTAGCACCGTGGTCCTGCGAGACACGACATTTCGTTCCACTATATGTCCACACATGTAGCAGAATGACAATAAAGCTCGACTTGACTTGACTTGACTTAAAATGGTACTGACCTTATAATGGATAGATTAACATAGCGTATGTTTTACTAACATATCAAGCATATCTAAGGCATAACATGCATAATTTGGGAATACATTTTCATTACTTAAAAGTCCTGAATATTGTCTTTTGGAGTTTTGGCGCACTTTTGCGTGTTTCCTTTGTCTGTCTGAAAAAGGCACATTTTCAGGAATGCATCCGAGGAGGGGCCACAAGTACTCCTGAGGTCAGAAGGTGTCCGGGAGTGGAGTTCTGGCATATGTTTAAGTCAGGCCTACGACTGTAAATCCATCGCGCGTTTGTTGATAAGTTTGTCAATTTATACGTTGACTGTTCAAGAGTTCAGATACCATCTAGATCTGGTATCTTTCCCACCAGAAGTTTCCTTTGTTCTGCGTTGGTGAGGTTGATTCTCTAGCTTGTTCTGATCTCTGGAGGGATAAGGATTAGCAAGACAGGATCTTGGTCCAGACACTTAGTTAATTTTATGACTTTTCAGAGGTGAAACCAGAGATTTACTCATTCCTCTGGAAGGAGTCTGCATTTATGTACGTGTGTGTCCGTTCAAGGATCTCCTACACCGGTGGCATCAGGAAAACTGTGCCCAGCGGGCACATGCATTACAGTAACCCTCTGGCAGTCTGGTTTTGAGGGATACAGCAATGAAAGGGTTAATCCAAACTATCAAGACCGTGAAAGACACACACACACACACACACACACACACACACACACACCAATATATACAATTTTGGTAACACTTTCAATAAGGTTTCAGTTATTAACATTAACTATATTAAATAATATGAACAATAATCATACAGCTTTTATTAATGTTAGTCTCTCTCTATCCTCTCTCTCTCTCTCTCTCTCTCTCTCTCTCTCCCTCTCTCTCTCTCTCACACTCACACACACATACACACACATAGAACTATGTAAAACTTTTGTAACACTTTTCAATAAGTTTTTAGTTTTTAACATTATATAAGTTAACATGAACAATATTTTTATATCATTTATGTATCTTGATAAATGATATGTTCAAAATTGACTACTACATTATTAATTAAAATTTCTAGTTAATGTACATCAGTTAATGTACCATGAACTAACAATATGAAGAACCATGAAGAATATTTTTACTAACACAAAGAACTATAGTAAAACATATGTTGTTCATACTTAGTTTGTTAGTTTTGAATTAACTAATGTTAAAAACTATATTATTGAACTATACTAGTTAACATGAACAATAATTATATAAAATTTATTGTTAATTAATGTTGTTAAAAATTTATTAATACATTATTAAAATTTAAAGTTGTATCTTAACATTAGTTTATGTACTGTGAATTAAAATAAAATTAATATTTTTAATGTTAGTATTAACTAACATTAAATAAGATGAATAAATGATTTTAAAATATATTGTTCCTTTTTAGTTCATGTTAATTAATGCAATAACTTATGTTAACCAAAGAGACCTTAATGTAAATTGTTACCGATGCTTTATATGATGTATAACTATTTAAATATATAAATAAATATTAGTGCTGTCAAAGTTAACGCGTTAATAACACGTTAACGCAAATTCATTTTAACGGCGCTAATTTTATTAACGCGCGATTAACGTGGTGCGCATTTTCTGTTTGAGCCGTGGCCTAACCCGTGGTTGGAGAAATGGATGGAGATGCTGTCAGTTGCCAATTTAGCGACTTTTCAGACGCCTTTAGTAACCTTTTTTAATTAATAAATTTTTTTTTTTTCAAAAAGAGCCTAGCGACCAATCTTTACTTTTTGCCCAAACCTTATTTAGTTTCTGAGACTAGCCGGTACTGTACATCGCACAAGCGCGATGTCTCTCTTTCCCGCTGTGCACACACACTCTCTCTCTCTCTGCTTCTGCTCTGTTCAGCATGTAACTTTTTCTGTGTTCAGAATTTGCAAAATGCATATAATGAGCGAGTACATCATGAATTCATCTTCCAAACCGCGTTTTTGTCTTATCCCGAATCACTACTGTACACTTATAATAAGTGCTTATTTTTGGACTATTGTAGCCTGGTCGGGTCGTCACCGCTGCGGAGTAACACATGCCTGCGTGCATCGCCATAGACATAAACTTAGAGAAGTAGCCCCGGTTAGAATGTGCTTTCGCGGGATGCGTGCAGTTCTGTTTATTAACCGCTAGAGCGCCAAAAGTTACATAGTGCTGCTTTAAAACCAATACTATGTTGTTTCTAAAATTTTACATGCAAGTATAGCAGAAATCACAGAACAGCTATTGTCTTTATCTTATGTTTAGGCTATTTGATTTTATCAGAGGACGGCTCGATTATAAATCAGGATTTTTGTGCAGATTAACATCTCGGAAGGTAGAGCTGGTTATGTAGTGTTAATGGGTAGCGTTTCAGTCACTATTTCATATTCATCCCATTATCTGACAACAGAAAATATATCTATGAAAAAATATATCAATGAAAACAGTTTTATTGAGAATTTAGCTGCATCAAAATACAATATGTGGGCACAGAGAGGCAAACAAATGTAATAATAAATAATAAATGTACATTTAGCATGTTCAGAAGAAGTGAGCTGCCCTGTAGTGTGAAAATGTAAACATGTTTGTCTAAGTCAATTTCTCAGTGCAAAGACAGAGAAGTAATGGGAACGTGGTATTTCTATGTTCTTTTTCATGTGTGTAATAGACATGAACAAGTTCTTTGAAAAACATCTATGACCTTTGAAACATGTCCAGTCCTCATGCTCTAGAATAGATTAACTATATATATATATATATATATATATATATATATATATATATTAATGACCTTATTGGAAATTGTTGCCAACAATTTTATGATCTAGAACCATTTTATGATCTATAACCATTTTCAAATTTTAATTATCTATAAGCATTTCTGAAACCATTATATAAAACTATATTAGCAGTAAAATACATATTAACTTATTTTATGTATATATTTCTTATTCTGTTTAACTGATATGAGCAGTAAATGGTAAAGACTTTAAATATTTCTTATCCTATGAGTGAGAGGTTAAGATACATGAAAGTTGTAATGATTTTCCTTTAAAGATTTTTTAAAATTATTTTAATGCTCTATAGGCATTTCTACAATAATTATCTAAAAGTATACTGACAGTACATAACATTTCAGCTGATTCTATGCATTATTTTTCATTCTGATACATAGACAGGCAGATCAGGTAGCTCATCAAGATTAAGGTTATGACTTCATCTGGTGGTCATCCTTGGTATTACACTCTTTACCTTTAAACAATTTTCAGTGATAGTTTTAATTTTTTTGTGGCCCCTGAGCATGATACATTTTTGAAACTAAGCATGTTTCCTCAGAATGGCCTTTTCCCTGTATGTAAAAAGTTTTGAAGTGTTTGGAAACTGCACTTTAAAGATATAAGATAATTACTGCTATCTTTTTTTAACTCTCACTTTAATAAATCACCATTTCAACACCGTTCAAGCTATCCAAAAAGGTGTTTGCAATTTAAATCTCCTTTTGTAGTAGATATGCCTAATAAATAAAGAACAAGGCATTTATAGCTGTATTTATAAAATGCTTACTTATGACTATTAATGTTGGGACAATTCTTTATAAAGGATGAACTAACTATTTACTAATGCTTACCTAATGATTCATAGCGTGCAGTTATTGTAAAGTGCTACCAAATTATGTTGTCAGTGCCCTATAAATTAACTGGCTCTAGGACATTTTTGGGTAACACTTTATTTTGATGGTCCCTTTTGAACATTCTGTTGACACTAAGTAATCTTGCAGCTACATGTCAACAAACTCTCATAAGAGTATTAGTAGACTATCTGGTTCATAGCTACTAACTCCTTATTGTGTTAGTCTCCCAACAGATATTCTACTGACTATAAGTAACTTTGCAAGAATGTCAACTTAATCTAACCCTAAACCTACCAGTCAACTAATACACTACGAACACTCTAATGAGAGTTAGTAGAAATGTAGGTGCAATATTACTTATAGTCAAAAGAATGTGTTAAAGGGACCATCAAAATAAAGTGAAACCCTTTTTTTATCCCTAAAAATGGCAGAAAATGATAAGGCCTAAGACATTTCTCAAACTGTAATGCAAAAAAATACCAACAACAACTAAAAATTACTAATTTTTTTCTTCTTCTGGTGATTAAACAGATGTTTAAAAGTCTCTCTCTTTCTCGCTCTCTCTGTGTCTCTCACCAACCCCCACACATTTAACACCCCCCCCCCCCCCCCCCAACTCCCACTCATAGGGATAGAGTGTGATCACATGTCTGATAATTTTTTAATTTTCTCTTATCCATAGAGTTTTGTAAAGTCATGAAACTAACCATGTTTCCTCAGAATGACTTTTTCTATGTATGTAAAAAAAAGTTTTGAAGTGTTTGGAAGCTGCACTTTAAAGATATAAAAAAAAAATACTGCTATCTTTTTTTACTGTTACTTTAATAAGTCACCATGACAACACCGTTCAAAATATCCAAAAAGGCGTTTGCAATTTAAATCTCCTTTTAAATAGATATGCCTAATAAATAAAGAAGGCGGCATTTATAGCTGTATTTATAAAATGCTTACTTATGACTATTACTGTTGGGACAATGCTTTATAAAGGATGAACTAACTATTTACTAATGCTTACCTCATGATTCATAGTGTGCAGTTACCAAATTATGTTGTCAGTGCCCTACAAATTAACTGGTTCTAGGACTTTTTTGGGTACCACTTTATTTTGATTGTCCCTTTTTAACATTCTGTTGACACTAAGTAATCTTGCAACTACATGTCAACAAACTCTCATAAGAGTATTAGTAGACTGTTTACTTCATATCTACTAACTCCTTATTGTGTTGGTCTCCCAACAGATATTCTTCTGACTATACGTAACTTTAAAGAACGGATGTTTAAACAGATGTTTAAAAGTCTCTCTCTTTCTCTCTCTCTCTCTCTCTCTCTCTCTCTCTCTCTCTCTCTCTGTGTCTCTCACCAACCCCCTCACATTTAACACCCCCCCCTCCACCCCACTCCCACTCATAGAGATAGAGTGTGATCACGTCTGATAGTTTTTTTTAATTTTCTCTTATCCATAGAGTTTTGTAAAGTTATGAAACGAACCATGTTTCCTCAGAATGACTTTTTCTATGTATGTAAAAAGTTTTGAAGTGTTTGGAAGCTGAACTTTAAAGATATAAGAAAATTACAGTTATCTTTTTTTACTGTTACTTAGTAAGTATGGTGCCTCAAAATAAAACGGGGCAATTTTCTAAGCAGATAAAAAATGATAACTATAATGTATGGCGGAAGAGCACTTCACAGCACGTCGACCTTGGCGCAGTAATATTGGTTCTATTGATGGAAGTTAGAGGGAGAGGGGGAGGGGGAGTTTTCAGGAGTGATGATATTACTGCGCCGAGGTCGAAGTGCTGCGAGAAGAGAGAACCATACATTATAGTTATCATTTTTTATCCGCTTAGAAAATCGCCACTGTTTATTTTGTGTCACCATACTTACTCGTGTAACTACTCATGTAACCGTCTTTAAATAGGGAAAACACGGAAGTATTTGGTAGCTTCTAAATTGATCTCTGTTTGGATCCTAAGGAATGAATGGTGCTAAGCTAAACGCTAGCATAGTGGCGCCGCGGGATAGAGCGATTAAGTGCACGCACTGAGATGGGACAGGTACGTATCAACTCGTCTAAGTTGAGGGAAAAACATATTGGAATATGGAAAAACGGTGGCATTTTCCTTTAAAACATGCATGTTTTCATTTTATTAACTTTATTAACAAATGTATATGTGTATTAGCAGCGTTTGCTCAAGTTAAAGAAGTTGTTAATATGAACATCTACTGTTTATTTCTCTCAATGTGCACACTTTTATAGCATTAAAATGTGTATTGTTTCATTTGGTTAACTAAATGTGTATTAACAGTGCTTGTTTAAAATCTCTTAACCTGTGGGAGGACGCCAGAGCACAGCGTTGTTTGTTTACATTAAAACTAGCAGTAACTCTGAACTAATGTAAAAGAATGCAATTAACTTCATAAACTATACATCATTAAAAAGGTCTAAGACTCAAGATTCATATCGATCTCGACTTCGTTTTTCATTTACATAACTCCTGGCATAAATTAAGAAATGACTGTCACTGGAAGATGCAAAAAAAAAAAAAAAAAATTAAACTCGAGTCTTTTTGGTTTAAATTTCTCGTGGCCACGAGATATTGATGGGTAAACAAACCCGCGTGACCATAGCAACCTGGGATTATCAGAGATGCATTTATTAATATTTTATTTTTAATTAAGAAATTATAAATTTAAAAAATATATATTACATTATTAAATTATTATATTAACACCACCACGGGGTAATTTTACCCATGGCTGTTTTTCAAATAGGCTACATAATATATTTTCAATAAAAAATATCCAAGTCTTACAGTCATTGACTTTTACTAAAATTGTGTATTTACAATCCCCTGTTTATTGTTAAAAAAATTGTTTAGATAAAACCAGAATAAAAATGGGGCATTTATACCTATAATCGCCATCGGGACAAGTTTACGCATAATTCCTTTATTTTTGCACTGTCATCACATTCAAATGAAGATGTTTTAGATGTTTATTCCTCTACTCATAAATGTTCAAACGTTGGATTAATTATTAATTTTTGTTTTGCAAATTTTTATCATTTATGGTTTGCTACTGTGTTGCTTATTTATTCCTGAAAAAAAAATCTGAATTATGATGTAATGAATAAAACAATTTTTATGATTACCAAGTTTATTGGTGTTGTTCTCTTATTCAAATTATATAACTAAACAAATTAATTAATTAGGTGAAACTGTGCACTTGAATTTGTCATTGTACAACCTTTGCAGTGTGGTGAATTATTATTGCTTATAATAGTCTATTTAGGGTATTTTAGTAATTTAAATAACATGGGTTATCTTAAAACATTTTATTAGCTATAATATTACACCACCCAAATATGTATTTATTTCCTTGTAATTATCGTTGTCATTGCAGGCTGGTTTATATTCATCATTAAGAAAAGTGATTAGTGTAACCTGCTTAAAAATAGCTGTGAACTTAAAACAACAGGACAAAAACATAGCTGATGACTAAAAATGATCATTTTATGACTCTAGACATTGTGAAGACAGTGGCATATACAGTGACATAATACGTTTTTAGCCATATCAAAACAGTAGTCATGGCATGGATAAATTTTACCCGCTGGCGCGTTTATGTATACGGCGACCTCTGGTGGTTGAAGTGTTGACCATAGGCTACCGGACTGTATTGCACGTGATGTAGACTGCATTCAAATTAAGTTATTATGAATAAATGTTACATAAATTATAATAAAATAGGCCAACAAGAAAACATTTTTATCCATCCCACAAGTCTTGTAAGTCCATGTATTTTATTACTATTGGTAATATTTTTATATTCGTTATGTAGGCTATTTGATTTATTTTCCCTTCATTTCGATCTCTTAACGTTCAGGGCTGTATAATAATAATAATAATAATAATAGCCTAATATACACACATATTACATAAAAAGACATGATCAACGGACTGTGGGATGGATAAATATATTTGATCAATTTCTGATAATCCCAGGTTGCTATGGTCACGCGGGTTTGTTTATGCACAATTAAACTCGTGGCTACGAGAAATTGATGTTGTTCCCTCCGTAGGATCTCGTGGCCACGACATACAGTATTATCACATTCCCACGACTTAATATCTCCTGGCCACGACAAAACTAAACCAAAAAGACTTTTTAATCTTTTTTTAATCTTCTTCATTTCTTAATTTATGCCAGGAGTTAAGTAAATGAAAAACGAAGTCGAGATCGATATGAATTATGAGTCTTAGACCTTTTTAATGATGTATAGTTTATGAAGTTAATTGCATTCTTTTACATTAAAACTAGCAGTAACTCCTAACTAATGTAAACAAAGAACGTGTCCTCCCACAGGTTAAGATATTTTAAACAAGCACTGTTAATACACATTTAGTTAACCAAATGAAACAATACACATTTTAATGCTATAAAAGTGTGCACATTGAGAGAAATAAACAGCAGATGTTCATATTAACAACTTCTTTAACTTGAGGAAACGCTTCTAATACACATATACATTTGTTAATAAAGTTAATAAAATGAAAACATGCATGTTTTAAAGTTAGTGAATAAAAGGAAACAATTCACCTGCATGCCTCTGCTCAATGATGGTGCCTTGATCAGTTGTGATCTGCGTCTCGGGCCGATGACGTCACTTCCAGGGAGGCATGCCCAGGCCTGTTGTACACGCCCCCGTTCCTTGACTCCACCCCCATGTCAAAACAGCGCCACAAAGTGAGACGCACAGAAACGTGAAGCGCAAAGGGGAAAACGGTATGGCAAGCTCAAACTTGACTGAAACGCAAAATAAAAGCAGCGTTGCAAATAAATTAGTAGATATGGCCATGGAAAATATGTATTGCAAAATCATTGCTTTTGCTCTGTTTCATTTATATTTTGCAATTCTTTATTTTTGTTTGCAAAACTTATTTTCTTCTTGCAATACTTCATTTTCTTTTGCAATTCTTTATTTTTGTTTGCAAAACTTATTTTCTTCTTGCAATACTTCATTTTCTTTTGCAATTCTTTATTTTTGTTTACAAAAAGCACATTATTTTTTTCTCAATACTTTCATTTTCGTTTGCAAAACTTTATTTTCTTTTGCAAAACTTTATTCTTTTGCATATATATGCGGCTTTAAATTGACTCCATACATAATCGTGACCTATTTTTAGCGGAATTCATTGAGGGATTTGACAGTGTGATTCAAAGATCAAGTATTTCAAGTGTGGGCTGTTACATAGACACACGCACAGTTTTTTTTCTTTTGCCATTTTTGGGGGGTTTCAAGCTTTTAGACTAGCCGACTAGTCGGATACAAAACTTCCGTTTAAACGACTGTCAAATTAGTCGTAGCGCACATCCCTAGTTAAGGCCCCCAAAAAGCCCTGGATATTTGAAAAAAATAAAAAAAAATAATCCAAAGGAAATCAATAGGGCCCTGCGCCTTACTGGCTTGGGCCCTAATAATAAGAATAATCCTTAGAAGAACAAGAGGGCCCTGCGCCTTAGTGGCTTGGGTCCTAGTAATCCTTAGAAAAACAAGAGGACCCTGCGCCATAGTGGCTTGGGCCCTAATAATCCTTAGGAAAACAAGAGGGCCGTGCGCCTTATTGGCTTGGGCCCTAATAAGCGCTACTCTACACAGCTCAAAACTCGCATTTGAATAGTCAGTGGCAAATTCTTTAAATATGAAAACATACTTACAGGCTGTGAGTCAGAAGCGCCAGACTGTCCTTGCAAAGTTGAAATCGCCCTACTTTATAGAAACTGCCTTTGTGCATAGCTGGCAGGCTACTCCCAGGTTCAGGAAATAGTCGTCCGTGAAATGTGCTGCACACTCTCGAATATTTGGTTTGAACTGTTCTGGAACCACTGATTACTAGTTGTGTCCTCTTTTGGAAGCCCAAACAAAGTAGTTTCGCTTTCACAACGAAACACAGGGTCTCCAGGACATGGCACCGGTGGCAGCAACAACACTACAGTCAGAATAAAAGTCCCGCCCTCTTCCATTGCGTATACATTTGGGCAGTGTTTTGCAAATCTCTTGAATGAGCCATTTTATGGGGGCGTGGTCGAGTCTTAACTTTTATAAAGAATATCTCTTTGGCTTTGAGACTTTAGTCTTTGCAATTTCAGGGATCTTATCTATGCACAAACAGCTTGTAACACTCCAAAGAGAAAGGAAAACTTGATATCGAATCATATGACCCCTTTAAATGAGTTGTTATATTAATAAATAGGACACCATCATCATTATCATCTCCCTCTAGATGATCTTCCCATTCCAGTGGCAGTGTCCTTATATCCCTCTTTGCCCTCTCTCTCTGGCGGGGGTCCTCAACGCACCATGTCCCTTCATTGTGGGCGTTGACTCTAGATACTTTGACCTCTACGATCCCCCACCTGATGTGGTCTGTGTTGACTTGGACACCAATACAATATACTTGTGAGCACCCTTGCACTTTAAGATTAAACATTTGGGTATTTATTGCTATTTGTTATTTTTTTCAAGGCATGGATTATTTTTCATATTTGCTATATACATATATATATATATATATATATATATATATATATATATATATATATATATATATATATATATATATATATATATATATATATTTTTTTTAGGTCTGATGAAAAAAGAAATAGTAACTGGAAGAATCTCCCAAAGAAGCCATGCAAAGGTCTCATCAACTCTCTAGGAAATCTTCACAACCACCTTGCCACTGGTAAGATCTCCCTTCACCTTTACAGCTTCTTTATGCATTAAAATGATCTCCCTCTGCTGGATCTTCTGAATTGTTTTTTTTTGTTTTTTTTTCAGTCAAAAAGGTGTAACTATGGGTATGTGAGACCTATTGTATATGAGGATTTTTTCATTACAGTTCGGCGTGTAGCACTAGAAGGCTTGGCGGTGGAGATGACCCCTATCGAGGCAGACTTTACCTGGCATAAGAAAAAGACAGAGCTGGAAATGGAGATTCAGGAGGCATTCCTGCACTTTATGGCCTCCATACTGAAGGGCTACCGAACCTACCTCAAACCCATCACACAAGCACCTTCTGAGAAAGCTACTGCTGCAGACTCACTCTATGACCTGCAAGGTAACTCTTCCAGCAGAATAGTGGCCCTGTGTAGTGATATGAGATGAGATTTTTGTGTCCAAAGGTCCACAAGACTGTAGGATGTGACATATTGAAGAGGTTCTCCCTTTTTTGTAATAGCTAGTAGCCTTTAGTTAATATCACGGACATCACAAGATTTGCTACTTGCTATTGCTAGACAGGTGGTATCGGGGAGGGACATTCTTATTCTTAATTGATGACTCATCTTGCACTCATTTTGTCCAATCTCTTTGGTCCATTTGTTCACTCAATAGAAGAACTGTACATTTTAAATGTGTTTGTAAGCTTTTAGGACTACACTTGTATACAGCTAACCTCAAAGCTAATAGACATGGACGGAAATTCATCACAAGGCATGTCTCTATATGTGCCTGTATAAAGTGAAATTATTACCAAATATTGAGCTACTGCAACTGATTAGTCACTGAATAAGTCTAATGTCTCTTCTTTAGGATTCTTAAAGAGTAGAGATCGTGCGCATCAGAAGTTCTACTCTCAGCTCACCAAGACTCAGATCTTCATCCGCTTCATTGAGGAATGTACTTTTGTTAGCGACAAAGACACTAGCCTGGCTTTCTTTGATGACTGCATTGGAAAAGTAAGATTATGACTGAATTGCAATGCAGAAGCCTGCCCCCCCACCCCACCATCCATTTTAAGATGGGTGATGCAGAAGCTTATTCTAATGTAATACAATAAACCAAAATATTTTGTATTATTAGTGGTGCATGCTAATGTACTGTTATTATTGCTTATAATTGCTTAGACTGCAGTTTTTGCCTGGTGGATGATAAAATGGATTTACACTGAAGGAAGAACCTGAGCCTTCTCGAGGCATCAGAATATCTTGCTGACTTCGGGGTTGGACTCATCTGACCTAGCAACCACCTAGAACACTCTATCAATGCATAGAAATTTGCTAAATGATGACTTAAAACACCTTAGCACGCATATAGCAATGCCCTGGTATCTATTCTAGCAACAACACAGTAAAGTGCTAACAAACTCTTAAAATACTCCATAACAACAACATGGCAACCACTCTGAACATCCACCATCAATACAGTGAATTTTTCAGAGGGAAGCACCGCTTGCATGAAAAATTTGTTGAAGTATTTTAGTTTCTGAAGCACTAATAGGAAGCTTATCTCCCAATGAGAAGAACAGAGGATGCAGAGTTTCCTATTATTGAATTTATTTCCCATGTCTCTCTTTCAGCTTTTTCCTTCTGACAAAGGAACAGATAAGGGTACAAAGGTGAGCCACTCCTTTCAGTTAAGTGTTTCTGTGTCATGTTTGATGTCATATTAGTGTTACACCTAGCTTAAGGCAAAGTAAAGCAAAACACAATCTGGCCAGGGTTTGTTATTATTATTATTTTTTTAATAAACCCAGGCAGCACATGGAGCTGATATTAAACATGGCCCCTGTTTTACTGACCTCAGATCTGTTTTGCAGTGGCAGCTTTAAAGACTATGATAAAGGACATTAGTCTTAGACCTGCAATTAAGGGAGATGTAGGAACAGATGGTTGTTAGTCTTCATAGGCAGAGCAGTTGGTTTAGTGGGGTAAATAATTTACTCTGCCATCTGCTGTTGGGTTCATTGGCACATCATTTATCCCAACACTCTTAGCATGGGAATAATGTAGAGAGAATAATGTAGAGAGAGTAATGGAAAGTTCCAGGAACTGTCTGCAAGCTGATGGATATTATAAACCAGAGTGCTTTGTTAAAAGTGAAAGAAAAATAAATTGCATTGTTTCTGTTGACCATATTGATCAGCATATGAGCTCTTTAAATTGTCACACACTATTTTATCAAACACATTAATGTTTGAAAACATTACTGGAGGTTCATGTATTAAGACTATAACTGCATTGCACAGGTTGAAGGTGAGTCATCTGAGGACACCAGGCTGATGGAACTGGATGAGTCACAGAAGAGTGAGCACACAGTCTTCGTCATGCCTCCGGAACCACCCCCGGAAGACGGTCCAGACCCCCCTCCCAAATATAGGTATACACACATAACGATATTACAATACCATCATTTCAGTAACAATCCCAGTGAAATCCCATGATTCACAATATCAGTTTCAGTACCAGAGCAAAAATTAAATTAAAATGAAATGAAATTAAGTTAACTATAAAATAGCATGTAGCTTTTAACAGAAAAGCAAACAAATGGGAGCAAAAAAATACTAGTTTGTGTAGCCTGTGTTGGTGCTGTGTTGGTAGCTGATCACTCTACATTTCTATACTAAAATACTTTATTTAACACTTAATTGTTATTATTATTATTATTATTATTTTGCAATTGTACTGCATGCATTCACTTTTCTACATTTTTCCGGTCACTTGTACTTCACGGATCTATGTTATTCCTTGGTGATTTGTATTTTATTTTAATTTTAGCAATCTCAAAAAATCTTTTTTTTTTTTTTTTTTAAGATTTATTTTCCTTTATTGTGATAGTACAGTATTTAGACAGGAAGCGAAGTTGGAGAGAGAGAGATGGGACGGGATCAGGAAAGGTCCGCAAGCAAGGGACTCAAACTCGGGGCGCCCGAAGAAGCTAGATGTTGTTAAAAGTGAAAGAAATTAAATTAAAATGAAATGAAATTAAGTTAACTATAAAATAGCATGTAGCTTTTAACAGAAAAGCAAACAAATGGGAGCAAAAAAATACTAGTTTGTGTAGCCTGTGTTGGTGCTGTGTTGGTAGCTGATCACTCTACATTTCTATACTAAAATACTTTATTTAACACTTAATTGTTATTATTATTATTATTATTATTTTGCAATTGTACTGCATGCATTCACTTTTCTACATTTTTCCGGTCACTTGTACTTCACGGATCTATGTTATTCCTTGGTGATTTGTATTTTATTTTAATTTTAGCAATCTCAAAAAATCTTTTTTTTTTTTTTTTTTTTAAGATTTATTTTCCTTTATTGTGATAGTACAGTATTTAGACAGGAAGCGAAGTTGGAGAGAGAGAGATGGGACGGGATCAGGAAAGGTCCGCAAGCAAGGGACTCAAACTCGGGGCGCCCGAAGAAGCTAGATGTTGGTGCTCTGCCTGCGAGGCTATTATTGCCGAATAAACATCATTTTTTGTGTGAACTCATAAAAACATTTTCAAACACTGTAATTTGCTCTGACACTCTCACTGCTTCTCACAGTGATAAGATGTACAGTATAGTAGGTTATCATCACTGAATGTTTGTCTAAGTGGTTTCTAAAGAAACTGCACAGGATTCATAGACAGTTGGCCGAGTTTTTGGGCTAGCTGCCACTCTCCTTGTGAATCTGGCTCATATTCTTTGTAATGTTAGTATTTAACTAACCGCTCATAGAAATTACAGCAGATAATGTCTGTATCACCTACTTTAACACAAAGTCTGTGTCTGTTCCACAAAAACAATTATTTTGGAAAAACAAATATTTAAGATATTCACTAAAGTTTGGGCTTCTAAACATTAGTTCACTTTCATCAAAATCACTAATTTTAAATTAAATGATTAATGATCATAAACTGGATTATTATGTTTGACAGAAACCTAAATAAGATCATTAGTTTAAATTAGTCTACTTTTCCAGGATATTGTTATAAACATGAGCTACTCTTGAAAGGGCGTGGAAGAGGCATTGCTACAATATATAGTGATGTTCTGCTGTCTTTAATTCTTGCTACAAACTCCCTATACAGACTCCCTTAAAGAATTTTCTAATTACCTGTTGGATCTCTACTGACTACTACTACTGATGTTGACCCCCATTCTGTTCAGGGACACATTATTCCATTTCTGTTTACCAAATGTCTGTGAAATTTGTTCAGTTTATGTCTCAGTGGTTGAATCTTTTCATGTTCATACAAATATTTCCACATAATAAGAAATTTGATGGAAAAAGCATGTTTCTTTTTTTACTTTTTGCTAAGCAGCTTCACAGTATTACACAGGAAAATAATTTAAATCCATCAATTATGAAACAAATTCAATTTCAGCTGTAAAACCATTTTTAGAAGTTGACAGAAGACAATGTCGTCTTCTGTCACTATTTCATTATTTAGCTCAATTTGGTTGAATGTTTATTTAAATTTTAGTTCAATAACAGTGTCAATGTTGCAAAGGTAATCAGTAATATTACTGAGTATTAATTGTCTTTTAAACCCCAACTGAGCAAGCCAGTGTTGACAGTGGAAAGAAACCAAAAGATGACAGTAGTGGAGTAAAAAACTTCGTAAAAACCAGGCTCAGTCAGGTTGTCAGTTCTCCTGTGGCCTAAATGAACAAACACAGTATGATTTATGTTTCCATGCTGTATCACACATCCATTCATAGTGACCATTCATAGTGAGCAGCTGCAGGGTTTACTAATATCGTTTAGTTCGATATTAGTATGCTTGCTCATAACTGAACGATAGTTTTGCTTAGTCATGTACATTCAGCTTGCTAAGATGGGTGACTGACATTCTCAAAAGATGTGCCTACTGCTTCTCTCATTACTGAGCTTGAGTAATGTTCTTATCCTAGTCAGACAATTGCAGTAACACCAGACTTTTAACAATTTTCTAGTCATAATAATGTCATGGATAAGCCGAGAATAAATGAAAATCCAGAGTTTATCAGTCAGGTAAAGCATGCATTATGCCATATGCATAGTCAAGCAATTCAGAGATAATCAATACAAACCATCAAATGCTCAAAATCTATGAATAAAAAATGCATACCTGCATACCTCAAAAAACATACACAGTGCTGAGTGTATGGAATTGTAATGTAATGTAAGGGAAACAGGTCAATTTAGCTCAAAGGGAATCATTTATGATTTTTTAGGGAATTTGAACAGAATCACTGTTTCACGGCTGATCACTGAGTCGGCCAGCGATTCACTGAATGAGCCGTAAACTCTGCACTGGATATTACAATCCAAAATATAGTGAAAAAACTATTAAATAGCACAGTAACAAGATCGGCAGTTTAATACATTAACTTGTAAGCACAAAACACAAGATACTTCTCTTTTCAATATAAATAAGACTTTATTTATATAAACCTAAGACATGTAAACTAATCTAACACTTGAACACACGCATTCACACATTCATACACATTGCAGAAAGAGAGAAAGTGAGGAAAGGATGAGTTTAAGAGAATGAAAATGTGAAATCCCAAGTTTATAGCAATATGTGCAATTGCATAGACCTGAACAACCATCAATCACTTATTTGACTCTCGCATTGAGTTCCTCATTGAGGCTAAAATTTATATGTACCAGCTCAGCAAAAATCTGGAGTTGTATTACTTGCATTGCCTTAGTGTTAAGTGATTCCCTTTTGTGTTTTCTTTGCAAAAAAAGGGGGTTTCCCGAGGTTGCTGATTGGTTGGAAGTTCAGTAGTTGTTGAAGTAATGTCTTGGGAAGCTAATGGTTGGGCGTTGGCTGAAGATGTGGAGTTGTGGCTGGTAGAAGTTTTGAGGCGGTCACAGACTTGAGTTGAACTCAGAGACAAGGCGTGGCGGCAAAACTTAAACTGAGAACACAAAACTCGCAATGGAAAAGAAAAGAAACTAAAGTAAAAGAAAGAAAGGATGTAACGAGACTAGGTGGTTTTTCTTCTCATCGTGGTGTTAACAGCTGGCGTGCAGGCCGAAGCACGCTCAAAGAGCACTAAAAAGTTAGAAGAGAAGAGCAAAAAGAAGAAAAGCATGGCTGAAAGTACAAACCAGAAGGAATGACGTAAAGCATGGTTTGATGGTGTCCTGAGTATTTTAAACTCAGCTTGTGGACACATCCCAATGTTGTCTTGACCAATTAGATATTGTCTTTAGCTCGTTTCTCCTCCCCATCATAACTCATGTATCAGTCACATGGTCCGAATTTTACACGCTCTTGCAAAGTATACTTTTGGATGTGACTTCTATAACCAGAATATGATACATTTGACAAAGAATTGATTGGAAGAAACATTTAAAGCATGAATTTTCTAACTCATACATACCAAACAAGAAAATGAACACTGAAGCCATTCAATAGTTATTAAAAAGACATACACAATAAGTGATTAAACATGATAGTCCAAAGTGTGGGTTACATACATAATATGGAGTTATGCATAGAAATGATTGGTTGCTCATAAGTCCTTTTAAGATGATTTTGGTGCATCTACACATAGAAGACAGTTTCTTGTGCCATTCTGTGTGCATAAGGACATGTTCTGTGAAGACTAAAGAGGTTAAAAGGTCTCAAGGAATTTCAGTTTGGTCTTTGTTTTCTAGCTCATGATTTCTATCACAGATTTACATGTGCCGGTCACACGGTGCATCTCTTTGACCATTAATCTTGATTACTTGCCCCAAATTTGACAGTCTCCTTCCTGCATTGGATTTATCAATAAGTATTCTTTTGTCTTAATGTTGCAAGCTGTTCTGTGTTGGTTAGGCTTGCTCCAGACTCATGGCGCCAGGGTACCGTGGACAGATTTATGACGTTGTCTTGTTATCCGGGGCCTCTCTGTGGAATTTCGGCTCTTCATGTTTCGATGTTTTGATCGAATCTTAAATTGTCTGATTCACTCTCTGATATCCTACAGAATGCACTCCAAATGATGGGCTTACCTGGCTACAGAATCGCCCTGAGCTTTTGCAACCTTTTCTTAAGTACTCAGACAAAGATAAACATTCTCCAAATGGAGACTTGAACTAACCATTGGAATTTGCAACAACTAAGATCTTAGACCTGGGACGTTGACACCCTGTAAGGGAACTAGTAAATCTAGTGAATTAGGAGTAGAAGATAAATTACAGGAACAAACACTATAATTAACTTTAGTAATACCTTTATTTTTGCACCTCTATGATTATTCCTTTTCAAGGCAACCTTGTTCATTGAACTTTATTGTCCACACCCACTTTATCTGGCTGCCATTCTCTTGCGCTTACACTTCCCTCAGCCCTAATCACATCTAAAGTGTCTTTATCCATTAGCACAAGGCTAGAATAATCTATTTCCGTGTTTCTGTTGGCTCATTTGAGTGCCTGTCTGTTTCTCACAGTCCAGCCTTGAGACTGCCCAAGCACTTTGTACACCACTAGCACTTTTTGCACTATAATAGCCCTCTCTCTCTATTCTCTGCTTCTCTGTCTATCATTCTTGCCCCATATACAATCTCTTTTTTTATGCTGTTTCTTACAGTATTGAAGACCATTCTGTAGCCCAAGGCTGTTTTCAAGTGGTATTTTGTGTTGAGTTGCTATTATAGGTGAGGCAGAAAAACACTGAGACATTCAGGTTTGAGTTTGTGAAATGTCTACAGAATGTAAATGCAAAAATTTAACAGTAAAATGGGAAGTTTTTTTTTTTTTTTCTCCAAATTGTGAATGAAATTATGGCCTAAAAAGTGTATAAAGAGCACTCACCTTGAGATCATTAAAAAAATCTCTCATTCATCTTAGTTTAGCATAATGTTACAATGTTCTGTTATAATCAGTAAAGCTCTGCACTGCACAATTAATCTCTTATTTACATTGCGTCTACACATTTGTTTTAATGAAACAATTCACGTACATGCATAACTCAGCAAAAAAATCAGCAAAAACTAAAAAAAAAAAAAAATAAAATCTGCCATTTTGAGTGGTGAGTGGATTCTGTCTCAACACTTCTAAACACCTCTTATTGGCTATTGCGTTCAAAAAAATCAACAGAAATGTCTGTGATTGGCTACATTGTTCAACACTGCAAAACCACATTGTAAATAGAAACTTATGACCAGTGGAGATAATAATATGAAAAGGATTGGTTACATGTTTGTGACGGTAGGAAACGGACGGTTTCAAACAATGTTTTTGAGACTTTGGTGCACCACAGTTTTAAGGAAAAATGCTCAGAAATGGTGTTGACAAATGGGTTTACACATTTTTAAGCATATTAAAAACACCAGAAAGACATGTAAACAATGTTAAATGTTAACTCGCTTTTCACCACCAGGGCTCTTTAATAAGGGGCCATTTTTTATGTTAGAAGTTGAGTGCTATGTCTTCATATAAACATAACAGTGGTGCCATACTATATGACTGCCATATATAAAAATTATGTTAAAAACATCTGTAAAAATAAGACATAAGACAAGTAAATAAAATTTTGAGGGAATGACTCGGCTCTAATATCTGTTATACTGTGTTTCTGTTTGTACTGTATTGACTAGACTAATTTTGAGGTTTTATGTTAGCATTCTGATTTTATTCTGTGCTCCTCTAATTATGAGTCATCTGTTTTTCCACAGTTATAAGAATTTCCCTAGCTTACGGTTGGAGCTGTTTGATCATCCGCAAGAGCTGAGACCAGCACTGAGTACAAGAGCCGCAGGGGCCAGTGTGTCCAGCAGCCCTGCCCTGTTAGCTAAGAGAACCAAACAGGTGAAGAATTTCTTACATGAATTATTTTATACCATACTAGAAATTCTGGTATGCTATCGTACTCTGACTTTTCAAAATTATACTGTGCATTACAGATTCACATTACATTTACACAAGAGTCTTAAAAAAAGTTCTGTTGCTTTTAACTTGACATCTTAAAAAAAAAAAAAAAAAACGCACTCATGGCCAAAGATGTGACATAATGGCTCTAAATTAGAACCTTTAAAAGTACAGCTGCTAAGAAATATTCAGTCCCCCTTTATATTAGATGGCCTTAACTACTATGTACTTACTTTTAAATTAATATTTTGATAGAGTGCATTTATTGTGTACATACATCTTTTTACATTGTACTTATATTTAAAAAATACCTGCATATAATTACATCTGTAAATCATTTCTGTAATTACATTTATAATTACACTTTTGACCCTTCCCTTACACCTTAATCCACCCATAAGCCTACCCATACCACCAAACCTGGCCCTAACCTTACCTGTATACATTGTACTTATATGTTTGATGTAAGTGCATAGTAGTTAAGGTCACCTAATATAAAGTGGGAAAATTCTTATAAACTTGTCAACCTCACTAATCGACTAGTCATTTGTTAGATTAGATTTGAATCATACATGTACATTGATTGGCCTGTAAAAATTGTAAATGCGTAATATATAAGGGAAACAAGTCAATTTAGCTCAAAGGAAATCATTTATGATTTTATAGGGAATTTGAACAGAATCACTGTTTCACGGCTGATCACTGAATCGGCAGCGAGTCACCGAACGAGCCGTATAACATCAACTCTGCACTGGATATTAAAATCCAAAATATAGTGAACACACTATTAATAAGCACAGTAAGAAGATCGGCAGATTAAGACATTAACTTGTAAGCACAAAACACAAGATACTTCTCTTTTCAATATAAATAAGACTTTATTTATATAAACCTAAGACATGTAAACTAATCTAATCTAACACATGAACATGCATTCACACATTCACACCTTGCAGAAAGAAAGTGAGGAAAGGATAAGTTTAAAGAATGAAATGTGAAATCCCAAGTTTACAGCAATGTGCAATTGGATAGACCTGAACAACCATCAATCAATTAATTAACCCTCGCATTGAGTTTCTCAATGAGGCTAAAATCTGTATTAAATGCACCAATTCAGTTAGAATCTGGAGGTTACTTGCTTGTTGCCTTTGTGTTAAGGAATTCCCTTTTGTTGTCGGCTTGCAGAAAGGGGTTTTCCCGAGGTTGAGTTCAGTGGTCTTTTGTAGTAAAGTCTTGGGCGTGGCTCTTGATGCTGAGTTGGTCTGGTTGAAGTTTGGGCAGGTGCAGTCGGAGCTGGACTTTGCGGCAAACTTAATGAAACTCTCACGGAAAAGAAAAGAAATTAAAGTAAAAGAAAGAAAGCATGTAACGAGTCTAGGTGGTTTTTCTTCTCATTGTGGTAGCAGCTGGCACGTAGGCCAGAGCACGCTCAAAGAGCAGCGTTAAAACGCGGTGGCAAAAGAGAAGAAGAAGCACGAGAGGAACCAAGAGGAAGAGTTTGATGGTGTCCTGAGTATTTAAATTCGGCTTTCAGACACCTCCTAATGCTGGTCTTGACCAATTAGAAATGATCTTGGCTCGTGGTGTTGTATGTTTTTCCTCCCCATTCATAAATCTAAAATGTTATCTTATCAGTCACATGGTCAGAATTTTCCACTCTTGTAAAGTACAATTTTGGACATGATTTCTCTAACAAGACTATGGTACATTTGACAAAGAATTGATTGGAAGAAACATTTAATGCATGATTTTTCAAACTCATACATACTAAACAAGTATATGAACTCTTAAACTATTCCCTAGTTATTAAAATACATACATAATATGTGATTAAAACATGATCATCAATTGTGTGGGTTACATACATAATATGGAGTTCATTAGTTGCTCATAAGTCCTTTTAAGATGATTTTAAGTGCATATGGAAGCGACTCTGTGGACAAAGGAATTTCAGTCTGATCTTTCTTCTATGTGGAGACCCGCCCAAGAAAGTCTGTTGCTCTGATTTCGATCACAGATTTACATGTGACGGCCATCTCAGTGATCATCAGTTCTGATTACTTGCCCCAAATTTGATGGTTTCCTTCCTTCATTGGACTTATCAATAATTGTTCCTTTTGTTTTAATGTTGCAAGCTGTTCTGTGAAAGAGGCTTGTTGGTAAGGTTTTCTTCAGACGGGCTGGAGCTAGGAGTCTGATTTATGGCATCCTGTTGCAGCATTGGGGCATCTCTGGAATTTGGCTCTTTGGGTTGTTCAACACCAATCCGATCAAATCTTAATTTGTCTGATTCGCTCTGATATCCTACATACCGCCCTTGATTGGTGATGTGTCGAGTTGGAGACATCAGCAAGCACTGGATAAACAGAGGCAGAAGAAGCAGACACAAACACAGCAAACAAGAAGACAACACCTCCATGACAGTTACTGTACTGGTGCAGGGCATCAGGTTATTTGGGTACAGGCGGTTATATTCAATTAGTCAAGATTGTTTGATAAACTGAATAGTTTTAGTTCAGTTTTGGAAATTGCTTTTCTAATTTAGTTTAGTACGTTGATTCTTCAATCAAGTTTTGTGATAGAATTTGTTTGTTTCTTCTAAATTGTCAATATAAGAATGTTCACCTTTAAGTTTCTGGTGACATCATTTGTGGTAAAATGAATTGATCTATCGTGCGTGGAGCTCTCTGGCTTCCATTCGGTTTAGAGTGGCTTGCGGATATTAGGTGTGGTGAGTCAATCCTAATATCAGACCTTTGACCCTTGCAGGGTGTCTAGGTGTTTCACCTACTAAAGAAAGAGGGGAAGGCATAGGATAGGTAAAAGAAGAACAAAACAAAAACAAAGCTGCTGTGGGTTTTCCTAGCATGACTTGCAACTACTGTTGAGCTAGGATGTCATGCGCAGCTAGGGAGTCATGTACCTTAACTTAGTGTCAGGTGTTCTAACTATTGTGAGGATAGCTGCATGTTCCTTCATGGTGGTGTATGTAACTTTGTTATGCTAAAATGTGGATATTCTACTTGTGGGAAGAATATGTTTGTTGAATGTGTTATCAGTAGATGTGGTTACCTCTGGTTGTAGGTAATGTTGTGTGTGTTAGTGGTGTAGTGTAAGTGTGGTCAGATCTGTTTCAGTCTGTGTTGTCTCCCCCCTTTTCGGGTATGTCAGTGAAGACGGGCTCTCTGCATCCTTGGCTTGGATGAGGGCGTGTCCATGATCTAATGGGGGTCAGTCCAAAAAGGCAGGAAGTTCTTTAGCAGACAGTCGGAGGTAGTTTGGCATGGCTGTGTGAAGCTGGGATGCAAACTGTCTCTTATGTTGCATTCCTCTTGTGCTGCCTTCTGGATGTGGCAGACTTTCTGACCTTCTGTGCTTTGGTGGTTGCTGTTGCACAGACAGGAATGTGGTTCTTGGAGTTGGAGTTAATTTAGCAGTTTGCTAGTGAGTGATAGGTGACTGAGGTTATGTTCTCTGGTACCTCAGTTTTCATCAACGGCTGGCCGTGAGAGACTTACTCATTCTGGGTGGTTGTTGAACAGGTGCTTGTCATCTCTGACATGGTGGTGTACCATGTGATCACCGGCCTTCCGTTCTGTTGCTGGTCACAGCGAGCATGACTCAATTTCGTGGTCATCCGTGTTCAGCTTATCTTGAAGGAACTCGTTCAGTTGTCTCATGACTTGTTCTTTGTCTTCTGACGGTAAGCTGTATTGTTCTTGTGCATACTCAGCACTGTGCATGTCTGAGTGATGCAGAGGTGGGTTTCGTTGTCGCTTACCCACACGAGTTACTCTTGGATGAGTCAGGCGATTACCTTTGGATGTCTGGTTAGGTTTCCAGTTGTTCTTATCTTTTAGGTTTCTTGAGAAGCGTGACTGGTCCCATGGATTTTTCCAGCGGTTGGGCTGATAGCTGTCGTGGACATGGGGGTCACGTTCTCTGTGCTCTTGATGGAGGACTCTGGCGTTGTGATGCAACTGGGTGTCGTCCAGTGCAAGGCTTGAGTCTTTGGTTACAGAGTTCAAGAGTGTGGAGGTTTTGTTACCTTTCTTTGAGGCCATCTTCTGCTTGTTGTAGGCCTTCTGTGTTAGGTCACGCAACTGTTGGATGGTCATGGAGCGTGGACAGACCATGATGGTGGCTGACTCCAGGGTGCAGATTTCTTAGGAAGAGGCTTTTGAAGGTCACATCCTCTTCAAGGTTAGGTTCGTTGTGTGCACCAAAGTAGGCTTGTCGGAGAATCGGTTGTAGTAAGCTTGTGGAGTCTCTTGTCGACCTTGTTTGGTTTCTAAGGCAGTTAACAGTCCATGTTCAGACTAAGAGTCTGTAAACTCTTTAATTAGGACCTCACGAAGTAGCTGGTAGTCTGACTTTGTTTGACTGGGCTGTCGATCTAGGAAGTTTCTTACCTCTGAACTGGACGTGGCTCTAAGGAGATAAAACCTGTCTCTGTCAGTCACATGAGGTCTCATTTCTAGATAAAAGTCGCTATCTTGCAGATGGGCCTGGATGGTGTGGCCCTCTGTGGAGTTCGGGTTGAACTTGCTGATGTTTTTAGACAGCTTGTCGAGGTCTTTTATGGTCATCCCATGTGCAGCTCCAAGGTCTGCTTGGATGGGCTGTTTTCTTTCGTTGACAGGAAAGAGTTCTGTGGCGAGGGCAGGTGAGGTTTTGGGTTGTGGCCCTTCGCTTCTTTCATTGCGTACCAGTTCTTGGACGCAGGATTCTGCTCTGCTCAGCAGAGGTGAGGCTGAGAGGTGTTTCTCTTGCCTTGGCTCTTGTTTCTGCTCATAAGCATGTTTAAGTTCTTTTCTGACCATGTAGAGTTCATCGTTGGTATCGTCTAGTTGTTGGATCAGACCATCCATTTCAGTTCCATACCTTTCAAGGTTGGTCTTTTAAGGCACTGATTTCAGCATTCTTGTCACTGATGTCATTCTTGGCTTTCTCTAGAAACTGTTCTTCATACTGGAGTCTGTTTACCAGGTCTTTCTGGGCAGCCTTTGCATGTTGTTGGTCGAGCTGAGCTGCTGTCAGGGCTGCTTGAAGCTTCTTAACTTGTTCCGTTGTTTCCCACTCCCTCTTGTTGGGTGCTTTGAGTTGATCTTGAACTTTCACTTCCAGCTTGTCTATGCGGCGTTGGGCACATGTCAGCTCCTCTTGAAGGTGGGTGACGTGCTTGTCGCTCAGTTTCAGCTGGGTCGTGAAGGCATAGCTTAGAGAGCTGGTGATTTTGACGAGCTCCTCGTGGTTGTTGTTTTGGCTTGAATCTTGTGTCAGGAATCTTCTCAGGATTAGGATTATTATTAAAAATAATAACAGTTCAAATGTCTTGGGAGTGAGGCTGTCTGTCGTGCCTCTCAGCCAAGTGTTCACATCTTCCTCTTGTGCAAAGGGGTCTTCAGTCTGTGGCATGTTGGCACGCTAGGGAGAAGAGAGACTGAGACAGATCTGTGTGGAGTAGAAGCCTATGTGTGGTGCGACAACTAAGTGTTGTGTCAGTGATTTTGAACCACTTAGTGTAATGTGGTGATGACTGTGTTGGTCTCAGGGTATCTAGGTAGACTAGAGATGTGAAGACTTCGTCACTCTAATGAGGAAGAGGGAAAAGAGAGAAACAGGTGAAAAACAAATTCAATTAAAAGAAACAATTCCTTTTTTTTTTTCAAATGAGGAAAATTGTTTTTTCTTTCTCAATTAAATGTTGTTATCAAGGAGGCAAACAATATTATTAAATCTCTGTTTTAGACAAAGGAATAATAATAATAATTCTGATATCTCTTTTCTTAGTCTGACAAGATTGACATCATACACCTTACAGTTGGAGCGCTCACCAGGGAGACTGCGAAGGCAACGATTGATCAAAACTTATCTCTATTAAAATTGATCTCAGCGTTGAATGAGATGTTAAAATTTGGATTGCGTTTTCAAATGTAGGGAGGTTAGGAAAAACGAAAGAGGGTTTGATTAGAATCAAATTCGGAAGGATGATTTGTCTTCTTTGACAAGACTGTGTATCTCATTCACTTAGAATTGACTGATGGTTCTTACAGGTCCCTACACATGTGAAAAGTGAAGAGGAAAGAAAACAGGAGAGAACAGGAGAGAAAGGAAAGAGACAGTAAGTTGAGTGGATCGGGTCCACTAGCGGTTATGACCGACTACAAGTAGAGTGTTGTTTTCAGTTGCTCCACAACTATCAACAAAAATAAATTTTGGGTGAAAGAGATTTGTCTCTCTAATTTATTTAAACTCGTAGTGAGGGATAACAATGTCTCCTATTAAGGCTCTGGTGTGGTGTTCCCAAGCTAGGATACACAGAGGAAAGGAAATGGTAAGACAAGGTAAAATTGAAAAGTAATAAATGGGCGAAATAAGCAAAAATGAAATGAAATAAGGGAGGAAATCAGTAAATAAAAATAGTAGTGGCTAAGTGTATAACCAACACAGGAAGAAAGAGGGGTAAACTGCAATAAAATAATGAATGAGTATGAGTCTGAATAGAAACTATTGATATGGGTAATAAATAAATTAGATAGAATAAGTTAACTTAAACTTTCAAAGTAATAATTAGGCCCAGAAGAGAATACTAGACGTAATGATCATATGAAATAATCCGAGGGGAAAATTTGAATGATTCCAAATAAATCTGATATCTGATATCCTACAGGCCAAACACATGCCATGTGAAACTCTGTCAGCTTTCTTTAACAGTAAGGTCATGCACACTGCAGTGTTATGAGAAGAACCTGTTGTCCAAAAAAATACACATTTAATAATGTTTTTATTTCAAACTCCATCATGTCAGTCGACTGTTTGAAATTACTTCCCTTTTCGTGGTCTGATGTGGCTTCTCATCAAAAAATGAGGCAGACATGATTTTATAGTATTCTATACTGTAATAAATGCTATATTGATTAGCATTGTATTATAAATAGACTTTATTCTTATGAAAATACCTGAGATTGCTCGAAGAACACCGGTAAACTATACATTGTCGTAGTTGTGTGTTATTGTCTTCTTATTGTCTTAATGTTTTATCAATCAAATAATTTCTATGTAATAGTGATAGCTGGATGCCTTTCAGTTATTTCCTGGAACCTCATATGTTATTTTACTTCTCTGAGGCATTTTTCAATTTTCTGCACGATGGTGCCTTCTGGCTTCTAATATGAATGAAACATACATGTGTTTATAGCGCTCCATAATGGTCACACCACCCTGTTTCAGGAAAAAAACATAAATAAATAAATACAATTAAATATAATAAATACATAAATAAAACATGGGAAAAATAATACTTCTCTCTAAAGGAAATTGAAGTAAACATGGAAATTGTACTCTGTTACTAACGTAACCTCGGTTCCCTGAGATACGGGAACGAGTACTCTGTCTTGTTTAACCCCCTGGGGTCGGCTGTCTCGCCGGCGAGACAAGCTCATTTTTTTTCTTATCAGCGCAAAAGACACTAAAAATACTCCGTCGATTTTGGTCATACAGATAAGTGTTATACGTCAATTGAAACTTTGAAGTGTCTATTTTTTTTGGGTACACTCACAATAAAAACAATATGTTGTGGTTTTGGAAAATAAAGAAAACAAACAGGGTGCGCTCTCTGTCTTCGTGTCCGCGAGCTGCTTTTAGAAACGCGTCACTAAAATGAACTGTAACTCGGCGAAATCTCAACACAGAGACATGGGAGTTATATCTATAGAAAGCTTGAAGTGTCTACTTTTAAATGAATATATGAATAAAAATAGGTCTTATCGAAAACAAATATTCTGTGATAAAGTAATCCATATGAAACCAACACGATGTTCAGTCTTTCCCGTCTAACTCATTATCTTTAATGTGATCCCGCCCCCTCGCGGCTCGCGCCGTTCATATGTAAATATCCACGTGAGACACGTGCGCATGGAAACGCCCAACATAAACAAAGCGCGAGGAGATCGTTCATCACGGCTACTGTTCGTTTCTGCAAGAAGAAGGCTGGATTTCCCTCAAAAGAACAAGATTTCATCCAGTAGAGAAGATCAATCTGATGAGTAAGTAATGTTTGTTTTTTGCATTAGTTAAAGTGTTATTGTGACATAAACTTGAACACATTACTAGTTGGGTTTTTCCCAAACTACAACATGATGAATGCTACGCATCTAAGAATCTAAGAAGAAATCATACATACTAGGCTATATTACTACAAAATCATAGTTGGGTTTTTCCCAAACTATAATTCCTGACTACAATGTTTTAAATTGAGTAAAACATTTTGAATATTAAAGGCAATTCATTGTATTTAAATTTCTTATGTCGCGATGATGTTTTCATGCTGTATATAAAACAATAAAAGTAATATGTGACCCTGGGCCACAAAACCAGTCTTAAGTTGCTGGGGTATATTTGTAGCAATAGCCAAAAATACATTGCATAGGTCAAAATTATTGATTTTTCTTTTATGCCAAAAATGATTAGGACATTAAGTCACCTTTATTTATATAGCGCTTTTAACAATACAGATTGTGTCAAAGCACTTAACAGTATCAAATTGGAGGATAGAGTGTCAGTAATGTATAATAATAAGATCAAACACTCAATTTTATGTTAAAGGCATTTCATTATTGAATTCAGAGATGTCATTGTCTAGCTCAGTTTAGTTTAAATAGTATCTATGAAATAAAATTGACGTTAATCGTAAAAAATTAAGTGTCCCCAGCTGAGCAAGCCAGAGGCGACAGCGGCAAGGAACCAAAACTCCCTCTGTGACAGAATGGAGAAAAAAACCTTGGGAGAAACCAGGCTCAGTCAGGGGGCCAGTTCTCCTCTGGCCAGGATATTATTATTTATTTTTTTACTTATTGTTTTAATTAAATTTTAAATGTATAAATGTATTATATTTCTATTTTTATATTGTTGCAATTTCTAACAATAATAGTATTATGTAATTAGGTATTTTATTATATTTATAGTTATTTTGTTTAATTTTAAGTTTTATTGTATTTAAGTCGAGGCCTTCACTGGGGATATGTCCCCGGGGCTCATCCAGGTGTCCGGCCTCCGCTGACGATCAGGGTCGCAGACATCATCTCCCGGCGCCGATCCACCATCTGATCCGGACACGCACTGAGAAACAGAATAATAAAGAAACAGACAAATATTAGCGTAGATGCCATTCTTCTTACGATGTAATGAGTACATCGTGTGTTATGAGGAGTGTTCCCGGTTCCGGTTGATCTAATTAATGCAGCCTAACAATCCTTTAACGGATTTGAATAATAGAAGTGTATTAGTGTGTTATGTGTAAGCCAGGTTAAAGAAATGTGTCTTTAATCTAGATTTAAACTGACAGAGTGTGTCTGCCTCCTGAACAGTGTTAGGTAAATTGTTCCAGAGTTTGGGTGCTAAATAGGAAAAGGATCTGCCACCCGTAGTCGATTTTGATATTCTAGGTATTATCAAATGGCCAGAGTTTTGAGAACGCAGCGGACGTGGAGGACTATAATGTGATAAGAGCTCGCTCAAGTACTGAGGAGCTAAGCCATTCAGGGCTTTATAAGTAATTAACAAGATTTTAAAATCTATCCGATGTTTGATAGGGAGCCAGTGCAGTGTTGACAGAACCGGGCTAATATGGTCATACTTCCTGGTTCTAGTAAGGACTCTAGCTGCTGCATTTTGGACCAACTGTAGTTTATTGATCAAGCGTGCAGAACAACCACCCAGTAAAGCATTACAATAGTCTAACCTTGAGGTCATAAACGCATGAATTAGCATTTCTGCATTTGATGTTGAGAGCATAGGTTGCAATTTAGATATGTTTTTGAGATGGAAAAACGCAGTTTTACAGATACTAGAAACATGGCTTTCAAATGAAAGATTGCTATCAAACAGCACACCTAGGTTCCTAACTGATGAAGAAGAATTGACAGAGCAGCCGTCAAGTGTTAGATAGTGTTCTAGGTTATTACATGTGGGGTTTTTAGGTCCGATAATTAACACCTCTGTTTTTTCAGAATTTAGCAGTAAGAAGTTACTCGTCATCCAGTTTTTTATATCGACTATACATTCCGTTAGTTTCTCAATTTGGTGTGTTTCACCGGGCCGTGAAGAAATATAGAGCTGAGTATCATCAGCATAACAGTGAAAGCTAACACCATGTCTCCCAAGGGTAACGTGAAAAGTAACGGCCCTAGTACTGAGCCCTGAGGTACTCCATACTGCACTTGTGATCGATATGATACCTCTTCATTTACTGCTACAAACTGATGGCGGTCAGATAAGTACGATTTGAACCATGCTAAGAAACTTCCACTAATGCCAACAAAGTTTTCTAGTCTATTCAAAAGAATGTTGTGGTCGATAGTGTCGAACGCAGCGCTAAGATCCAGTAGAACTAATAAAGAGATACAACCATGATCAGATGATAAAAGCAGGTCATTTGTAACTAATGACAGCAGTCTCAGTACTATGATATGGTCTAAATCCTGACTGGAATTCCTCACAGATACCATTTTTCTATAAGAAGGAATATAATTGTGAGTATACTACCTTTTCTAGTATCTTTGACAGAAAAGGGAGATTTGAGATCAGTTTGTAATTACCTAGATCTTTGGGGTCAAGTTGTGGTTTTTTCATGAGAGGCTTAATAACAGCCAATTTGAAGGTTTTGGGGACATATCCTAATGACAATGATGAATTAATAATAGCCAAAAGAGGATCTATGACTTCTGGAAGCAGCTCTTTTAGTAGTTTAGATGGAATAGGGTCTAACATACATGTTGGTTTAGATGATTTAACAAGTTTATACAATTCTTCCTCTCCTATAATAGAGAATGAGTGGAATTGTTCCTCAGGGGATCTATAGTGCACTGATGCGATACTGTAGCTGACGGCTGCATGGTTACAATTTTATCTCTGATAGTATCGATCTTGGAAGTAAAGTAGTTCATAAAGTCATTACAGCTGTGCTCTTGGGAAATGCCAACACCTGTTGATGCTTTATTTTTCGTTAAATTAGTGACTGTATTGAATAAATACCGGGGGTTATGTTTGTTTTCTTCTAGAAGAGACGAAAAGTAATCAGATCTAGCCGTTTTTAATGCTTTTCTGTAGGATAGGGTACTTTCCCGCCAAGCTATACGAAATACCTCTAGTTTTGTTTTCCTCCAGCTGCGCTCCATTTTCCGGGCTGCTCTCTTTAGGGTGCGAGTGTGCTCATTATACCACGGAGTCAAACTGTTTTCTTTGATCTTCCTTAAGCGTAAAGGAGCAACTGTATCTAAAGTGCTAGAAAAGAGAGAGTCCATAGTTTCTGTTACATCATCAAGTTTTTCTGCGCTGTTGGATATGCTGAGGATTTGAGATAAATCAGGAAGATTACTTACAAAGCAGTCTTTTGTGGTAGAAGTGATGATTCTACCATACTTGTAACAAGGAGTAGAATTTACAGTTTTAGCTATATGGAGTTTACACAAGACTAGATAATGATCTGAGATATCATCGCTTTGCTGCAGAATTTCAACACCACTAACATCAATTCCATGTGACAGTATTAAATCTAGAGTATGATTTCGACAATGAGTAGGTCCTGAAACATGTCTGTCAGCCTAACTATTTCCCTGCATTTATCACATGTAAATCCCTCGTTGCCGAAAGAGAGAGATAAACTGTACATGTGACATGAAGTGCAAACAACAAGAGAAGGAGAAGCCATTACTCACCGTGATTGATGAATGATACCAACTTAACTTACCACTGTTGTTTGACGAACTTGTGAAAAACAGAGCGAGAGAGTAATGAAAACGGAGCGAGAAGAAAGAAAACAATAATAGGCGCGAATAGAAACTGGAACCGCGAGTAACAAGCTAACCGGCTAACGAATGGTAACGCGCTGCACTCGCGGTTTTAGAAGCGAACGATGAAATTAGTTAGATTAGTTTGATAGATAATGCCAGAAATATGGTGGGAATTAAGTTATATATTATCACTTTAAACAACAGAGAGTGAAAGTAAGGTAGAGATTCAATAAAAAAGCGGAGCTACAATCGCAATCCTCTCAGCAGCACAACAGACATTAAATAAATATCATGTTCCATGAAGATATTTTGTAAATTTCCTACTGTAAAAATATCAAAACTTATTTTTTTTATTAGTAATATGGATTACTAAGAACTTAATTTGGACAACTTTAAAGGCAATTTTCTTAATATTTTGAGTTTTTTTCACCCTCAGATTCCAGATATTCAAATAGTTGTATCTCGGCCAAATATTGTCCTATTCTAACAAACCATACATTAATGGAAAGCTTATTTATTCAGCTTTCAGATGTATAATGATGTATAAATCTCAATTTAAACTTATGACTGGTTTTGTGGTCCAGGGTCACATATGAGTGTACACTGTAACATGATCAATGCTACGAGTCTAAGTATGTTAGAACATGTTTATTATTAATAGCCTACTCTGTTCAAAAATAGATTTTAATAACATGCTAAACAATAATAATTAATTTCTCAGATATAAAATGTATTTTTTCAATGATAGTACAAAGCATGCGTGAGTCTATGGCTACAAAACCTACAGATGCTCCTGATATTAACATGCTCACAAATGTTTTTTTTTTTTTTTTTTTTTCTGGTTGTTTGTATTTTATTGAATCAGATCCCTGCACCACAGATGAATCCTGATGACTTTCTTCAAACTGTTTTCCTCTGAGAGCACTGTACCAACATCAGATGTTCAACTACACTGATATTCTATGGTAAAACAAGATCCTTGACTACTAATTATGTTTTTTTCTTCTTGAATCCATGGAAAGAAGCAGAAACACTTAAATAACACGTAAATATCAGGTATGATTTACTTGTTTCACTTGTTGGACAGAATCTGTTTGAGGAATGACTCAAAGTCTGTTCACATGTCTGTGGTTTGATTAGTGTGCACAATAATGTGTCTTTGACCTTCATTATGTATGCTTTGATTATACTGTGTTGTAAATAAAATACAAATAATTAAAAAAAAACATTTTTTTTTTTTCAATCTCCTCACATTCTCTCTTACCTGCCTCAAAGTCACAGTCACACTGATGGGCCATTAGGGGAAGGCCCTTTGTCTCTCAGGGGAGAATCACTTAATATTCAAGGCAATTGCCACTCCCTCGCATATAGGCTTTCGATCACAAAACATGTCTTTAAAAATTTAAATCAATATATTGTTTTCTGTGAATTAGTAAGCAGAATGATTTTCACATAATTTTGAAGTAAATATTCTAGCCTACAAGACTGATTACACAAAAGTCTTATTCAGAACTATTTAGTGTGGGTTTTATGGCCTTATTTCAGCTACATTTTTTTTTTTTTTTGCCAAAACTTACTAACCACGCATATTTTTTTTTCTAAAAACTGCAAACATGTACATTCATCAGGGTTACATATTATTGTAGCACAGTTTGTGCTGAATACAAAAAAAAATACATGTTGGTCAATAGTATGTTATAAGTAGCTGAAATAAGCACAAATATCAGTGCATGTCAGAACATCTCAAGGGCCCCAAAATCACTTCAGACCCAAGAGGGTTAAAGGTGGGGTATTTAATTTTTCAAAAACGCTTTAGAAAACTGAGTCAGGGCCGAGTATCAAAACAAACTTGTAGCCAATCAGTAGTAAGGGGTGTGTCTACTCGTGATGCAGAGGAGAGAGCGTTCAGTGCACAGGACGGACATTAGCCGAGCCGAGTGACAGAAAGATAGAGATGGCGGATAAAAAACAAAAGAGGAAAATGTCTGCGGAATGATAAGGCAAGAAGTAGGACCCGTGTAAATATCAGATCAGCTTTCCAGCACTGAAGGGAACTCCAGGAGTGGAAAGCCTGCGATCGGACGCCGAAGTTGCTTTGTTTGTTCTCGATAGGTGAGTAACACCGTGTCTACACTGGACGCACCACGCCGCGGCAACTAAAGTCTGCCTACACTGGACGCGATAAAGCGACCATTGAAAATCATTTGAAATTTGTGTTAGCACGTCATAAATAAAATGCGGCAGCAGTTTTCTGTCGGGGATTTGTCGCGCTGCGCAGCATCCAGTGTAGGCAGCATCACTGATTATAATGACTTCTATAGTATTTTGGCGCTCCACTCGCGTTCGGTGTAGACAAGGTGTAACATTTACTTTTGCTTTGTTTCACAGAACTAATCGTTGCCTGGGTGCCTGGGTTGCGTAGGCTACGTATGTGTGGGGGAAATTGCAAGGCCATTGGTTCGTGCAGTGTATTAAAAATGAACCAATGGCGACAAAGCCATCTGGCTATATTAGCGGGTGTTTTGCCACAGGATCCTCAAGTTACTTCGACTGAATCGACGACTGAGTTGTGCAGCTACATAGCACGGCAAAGTATGCAGTACTCGTTCCTGTATCTCAGGGAACCGAGGTTATGTTAGTAACCGAGTACGTTCTCTGTCGATACTTCACTCGTACTGCGTCTTGTTTAACTCTTTCACCGCCATTGACGAGATATCTCGTAGAACTAATGTCTGTTCATAGCAGAAAATATTCTGAGGGCCGTCAAATTTAGATGAAAATCATCAAAAATGCTGGCAGTGGCTGGCAACTTTTTTAAAAACTTTTTAACTTTTTTTTTAAAGAAGATATCTCGTCAATTAAGAGATAACACTTCCCCGCCATTGACGAGTTTTTATGGCAATCCATGTTCTAGGTGTATTACAGTAAGGAAAGCCCTAGCGCATGTCCTGAATGAGTTACGAGACTTCCGGGTCTTTAGGGTGCGAATAGAAGACAATCGGCATAAATGGAAGCGTCAGAGAAAATGTAGATCATATATAGATTATGTATGTAGATCATGTTTTGACCATTTTGAATCTGATCGGGACGAAGTAGTCAGTGAGAGAGATGCCTTTACAGACACAGAAACATCTCTAGTTGTAACCGATAACCCGTCGATCTGAAAAGGGGTGTGTGTATGTGTGTGTGTGGGCGCGATCTATATATAGATCTATATCTATCTATCTATCTATCTATATATATATATATATATATATATATATATATATATATATATATATATATATGTATATGTTTGTGTGTGTGTGTGTGTGTGCGTGCGTGTACAGTATATGTACTCATATGTATGTATGTAGCCTGTGTGTGTGTGTGTATATAATCATATGTATGTATATGTTTGTATGTGTGTGTGTGTGTGTGTGTGTGTCTGTTTGTTCTGTTTATTGAATGCAATGTCAATTATTCATATAATTATTTACAGGTGAAAGAATATGACATCTGAATGTATTTTGCTTGAAAATGCACTACTTTGATAAAAATGCATTTTTCTCAGTTTTTGTCCAAAATGTTATATTTTTGATGAAACCTATCTGCATTCAAATGGTGATAAAACATGAACACATGAAGATTTTTTTGTTTAAAAGCAGAGGCTTGGTTCTTTATTTTGATATATAATATGTTCTTATATTCATAGCAGAAAATATTCTGAGGGCCGTCAAATTTAGATGAAAATTTTCAAAAATGCTGGCGGTGGCGGGCAACTTTTTTTAAAAACGCTGGCGGGGAAAGAGTTAAAGACACTATGGGAACCCAGTACAATCACGCCGTGCTATGGTAGAGGAACGACTGCATAATATACCTCCTTAAGCATTCAATGTCCATAGCGAAGTATAACAATATTCTCCAAGCTAAAGTGGGCTAAACTCACAGAGGTCACGCCCGGCCTGGGTAATCGTTCCAGAGGACTCGTACAGCTTTGGCACTCCCTGGGCCGAAAGCATACAAGCAAACCAACCAGAGAGCTTGAGCGTGTCACGGTCAAGGACTCTCTGTCAGAACTGTTCGCATAACGCAAGGGTGTGCCTTCTTAAGCAGAAAGGACTCTGGCCTGCAAGGCCGGTACGTCCAGGTTATAAAACCTAGCAAATGTGGACGGCGAGGCCCAGCCGGCTGCTGCACAGATCTCTGTAATGGACACACCGCTAGACCAAGCCTGGGAAGAGGCGACGCCTCTAGTTGAGTGGGCTCTTACTCCCATGGGGCATTGTAGGCCCAAAGAAGAGAATGCTAGCGCAATAGCGTCAATTATCCATTTGGAAAGTCTCTGCTTTGTGACTGGAGACCCTTTGGTGCGGCCGCCGAAGCATACAAGGAGCTGTTCCTACTGCCTGAAAGGAGCTGAATGCTCAATGTAAACTTCCAATGCCCTGACGGGGCAGAGTAAATTCAACTCTTCGAAGTCTTGCTCCGAAGGAGGAAGTGCCGATGGTGTTATTACCTGCGCTCTGAACGGAGTTGAGAGCACTTTGGGTATGTTACCATGCCTTGGTTTCAGGACGACTTTAGAGTTGCTGGGCCCAAATTCAAGGCAGGAGGGGCTCACAGAGAGTGCCTGCAGATTTCCCATACGCTTTACCGATGCTAACTCTAGTAGCAGAGTGTTTTTTAGTGTCAGAGAACGAAGGTCAATAGACTGTAGCAGATTAAAAGGAGGGCTCTTCAGATCTCTCAACACGGTTGGCAGATCCCATGTAGGGATGTTGATGGGGCAAGGCAGGTTGAGCCTCCTAGACCCCTTCAAGAAACGAACAACTAGGTTGTTCCTGCCCACCGATTGGCCAGCTATAGGAGCATGAGAGGCTGCTGGCTGCTACATAGACCTTGAGCGTGGAAGGGGAACGACCCTTATCCAACAGCTCTTGTAGGAAGGACAATATCAGAGATATGTCGCAGAAAGTTGGGTTTGCGCCGCGGGCCATACACCAGGCGGAGAAGACAGACCGTTAAGGGCATAGAGTCATCTCGTAGATGGTGCTCTAGCCTGAGAAATTGTACTCAGCACATTCTCGGGAGGTCCGCAGGCTCCTGTCAAGAGGCCAAAGATGCCGAGCCCGTAGCTCGGGCTGGGGGTGCCATATTGTTCTGTTCGCCTGAGAGAGGAGTTCCCTTCTCGGGGATTGGCCACGGGGCTGCAGAGAGCCTCCAGAGCGGGGCCACTAACAGAACCCTGTGCTTCTGTTCCCTGATTCGTCTGATTACCTGTGGGATCAGGGCGGTCGGGGGAAAAGCGTAAAGGAGGAGGTTGGGCCAGTCACGGGCCAACGCATCCTTGTCCTTCGAAAAATAAGTTGTCTGAGAGTTGTCTTCTGAGGCGAAGATCTCCCAGATTCTGTGAACCGTTTGTGGGTGGAGCATCCACTCGTCCGAGGGGACATTGCTCCGAGATAGCTTGTCTGCACCCTGGTTCAACCTGCCCGGTACATCCGTTGTTCTCAGTGAACGCAAGTTGAGCTGAACCCATTCCAAGAGGTGCTCTGCTAGAATGAAGAGGCGCTTTGAGGAGAGACTGCCCTGGCGATTTATATAGGACACCACCGTCATGCTGTCCGAATGGGCTAAGACGTGGTGTCCCCTCACGTCTGGCAGAAAGGTGCGAAGTCCCAAACATACTGCCAGCATTTCCAGGCAGTTGATGTGAAGCTGATCCTCCTCTTTCAACCAGTGGCCGGAAGCCGGTTTGCCGTCGCACAGCACTCCCCAACCTGTGTTGGAAGCATCTGTCAAGACCTCCTTCCTTCTGTAGACCATTCCCAAGGACATGCCCCGTTCCATCCACCGAGGTTCTTTTCAAGGGGCCAGAGCTGCTACGCAGGCCTGGCTCACCTTGACACGAAGGTGTCTGAGACGCCAGGCGTTGGGTGGAACACGTGGTTTCAGCCAGTACTGAAGGGGCTGCATGCGAAGCAGGCCCAACTGAAGTACCGGAGACACAGAGGCCATGAGGCCCAGCATTTTTGAAACGCCTTGAGAAGGCGAGGACTTCCAATTTTGAATGAGGCCGTGAGCTGCTGAATGGCCAGTGCATGTTCTGGCGTGACTGCCGCCCTCGTTTGGGCTGAGCTGAGAACTGCTCCCAGGAACGATATCCGTTAGCTGGGGGACAGCGCACTCTTGGCAAAATTGAGTCCCAGGCATTCTAAGTGGCTGAGGAGGAAGGATCTGTGAGATAGTAGCTCGGCCAGAATGAGCCAGTCATCGAGGTAATTCAGAATGCAGATTCCCATCTGTCTAAGCGGGGAAAGACCCGCATTCATGCACTTCGTAAAAGTGTGAGGAGCTAGGGACAGTCCAAAGGGAAGGACCGTGTATTGATAAGCCACTTCTTAGAAGGCGAATCTTAAGAATCATCTGTGGTGAGGGGCTATCTGGATGTGAAAGTAGGCGTCTTTCAGATCCAGCGAGAAGAAGCAGTCCCCTGGGCACACTTGTGAGAGGATCTGTTTCAACGTAATCATCCTGAATGGCCGTTTCATGAGGGCGCATTTCAGGTGTCTGAGATCAAGGATGGGTCTCAGGTCACCATCCTTTTTGGGGACGAGGAAGTAACGGCTGTAGAAGCCGGACTCGTTCTGAGCCGGGGGAACCGTTTCTACGGCTCTTTTCGCCCGCAAATTCATCACCTCGGCGCACAGGACATGTGCATCCTTGCTCTGAAACGAGATGGAAACCACGCCGCTGAATCGCAGGAGTCTTCGAGCGAATTGAAGTGTGTAACCTCGTTTTGCTATCCCAAAAACCCAGTCTGACACTCCGGGGATGGCCTGCCAGGCCTTGGACCATGTGTCAAGGGGTTGGAATGGTTCGAGCAACAGGCAACCTAGCAGGGACCTGATGCTCGTGATGAGGAAATTTGCTCTCTTTTTGGAAATGTTTGTGTTTTATTTTTCTCACTATAACAGCGATAGGTTGTGTGGGCGCTATTGAAGCTGTCAGTGATAATAATCATAGTGACAGCCTTTTCTTTCAATCCCCTAAAAGATCAAAACGCTCATTAGAAGAGGGGTATTAATAATCCTTATGTGCAAACACAACTGCAGATCAAAAGTGCTGCGCGCATTCTCTAAGATCTGCTCATAGCGGACGAAGGGAGGGGCCGCCTTCATTAAAGAAGGCAAGCTGCGAGCAAAGCAGAGCGAGACATAAACTCTCATGCTGGCAGATCAAAGAGCTGCGTGGAGAGTGAAATGCGGGAGCTGTGCTGGCGTAAATTCACTCCAGCTTGATCGCTCAGACCCGAGAGTTCGCTGTTTCTTCTCCGAGGTAACTGGGAGGGGAGAAACGCAAGAGCAGGGGAGGCAGGGCCACCTTCATTGAAGAAGGGGAACCGCGAGCACAGCAGGGACAGACTGACCAATGGCTGTGCAGTTTCACTGCATGATTGAAAAAGGCTTCAGTTCAGGAGAAAAAAGGCTTTTTCCCATAGCGTCTTTAAACGAGACGCAGTACGAGTGAAGTATCGACAGGGAAATGTTTTTCTCCAGTGTACAGTGTAAGTTTTTCACCAGTGTTTTACCACTTCAAGAATTATTCACTGTGTTAAATGTTCATATTTTTTTGTGGAAACTGTGATGCACTACCAATATTTGGGGTCAGTAAGAAAAAAAATTGCTAATAAATTGCAAAAGAGACATTCAGAAAGATTAAACCGATCCCAAATTTTTGACTGGTAGAGTAGGGTCAATAGTAAATGAACTGGCCACCAGTTAGTGTCTCAATGTCAGCAGAGTTCTTTATTTCAGGATGTCTGTGTGCTAGTCATAACATCAGTTACTCAAGCACTCGAGAAGTGCTTTGCTCTTACTGACTCTACTCTGCATGCAGCAGTTAAAATGTGAACAAAGATCATCTGATCTTAACCAGTTACAGAATAACTTCCCCAAATACAACTGTTGCTATTTCTGCGGTTGTGTGCTCTTTGGAGATACCCTAGTGGTATTTCAGTGTGTAAGACATTGGGCCAACTAAACCTGAACCAACTAAAACCTGGTCTAAAGTCAATGGCGCAGTATTTTTTTTTATTTATTTATTTATTTTTTGTTATTTAAAGACCGCCTTAGTAATACTCGCCTATAGGCGGGTTCACAACACACGTACACTTCGCTTATTAAACACACAGGGACGCGCAGCAGCACACAAACATGCCAAATATGAAAAATTAAATTAATGTAAAAGATTATTATTGTGTAGGCTATATGAAGAGTTCAAATGCAAAAGACTCTAAGCACAGGCACCGATTTATGTTTCTGCCGGTGGGTGCTCAAGCCCAAAATATATATTTTCAAATATTTAATTCACATTACTCAGCAATTAATTATACTGGGTGTTCGTTCTTTTTTTTCTTTTTTTTCTAGAGTATAATGTTACTTGGATGGTGCGAAATTTACTACACAAAATTTATCTTGCGAAATGAAACGGGTGCGGTTAATGTACGAACATAGAACTAATTTTGAACGTGACAGTTTTATTCTTACATTTACTATAATAAAATGTGATCCTGGACCACAAAACCAGTCTTAAGTCGCTGGGGTATAGGCTATTTGTAGCAATAGCCAAAAATACATTGTATGTGTCAAAATTATCCATTTTTCGTTTATGCCAAAAATCGTTAAGATATTAAGTAAAGATCATGTTCCATGAAGATATTTTGTATATTTCTTGCTGTAAATATATCAAAACTTCATTTTTGATTAGTACTATGCATTGCTAAGAACTTAATTTGGACAATTTTAAAGGTGATTTTCTCAATTTTTAGATTTTTTTGCACCCTCAGATTCCAGATTTTTAAATAGTTGTATCTCGGCCAAATATTGTCCTATCCTAACAAACCATACATCAATGGAAAGATTATTTACTCAGCTTTCAGATGATGTATAAATCTCAATTTTGAAAAATTGACACTTAAGACTGATTTTGTGGTCCAGGGTCACAAATGTATTAATAGGTCTGAGACTATTGATGTCAGTGAATAAATACATAGATACGCATTGATTTTTTTGTATTCCTAATCAGCCTTGTGGTAGAATTTTCGCTAGATAAGGTTTTGGGTTCTAATCCGCCCTCACATATTTTTTTCCCCTTATTAAAATCAAAGATGATCATCGTATATCAAGAGCAGGGACACGTTTGTGTGTATATTGTTTTGTGATGTAACCGGAATGAATAGGTATGAAGACTGTGAACGAGCTACAAGAGAGCGTTCCGTCACTAATGACAACGCAACGAACATTGTAACACTACAATCGGAAAGACATATCCCACCCATAAATTACGCCTATGCAAATAATACACACATTCTTTCTTTGAGGGTTGCGCTTCACTTAATAAATTTATTTAATAAATACCTGTTTACAATAAGCACTTATTCACATGTACACAGGCAAAGTTTGAGGGCGCACAGGTAATATCCGAGGGAGCGCAGCAGAGCCATGATCACTATTGGAGAGCAAGCCCACTGCAAACCGAGAGATTCATGCACCCTGTGGCACCCTCTCTTATTACAATAATGCACTCTTGACATTTGCCATTAACCCTCTGGGGTCTGAGGTGATTTTGGGGCCCTTGAGATGTTTTGACATGCCCTGATATTTGTGCTTATTTCAGATACTTATAACATTCTATTGACCAACTTGTATTTTTTTTTTTTTTTTTTTGTATTCAGCACAAACTGTGCTACAATAATATGTGACCCTTATGGATGTACATGTTTGCTTTTTTTAGAAAAAAAATATTATGCGTGGTTAGTAAGTTTTGGGGGAAAAAAAATGTAGCTGAAATAAGGTCATAAAACCCACACTAAATAGTTCTGAATAAGACTTTTGAGTAATCAGTCTTGTAGGCTAGAATATTTACTTCAGAATTATGTGAAAATCATTCTGCTTACTCATTCGCAGAAAACAATATATTGATTTAAATTTTTAAAGACATGTTTTGTGATTGAAAGCCAATATGCGAGGGAGTGGCAATGGCCCTGAATATTAAGTGATGCTCACCTGAGAGACAAAGGGCCCGCCCCTAATGGCCCATCAGTGTGACTGTGACGTTGAGGCAGGTAAAAGAGAATGTGAGGAGATTGAAAAAAATGTTTTTTTGTTTTTTTTTTAATTATTTGTATTTTATTTACAACACAGTATAATCAAAACATACATAATGAAGGTCAAAGACACATTGTGCACACTGATCTAACCACAGAGATGTGAACAGACTTTGAGTCATTCCTGCAACAGATTCTGTCCAACAAGTGAAACAAGTAAATCATACCTGATATTTACGTGTTATTTAAGTGTTTCTGCTTCTTTCCATGGATTCAAGAATAAAAAACATAATCAGTAGTCAAGGATCTTGTTTTACCATAGAATATCAGTGTAGTTGAAAATCTGATGTTGGTACAGCGCTCTCAGAGGAAAACAGTTTGAAGAGACATCAGGATTCATCTGTGGTGCAGGTATCTGATTCAATAAAACACAAACAACCAAAAAAAAAAAAAAAAAAAATTGTGAGCATGTTAATATCAGGGGGATCTGTACGTTTTGTAGCCATAGACTTACGCATGCTTTGTACTATCATTAAAAAAAGACATTTTATATCTGAGAAACTAATTATTATTGTTTAGCATGTTATTAAAATCTATTTTTGAACAGAGTAGGCTATTAATAATAAAAACATTCTAAACATACTTAGCCTTGTAGTATTGATCATGTTACAGTGTACACTCATATTACTTTTATTGTTTTATATAGAGCATGAAAACTTCATCGCGCCATAAGAAATTTAAATAAAATGAATTACCTATCATATTCAAAATGTTTTACTCGATTTCAAACATTGTAGTCAGGAATTATAGTTTGGGAAAAACCCAACTATGATTTTGTAGTCATATAGCCTAGTATGTATGATTTTATAGTAGCCTATGATATGAGTCTGTAGCCATAGACTCACGCATGCTTTGTACTATAAAAAGATGTACTTTGTTCTATAAAAGGGTATTTTATATCTGAAAAACTAATTATTTTTCTTTAGCATGCTATTAAAATCTATTTGTGAACAGAGTGTTAATAATAATCTTGGTCTAAACATTCTTAGATGCGTAGCATTCATCATATTGTACTTTGGGAACAACCCAACTCGTAAATCTGTTCAAGTTTATGTCACAATAACACGTTAACTAATGCAAAAACAAAACATTACTTACTCATCAGATTGATCTCCTCTACTGGATGAAATCTTGTTCTTCTTTTGAGGGAAATCCAGCCTTCTTCTTGCAGAAACGAACAGTAGCCACGATGAATGATCTCCTCGCGCTTTGTTTATGTTGGGCGTTTACATGCGCACGTGTTTCACATGGATATTTACATATGAACGGCGCGAGCCGCGAGGGGGCGGGATTGCATTAAAGATAATGAGTTAGACGGGAAGGACTGAACATCGTGTTGGTTTCATACCGATTACTTTATCACAGAATATTTGTTTTCGATAAGACATACTTCATTTAAAGGTAGACACTTCAAGCTTTCTATAGATATAACTCCCATGTCTCTGTGTTGAGATTTCGCCGAGTTACAGTTCATTTTAGTGACGAGTTTCTAAAAGCAGCTCGCGGACACGGAGAAGACAGAGAGCGCACCCTGTTTGTTTTCTTTATTTTCCAAAACCACAACATTTTGTTTTTATTGTGAGTGTACCCGAAAAAAAAATAGACACTTCAAAATTTCAATTGATGTATAACACTTATCTGTATGACCAAAATCGACGGAGTATTTTTAGTGTCTTTCACACTGATAAGAAAAAAAAAGAGCTTGTCTCGCCGGTGAGACAGCCGACCCCAGGGGGTTAAAATAACGCCAAAACCTGCCACAAATGAACTATGAAAACGACAATAAAGTCATACAAGCTGCAGTCCATTTCTTATTGGTTAAAATGAATGGAGACTATCTCGTGTATTTCCGTGGGTGCTCAATCATTTCCATGGGTGCTTGAGCCCCTGAGGGATTGGCGCCTATGCCTCTAAGTGCCATCTGAAATTTTTTATCTAAAATTAGTATTTTTATTAGGCCGCTTTGTTTAGGTTCAGTAATTTTACTCTAATCGCGATGTATATAGGTCCTTTTCTATGCAATTAAAGTGAAATAACTGAACATAAATATAGGGGCCTGATAAAAATGCTCATTTTAGAAGAAAATTTCAGACGGCATTTAGAAGCTTTTGCATCTGAATTCATGTATAAAAATGCCTATATGTCATGATGGATAGTCATTGCATGTATCAGAATTAGCCTAACTATTTGCTCGCGCACGAACAGATCTGTTTCCTCTCTGGAGACACGTTCAATCTTTTCACTTGGAAATTCTGTCATGTAAATAGTGAATCCGCCATGGCGCGAGCACAACTCGCTCTTAAAGGGAATGGGAGAAGAGACTCTGATTGGTTTATTCCACGTTATGCCCAAAACACACCCATCACTCATTAAGAGAATAGGGACAACCCTTTTAGACCATGCGCCGGGCGCACCGACCGTTTTTCCTGACGTTAAACTAGCAAAAGTGGATTCGGACACGCCCTAAGTGCACCTGCGCTGTGCGCTAAGGCCATGCGCTTAGATCGTTAAAATAGGACCCAATCTGTATGCTGCATAGACTGTAAAATAGTTGGATGATACTTTTCTACTTCCTTTTACTATAGAATAGTGAAGCCAAAATATTGCAGGTGTGGCTGCTGTCATCTTGTGCTGATGACGTCATTTGTCTGTGCAGTAGTGATTATGAGCTGGAGCTGCAGTATCAAAGTCCCGCCCAAACTCTCGCAGTCCCAATCGCAGACATACAATCATGACACCATATCCCGTTTTTATAGCATCAAATAACTAACTAAAAGCAAACTTATTATAAAAACAAACACTTGAACATACAGCAGTGTAACTACTTGAAAATGAAGAAAAAAGGTATTTGTAGTGTAATTTGATTTTTGGTTTGGATTACGTCCCATTTGTTTACATGGAGAGGGCAGGGTTTATGATCTGTACTGCAGCCAGCCACCAAATCGATCAAAATTGTTTTCTTCAAAATTGTCACTTTTCAGGATGTGTGAATCTCACTTGGTATGCTCACTTTGAAAAATACAAATCTCAGCAGTTTGGGTGGAAATTGACAGTTAATTCCATCAGAGAAGAACAGAGAGGTTTAAGATTTTGAAGAGTGACTTTTTACTTTGTTGTGAAGGAAAAAGTCATTGCTCATTCAGTAAACTTGGCTGTTGGGAGAGAAAATACATTTTACGAGTTTAATGTTTCTTGGTTAAAAAAAACAAAAACAAAAACAAAAAATATCATTCGCCACCTTTGGTGTGGTATGCATTTGTACTATGATTAATCTCGGTTCTAACGATACATATGGAACACCTATTTTGGTGAAGACAACAAATCATCAGATAGACAATAGGAGTGACAACGTCTGCTAATGTACAGCACAGGCTTTGTCGTCTGTCTCGTGTCTGAGTCCATGCACCGTTCTGAAAGTTCACTGCCAAACCGGTAGATGGCGTTGTCAACTACAGGAACAAAGTGTAAAAGAAAGATGTTTATTTCTGGATGTATTGTACACATTTGGTAAAGCGGGAGCTGTTGTAACTAATAGACTAAAATTAATATCAGAATCAGAATCAGAATGAGCTTTAATGCCAGGTATGTTTACATATACGAGGAATTTGTTTTCGTGACAGAAGCTTCCACAGTGCAACAGAATGACAGTAACAGAACAAAAACACAGATAATAAAAGAATAAAAAAATAGAACAAGTAAATAAGAAATAACAATATACAAATTGTTAATTGTATGTACAGGTATATTACAATAGACGGTATTGTATGTAGTGGTATATTATGTGCAAATTGAAATGTAGACTAAGTATGTGTGTTAGATAAATAAGTGTATAAGTGTATAAATAGTGTGTCTTCCACAATTATTGTCAAGTGTTCATGAGATGGATTGCCTGACGGAAGAAACTGTTCCTGTGCCTGGTCATTCTGGTGCTCAGAGCTCTGTAGCGTCGACCAGACGGCAACAGTTCAAAGAGGGATCGTGCTGGATGTGAGGGGTCCAGAGTGATTTTGCCAGCCCTTTTGCTCACTCTGGATGAGTACAGTTCTTGGAGAGTGGGGAGGGTTGTACAAATGATTCGCTCAGCAGTCCGGACTACACTCTGTAGTCTTCTGAGGTCAGATTTGGTACTTGAGCTGAACCAGGGAGTTATTGAAGTGCAGAGAACGGATTCAATGATGGTAGAGTAGAACTGGTTCAGCAGCTCTTGTGGCAGGTTGAACTTCCTCAGCTGGCGAAGGAAATACAGCCTCTGCTGGGATTTTTTTAACAATGGAGTCTATGTGAGTGTCCCATTTCAGGTCCTGAGAGATGGTGGTGCCGAGGAACCTGAATGACTCCACTGTCGTTACAGTACTGTCCATGATGGTGAGTGGGGGAGTGCGGGGAGGTTTCTCCTGAAGTCCACGGTCATCTCCACTGTTTTGAGCGTGTTGAGCTCCAGGTTGTTGAGATTGCACCAGACAGCCAGCTCTTTAACCTCCTGTCTGTAAGCAGACTCGTCACCGTCCTGAATGAGGCCGATCAGTGTGGTGTCATCTGCAAACTTCAGGAGTTTGACAGAGGGGTCTTTAGATGTGCAGTCGTTGGTGTAGAGGGAGAAGAGCAGTGGGGAGAGGACGCAACCCTGGGGGGCGCCAGTGCTGATCGTACGGGTGCTGGATGAGAATTTTTCCAAGCTTTACTAGCTGCTGCCTATCTGTAAGGAAGCTGGTGATCCACTGACAGACGGAGGTGGGCACGGAGAGCTGGGTTAGTTTGGGCAGGAGGAGGTTTTGAATGATAGTGTTAAAGGCTGAGCTGAAGTCCACAAACAGGATCCTCACATAAGTCCCTGGTCTGTTTAGATGTTGCAAAACATAGTGCAGTTCCATGTTGCCTGCATAATCCACAGACCTGTTTGCTCTGTAGACAAACTGAAGAGGATCCAGCAAGGGTTCAGTAATGTCCTTCAGGTGGGCCAGCACCAGTTTTTCAAATGACTTCATGACCACATACATTAGTACCACAGGTCTGTAGTCATTTAGTCCTGTAGTTTTGGATTTCTTTGGGATGGGGATGATGATGGAGCATTTCAAACATGAAGGGACTTCGCACAGTTCCAGTGATCTATTGAAGATCTGTGTGAAGATGGGGGCCAGCTGGTCAGCACAGGATTTCAGACAGACTGGTGTAACACAATCTGGGCCTGGTGCTTTTTTCCTTTTCTGCTTTCGGAAGACCTGGCATACCTCGTCTTCGCTGATCTGAAGTGTAGGTGTAGGGGAGAGTGGGGTTGCTGGAGGTGTTGATGGTTGTGTGGAGAAGTGTTCAGAGCGAGTGTGGGGTGTTTTTTTCAAACCTGCAGTAGAACTCATTTAGATTGTCTGCCAGTTGTTGATTCTCCACAGTGCTGGGGGATGGTGTCTTGTAGTTGGTGATCTCTTTCAGACCTTTCCACACTGATGCTGAGTCGCTGGAAGTGAACTGAATCCTTAGTTTTTCAGAATAGTTCCTCTTTGATACTCTGATCTCCTTTTCCAGTGTGTATTTGGCCTGACATTGTCCCCCTTCCTGTAAGCATCTTCTTTGGCCTGACGGAGCTGTCTGAGTTTTGCAGTGAACCACGGTTTGTCGTTGTTGTAAGTTAGATGTGTCCTGGTAGGACTGCACATATCTTCACAGAAACTGATATATGATGTTTACAGTCTCTGTGAGCTCGTCCAGATCATTTGCAGCAGCTTCAAAAACACTCCAATCAGTAAGGTCAAAACAGGCTCTTAAATCCTGCTCTGCTTCATTAGTCCATCTTTGTACAGTTCTTAAAGGGGTCCTATTATGCTCTTTTACAAAGTCTTGATTTTGTTTTGGGGGTGTACTAGAACATGCTCTCATGCTTGGTTCGAAAATCGTATTATTTTTCACATAATTTACCTTATTACAATAACTTTCTCCCCAGCCTGGCACAAACGGCTCGATTAGTTCCAGGTTTGATGAAGGCCCGCCTTCCGAAAAACGAAATGTGTTGTGATTGGTTAGCTGTCCCAGTGCGTTGTGATTGGCGAACAGTTTAGACGGTGTTTCAGTACTGCCCCGCCCCTTGCCAAAGCAGCAAGTTTGTCAATATTGCCATATCAATTCAGACCCCGAGAATATTGAACAAGAGGATCGCGTAGAACCTTTGCACACACGGTTATTGCAAGACATAAAGTGGTAACGTTATTGTTGTTTTTTTTTTTTGTTTTTTTGTTTTTTTTTTGGCTAAATCATGTTTTAGATAGGATGTCAACAACAGCTTAAAAATAACTGCATTTACTATGTACAGGTAAGTGCAGCAGTAATATGTATTATGTTTATTGTTCTTTAATTCTAACATTATAACATGAATTGTATTGAAACTGTTATACAGTTGAATTTATTTATACCATAGTCCAGTGTTTTCCACACTCTATTTGTGGCGGCATATATAGGCTATGCAAATTCATTCTCTGCCAGCGGGAGGCCCTGTTGGAGTGGTAGAGAGTGAGGTTTCCCCGGTAACGCTGTACACGAAGCAGCGCTCTGCTCACAAACGCTGCTTTATCAGGCATTACATGCAAGATGAAATGAAAATGACATCCAAAATTTTCTGAAGACAGTCGGCTTCCTTCAGAAATATAGTGGTATAAAAACACCCGCACGAGGCTTCGATTTTGAAACTTGCAGTGCTCAACCAAGCATTCTCCCCACCCACCAACCATTCAGATTTCCGTAGGCGGGATTTATTTTGATGATATTCTAATGGGCCACTTTGTGATGTCACAAATACTGGAAAACATCTTTGTAGTTCAAACGAGCCGTTCGTTGTAGTTCTTGAAAAGGGATTTTTTAAAAACGAAATATCTCCCTTTGGAGTGGACTTTGAGATTTGTAACTTTGTAGATCTTTTTATGCCCAAACATACACACTACACACTGACTAAAATTCAAAAAGTGAAAAAGCATAATAGGACCCCTTTAATACAGGTTTATCTGATTTCAGTTTCTGCCTGTAGGTTGGGATGAGATGAACCAAACAGTGATCAGAGAGCCCCAAAGCTGCCCGTGGGACAGAGTGATATGCATCCTTTATTGCTGTGTAACAGTGATCCAGTATATTACTGTCTCTGGTGGGACATGTAACATGCTGTCTGTATTTTGGCAGTTCAGGGGAGAGATTTGCTTTATTAAAGTCCCCTAGAATGATTAAAACAGAGTCTGGGTGTTGTTGCTCAGTCTCTGTGATCAGATCAGAGAGTTTCTGTAAAGCTGAGCTCACGTGCGCTTGCGGAGGAATGTAAACACTCACGAGAATGAACGAGCAAAACTCCAGCGGTGAGTAGAAAGGCTTACAGTTAATGAAGAGCGCTTCTAGATCAGGACAGCAGATCTTGTTTAACACAGTGACATCTGTGCACCACCTTTCATTGATTTCATTCCTTAGAAGAAGTTAAGAAGTTTTCTCTCAGCCATCTGCGTTTGTAAAATTAATAAATGATCAACACAACGCCGAATTGTCTGACTGGCTTCCTGTCCTGTTCTGCTTATCTCCCCACGAGACCCATAAAACAATGATAGATTCAAGAAGAGAAGAACCCCGGCATCTGGAGAGCATTTAAGTAACAGGACTTCAGTGTTGCTTTTTGACTGCCTTCAGCATAAGTCACAAATCGAATAAACAACAGTACAATGAACTTCGTATTTGGAAATGTTCCAATGACCGACCATCCTGGATTCCATGACCTTTGTTTGCATAAATTAATAATCTGATAACCACAAGTGACTGACTTATGGCTCTCTGTCTGAGTTAAAGCTCAGCAGATCTACACAATGTGACATTTTCTGACCCCAGGACATCTTTCTTATACTGCATTCCAAAGGAAACGTGCCTTTTCTTCTTCTTTGGCAGGACAAAAAGACTCAAACTTGTATAAAGGGTTTTTAACAAGACAATCAGTAATTACTGCTGCTATTAAAGCAATATACTCAAGAGACAATATATATTAATGTTGTATTTCATGTCTTATATACAGAGGCGGACAAAGAACACAACTTCCTTACTTGAGTGAAAGTACAGATACTACTGGTCAAATACTACTCCACTAAAAGTGAAAGTTGTAAAGACAGATTTTTACTTAAGTAAAAGTACATGTTTTTAAAAGTACTTAAGTATCAAAAGTAAAAAGTAAATGCATTGTTTTATTGTCGCATTGTTGTATATTTACACTACCTTATGCTACTAAGGCAACCTACTGAATACACTGATTAGCTTGTATTATCTTTGAAATTAAGAGCTTTTATGTTACAAAACCTATTGAAATGGAACAACTGAATGAAGACAGTCATCTTTATTTTTTTATTTAACACTCCTACAACTTCATTGAACTCATTTTAATACTTGTTTAAAAGTTACAAAGTTCTTTTTCAAAGAGATATTGAAGTCTATGATATGGTTCATTTTAGGCAAACAAAGCAAACATTGAAAAGAAAACATCTTTAGTCTTTTCAGAAAACTGGAACATACTATCTCAGTATGGCCATGGGTGTGCACGTTGCGCCAAAGAACCGTGTTTTTGAATTTTGCCATCAACTGATCAGTGTTCATAAAATGCTCAGGAATCAGTGAACTTCACAACATGTGGCTAGGGTTGGGTATTGTTTGAATTTTATCCATTCTGATTCTGCTTCTGCTTATTGATTTCAATTCTTATTGTTTCCAAGTTTAGATTCTAAAGTTTTCATTTAGCCTAGTTTTTGATCTTTTTTTTTTTTTTTTTTTCCAAAAAAAAATATGTATTTATGTGCAGTGTTTTGACAACAAAATAATGTTCAGATTTATATACTTCCCTGACCAGTTTTTAGCAGCAGTTTACCAGTAGGCCTAATATTATATATATGTATGTGTATATATATGGTAAAGTGAGGGCAGCCATTTTTGACAGATATATCAGCCTACCATTTGTATTGCCATAGTTTAACTACAAAAATTAACCTATAGTTACAATGAAACTATGGTAAATTTGTGGTTACTGAAGTTTTACTACAAATAGCATAATTATGGTTACTATAGCGAGATAATAGTAAATTTGTGGATACTGTGATTTTACTGCAAATACCATAGTTATGGTTACTAGTTGTAGTAAAAACATGCTTAATTTTCCAAAGGGCTTTAATGAGTTAACACATGCCTTTTTAGAGCTCTTTTAGCTGTGCAGTAGCGCAGACGTTTACAATAGTTTAGTGGGGAAGATTCCGAGGTTGCCAGATTTGCGTAAAAAAAATAGCCAAATGTCCATTCAAAGCTAGGTGGAAAACTGCAGGCTTAGAAATACTGTAAGACTTGGCAACACAGGAAGGTCCTGGCAGATCGCAGGCCGGATTTTCGCAGAAAAAAAAGGGTTCAGTGAATCTGAAAATGCACACACTGTAAAAACTGCTATATATAACGACTTTCTACTTGGGGACCTTTATATAAATGTAGTTGAGTAAAAAGTACGATATTTGTCTTTCAAATGTAACTAAGTTAAAGTCGCAAGTTTCCAGAAAAAAATAATACTCAAGTGCAAATACTCAAAAAGTGTACTTAAGTACAATATTCAAGTAAATTTACTTCATTACTGTCCACCGCTGCTTATATATATATGCTTGGTGTGTTTTATGTAATCGGTGAATTTTAATCTTTGCCTTATAACTTTCTTTTGAATAGATAGCAGTGTTTAGTATCATGCGGAAGCTTGTGTTAATTGCAATAATTTGGTGAGAATTAACCCTCTGGGGTCTGAGGGTGTTTTGGGGGCCTGGAGAAGTTTTGACATGCCCTGACATTTGTGTTTTTTTCAGTTGCTTATAAAAATATAAATGGCTAAAGTCCAATAACACTGTAAACAGCACAAACTGGGCTACAATAATATGTTTGCAGCATTTATGTACATGATTGTGTTTTTGAGAAAGCAACGTTTATGTGTGGTTAGTGAAAAACTAAAATTTTGAAGTCACTGAAATAAGGCCAAAAAACACATACAGAACATTTGTTTACAAGACTTTTGAGAACTGGATCTTGTAGCCTAGAGTTTTTGCTTCAAAATTATGTGAAAATCAGCTTGTTTACTCGCTCACGGAAAACAATATATTGATTTAAATTTTTAAAGACATGTTTTGTGATCGAAAGCCTATATGCGAGGGAGTGGCAATGGCCTTGAATATTAAGTGATTTTCACCCTAGAGACAAAGGGCCCCCTAATGGCCCATCAGTGTGACTGTGACTTTGAGGCAGGTAAGAGAGAATGTGAGGAGATTGAAAAATGTTTTTTTTTATTTTTTTTTTTTATTTACAACACAGTATAATCAAAACATACATAATGAAGGTCAAGGGCACATTATTGTGCACACTGACCACAGAGATGTGAACAGACTTTGAGTCATTTCTGCAACAGATTCTGTTCAACAAGTGAAACAAGTAAATTATACCTGATATTTACTTGTTTTATTTAAGTTTAATTGCATCTTGTGTTCCTTTATGTCACAATAACACCTTAACTAATGCGAAAAAGAAACATTACTTACTCATCAGATTGATCTTCTCTTCTGGATGAAATATTGTTCTTCTTTTGAGGGAAATCCAGCCTTTGCTCAGCGCGTCTTCTTGCAGAAATGAACAGTAGCCGCGGTGAACGATCTCCTCACGCTTTGTTTATGTTGGGCATTTCCATGCGCATGTGTCTCACGTGGATATTTACATATGAACGGCGCGAGCCGCGAGGGGGCGGGATTGCATGTCCCGAGGGGGCGGGATTGCATGTCCCGCCGCTGTGCGATTTCCCCATTGATTTTGCGTCGCGGTCCGCTCTAAACAGCTGAAAGCCTGGCAGACTTAACGCGCTGTCCAGAATGGCGTCATTCAGCCAGGTTTCTGTGAAACACAGAGCAGCAAAGTTTGAAAAATCCTTATTTGTCCGGGAGAGCAGAAGGAGTTCGTCTGTTTTGTTGGGCAGAGAGCAGAGATTCGTCAGATGGATGCTAAGCAGTGCAGTTTGGAATCTGCGCTGTCTGAGCTTCACGAGCGCGCCGGCTTGCTTCCCCCGTCTGTGCGTCCTGAAGCGCTTGATCAGCACCGCTGCTCCACCGACTAAAATGTCCAGCAAAACATCAGAATTGTCAAAAACTGATGAAATATCGGGCGGTGTGTACTGCCGAATGTCCTGCAATTCGTCACTGGTGAAACTAATTGCAGGGATATAACTAAAGACAGGACAAACTAACAAAACATAAAATCAACTGCAGAGCACGCCATGGAGGCTGCCATCAGCGGCGCCATCTTGTCCACCATATGCATTTAGTGTAATTCTCTTTTCAGTTTAGGTGTTGTGTCATGTTATATGAATAAAATTTTTGGATCTCTAGATTCATTTAAATATTAATAAAGCAATAAGCCCCAAGAAGCCGTGGTTTACAGTGAATTTATAACAGCTAAGGGGCGTTGTTAGGCACGGCGTGAAGCAGAGTGCCTAAACCCCCTTAGCTGTTATAAATAATATAGACACAATTTTCTTGCACCTGAAAGCAGTTTAACAGAGAATGCCCTTCAATACCCCTTTGTGGTCTCTGAACCTGAAACATTACTTTTTTGTTCCACACAGGAAATCAAAATGGCCTACAAGCTGGCAAAGCGTTTCTATTCCAATCCACCCCAGTGGGCAAAGTGTCTGTTTAGTCACTGCCACAGTCTGTGGTTCATCTGTCTTCCTGCCGGCATGCGTACAGCCCAATCCAAACCCCGCACCATGCAGCAGGCCTTCAGTGTTCTGCTCAAGATGAGGAGCTCTGAGGTGGAGGTGCTCGATGAGGTGTGTAGATAACATCAATTTTGTTATATTTTCTTCTTCTTCATCATCATCATCTTATAATTATTGTTGCAGCATTCATTCAATTATTATTGACAATAATTGAGGTCTCTTATTAATTGTTAGTCCCAATTCACTTTACTGCTACACTATAAAATATAGGCAGTTAAAATATTTGTAATTGAGCAAATGTGAAATAAATTAAATTATATCTGGGATTCTTTTTCATTTTTTATGCAAGTTTTAAGTGAACTGTGCCTTGAACCTAAGATGGTCTGAATTTGTTTAGAACATGTCATTAATTATGCACCCCTGACATATGCATCCCTGACCACCACCAAAGGTGATTTGAGTGATCAGATTTCAATATATCTCTATCTGTTTAGCATGTTATGTATTTAGCATTGTCTATTTGTGTTCAGATCTTGAAACAGATGTTAATATCTAGCTTAAATGGGGTCACAGGGATCTGAAACTATAGTTGAGTTCTTTCCTTGCACATTTCTTTCAGGAAATGACATTTAAATTTCCTCACGTGACTCGTGTATTCATTCATGTATTCATATACTCATGTATGTAGAGTAGGGCTGCACGATATATTGCATGCGATAGTCATGCGCATCTCATCAGTAAAGTCGGTTCTGTGATTACAAATAAATCTCTATCACCTGTTTTCAGATGGAGCGGCATTTAATACACAGAGCCGTAGTTCATTGACAAGCTACGCAATTCGCGCTCAAAATCGCAGATGCATCGCATGCGATAGTGAACGTGATATTGCGTAGCTTGTCAGTGAACTACGGCTCTGTGAACCGACTTTACTGATGAGATGTGCATGACTATCGCATGCAATATATCGTGCAGCCCTAATGTAGAGAATGACTCATGTCTGTAGACCTTGGTGTGACCCTACAGCACAACCGCTGTGTTTAACAGGTGTGTTACCGTGTGGTGATGCAGTTGTGTGGTTTGTGGGGGATGCCTGTCATGGCTGTGCGTGTCTTAATGGAGATGAAAAAGGCTGGTGTTGAACCCAATGCTATTACTTACGGATACTACAACAAGGTGATGAACACTCCCTTACTTAACATACGCAATAGCACTACACAACAGAGCAATGCAATACAGACCTGTGATGACCACTGTACCTTTATGTATTGATATTGCAAAGCTGCATGGTCTTTTTTTTTATAATAGTGTCTTTCTGTTACAGAGAATTTGTTTTTTTTTTTTCACAGGACCAGATGCCTTAGTCATGAGAGAGAAAAAGTCATTGTGTTAAATGATCATGTTTTTGTCTATCAACACATAATCTATAACATTTTGTTGCCATGGTCTGAAGATTGTGTGAGTTGAATTTGGTGAAAATCAGACTAGTGGTCTAGGAGGCATTCATAAAAGTTGGTTTTAATCGAAATTGAAAAAGGCAGCCTGCAAGTAGGCATAATTAGAGGCCAAGCAATGAAGCTGCGTGGGCACCCTTTTGTAGTCGTTGGTGTTCTTATTAGAGGCCAAGCACCAAAGGTGCATAGGAACCTCTTGTTTTCACACAGATAGACTGATAGTCCCAAAGTGAAGTACAAATCCAAGCACCAAAAGCAACCCACACTCTCTGTTTTCTTTAATTGAAAAATATGCATTTTCATTCATTCATAGACTATATGGTTGCAATAATATTTTAGTTCAAAAATGTAAGTGCCATTGTTTAAAAAAATGCTAATTTGACTGACATTTTTTTGTATGACATTAAAATTCTTTTTAGAGTAATTGTACATAAATAGGTTAAGCAAAACAAATGTGATTATTTCTGAGAACGTAACTGCCTGGAGACATAGATTATGGTACAGTAGAAATATTTGAAGCGTCCCTTATTCTGTCCCTTATTTTCTTAAAAAGAATCACAATTGTCCCTTATTTTCCATTTCTGAAATTAACCCTCTGGGGTCTGAGGGTGTTTTGGGGGCTTGGAGAAGTTTCGACATGCCCTGACATTTGTGCTTTTTTCAGTTACTTATAAAAATATAAATGGCTAAAGTCTAATAACACTGTAAACAGCACAAACTGGGCTATAATAATATGTTAGCAGCATTTATGTACATGATTGTGTTTTTGAGAAAGCAACGTTTATGCGTGGTTAGGGAAAAACTAAAATTTTGAAGTCACTGAAATAAGGCCATAAAACACATAAAGAACATCTGTTTACAAGAATTTTGAGAACTGGATCTTGTAGCCTAGAGTTTTTGCTTCAAAATTATGTGAAAATCAGCTTGTTTACTCACTCACAGAAAACAATATATTGATTTAAATTTTTAAAGACATGTTTTGTGATTGAAAGCCTATATGCGAGGGCGTCGCAATGGCCCTGAATATTAAGTGATTCTCCCCTGAGAGACAAAGGGCCCTCCCCTAATGGCCCCCTAATGGCCCATCAGTGTGACTGTGACTTTGAGGCAGGTAAGACAGAATGTGAGGAGATTGAATTATTATTATTTTTTTTAATTTATATTTTATTTACAACACAGTATAATCAAAACATACGTAATGAAGGTCAAAGACACATTATTGTGCACACTGATCTAACCACAGAGATGTGAACAGACTTTGAGTCATTCCTGCAACAGATTCTGTTCAACAAGTGAAACAAGTAAATCATACCTGATATTTACTTGTTTTATTTAAGTGTTTCTGCTTCTTTCCATGGATTCAAGAAGAAAAAACATAATCAGTAGTCAAGGAGCTTGTTTTACCATAGAATATCAGTGTAGTTGAAAATCTGATGTTGGTACAGCGCTCTCAGAGGAAAACAGTTTGAAGAGACTGAAAGTCAGCAGGATTCATCTGTGGTGCAGGTATCTGATTCAATAAAATACAAACAACCAAACAATAAAAAAAAAAAAAAAAAAAACATTTGTGAGCATGTTAATATCATGAGCATCTGTATATATGTAGCCATAGACTCACGCATGCTTTGTACTATCGTAAAAACAAAAACATTTTATATCTGAGAAAGTAATTATTATTGTTTAACACGTTATTAAAATCTATTTTTGAACAGAGTAGGCTATTAATAATAAACATGTTCTTAACATACTTAGATTCGTAGATTTTTTACTCAGTTTCAAACATTGTAGTCAGGAATTATAGTTTGGGAAAAACCCAACTATGATTTTGTAGTCATATAGCCATCCTGAACATCATGTATGATTTTATAGTTGCCTAAGATATGATTCTGCAGCCATTGACTCACGCATGCTTTGTACTATAAAAGGATGTACTTTGTACTATAAAAAAGGATATTTCATATTTGAGAAGTAATTGTTATCATTTAGCACGCTATTAAAATATATTTGTGAACAGATTATTAATAATAAACATGGTCTAAACATTCTTAGATGCGTAGCATTCATCATGTTGTAGTTTAGGAAAAACCCAACTAGTAATGTGTTCAAGTTTATGTCACAAAAACACGTTAACTAATGCAAAAAAGAAACATTACTTACTCATCAGATTGATCTTCTCTTCTGGATGAAATCTTGTTCTTCTTTTGAGAGAAATCCAGCCTTTACTCAGCGCGTCTTCTTGCAGAAGCGTCTTCTTGCAGAAGCGTCTTCTTGCAGTAGCCGCGATGAAAGATCTACTCGCGCTTTGTTTATGTTGGGCGTTTCCATGCGCACGTGTCTCACGTGGATATTTACATGTGAACGGCGCGAGCCGCGAGGGGGCGGGATTGCATTAAAGATAATGAGTTAGACGGGAAAGACTGAACATCGTGTTGGTTTCATACGGATTACTTTATCACAGAATATTTGTTTTCGATATGACTTACTTCATTTAAAAGTAGACACTTCAAGTTTTCTATAGATATAACTCCCATGTCTGTGTGCTAAGTATTTGCTGAGTTACAGTTCATTTTAGTGACGCATTTCTAAAAGCAGCTCGCGGAGAGGGAGAAGGCAGAGAGCACACCCTGTTTGTTTTCTTTATTCTTCAAAAGCACAAAGTTTAGTTGTTACAATGAGTGTATACAAATAAAAGTAGACCCCTTACAGATTCGAATGGTGTATTGATCTTATCTGTACGATCAAAAATGGCAGAGTAATTCAAGCTCATTTCGGCCTTATCAGGAAAATCTGCCACAAAACGCGTATCCGCGTTTGTCGACCCCAGAGGGTTAATTGGTGACCTTAATGATGATGTAATTATCTTTTGACTCCCCCAACAGCGGCACCTTACTCAAAAAAAAAAAAAAAAAAAAAAAAGTCAGTTGTTAGAGATATGTGAGCAAAAAATAATAGATAAAAAATTTAAAAGCTATGCAAAGTTATAGAAAAATACAATGAATTACAAGGCTGTAGAGAATGTACTCGGTTACTAACGTAACCTTGGTTCCCTGAGATACGGGAATGAGTACTGCGTCGCTAGACGCTATGGGGAAAAAGTCCTTTTTCTCCGAAACTGAAGCCTTAATTTTTTTAAAATAACGCAGTGTAACTGCACGGTCATTGATTCGTGCAGTGAATAAAATAAACCAATTAGCTGCACAAACCTATGGCCACGAAGCCCGCCTGAGCCCACCAGAATAGGCGGGGCATCTGTCTATATACGTGGGCATTCTGCCATAGGATCCTCAGGTTCACTCACTGAGGTTGCACCCGGCCTGGGTAATCGTTCCAAGCAAGACTCATACAGCCTCGGCACTCTGGGAGGGCTGAGAGCGCACAAGTAAGCAATCTTGGTCAGTTTGGCGTATTACAGCCAAACTCTGCTCATAGCTGGTCCCACCTCTTTGTAGGAGTGTGCCCATTATGCAGAAAGGACCCTCGCCTGTAAAGCAGGAACATCCAGGTTATAAAACCTTACGAATGTGGACGGTGAGGCCCAGCAAGCCGCCGCACAAATTTCTGCAATGGACACCCTGCTAGACCACGCTCAAGAAGAGGCGATGCCTCTGGTGGAGTGGGCTCATACTCCAATGGGGCAATGTAGACCCAAAGAAGAGTATGCTAGCGTCAACTATCCACCTGGAAAGTCTCTGCTTCGTGACCGGATGCCCTTTAGTGCAGCCACCAAAGCAAACAAAGAGTTGTTCCGACCGCCTAAACGGGGCGGAACGCTCAATGTAAATTCTCAGTGCCCTGACAGGGCAGAGTAAAATCAACTCCTCTCTCCTCCTCTCAATCCTCCTCTCTGGGAGGAAGTGCAGAGAGTGAAATGACCTGTGCTCTGAATGGAGTGGAGAGCACCTTAGGTACATAACCATGCCTTGGCTTCAGGATGACCTTAGAGTTGCTGGGCCCGAACTCAAGGCAGGTAGGGCTCACAGAGAGAGCCTGCAAGTCTCCCATTTGCTTTACCAATGCTAAAGCCAGTAACAAAGTGGTTTTCAGCGACAGGGGCCAGAGGTCAGTTGACTCTAGCAGCTCAAAGAGAGGGCACTAAAGAGCCCTCAGAACAGTGGGCAAGTCCCACGTAGGGACGGTGAGGGGACGAGGCGGGTTCAGCCTCCTGGACCCTTTTAGAAAATGAACAAGGTTGTTCCTGCTCACCGATTGGCCAGCTATAGAAGTGTGATAAGCTGCTATAGCTGCTACATAGACCTTGAGCGTGGATGGGGTGTGACCCTTATCCAACAGCTCTTGCAGGAAGGAAAATATCAGCGATATGTCACAAGAAGTTGGGTCTTTGCTGCAGGTTGTGAACCAGGCGGAGAAGACTGACCATTTAAGGGCATAGAGACGTCCCGTAGACAGGGCTCTAGCCTGATAGATCATATTTAGTACACTCTCGGGGAGGTCTGTAGGCTCCCATCGAGAGGCCAAAGGTGTAGAGCCCACAACTCGGGCTGGGGATGCCATGTCATTCTGTTCGCTTGAGAGGGGAGGTTCCGTCTCAGGGGAATAGGCGACGGGGCTGCTATGAGCAGCTGAGACATCTCGGGGAACCAAAGCTGGTTCCTCCAGAGTGGAGCCACAAGCAGAACTTTGTGTCTCCGTTCCCTGATTTGCCTGATTACCTGTGGGATCAGACCGATTGGGAAAAGCGTAAAGGAGGAGGCTGGGCCAGTTGTGCGCTAGCACATCCCTGTCCTTTGAAAAATAAGTTGGGCAATGAGAATTGTCTTTTGAGGTAAAGAGATTAATCTCTGCCTTGCCAAAGACTTCCAAGATTTTCTGAACCATTTGCGGATGGAGCGTCCACTTATCAGAGGGGACGTTGCTCCGGGACAGCATGTCTGTTCCTCGGTTCAATTTGCCCGGCACATGCGTTGCTCTCGGTGAGCGCAAGTTGAGCTGTGTCCAATCCAAGAGGTGTTCTACTAGAATGAAAAGGCGCCTCAAGGAGAGCCCTCCCTGGCGATTTATGTAGAACACCACCGTCATGCTGTCCGAGTGGACCAGAATGTGGTGTCCCCTTAGGTCTGTCATGAAGATCTGAAGGGCCCAACATACTGCCAGCATTTCCAGGCAGATGATGTGTAGCCGACCTTCCTCTTTTGAACAGTGGCCGAAAGTCAGTTTGCCTTCGCACAGAGCTCCCCAACCCATGTTGGAAGCATCTGATGAGACAACCTTCCTTCTGCAGACCATACCCAGGGGCACGCCCCGTTCCATCCACTAAGCATCTTTCCAAGGGGCTGGAGCTGCCATGCAGGCTTGGTTCACCCTGATACGAAGACGTCCGAGACACGAGACGTGGGACGGAACTAGTGGTTTCAGCCAGAACTGAAGGGGCCGCATATGAAGCAGGCCCAGCTGAAGCACTGGAGATGCTAAGGCCATGAGACCTAGCATCTTCTGAAAACATCCTGAGGGGGCGAGATGCTCCGATTTTGGAGGAGGCCACGAGCTGCTATATAGCCAGTGCACGTTCTGGTGCAACTGTCGCCCTCATTTGGGCCGAGTTGAAAACTGTTCGCAGGAACAATATCTGTTGGCTGGGAGTCCCAGGCATTCTAAGTGGCTGAGGATGAAGGATCTGTGAGATAATAGCTCATCCTCTGACTGGGCTAAGACGAGTCAGTCATTGAGGTAATTCAAAACGCAAATTCCCATCTGTCTCAGAGGAGAAAGAGCCATGCACTTCATAAAAGTGCAGGGAGCCAGGGACAGTCTAAAGGACCATGTACTGATATGCCACTCCATCTAAGGCGAATCTCAAGAATCATCTATGATGGGAGGCTATCTGGATGTGAAAGTAAGCGTCTTTCAGACCCAGAGAAAGAACCAGTCCCCTGTGCACACTTGCGAGAGGATCTGTTTCAAGTAGGCCGCCATCCTCCTTGGGGACGAGGAAGTGACAGCTGTAAAAGCCTGACTTGCTCTGACCTGGGGAAACCATTTTTACATTTACATTTACATTTATGCATTTAGCAGACGCTTTTATCCAAAGCGACTTACATTGCATTCAAGTTACAGTTTCTACATTTTATCAGCTCTTGCTTTCCCTGGGAATCGAACCCATGACCTTGGCGTTGCTAGCGCCATGCTCTACTATTTGAGCTACAGGAAAGCTTTTACACCTCCTAGGCCAGTAAATCCATCACCTCAGAGCGCAGGACATGTGCGTCTTGCTCTGAACCAAGGTGGGAACCACACCGCAGAACCGCAGGGGTCTTTGAGTGAATTGAAGTGTATTACTTCATTTTATTATCCCCAAAATCCAGTTTGACACTCCGGGGATGGCCTGTCAACCTGACAAAGGGTTGAATTGACTCGAGTGCTGGGTCGCTGCGAGGGGACCCGACACTTGTGATAAGTGGAAGAGGAAATTTGCTCTCTGTTTGTTTACGCATATGCTAATGAAAAGGACATGCCCAGCTGTAATAGAATTTCCATCACTCCGTGTCAAACGGAGGAATGGAGAACAAGCGGAAGCTTTCCTCGAGGGAGTTCCAGCCTTTGCTAGACTCAGTGCTGTCACACCAAGAGCAGTCAGCCCCCCTGAGTGCGGCCTCAGCGTGGGCGTGGCCCTGACGCATGTAAATCTGGAGCTGTCAGTGATAATAATCATTAGTAACAGCGTTCTATATTAATCTGCCCAAAAAGATCAAACCGCTTGTTAGAAGTGGGGTACAGCTGGTCCCTTACATGTAAACACACCGGCAGAGCAGAACACAAACTCTTGTGGTGAGAGCGCAGCAGCGTGGGTGTGGCCCGGGATGCGCACTCAAATCGAAGCTGTCAGTGATATTGAAATCATTGGTGACAGCATTCTGCTCCGAACTACTTAGAAGGATTGAGCCTCTCAACAACGAGGGGCGCTGATCCTCACGTGTAAACACACTGGCAGATCAAAGAACTGCATGGAGAGTGCAGTATACAGGGTGTGAAAACGCTCAAGCCTGATCGCTCTGCCTCGCGAATTCGCTGTTTCCTTCTCTGAGGTAACTGGGAGGAGAGGAATATGAGAGCGGTCCGCGAGCGTGGCAGGTACGGACTGCTTTCGCAGTGAAAGCAGCTGTCTCCGTGAGCACCGCTTCAGCGACACACAGGCACACATGCGAAGCCGTCAGCGATACAGAATTATTGGTGATGGCATTCTGTTCCAAACAGCTCAGAAGGATTAAGCCACTCGATGTGATGAGAGGCGCTGATCCTCACACACTGACAGATCGAAGTGAAATGCGTGGGGTGTGTGCCAGTGTAAATTCACTCAAGGCTGATCGCTCAATGCGTGAATTTTTCAGTTTCTTCCTCCGAGGTGACTGGAAGGGGGAGAAACATGAAAACGGGAGAGGAGGAGGTTGCTTTCATAAGAAGGGGATCTGCAAAAGACTCGGTCTGTCTCAGTGAACGCACCCTCAGCGACACACACACAAATGCAAAGCTCTCACGTGTAAGCCGGCGGATCAAAGTGCAGTGGGGAGAGCGAGCACACGGGCTCAGTGCTGGCGTGACATCGCTTAGACCCGCTTGCTTAGCTCCTTGCCTCCGCCAATTCGCTCTCCAAGCTTTGCTGAGAGAGGAGAAATGGGAGTGCGGGGCTGCCTTCATTGAAGACGGAATGCGAGCGGAGAAGAGCGAGACTTATACTCTTAGTGAGAGAATTCCATCTCAGTGAGCGTGCACTCGCTACTCCTGTGCATCGTGCAGGTTTTCGTGCACGAGCCACACTCACAGCTCGACATTTGCAACAACGTCACTAGAAGATTTGCTCTTTTAGAACTTAGAAATAAGCTCTTATAGGCTCGCCGGATAGCGGCAGGGGATCAGCTGGAACCGCTGCTGCTGCGATGTTGAAGGCGGCAGAGAAGTGACGAATCAACCGAGCAGAGGATCGCTGGATCAGCTTGATCCGCTGCGAGACTTTTCAATGGCGAGAAGGCTTCGAGTCTCGTAGATCAGAAAAGAACAATGTCGTCTGAAGGAGAAGGAGGAGAAATCTGAGGATCCTATGGCAGAATGCCCGCTTATATAGACAGATGTCGTGGCCATAGGTTCGTGCAGCTCATCTGCTGAGCCATTGGTTCATTGTATTCACTGCACGAATCAATAGCCATGCAGTTACACGGGTTTTTTTTTTTTTTTTTTTTTAAAAGGCTTCAGTTTTGGAGAAAAAGGACTTTTTTCCCATAGCGTCTAGCGATGCAATACGAGTGAAGTATTGATAAGGAACAGTGCACTATTGCAGACTTATATACTGAGGTTTTAATTACATTATTTTAATATAGTCAGTCGTGAACTAAAGTGGGCCAGTCTAAGGCATGAAACTCCAGGGCTGAAAATGAGTCACACTCCGGCCCTGAGTGCCATCAATAGCTCAAAGTTGCACTCACGTTTGTGCTAAGAACTTTAGAACTGTCTAGAAGCAAAAGTTATGGAATTCAAATTGATTAGTGAAACCGTTCTCAAGTAATACACAAACAAATCTGGCAAAGAGCATGCCAGAATGAACATGAGGCCATATTTCGGCAACGCTTTAGTATATTCAGACCAAACTTGGTCTATGTTATGACAATCGGCACAGTTTCAGCACAGCACTACCTAGTGGTCAGGAGATATGAAAAAAAATCTAAAATTGTGCTTAAAACTTCTGAACGGTTTGGCCCAAAATCACAAGACTTGAAATCTCTTTAGATTCAGTGCGACATATTGAGTTGAGCAATATCCCATGTTGGCCATTTTGGGTGCCATTTTGAATTTTGTTAAAATTCCATTTGCATTGGTGTATCATTACAGAACTCGGTATATGTCATCAGCACCATGCCCTGAAGGTACTCAGGGCACCTTGTGGATAAAAATTATATTGAAATGACAAAAAAAAAAAAAAAAATTAATAACCTTTGATTAATTTTGCCTACTGTCATGAGACTGGTCTTTATAGAGTCCTTAGATCTTGCTGAGAATGTAATTATTATCATTAATTATGCCATAATCAGCCAATCGTCATGTCTGCCATTTTGATTTCCTTGAAAATCTACTTCAAGACGGTTGGTTCGATTTTCACCAAACTGGACTCGGTTCATCTTCATAGTCAGTGAAAAGTTATGGATTTTGTATCTTCATAGTCAGCGAAAAGTTATGGATTTTTGTGTCGATAAAACGGTCTTCATTTACCGCATCAATGAATTTGATGGCATGATGCTAAACTGCATCTGAGGCTCTATCTATTCACAGCAAACTTAAGTGTGTCATTATCACCTCACACTGACCACACCACATTAGTCTGGTAACAGTGCCAATTATTAGTCAAATATGGTAAACCACTAAATCATATTACTAGTGGTTGTATTCATGATTTTTCAGCCATTTTGACTAAAACCATATTAATTACTAGTCGCTGCAATTGGTCTGATGCTCCCTGCCATACTTCTCATTTTGCCACCGTTGTTCTTGACCCCTTAATTGCTGCTTGCAGCTATATTTGGTATTGATGTTCATGACAATGGGCTAAAGAAATCAATAGCTATCTGCATTTTTTCAAAAGGCATGGTGCCAATGACACACACGACTTTTGTGATAATACAAAATACTATATCTTACTACAAAGTTCAAAATGTCACTATTGGATCATTGGAAATGACATTATTTTGGATCATTGGAAAAATGCACCATGCAATTCAAATGCTGGACCGAATCTAAGGATTCTCATAATTTTCAGTCATTAAGATCAAAATCCACGGTTCAGAAGTCACAAGCATGTATCCACAGGTCATGCTTGTCATTACACACACCGAGTTTTGTATGAATACTCTAAAGCAGGGATGTCAAACTCAGTTCCTGGAGGGCCGGAGCCCTGCATAGTTTAGATGCAGCCCTAATTAAACACACTTGATCCAGCTAATCAAGTCCTTCAGGCTTATTTGAAAACTACATGGCTTATTTGAAAACTACATGGTTTTTGGAACAAAACTCTGCAGGGCTGCGGCCCTCCAGGAACTGAGTTTGACACCCCTGCTCTAAAGTGTTGCAGAAATATCGCCTCATATCTATTTTGACATTATCTTTGACAAATTAATTCACACATTTTTCGAGAACATTTTGAATTACATAACGTTTTGTTAGCATGGCAAATCAGAGCAGTGGCCCAGGAAGTATGAAAAAGTAGGTTTTACAGAAAATTCCAAATGGCAGGTGAAAATTCAAATTTTGATTGAAAGGCAAGTTAAAAAGGCAGAGGAGTTCTTTTTGGTGATTCCCCCTGGTGCTCTGAGCCTGAAGCCATTGTCATGCAAAACTTAGTATTTATTAAAATATCAATTAATTGATCTGTAGACCATAAACTTCAAAGGTGTATTTAAAACAAAGCTCTTCATTGACAGATGGGTTTATTCCCCTCAAGAGTTTAGCAGACACTATTGTCTTCTACTTTATAGCTAGATTGAATTTGTTCATAATTGATGAATTTTGCAACATCATTTGCACTATTGTCTTCATTAGAGCTGCTTATTAAGTTTGTTTCATAGTGAATGAATTTTACACACTTATTGAACTGAACTGAACCAATATTGTACTGACTTGAGCTGAATAATGATGCTATCATCTTTCTACGACGGCTTTTTAGCAAAATTTGGATTTCCTCATTTTTGAAGTTTGCATCACTGATTCTATTACATTCCTGTTTAATATAGTGAAGCTGCTTTGAAACAATCTCTATTGTTCACAGCACTATAAAAATGATGACTTGACAAATTCAGGAGCACTACCAATGTCAATGTGTTATCATTCTGAAAAAAATTGTCATGGTTACTGCTGACCTGTAAATAGCTGTGCTTTGTCCAGGCTGTCCTTGAAAGTCCTTGGCCAAGTCGTAACCGTAGCGGATTCTTCATGTGGACCAAAATGCGGAACCTGGTGCGAGGAGTGGTGCAGTTTAAACAGGCATTGCGTGGGACAGCTCTTAAAGGAGGACCTTCTCTGATAACCACAGGTTTTAGTTCCTTCCCTCCTATGTTCATGCATTTGAAATGTTTTATACATATTGGCCCTTTATTTAGGTATTTAGGTATGGTTAGATACAGGGCGCTTTATCCCCGCTTCTTGTCAGACAGGAATGCATTTGCCATTTTCAACAGTAGAGTTTTCTGATTTGTGCAAAAGGGTGTTGTCATGTTTAAATAGAAAAGGATCATCCCCAACCTTTTCTCACAAAATAATAAAAATAATAATGATAAATTTAAAAAAAAATCTACAGCAAGTAATTGTTTGATGTGATTTCATGATTCATCTTTAAAAATATGATTGCAATAGTCAAAATTAAGGTGATATTATAGTATTTTTAATTCCATATAGCTAACAGAAAAAAAAAATGCTGTACTGCAAATCAGATAAAAATGTTGAAAATGTCATGCAATTGAACATAGTTGCTATGGAAATACAAATAATTTGCCTACATTGAACATTCAGGCTAAAATTCACTGAACTGCCCTGCAATTTACATTTAATTGTGCCACAGACCAGTAGATGTTTTGACAGACCTGTGCACCCGAAGTTTGGCAAATGCTGCCTTAGAGCACATTAGAATCTCTAGCAAGCTGTTTAAATTTGCATTATTTAGCAGATGCAACTTTAAAATGAAAAATACAAAACAGGGATTATAAATGTATAACTAATTTTATCTAGAGATGTGTGATAGTAAATATTCAGTAACATAAAAAAGTTACTGATAATTAGTTTGATCTTCGGTTCTTACCATTATGAAATGAATTTGTGAAATGGTGTGTGTTTTTATATAGAGCTTTCAGCAGGTACAGCAGCAGGTGCTGATGGAGAAAGACTGAGTCATGGCAGTATAGACAGCTCAAATGAGCCTATTGTAGAGGAAAACATTCTCTTCCCCCACAGCCTTATAGTTGAGGAGGCTATTGACAGTCACTATAGTACAGGTACTGTAGATGTGAAATATAATTTTACTTATGTTTCTGTTTTGTATTTTTGACTGAGTATGTTTTGTATTTATGATTTCATAAGCCGGTCAGTCTGATCAGGGTTATGGATCTAAGGACGAGCTGCCCCAGGACCTTACTGATGGACCTATAACCTCTCCACCTCTCTCCACCAACCACACTAGCAGTAGCAAAGCAACCAAGATCCAAAATGGTACTGCATTGGATTGTTGAACTTAATATAGCTTTAAAATGCAGAGGAAATGCACTGAAGTTAATACAAATTTGCAATAATTAAATAATACAACAATTGCCCCACACTTTATGGACTTAATATTTCATGTGTAACTAAAATGTATTTGCCACAGCACTACTGCAATGCCATTTTCACTCAAATGACACTGTTTTGTGGGTGATATTTGATCATTTTTTAGGTTCTATGATAATTAACTCACTGAAACAGAATGAAACACATGTCAAAATGATGTCAAAATGTGTTATTTTTACAGCCCTAGACTGTCTATTATACACTGCTATCAGGGTCATTTATTTAAAATAGTGTCATCCTTTTGTCGCTTTAAAGGGGATGAAATTGCTAGTTTTGTGGACAGTGTTGTAGCTGTGACGGAGCCCCCCAGTCCTGCTGAGATAGCACCTTCTGTAGCCAGCATTGTTAAACTATCTAATGAGATCTCTGTCCACTTTGACAGCACTGCAGACAGGGGAGAAACTGGTCAGTCACTGGAAATTTACTCTATGATTAACAAAAAGACTAGGTACAAATTATTCTTCCTGCATTTTATTTTCACAGAACAGAAACCTAAAACCTAAACTTACTTAAAACTTTAACATTGTTATTTTTGTTGCCTTGCAAGCACTGTTTTTTTCCTTCTGGATATGCAAAATCTAGTATTTATTTAGCGCTTTATAATGTAACTAACATTGCTTTTGTTCTCTTCAGTGTCTACAGCAGGTGTATGTACAGCTAAGCTCTTCATTCCCCGTAAGAAGAGTGAAGATGTGGCCCTGCCTGTGGAGGATGATTCTGTAATCCCAGTTTCACAGGTCTCACAGACTGGACAGCAGCAGAGAGTGAAAGCCTTTGTGGAGCGCAGCTGCAGTTTCAGTGCAGAGAGCAAAGCTGGCATGCTACAAAAGACGGGCAGTCTGGAGCTCAGCGCTGATAACATGGGTGCAGATGCAAAAATCCTTGCATCCGTTTTCTCCGGCAGTCTGACCCCTCCCCCATTTACAACCATTACTCCCTTTAAAGAGTGTAAGATGGAGGCTACAACGAGCCCTGCCTTCCAGGATGAACATGAAGATAAGCAGAAGGAAGACGAAGCATTCAGTTCTGCAGAAGAGAAAGTGGGGAAAAGTAGAGAGCAGAAAGATTCAGTAGACACACCCCAGGGGAGCGAAGTTGTTGGGCAAACCATAAGCAGTGGGTCCTCCTCCTCTAAAGCTGTGGAGAGGGAGGATGTTGAGGTGGGGGCGGATCCTCTTTCACTCTTTGCATCGGAAACTGAGGATGCAACCTCCATTCAGAGCCAGGAGTCCACACGGACCTTTCCAGCTGTGGTGTCAAGGAATCTTGCAGATGAGATTGAGATGTACATGAGCCTCCACAGCCTCCTGAATGGTAAATCTTCCAGCATGGAGTTGCAGCAGGGATCAAACCACGAATCAGTTAACTGTCCAGACTCTCCTGAAATAAAGCAATCTTTGGAAAGAAGATCGAGCCTTCCAATCGGCCCGGTCAAAGTTGCTAGTTTAACAGAGACTCCGAAGCGTAGCCCTGCTGTCACACGCTCTAAGACATTTGCAGTCAAGTCCCTCAAGACCCCAGCCTCTGCAGGTCAAAGGTCATCATCGCTGACAGCGCTTGTAAAGTCATCACAGAGCAGTTCACTGGGATCTGTCATCAACTCTATATCAGGCATCAAGATGGACTCTCTGCTATTAGGGCCTAAAGTAGATATGCTTAAGTCAGGCATGAAGCAGGCAGCCAGTGTGGCCAGCAAAATGTGGGATGCAGTAGCATCAGCCTACTCCTACTCAGATGATGAGGTGAGAGACTGTAAGAAATAAAGATGTTAGGAAATCCAGAGAGGTTTTCCTCAGTGTCTTCATGATCAGAGATCTTGATGCACACAAACCAAAATGTTATATACCAACCACTCTAGAGAATAAAACTCAGGAGTAATTGGGTCAACAAACAGCTTTAGTAACAATCTTCCACTTTACTAGTATTCTTGTTGAACCCTTGATTGTGATTACATTAAAAATATGTTCCAGGTGTGTTCATTGTTATGGGGGGCAGTTGTGGCCTAATGGTTAGAGAGTCGGACTTGTAACCCAAAGGTCATAGATTTGAGTATCAGTACCGGGAGGGATTGTAGGTGGGGAGAGTGAATGACCAGCGCTCTCTTCCACCCTCAATACCACAACTGAGGTGAGACCCTTGAGCAAGGCACCAAACCCCCAACTGCTCCCCGGACACCGCAGCAAAAATGGCTGCCCACTGCTCTGGGTGTGTGTTCATGGTTTGTGTGTTCACTGCTGTGTGTGTGCACTTGGATGGGTAAAATGCAGAGCACAAATTCCGACTATGGGTAACCATACTTGGCTACATGTCACTTCACTTTTTCGCTTTTAGAATGAAAGCCAGGGATTGATGGAAAGTAGCTTAAAAAGTATCCTGGAAAGTCATGATTTTTTTTTTTTTTTAATATATATATATATATATATATATATATATATATATATATATATATATATTGCTTCCCGAGGCACACTTATAATGCAGGATTTTCCATTAAAAATGCAGAAATAAAAGGCCATTTAATACTCTGATTTTTTTTTTTTAAATCTGCGTCCTAGAATTCTCTTTTCCCTGGGGGTCCCTAGACCTCAGTTTGGTTTATGACACTAAAATATCCACTAGTTCATCTCATAAAGTATCATCAGTATCAAAATGTGTGTATTTAGTACTGAAGCTAACCTCTTAAGCATTCCATTTTTCCTCATTGTAAATGTTGGACACTTGTTTAGTTTGGACTGTATTTTGGATGTTTGTGAATCAGGAGGAAAGCTCACAGCCCCGAGACAGTTTCCCAGCTAGGCTAGAAGAGCAGTTGCAGTCTGCAGAAGGAGCAACAGAGAACACTTTACCCAGAGGCCTAATGCCCAGCCTGGCCTCAAACGAGCTCTCACACAGCAACACCAGCCTGGGCAGCAGCAGTGGAAGCAGCAATACCAGCCGTGCACAGCTGTCGACACGTAAGACTCATACATACGTCATGTTGAATGTCCACTCCAAAACACGTGTATCAGCATAAGGCTACATAACGAAGATTCGTTTCATCAGTCATTTTATTTCTAATTTGAAGATAATGTGTTGTTATTGCAAGGTTAACAGTCTGTACACCGTGTTCTTTTGTGTGAAAATGTATTTTTTGGCATTCTTTACAACTTTGACTCCAGGCCGCTCAATGAGAGGTGCAGACTCTGAGAGGTCTGAACATAGTTCCTCTCATCATGCCAGCACCTCCAGCATTTACCAGAATTGTGCATTAGAGGTGAGAGCATCGCCTCTGCTGATGCTTAAATACAGTATCACTTCAGAATGAAGTAGTAAAGTTGAACTTCATGTTTCTTTTGGGCAGGTTCTAATGTCCAGCTGCTCTCAGTGTCGGTCTTGTGAAGCTCTGGTGTATGACGAGGAGATCATGGCAGGGTGGACAGCTGATGACTCCAATCTCAACTGCACCTGTCCTTTCTGTCAAATCTCTTTTCTCCCTCTACTCCATGTTGAGTTCCATGACCTGCGCTCTACACTGGGGTAAGTTACTAAACTTTTTTTTTTTTTTTAGTATTTTTATAATGACACATTATGCATGCACAAGGAGGAAATTAAACTCAACTGTGCTTGTTGGCATATGTTCACGCGGGTCACACAAGCATCTTGTTCAGTGTTTTGCACCACAAAAACAGATGCTATTTTGATTAATAGAGAGGAATAATAATAATAATAATAATAATAATAATAATAATAATAATAATAATAATAAACTGCTGCTGTGTATTTTTGGTTTACAGCTTCTACTTGAAGACAAGCACATCAGGAGACAGTATTAACAGCTCCAGCACACATCCGGCCACCTCTGGCTCCTCTGAAGTGAAAGAGGGTTGTTCTAGTGACCCACCAGACTTCATGAGCTTCCCAGTATCTCCTGAGGACAGCAAGGGTCCTGTTGAGATGCCTGTCACTCAAACTGGAACCCCAAAGATGTATGTGAGCACATTCTTGAAATGTAACAAAACAACTTATTTTTGGCTAAAACAACTTATTTTTGGATGAAACAACTTATTTTTGGATGATGTTTGTGTCATAAATCTCAGATCACATTATGATTTCTGACTTTGTACCATAGCCTTGTACCAGAGCCAGTACATTCAGACCCCCTGGGTCTCATGGAGAAACAAGCCGAGAAACGCAACACTTTAACTCGGAGCAACAGTGTGGGAGGCCCACTGCAGAGTTTGGACTCGATCCAAATACCCAATCATGGCATTTCCACTACCAGCCTGCCCAACAGCCTGCAAGAGGTGGCAGTGAGTGAGAAATGTCCCGTTTTAATATTCTGTGAACTTTATGAATTATACTTATTGCTCAGAATTGATTAATTCTGTATTTTGATGTTCCAGGACACCCTGAGTCAAAAGTGGCCGAACCCAAAACCAGTTTCTGTGCCGTATCTCAGTCCACTGGTCCTTCGCAAAGAGTTGGAATCGCTGTTAGAGAATGAGGGGGATCAGGTATTCAGGCTTGACTTTACTACAACCTTTCAGTAAATATATGTGATATTATATTCATCAAATACTTCCCTGTTGCTCTTTCCTGTTTTGAGTCTGAGGCAAAGAGCTCACACTGTGAACCCTCAATTTGTGTTAGTCGCTTGTTGTATCAGTAAGATGTGCACAGGGCAACAGCCCGTTGCCTTGTATTGTGGTTTTGGCTTCATGTATGTATGGTCTCTAATTCATCCATATCCGTTATCTCTCAGGTAATCTATACTCATAAGTTCCTCGGTCAGCACCCCATCATCTTCTGGAACCTGGTGTGGTATTTTCGCCGTTTAGACCTGCCCAGCATTCTACCTGGACTCATTCTCACCTCTGAACACTGCAACAGTGGAGTGCAGGTACTTGACATTTATTCATGCTGTTGATGCTCTTACTGACTAGTTTAGAATGAGTCTTTTAAATGTCTTTTTCCTTCAGCTCTTTGTGAAAATATGCCTCATATTTGTGTACCTCAAATTGCGTGTACTGTGATTTCAGCCCAGTAATTGTTTGCTAAATGCTGGTTGAACTGAACTGGCATAATACTTCTTCTTCTTCTTACCTTTATTTATATAGCGCTTTTAACAATACAGATTGTGTCAAAGCACTTAACAGTATCAAATTGGAGGATAGAGTGTCAGTAATGTATAATAATAAGATTAAACACTCAATTTTCAGTTAAATTCTCCCCTCTCTGTTTTTCTCCCATAGCTGCCACAGACATCTCTGTCTAAAGACAGTAAGCAGGTGTATGTGCAGCTGCTGTGGGACAATGTCAACTTACACCAGGAGCCCACAGAGCCCCTCTATCAGCTTTGGAGGACTTTCTGTGAGTACAGCAGGCGCACTTTGAAATTATTTATTTGTTTAGTATTAACATTAACCCATTGTTCATTGTCACAGTTTTTAGGAACAACAAATGAGAATGTGCACATCTTTATAAACTTAATAAATAGTGTAGAGAATCCTCATCAATGGATTGCAAATAGACTTCTTCATGTCTCACTGAATGTGAGTGTCATTGTTGTGCAGTGCAAAAAAAGGGCACTCTAGCCCCCACTGACCACCAGGAGACTCGGACTCTGCTGAACAGCATTGTACGCAGCATTCAGATGAACGATGTTTACGGCCCCATCAACATTCTCGTCAGGGAGATCAAGAAATGCCCAGAAGTTAAACACCAGAGGTTGTACATGCATGCAACATCTTGTATATATGACTAGTTTAGGCATGAAGCTCTAGATGCCATAGGCTTATAGAAAATTTACACGCAATCTTAAAGCAATCACATTATTTACTACAAGTGGATTTGCCTCTGTTGCTTCTGCAGCTAATGAGTTTGCTTGCTTCCCTAACCAAAAAGCCAGTGTTCAGTGTTTGCCATTAGCTGATTCTGCAGCATGCTATTGGAGTTTCTCTGAAAATCTTAAGATAAGTGAACAATGTGAAAACTGAAACTCTGTAAGGTAAATAACTTGTCTATCCTAAAAATGTGGCTTTATAATTTACCTTTATAGATTTATTATACATTTTAGAGACACTGATTTGCATTAAACTGCAAGAGCTCACATCACAAGCAAGGAAGAAAATCACATCTGGAATTGTTATTTGATAGCCAGCCACTTGTGTTTGTATGGATTAAGACCATCAATTTTCTTTATTAGATCACACTCATCTTCATCTCTAATAGTAAAGAATATTCAACTTGGTTCATTCAAGTCAGGTTCAAGAAAAACATGTTTTACTTATGTTGGAAAATTAGAAAATAAGGTTAAATAAATCTCATGCTCCAGTATAATCACCGTAAAACACAGACACACATTGCAATCAACTCTTATAGCAGTCAGAAAATAGACACATCTTAGACACATCTTATCCATAATGTAATTGTTTTGCTTGAACTAACTGCATACTATCAAAAATGCTGAAAAAATTAACATATGGTTACTGGATTATTTAAAATGTAATGATCAGCTATATAGTTTATTAAATTATTTATTAATCAGAGCATTTGCGAGATGTGGTTATATTGTCCAGCCCTACACTGTATTTGCATAAATATAAAGACAGCACATAGGCACAATTTTTTAGAAGCACTCTTCATTCATCTTACTCATAATAATAATAATAATAATAATAATAATAATAACAATAATAATAATAAATATAGCTGCAAGCAGTGATTGCACTTAAAGGCCTTCATGGCTTCTATGCTGCCAGGGGTCTCAGCCAATGTGAAATGTGTGGCTGACACCAGAACAATTCCATGATGGAGAATATGATGAGACACACACACACACACACACACACACACAGAGAGTAATGAAAAGGTTGAACTATATTACTTAACACACACTCTATTACTTAACCCTCTGGGGTCTGAGGTGATTTTGGGGCCCTTGAGATGTTCTGACATGCCCTGATATTTGTGCTTATTTCAGCTACTTATAACATAGTATTGACCAACATGTATTTTTTTTTTTTTTTTTTGTATTCAGCACAAACTGTGCTACAATAATATGTGACCCTGATGGATGTACATGTTTGCAGTTTTTAGAAAAAAAAAAAAATTATGCGTGGTTAGTAAGTTTTGGCAAAAAAAATGTAGCTGAAATAAGGCCATAAAACCCACACTAAATAGTTCTGAATAAGACTTTTGTGTAATCAGTCTTGTAGGCTAGAATATTTACTTCAAAATTATGTGAAAATCATTTTGCTTACTCATTCACAGAAAACAATATATTGGTTTAAATTTTTAAAGACATGTTTTGTGATCGAAACCCTATATGCGAGGGAGTGGCAATGGCCTTGAATATTAAGTGATTCTCCCCTGAGAGACAAAGGGCCCGGCCCTAATGGCCCATCAGTGTGACTGTGACTTTGAGGCAGGTAAGAGAGAATGTGAGGAGATTGAAAAAAAATGTTTTTTTTTTTAAATTATTTGTATTTTATTTACAACACAGTATAATCAAATCAAACATAATGAAGGTCAAAGACACATTATTGTGCACACTAATGAAACCACAGAGATGTGAACAGACTTTGAGTCATTCCTGCAACAGATTCTGTCCAACAAGTGAAACAAGTAAATCATACCTGATATTTACGTGTGTTATTTAAGTGTTTCTGCTTCTTTCCATGGATTCAAGAAGAAAAAAACATATTTAGTAGTCAAGGATCTTGTTTTACCATAGAATATCAGTGTAGTTGAACATCTGATGTTGGTACAGTGCTCTCAGAGGAAAACAGTTTGAAGAAAGTCATCAGAATTCATCTGTGGTGCAGGGATCTGATTCAATAAAATACAAACAACCAGAAAAAACAACAACAACAACAAAAAAAAACAAACATTTGTGAGCATGTTAATATCAGGAGCATCTGTAGGTTTTGTAGCCATAGACTCACGCATGCTTTGTACTATCATTAAAAAAAATACATTTTATATCTGAGAAACTAATTATTATTGTTTAGCATGTTATTAAAATCTATTTTTGAACAGAGTAGGCTATTAATAATTAATAAACATGTTCTAACATACTTAGACTCGTAGCATTGATCATGTTACAGTGTACACTCATATGTGACCCTGGACCACAAAACCAGTCATAAGTGTCAAAAATTGAGATTTATACATTATACATCTGAAAGCTGAATACATAAGCTTTCCATTAATGTATGGTTTGTTAGAATAGGACAATATCTGGCCGAGATACAACTATTTGAATATCTGGAATCTGAGGGTGAAAAAAACTCAAAATATTGAGAAAATCGCCTTTAAAGTTGTCCAAATTAAGTTCTTAGCAATGCATATTACTAATAAAAAAATAAGTTTTGATATATTTACAGTAGGAAATTTACAAAATATCTTCATGGAACATGATATTTACTTAATGTCCTAATCATTTTTGGCATAAAAGAAAAATCAATAATTTTGACCCATACAATATATTTTTGGCTATTGCTACAAATATACCCCAGCGACTTAAGACTGGTTTTGTGGCCCAGGGTCACATATTACTTTTATTGTTTTATATACAGCATGAAAACATCATTGCGCCATAAGAAATTTAAATACAATGAATTGCCTTTCATATTCAAAATGTTTTACTCAATTTCAAACATTGTAGTCAGGAATTATAGTTTGGGAAAAACCCAACTATGATTTTGTAGTCATATTGCCTAGTATGTATGATTTCTTCTTAGATTCTTAGATGCGTAGCATTCATCATGTTGTAGTTTGGGAAAAACCCAACTAGTAATGTGTTCAAGTTTATGTCACAATAACACTTTAACTAATGCAAAGAACAAACATTACTTACTCATCAGATTGATCTCCTCTACTGGATGAAACCTTGTTCTTCTTTTGAGGGAAATCCAGCCTTCTTCTTGCAGAAACGAACAGTAGCCGCGATGAATGATCTCCTCGCGCTTTGTTTATGTTGGGAGTTTCCATGCGCACGTGTCTCACATGGATATTTGCATATAAACGTCGCGAGCCGCGAGGGGGCGGGATCGCATTAAAGATAATGAGTTAGACGGGAAAGACTGAACATCGTGTTGGTTTCATACGGATTACTTTATCACAGAATATTTGTTTTCGATAAGACTTACTTCATTTAAAAGTAGACACTTCAAGCTTTCTATAGATATAACTCCCATGTCTCTGTGTTGAGATTTTGCCGAGTTACAGTTCATTTATTGACGCGTTTCTAAAAGCAGTTCGCGGAGACGGAGAAGACAGAGAGCGCACCCTGTTTGTTTTCTTTATTTTCCAAAACCACAACATATTATTTTTATTGTGAGTGTACCCGAAAAAAAAATAGACACTTCAAAGTTTCAATTGATGTATAACACTTTTAGTGTCTTTTGCACCGATAAGAAAAAAAGTTAGCTCGTCTTGCCGTCGAGACAGCCGACCCCAGGGGGTTAATACATACTAAGCATGCTCACACACAGAGACACAGATTATGTTGTAGATATAGATATTTGAAATAAGTTACTGGAAATAAAATGCTTACTGGAAGTTTCCTGTTTATAATATTTTTCAGGTTTAAATTTAATCATAATGTAGCATAATTGTCAAAACTGATATGTCTGTATAAATGAAGTGGTAAACTTTGACTAAATGTAATTTTAAATGTAATTAAAGCTGCAAGCAGCGATGAAAGGGCCCACGCACCCGGGCTCATGACACCCGGTGGCTTTAGGAAAACAGCAAACGGTAGGCAATATGCATTTAAAGTGGTAAATATAGGAGGAATACGTCAAAGTCATTTATATGTGCCAAACTTCCTGCTACCGGCTGGTGGCGCTATGATTATTACTGAATGTTGGCATGTAGATGTCTTCAGGCCAGGACTTTTATCAAACGTGAAGTCTGGTGCAGATTGAACATGGTATGTTTGAGTTAGTGTAAAACATGACATATCCTGTTGCCAACAGGTGGTACTATGATTACAACTGAATATTGACGTGAAGATGTCTTCAGGCCAGTAGTCTTACCAAACGTGATGTTTGGTGCAGATCAGACATTGCATGTTTAACCCTCTGGGGCCTGACATTTGTGCTTTTTTCAGTTGCTTATAAACATATAAATGGCTAAAGTCTAATAACACTGTAATCAGCACAAACTGGGCTACAATAATATGTCAGCAGCATATATGTACATGATTGTGTTTTTGAGAAAGCAACGTTTATGCGTGGTTAGTGAAAAACTAAAATTTGAAGTCACTGAAATAAGGTCATAAAACACATACAGAACATTTGTTTACAAGACTTTTGAGAACTGGATCTTGTAGCCTAGAATTTTTGCTTCAAAATTATGTGAAAATCATCTTGTTTACTCGCTCACAGAAAACAATATATTGATTTAAATTTTCTAAGACACTTTTTCAGGTAGAAAGGGCATATGCGAGAGGGTGTCAACTACCCTACGTAATGCAGTAATTCACACCTGAGAAGACAAAGGCCCGCATAATGAGCTGTATAATGAGCCATTCAGTCAGGTATGTGACTGAGAGGGAAGAGTTACAAGAAAGAATGTGAGGACAAAATAAATTAATATATTTTTTTTGTTTGTAGTTTATTTAGAATATACAGGTGCATCTCAATAAATTAGAATGTCTTGGAAAAGTTCATTTATTTCAGTAATTCAACTCAAATTGTGAAACTCGTGTATTAAATAAATTCAATGCACACAGACTGAAGTAGTTTAAGTCTTTGGTTCTTTTAATTGTGATGATTTTGGCTCACATTTAACAAAATTCACCACCAATTCACTATCTCAACAAATTAGAATATGGTGACATGCCAGTCGGCTAATCAACTCAAAACACCTGCAAAGGTTTCCTGAGCCTTCAAAATGGTCTCTCAGTTTGGTTCACTAGGCTACACAATCATGGGGAAAACTGCTGATCTGACAGTTGTCCAGAAGACAATCATTGACACCCTTCACAAGCAGAGTAAGCCACAAACATTCATTGCCAAAGAAGCTGGCTGTTCACAGAGTGCTGTATCCAAGCATGTTAACAGAAAGTTGAGTGGAAGGAAAAAGTGTGGAAGAAAAAGTTGCACAACCAACAGAGATAACCGCAGCCTTATGAGGGTTGTCAAGGAAAATTGATTCAAGAATTTGGGTGAACTTCAAGGAATGGACTGAGGCTGGGGTCAAGGCATCAAGAGCCACCACACACAGACGTGTCAAGGAATTTGGCTACAGTTGTCGTATTCCTCTTGTTAAGCCACTCCTGAACCACAGACAACGTCAGAGGCGTCTTATCTGGGCTAAGGAGAAGAAGAACTGGACTGTTGCCCAGTGATCCAAAGTCCTCTTTTCAGATGAGAGCAAGTTTTGTATTTCATTTGGAAACCAATGTCATAGAGTCTGGAGGAAGGGTGGAGAAGCTCATAGCCCAAGTTGCTTGAAGTCCAGTGTTAAGTTTCCACAGTCTGTGATGATTTGGGCTGCAATGTCATCTGCTGGTGTTGGTCCATTGTGTTTTTTGAAAACCAGTCACTGCACCCGTTTACCAAGAAATTTTGGAGCACTTCATGCTTCCTTCTGCTGACCAGCTTTTTAAAGATGCTGATTTCATTTTCCAGCAGGATTTGGCACCTGCCCACACTGCCAAAAGCACCAAAAGTTGGTTAAATGACCATGGTGTTGGTGTGCTTGACTGGCCAGCAAACTCACCAGACCTGAACCACATAGAGAATCTATGGGGTATTGTCAAGAGGAAAATGAGAAGCAAGAGACCAAAAAATGCAGATGAGCTGAAGTCCACTGTCAAAGAAACCTGGGATTCCATACCACCTCAGCAGTGCCACAAACTGATCACCTCCATGCCACGCCGAATTGAGGCAGTAATTAAAGCAAAAGGAGCCCCTACCAAGTATTGAGTACATATACAGTAAATGAACATACTTTCCAGAAGGCCAACAATTCACTAATTTTTTTTTTTTTTTATTTTTTTTTTTTTTATTATTATTGGTCTTATGAAGTATTCTAATTTGTTGAGATAGTGAATTGGTGGGTTTTTGTTAAATGTGAGCCAAAATCATCACAATTAAAAGAACCAAAGACTTAAACTAATTCAGTCTGTTTGCATTTAATTTATTTAATACACGAGTTTCACAATTTGAGTTGAATTACTGAAATGAACTTTTCCACAACATTCTAATTTGAGATGCACCTGTATTTAGCTATCACACAAAATAACTTGAGATTCACTTGCGAGTGCAGTTAAACAGTTTATTAGGAACAATCAAAGCTGACTTTCAAAGCTGAATTTTTAGCATTATTACTCCAGTCACATGATCCTTCAGAAATCATTCTAATATTCTGATTTGCTGCCCAAAAACATTTATTATTATTATTATTATTGTTATTATTATTACTATTATTATGCTGAAAAGAGCTGAGAAGAATTTTTTCAGGTTTTTTGATGAATTTGAAAGTTCAGAAGAACAGCATTGTTTGTAACATGATAAATGTCTTTATCATCACTTGTGTGCTAAATAAAAGTGTTAATTTCTATATATACTGACTCCAAGCTTTAGAATGGTATAGTGTATATTGTTACACTTGGAGTAAAATTGGAGTAATGATGCTGAAAATGCAGCTTTGATCACAGGAATAAATTACATTTTAAAATATATTCAAATAGAAAGCAGTTATTTTAAATAGTAAAAATATTTCACAATATTACTGCTGTAGCAAATACAACTTTATGTATTTTGGATCAAATAAATGCAGGCTTGGTGAGCAGAAGATAATTCTTTACAAAAACATTAAAAATCTTACTGTTCAAAAACTTTTGACTGGTAGTGTGTCATGTTGAAATATATCAATGAACATACCTGGCATACCTGGCATTTCCAAAGTGCATATTGTTTATGTGTTTGTTTATGTTGTGTATATTTATATTGTTCCATAGCTGAGTGGGCTGCTTATTTGCTTTGACTCTCTTCTCAAAACAGGTTGTTTTGCACTGTTATTCTTACATCTGAAGTGTTATGCCCTTCTCGTTTTACACTTCGTGCATGTGTACTGAATATTAAATAAGTTAATAATGATAACATAATGTGTACCATGCTGATTTGTACAATGGCTTAACAAGCCTAAACAGACTGCGAATGAGAGAGAGATCGACTGAGCACGTGCGATTACCTGCATTTGTCCTTTAGTGATGTTCGGTTCTTGAACGAATCGTTCTTTTGAGCCGGTTCTCAGCAAGTAACCGGTCGAGCCGGTTCACAAATCGAACTTTCATCATAGGTATACCTCAACTATGAGAGATAAAATGAGAAAAAAAATCCAGAAAATCACATTGTAGGATTTTTAAAGAATTTATTGGTAAATTCCTCGGTAAAATAAGTATTTGGTCACCTACAAATAAGCAAGATTTCTGGCTCTCACAGACCTGTAACTTCTTCTTTATGAGGCTCCTCTGTCCTCCACTCATTACCTGTATTAATGGCATCTGTTTGAACTCGATATCAGTATAAAAGACACTTGTCCACAACCTCAAACAGTCCAACTCCAAACTCCACCATGGCCAAGACCAAAGAGCTGTCAAAGGACACCAGAAACAAAATTCTAGACCTGCACCAGGCTGGGAAGACTGAATCTGCAATAGGTAAGCAGCTTGGTGTGAAGAAATCAACTGTGGGAGCAATTATTAGAAAATGGAAGACATACAAGACCACTGATAATCTCCCTCGATCTGGGGCTCCACGCAAGATCTCACCCCGTGGGGTCAAAATGATCACAAGAACTGTGAGCAAAAATCCCAGAACCACACGGGGGGACCTAGTGAATGACCTGCAGAGAGCTGGGACAATGTAACAAAGGCTACCATCAGTAACACACTGCGCCGCCAGGGACTCAAATCCTGCAGTGCCAGACTTGTCCCCCTGCTTAAGCCAGTACATGTCCGGGCCCGACTGAAGTTTGCTAGAGAGCATTTGGATGATCCAGAAGAGGACTGGGAGAATGATGAAACCAAAATAGAACTTTTTGGTAAAAACTCAACTTGTCGTGTTTGGAGGAGAAAGAATGCTGAGTTGCATCCAAAGAACACCATACCTACTGTGAAGCATGGGGGTGGAAACAACATGCTTTGGGACTGTTTTTCTGCAAAGGGACCAGGACGACTGATCCGTGTAAACGAAAGAATGAATGGGGCCATGTATCGTGAGATTTTGAGTGAAAACCTCCTTCCATCAGCAAGGGCATTGAAGATGAAACGTGGCTGGGTCTTTCAGCATGACAATGATCCCAAACACACCGCCTGGGCAACGAAGGAGTGGCTTCGTAAGAAGCATTTCAAGGTCCTGGAGTGGCCTAGTCAGTCTCCAGATCTCAACCCCATCGAAAATCTTTGGAGGGAGTTGAAAGTCTGTGTTGCCCAGCGACAGCCCCAAAACATTACTGCTCTAGAGGCCAAAATAGCAGCAACAGTGTGTGAAAACCTTGTGAAGACTTACAGAAAACGTTTGACCTCTGTCATTGCCAACAAAGGGTATATAACAAAGTATTGAGATGAAATTTTGTTATTGACCAAATACTTATTTTCCACCATAATTTGCAAATAAATTCTTTAAAAATCCTACAATGTGATTTTCTGGATTTTTTTTTTCTCATTTTGTCTCTCATAGTTGAGGTATACCTATGATGAAAATTACAGGCCTCTCTCATCTTTTTAAGTGGGAGAACTTGCACAATTGGTGGCTGACTAAATACTTTTTTTGCCCCACTGTACACACACATTAAAAAAATTTAACTAAATAAACATGAGAAATGCATGACAAAATTTCTAAACTTAACATTTAAATGAAAACAAAATAAAGCTACAAACAATTCAAAATATTAAGACAACAAAAGGTATAAGTGTAATAATGATTCTAACATAAAACTAAGTCAAACACCAAAAACCACTACGTGTATGTACACACACATACACAGACATATCCATAAATTCAATATTATTTCATTTCCAAGTAGCTTGTTGAAGTACTAAAATAACTCAAATTAAATAAAACTAAAACTTAATAAATAACTTATACAGACATACTGGGGGAAAAAAAATAATAATAAAATGACAAACATTACTACAACTGTAACTAAAATTTAAATAGATAACACATACAAATCAAACTACATTAGTTTAACAGTAATCCTAAAAAAATAACTGTGCTAAACATACAAGTAAGAAACGGTTATAAAAACTGAAAGAGAAGTGAAACAAGTAATAGGAAAGAGAATAAATGAAAAGCGATACTTATTATTATATTTTGTACATTAAATTGTTGTGCAGAAGGGAGATTTTGTATGAAGCAGCGCATAGTGCAAAAAGATTTTGTAGTGCAATGCTCAAGTAAACATATATTATCTTATTGAGTCTTTGTAGCAGGGAGTGTTTAAAGATAGTGTCTGGTGTGCATATAGTGGGAGTGGGGGGGGGGGGGGGGGCTGAGGTGTTCATGGTTTCAGAGGGGGACAGGGAGATTGGAGTTAAGAGCTCTCAAAGCCTGGGGAAAAAATCTGTTGAGCAATCTGACAGAGTGAGCTTTGATACTCCGGTACCTTCTACCTGATGGCAGGAGCTGGAAGAAGTTGTGGGAGGGGTGGGTGGGTTCCTTCACGATGCTGGAGGCCTTGCTGGAGCATCGTGCAAGGAAAATGTCCAGGATGGAGGGGAGAGGAGCACCAATGATCTTTGCGGCAGTGTTCACTGTCTGTTGTAGGGTCTTGCGGTCAGCAGCACTGCAGTTCCCATACCAGACAGTGATGCAGGTGGTTAGCACAATCTCAATAGTGCCCCTGTAGAAAGTGGTGAGGATGGGTGGAGGGAGACTTGCCCTTTTCAGCCGGCGGAGAAAGTGGAGGCGCTGTTGTCCCTTCTTGTTGAGTGACGTGACGTTGGTGGTCCAGGTGAGATCCTCTGTGATGTGCACCCCCAGGAATTTAGTGCTGCTGACTCTCTCCATGGTTGAGCCATCGATGGTCAGTGGGGGGTGGTCAACAGAGTTTCTCCTGAAGTCCATCACAGCCTCTTTTGTCTTACCCACATTGAGCGACAGGTTGTTAGCACCACACCATTCAGCCAGCTGTGCCACTTCCTCTCTGTAGTGCGTTTCATCGTTGTTGCTGATGAGGCCTACCACAGTTGTGTCATCAGCAAACTTGATGATGTGGATGGAGCTGGACTTGGCAGTGCAGTCGTGAGTCAGCAGTGTGAAGAGCAGCGGGCTGAGCACACAGCCTTGTGGGGCACCTGTGCTCAGTGTGGTAGTGCTGAAGGTGCTGCGGCTGACACGGACTGACTGAGGTCTTGCAGTTAAAAAGTCCAGGATCCAATTACAGAGAGCGGTGTTCAGGCCCAGCAGATTTATTTTGTGGATGAGCTGTTGTGGGGTTATTGTGTTGAATGCTGAGCTGAAGTCGATGAACAGCATTCTTACATAAGAGTCTTTCTGTTCCAGGTGAGTAAGAGCTAGGTGGAGAGTGGTGGAAATTGCATCGTCCGTGGAACGGTTTGGACGGTATGCAAACTGGAATGGGTCCAGTGTGTTTGGGAGACTGGACTTGATGTGATGCATGACTAACCTCTCAAATCACTTCATCATGATTGGGGTCAGTGCTATGGGATGATAGCCATTCAGACAGGACACAGGTGACTTCTTTGGTACTGGAATTATGGAGGTGGATTTGAGACACGTGGGGATGACTGCCTGGCTCAGTGAGGTGTTGAAGATGTCTGTTAGGACATCCGTCAGCTGTGCAGCACAGTCTCTCAGTACACGTCCAGGTATGTTGTCAGGGCCCACAGCCTTCCGTGGGTTAATCCTGGATAGGGTCTTCCTTACATCGGCTGGGGAGAGACAGAGTACCTGGTCGTTTGGAGATGTGTATAGTTTCTGTGCAGGTGTGTCGTTCTGTATTTCAGATCGTGAGTAGAAGTGGTTGAGTGCATCTGGTAAGGGTGTGTCATCGTCACTGGCCTGTGGCGGGGGCTTGCAGTCAGTGATGGTCTGAATGGCTTGCCACAGGGTCAGAGTGTCTTTACTGTCGCTGAAGTTGTTGTTGATTTTTTTTTTTTAGCATACTGATGTTTTGCCTTCTTGATGCCATGAGACAGATTGGCCCTTGCTGTTTTGAGGGCTGCTTTATCTCCTGATCTGAATGCTTCATCTCTGGTCTTTAGCAGCCTACGAACCTCTGCTGTCATCCATGGCTTCTGGTTGGCACGTGTGGTGATGGTCTTGGTGACTGTCACATCATCTATGCACTTTTTGATGTAAGCAGTCACAGTCACAGTTTCAGTGTACTCCTGCAGGTCTGTGTGGTTGTTGTAGGCGGCCGCCTCTTTAAACATGTTCCAGTCTGTGTCCTGGAAGCAGTCCTGCAGTGCTGAGGTGGCACTGTCTGGCCGTACCATGATCTGCTTTTGAACCGGTTTGGCAAGTTTGAGAAATGGTCTGTATGCTGGGATTAGCATAACAGAGATATGGTCTGAGTACCCGAGGTGGGGGTTCAGCTTTGTACGAGTTTTTCTCTGTTGTATAAACAAAGTCCAGTGTGTTGTTTCCCCTTGTTGCAAAGTTCACATGTTGTTAGAACTTTGGCAAAACTGTCTTTAGGTTTGCGTGGTTGAAGTCACCAGCTATGATGAAAAAGCTGTCAGGGTTATTTGTTGTTTGTTCGCTGATGGCGCTGTACCGCTCGCGAAGCGCGTCCTTTGCGTTTGCACATGGAGGAATGTAAACTGCGACAATAACAATGGCCGTGAACTCCCATGGCAGATAGAACGGTCGACACTTCACAAACATAAACTCCACCAGTGATGAACAGTGTTTTTATTCTACCGCAGCATTGTTACACCATTCTTTGTTGATATACACACACAAGCCACCCCCGCGAGTCTTACCAGACAATGATGAGTCTCTGTCCGCTCGGTAGCAGGTTAGCCTGTGCAGCTGAATGGCGGAGTCCAGGATGTTGTCGTTTAGCCATGTTTCAGTGAAAACAAATACACAACAATCCCTTGCCTCATGCTATGTAGACCAACTGAGTTGAATTAAGTCCAGTTTGTTTTCCAGAGAGCGAACGTTTGAGAGCATGAGTGTTGGAAGAGCCGGTCTTGTGGGGTTAGCCCTTAGCCTAGCTCGTATACCTCTGCGCTTACCGCGCTTCCGTCCTCTCTCACACCGCTTGTGATGCCGCCTTGTGCGGGTAGAGTCAGTAGGCGAGGCCACGGTCTTGAGGTCCGGCTTCAGCAGTAAACAAAGGCCTCGTAGCTTCTCAGTAGCCACTGGCGAGATTTGGTGTTTGTATGCGTTGCCGATATCCAAAAGACTTTGGTGATCAAAGATGTGTTTTGGAGTGATTTCCTTATGAATTAGCGGTAAATTGACACTATTTGGAAATGAACAGACAACATTAAAAGACGTAAAAGCACCGTCTTTGGGACCCGGAGTAGCCGCTGCGTCTGACCGTGCCGCCATCTTGGATTTAATCCAAGTTGTAGGCTACTCAGTATTGGTCAGTCAGTCTGATATAAAGGATCCGTGAATGAAACTGTGACCACAAACACCATTATCTTAAATGAATTATATGGCAATAATCAGCAATATGCGTTAACACAAATTACTTTTTTTTTTTTTAATGTTTCAATATGTGTTGACACTGTAGAAATTGTAAATATATAAGTAATATATATAAGGGAAACAAGTCAATTTAGTTCAAAGGGAATCATTTATGATTTTATAGGGAATTTGAACAGAATCACTGTTTCACGGCTGATCACTGATTCGGCCAGTGATTCACTGAACGAGCCGTATAACATCAACTCTGCACTGGATATTAAAATCCAAAATATAGTGAACACACTATTAATAAGCACAGTAACAAGATCGGCAGATTAAGACATTAACTTGTAAGCACAAAACACAAGATACTTCTCTTTTCAATATAAATACGACTTTATTTATATAAACCTAAGACATGTAAACTAATCTAATCTAACACATGAACACACGCATTCACACATTCACACGTTGCAGAAAGAGAGGAAAGGATGAGTTTACAGAATGAAATGTGAAATCCCAAGTTTACAGCAATATGTGCAATTGCCTATAGGCCTGAACCATCAATCATTTGACCCTCGCATTGAGTTTCTCAATGAGGCTTAAATTTATATTAAACTGCACCGACTCAGCAAAAGTCTGGAGGTTGTACTTGCTTGTGTTGCCTTAAGGGATTCCCTTGTGTCCTTGTCCTCTTTGGAGAAAGGGGTTTCCCGAGGTTGCTGATTGGCTGAGATCAGTGGTCTTTCGTAGTAAAGTCTTGGGCGTTGGCTCTTGATGCGGAGTTGGTCTGGTTGAAGTTTGGGCGGGTGCAGTCGAAGCTGGACTTTGCGGCAAACTTAACTTAACGAAACTCTCACGGAAAGACAAGAAATTAAAGTAAAAGAATGTAACGAGACTAGGTGGTTTTTCTTCTCATTGTGTTGGCAGCTGGCACGTAGGCCAGAGCACGCTCAAAGAGCAGCGTCAAAACGCGGTGGCAAAAGAGAAGAAGAGAAGCAGAGGAAGAGCCAAGAGAAGAGGTGTCCTGAGTATTTAAACTCGGCTTCTAGACCATCCTATCTGGATGTCTTGACCAATTAGAAATGATCTTGGCTCGTGGTGTTGTATGTTTCTCCTCCCCATTCATAAATCTAACATGTTATCTTATCAGTCATATGGTCCAAATGTTCCCGCTCTTACAGAGTACAATTTTGGACATGATTTCTCTAACAAGACTGTGGTACATTTGACAAAGAATTGATTGGAAGAAACATTTAAAGCATGATTTTTCAAACTCATACATACCAAACATGAGTATTAAGTCTTAAAACTATTCCCTAGTTATTAAAAGACATACATCATATGTGATTAAAACATGATGGTTAATCGTGTGGGTTACATACATGATATGGGGTTATGCATAAACATGATAAGTCCTTTTAAGATGATTTTGGTGCATCTATATGTGAAAAGGCAGTTTCTGTACCGTTCTGTGAACATAAGGACATGTTCTCTGTGAAGACTAGAGAGGTTAAAAGGTCTCTTAAGGAATTTCAGTCTCCGTCTGTCTTCTATGTGGAGAGCTGGGATGACCCACCCAATGAAGTCTCTAGCTCATGATTTTGATCACAGATTTTCAAGTGACAGCCATATCTTTGACCATCAGTCCTGATTACTTGCTCCAAATGTGATCGTCTCCTTCCTGAATTGGAATTATCAATAAGTGTTCTTTTGTTTGAATGTTGCAAGCTGTTCTGTGAAAGAGGCTTGTTGGTTTGCTTTCTTCAGAGGGCTGGAGCTAGGAATCTGATTTATGACGAACATCCTGTTGCAGCCTTGGGATCCTCTCTGGAATTTCGGCTCCTCATGTTTCAACGTTCGGATCGAATCTTAACTTTGTCTGACTCGTTCTGATCCTACAACACAAATGACTTTTTTCATTGATACAACATGGCACTGAGTTGTTAGAAAAGAAATGCATAGAGACGTACTGCTTAATGACATCAGGAACCGGTGAATCAGCTTTTTGAACCGGTTCAATGAGCCGAACTGTCCGAAAAGAACCGGTTCGCGGAAATGAATCGGACTTTGCATCACTACTGTCCTTCAGGCCGAGTCATGTATATTTGTGAAAATGGGTTGTCATGTCCAAGGAAAGTGAAATCTCTGTCTTAGCATCGATGCTCTGCTGGTCAGCTGAGCCTTTAAAAGTGGCGCTCAAAGTTAAAATGATTTCAACAGCGTGTTTCATTACATCTCTCTTTGAATGAATCAGCGTTTTTGAACGTGTAGTTGAATGAATGGTTTAAAGACTCACTCAAAGACAGTCCTTTGACACCACCTTGTGGCGTAACAATGAAACTGCACTGGCTGACAGCCCGTCTAGAACACGCAGGTGAAATATCAACAGAAAAAGTCTCTTGTCCAGTCAGATTCGAGGATCAGCACTAACTGTTATATAACAATAGCCTAACGATTTTGTCAGGTTTATTTTCTGTTATGTGGACTGTTATTTTGTCATTCTCTTCTGTTTACTTCAATTCCTGTTTCAACGCGAATTAGTTTCCGTTTCTGAATTCCTTACATCGTAACACATACACACACAGATTATATGTGTGTGTATGTATATATATATATATATGTATGTGTATATATATACATACATATATACTCACATATATGGCGATAATACCACATACTTTTTGCTTTTGAGCCACTCAAAATTACCACAAGGGAAATTGCTTCACCGCGACAGCCCTAGTTGCTAATAGTGCATCACATTGTTAAACATGTCACTTCCTGTTGCCAGTAGGTGGTGCTATAACTATAACCGAATATGAGCATGTAGATGTCTTCAGGCCAGGACTCTAATCAAACTTGTAAATTTTGAGGCAGACTGGACATTGTATGCATGAGTTACAACAACTTCCTGTTTGATGGTGTTAATAGCATGCTTTAACACTTAGCTAAGGGTTGCTAGTATGTTTGAGCATGATTCTAACATGTTTAGAACACAAAGGCATATTTTACTGTGTTGCTAATAGTGCATCACAGTGTTAAATATGTCACTTCCTATTGACAGTAAGTGGCGCTGTGACTATAACGAATACGGGCATGCAGATGTGTTCAGGACAGGACTCTTATCAAACTTGTTAAATTTGGGGCAGATTGGACACTGCATGCCTGAGTTACAGTAACTTCCTGTTTCACTGCATTAATAGCATGCTTTAGCACTTAGTTAAGTGTTGCTAGCATGTTTTAGTATGTTTCTAGCATGTTGCCAGCCTATTTAACTCTTACTGACACTTTTTAATATGTTCCTAGGAGTCCATAACAGTGTTAACCATGACACTTCCTGTTGTCAGCAGGTGGCATTATGACTATAACTGAATATGGGCATGGGTATGTGTTCAGGACTGAACACCTATCAAACGTGTGAAGTTTGGGGCAGATCGGACATTGCTTACCTGAGTTACAGCAACTTCCTGTTTCATGGAGAAATGTCAAAAATTTGTCAGGCCACCAGGGACACGCCCCTCAAGATCTTCACTCAAGATCTTCGCAGTTTAATGTCACAAAGGCCTTATGATAACCCTTACCAAATTTGAAGATGATCCGATTAAAACTGTAGGAGGAGTGCGTCGAAGTACGAGGCATGGAAATGGCAAAAACTGCATAAAAATCATACAGGAAATTCAAAATAACGTACTTCCTGTTGGGTTTTGGATTTTATACCAAGATACTTTTTTGTAGGTAATGGTGTGTCATTTTTGTGCATGAACGTGAAACGTAGCTCGAGGCGCACTCCGTTGAAATTTTGCAGGTAGCGCTATTGAGCCATTTTGCCACGGCCACTTCTGAAACCCATATCAGATGTAAATGTTTGCCAGTTCTGATGCGTGTCCAAAGTTTCATGAGTTTTGGAGCAAGTTTAGGCCCTCAAAAATGCGATTAACTTTGGAGAAGAAGAAGAAGAAACGGAGCAATTCCAAGAGGGTCCTAGCACTGAGGTGCTCGGGCCCTAATGAAAATTTTAAGCTATTTGAATGTCAGTACCTAATAAAACCTGAGAAAAGAACTAACAACTTTATAAGTGATAGGATGAGCCAATAAGTGATCCTTTGCTGCCATGTAGTGGTTGTATTTGCAATGTCTGGTAATGCAGCAGAGACATGTACTGTTTTTGACCTTCATAGCTATTACAGTGTCAGTTTCTGTCCAATCTCCATAAAATTTTGCATGATTGTTTAGAATCATATAATGCATGAGTTTGCATAGTTGTGTGATGTTTGGAGTTTTCTTTGAATATTTATAGGCACTTAATTATACTATATAAAGACCCTCATTTTAAATGGCCCTGTTATAACTGCCATGCCAATGTTCAACATTTTTTTTTTTTTTTTTTGATAACTTTTGATCTAGAGAGTACAGAGAATTGTACCACAGTGGTTTTATTGATTTTGAGTTAAAAACCTAGGACTAGTTCACAAAAGAAGTTTGTTTTTTTTTTTTGTTTTTTTTTTTTTTTTAAATATAAAATATTTAAAGTACAGTTGGATTGACAGCAGTGGTCCGAGAGGCAAAGTTGTTCAGAATGAAGATATATATCATAAGATATGAAGATCTAGTGTTTGTGTGAATATATGAGCATTTTTTTTTTTTTTTTTTTAGCAATTTGAAGCCATTTACCATAGGAATCTTGTGTTTTTGAAGCCTTTTAACTGTTAAAGTGCCACCTATGGTCCGATCTCCATGAAATTTTGCAAGCTTGTTAAGAGTCATTTGACACGTCTTCACCAAGTTTCTTAAAGTTTTGAGTTTTCGTTTAGCTTTTATAGGCTTTTGGGTATATAGTTTTTGAGTTATAGCCATTTTTGTAAAAATGGCCCCTCCCCTTAACCCCCTGGGGTCTGAGGTGATTTTGGGGCCCTTGAGATGTTTTGACATGCCCTGATATTTGTGCTTATTTCAGCTACTTAAAACATACTATTGACCAACATGTAATTTGTTTCTATTCAGCACAAACTGTGCTACAATAATATGTGACCCTGATGGATGTACATGTTTGCATTTTTTAGAAAAAAAATATTATGTGTGGTTAGTAAGTTTTGGGGGAAAAAATGTAGCTGAAATAAGGCCATAAAACCCACAATAAATAGTTCTGAATAAGACTTTTGAGTAATTAGTCTTGTAGGCTAGAATATTTACTTCAAAATTATGTGAAAATCATTCTGCTTACTCATTCACAGAAAACAATATATTGATTTAAATTTTTAAAGACATGTTTTGTGATTTGAAAGCCAATATGCGAGGGAGTGGCAATGGCCCTGAATATTAAGTAATTCTCCCCTGAGAGACAAAGGGCCCTCCCCTAATGGCCCCTAATGGCCCATCAGTGTGACTGTGACTTTGAGGCAGGTAAGACAGAATGTGAGGAGACTGAAAAAATGGGTTGTTTAAATTATTTGTATTTTATTTACAACTCAGTATAATCAAAACATATATAATGAAGGTCAAAGACACATTGTGCACACTGACCACAGAGATGTGAACAGACTTTGAGTCATTCCTGCAACAGATTCTGTCCAACAAGTGAAACAAGTAAATCATACCTGATATTTACGTGTGTTATTTAAGTGTTTCTGCTTCTTTCCATGGATTCATGAAGAAAAAAACATAATCAGTAGTCAAGGAGCTTGTTTTACCATAGAATATCAGTGTTGTTGAACATCTGATGTTGGTACAGCGCTCTCAGAGGAAAACAGTTTGAAGAAAGTCATCAGGATTCATTTGTGGTTCAGGTACCTGATTCACTAAAATACAAACAACCAAAAAAAAAAAAAACAACAACAACAAAAACATTTGTGAGCATGTTAATATCAGGATCATCTGTAGGTTTTGTAGCCATAGACTCACGCATGCTTTGTATTATCATTAAAAAAAAAAGACATTTTATATCTGAGAAACTAATTATTATTGTTTAGCATGTTATTAAAATCTATTTCTGAACAGAGTAGGCTATTAATAATAAACATGTTCTAAACATACTTAGACTCGTAGCATTGATCATGTTACAGTGTACACTCATATTACTTTTATTGTTTTAATATAGAGCATGAAAATATCATTGCGCCATAATCAATTTAAATACAATGAATTGCCTTTCATATTAAAAATGTTTTACTCGATTTCAAACATTGTAGTCAGGAATTAAAGTTTGGGAAAAACCCAACTATGATTTTGTTGTCATATAGCCTAGTATGTATGATTTTATAATAGCCTATGATATGATTCTGTAGCCATAGACTCACACATGCTTTGTACTATAAAAAAGGATATTTTACATCTGAGAAATTTAGCATGTTATTAAAATCTATTTGTGAACAGAGTATTAATAATAAACATGGTCTAGACATTCTTAGATGCCTAGCATTCATCATGTTGTAGTTTGGGAACAACCTAACTAGTAAATGTGTTCTTGTTTATGTCACAATAACACGTTAACTAATGCAAAAAAGAAACATTACTTATCAGATTGATCTCCTCTACTCGATGAAATCTTGTTCTTCTTTTGAGGGAAATCCAGCCTTTACTCAGCGCGTCTTCTTGCAGAAACGGACAGTAGCCGCGATGAACGAACTCCTCACGCTTTGTTTATGTTGGGCGTTTCCATGCACACGTGTCTCACGTGGATATTTACATATGAACGGCGCGAGCCGCGAGGGGGCGGGATTGCTTTAAAGATAATGAATTAGACGGGAAAGACTGAACATCGTGTTGGTTTCATACGGATTACTTTATCACAAAATATTTGTTTTCGATAAGACTTACTTCATTTAAAAGTAGACACTTCAAGCTTTCTATAGATATAACTCCCATGTCTCCGTGTTGAGGTTTCGCCGAGTTACAGTTCATTTTAGTGACGTGTTTCTAAAAGCAGCTCGTGGAGACGGCGAAGACAGAGAGTGCACCCTGTTTGTTTTCTTTATTTTCCAAAACCACAACATTTTGTTTTTTATTGTGAGTGTACCCAAAAAAAAAATAGATACTTCAATGTTTCAATTGATGTATAACGCTTATCTGTATGACCAAAATCGACGGAGTATTTTTAGTGTCTTTCACACTGATAAGAAAAAAAATGAGCCTGTCTCGCCGGCGAGACGGCCGACCCCAGGGGGTTAAGAATGTTTTGGCGTCCCTATGCAATGGTAAGTCGAAATTTAAACTTTTTTTTTTGATAATTATTGATATTCATTGTCCAGAGAATATTTCTGCAGTGGTTTGGTTCCGATCAGACGAAAAACCTAGGCCTAGTTTGCACAAATTTCAAAATAGTGGAAAGATTTGCATACTGGAAATGAAATCGGATAGCCGTTTTGTTTGTTTTGAGCCAAGGATTCCAATGATAGACACTTGAGTCTATGACAAACAGTCTAGGAGTTATGAGTGATTTCGCGTTTTTTGTTCACTGTAGCGCCCCCTATTGTCTGATTGGGGTGAGTCTTTGTCAGGTTCTCCCCAAATTGAGCTCTATCATTTGGTTTCAAGTTTCTAGGCCTTACGGTTTAGTCTGCATGATCAGTTTTACGGCAGAAAAATAATAATAAATATAGCAGCAAGCAGCGATTACCGGGGTTCAAGCACTTGAAGGCCTTTAAGGTGGTATGCTTTTAGGGTCTAGGCCAACCTGGATGTATGACTGACAGTAAAACACATTCAAAATGGAGAATAGGCTCACAGACACACACTCACACAGTGAAATGAAATGATCAAACTAGTATTTTAATACTCAATAAGCATGCTTACACACACACACACCCTCACACACACGTTTGTATTTGTGAAAAGTGGGGACATCCCATAGGCGTAATGGTTTTTATACTGTACAAACTGTATGTGCTATTGCCCTACACCCACCCTACACCTAAACTTAGCCCTCACAGAAGACTGTGCATTTCTACTTTCCCCCCAAAAAACTCAGTCTGTATGATTTATAAGTGTTTTGAAAAGTGGGGACATGGGGCAATGTCCTGAAAGTCACCTTCACCTTGTAATACCTATGTCATACCTGTGTCATTATACAAATATATGTCCTCATTTGTCACAAAAACGCGCACACACAGACATACACACAGATATTCACACAGACATACACACAGACATACATGCACACACATTTTGTTGCAGATATAGATATTTGAAATCATAAGGTATAAAGATCTAGTGTTTGTGAATATATGAACTTTTTTTTTAGAAATTTGAGGCCATTTACCATAGAAATCTTGTGGTTTTGAAGCCTTTTTAACTGTTTTAGCGCCACCTATCTTCCGATCTCCATGAAACTTTGCATGCTTGTTAAGAGTCGTCAGTCATATTTTCACCAAGTTTCATAAAGTATTGAGGTTTTGTTTAGGTTTTATAGGTTTTTGGGTATATGTGGCCACACCCCTTTTGTAAATGACACTGTTATAGATAACCAAAGAACAAAATTCAACATTTTTTTGGTAATTATTGATCTAGAGAGTCCAGAGAATATTACTGCAGTAGTTTGGTTCCGATCAGATGAAAAACCTAGGACTAGTTCGCAAAAGTAGGTTTTTAACATAGTTGTGAATAATTAATGAACAATTTGACTGACAGCAATGGTTCTTGAGGCAAAGTTGTGCATTAAGAGGAGATCTATTGAATGATATGCATATTTTGTGGATTTGTCAAACACCACGTGATTCAGAGCCAAAAAAAACTTGTTAGCGCCAACTAGTGGCTGATTTCTTTCAAAATTCTTACAGGCCTTTAGGGCCATGAGTCGAACATGCCCCACGAGTTTGGTGAAGATATCTCATTCTGTTCGAGAGTTATATTTCTATAAGCATTTGGCTAACGTTAGCATAGACGTTTTTTTTGGTGTACTGTTTCGCGAGAAAATCGAAATTTCAACTTTTTTTTGATAATTATTGATAATCAGTGTCCAAAGAATATTTCTGCAGTGGTTTGGTTCCGATCGGGTGAAAAACCTAGGACTAGTTCGCAAAAGTAGGATTGGGATATAGGTCAATTTTGCGGAAAAACCGTACGTCGTAGAGCAAAAATTGATATTTCACTTTTGTTTGTGCTGTCCCAAGGATTTCAACAATGTAAAGTTTTTGAGTCTAGGACAAACGGTGTACGACATACGACCAAAAATGTCTGAAATTTTAGTTTTTTGTTGTGCTGTAGCGTCTCCGTTAGGCCGCTTGGGGCGAGTATTTGGCTCTGACGAGAAGGCCGGACTACTACAATCTGACCAAGTTTCAGCTCTCTAGGCCTTACGGTTTGGGCTGCACGATCAGTTTTAGGAAAGAATAATAATAATAATAAAAAAAATCCTAACAATTACAAGAGAGGTTCATAGCACTATGTGCTTGAACCCCTAAATATAGCTGCAAGCAGCGATTACCGGGGTTCAAGCACTTGAAGGCCTTTAAGGTGGTATGCTTTTAGGATCTAGGTCAACCTGGATGTATGGCTGACAGTAAAACACACCCAAAATGGAGAATAGGCTCAAAGACAGACAGACACACACACACACACACACACACACACACTGAAATGAAATGATTAAACTAGTATATAAACCCCCTGGGGTCGGCCGTCTCGCCGGTGAGACAGGCTCATGTTTTTTCTTATCAGTGTGAAAGACACTAAAAATACTCCGTCGATTTTGGTCATACAGATAAGTGTTATACATCAATTGAAACTTTGAAGTATCTATTTTTTAGGTTGTTCCCAAACTACAACATGATGAATGCTAGGCATCTAAGAATGTTTAGACCATGTTTATTATTAATACTCTGTAAACAAAAAGATTTTAATAACATGCTAAACAATAATATTTAGTTTCTCAGATGTAAAATATCCTTTTTTTATAGTACAAAGCATGTGTGAGTCTATGGCTACAGAATCATATCATAGGCTACTATAAAATCATACATACTAGGCTATATGACAACAAAATCATAGTTGGGTTTTTCCCAAACTATAATTCCTTACTATAATGTTTGAAATCGAGTAAAACATTTTGAATATGAAAGGCAATTCATTGTATTTAAATTGATTACGGCGCGATGATGTTTTCATGCTCTATATAAAACGGTAAAAGTAATATGAGTGTACACTGTAACATGATCAATGCTACGAGTCTAAGTATGTTTAGAACATGTTTATTATTAATAGCCTACTCTGTTCAGAAATAGATTTTAATAACATGCTAAACAATAATAATTAGTTTCTCAGATATAAAATGTCTTTTTTTTAATGATAATACAAAGCATGCGTTAGTCTATGGCTACAAAACCTACAGATGCTCCTGATATTAACATGCTCACAAATGTTTTTTTATTTTTTTTTTTTTGTTGTTGTTGTTTTTTTGTTTTTTTTTGGTTGTTTGTATTTTAGTGAATCAGGTACCTGAACCACAGATGAATCCTGATGACTTTCTTCAAACTGTTTTCCTCTGAGAGCGCTGTACCAACATCAGATGGTCAACTACACTGATATTCTATGGTAAAACAAGCTCCTTGACTACTGATTATGTTTTTTTTCTTCTTGAATCCATGGAAAGAAGCAGAAACACTTAAATAACACACGTAAATATCAGGTATGATTTACTTGTTTCACTTGTTGGACAGAATCTGTTGCAGGAATGACTCAAAGTCTGTTCACATCTCTGTGGTCAGTGTGCACAATGAGTCTTTGACCTTCATTATGTATGTTTTGATTATACTGTGTTGTAAATAAAATACAAATAATTTAAACAACCCATTTTTTCAGTCTCCTCACATTCTGTCTTACCTGCCTCAAAGTCACAGTCACACTGATGGGCCATTAGGGGAGGGCCCTTTGTCTCTCAGGGATGAATCACTTGATATTCAGGGCCATTGCCACTCCCTCGCATATTGGCTTTCAATCACAAAACATGTCTTTAGAAATTTAAATCAATATATTGTTTTCTGTGAATGAGTAAGCAGAATGATTTTCACATAATTTTGAAGTAAATATTCTAGCCTACAAGACTAATTACTCAAAAGTCTTATTCAGAACTATTTAGTGTGGGTTTTATGGCCTTATTTCAGCTACATTTTTTCCCCCAAAACTTACTAACCACCCATAATATTTTTTTTCTAAAAAATGCAAACATGTACATCCATCAGGGTCACATATTATTGTAGCACAGTTTGTGCTGAATACAAACAAATTACATGTTGGTCAATAGTATTTTTTAAGTAGCTGAAATAAGCACAAATATCAGGGCATGTCAAAACATCTCAAGGGCCCCAAAATCACCTCAGACCCCAGGGAGTTAATACTCAATAAGCATGCTTAAACACACAGACACAGACACACATACACACACACACACATACACAGACATACATGCACACACATTTTGTTGCAGATATAGATATTTGACAAATGATAGTTGACACAATACTTATTGCAAGTGCTTTCTTTTTAGGAGTTTGTCACTTTCATGTTTCCCTGCAATCATAATCTGGCATAATTGTAAAAACAAATATGTCTGTATGAACAAAACGGTAAACTATAACTAAATGTGATTTTAAATGTTATAACAGTGATTTTATAATGTCTTAGTATGAATCCATCAAACCTATGAACAGTACTGTTTTAGTGCATTTAATGAGCCCATAAGTGGTTTTCCGCTGCCATCTAGTGTTTATAAATGCAATTTCACATACAACATTGTGTTTAACCTCACTAACTATTATAGATTTATTTCTTGAGCAATTTCTCTTAAATTTCTCATGCTTGTTTAGAATGAAATTATGCATCATTTTACACAGTTTTGAGAGACATTGTAGGCCTTTTTTTTTTTTTTAGGTTTTATAGGCCTTTGGGTACACTGTAAAGAACATATAAAATGACCGGTTTATAGATATCCAAATGCAAATGTTCAACTTTTTTTTTTTTTTTTTTTTTATAATAATTGATCTAGAGAGTTTAGAGAATAGTACTGCACTGATTTTATTGATTTTGAGTTAAAAACCAAGGAGTATTTCACAAAGGTAGTTTTTTAAATAATCTCAAATACTTAAAGAACAGTTTGATTGACAGCAGTGATCCTAGAGGCAAAGTTGTTCAGAATGAGGAGATCTATCATATGATATGAAGATATAGTGTATACGTGAATATTTGAACATTTTATTGCAATTTGAGGTCATTTACTATAGAAATCTTGTTTTTTTAGGCCGTTTTAACTATAATACCGCCACCTATGGTCCGATCTCCATGAAACTTTGCATGCTTGTTTAGAGTCATTGGTCACATGTTTTCTCCAAGTTTCATAAAGTTTTGAGTTTTCAATTAGATTTTATAGGCTTTTGGGTATTTTGGCCACTCCCCTTTTCTAAATGACGCTGTAATAGCTAACCAAAGGACAAAATTCAACTTTTTTTTTTTTTTTTTGATAATTATTAATTTGGAGAGTCCAGAGAATTGTTCTGCAGAGGTTTGATTGCGATTGAGCAAAAACCCTATGACTAGTATGCAAAAGTAGGTTTTAAACATAATTGAGAATATTTAATGAACGATTTGATTCACAGCATTAGTCCCAGAGGCAAAGTTGTTCAGAATGAGGAGATCTATCATATGATATGAAGAGCTAGAGTTTGTATGAATATATGAACATGTTCTACAATTTGAGATCATTTTCTATAGAAATGTTGTTTTTGAGGCCTTTTTAACTGTTATAGCGCCACCAATGGTCCGATCGCTATGAAACTTTGCATGCTTGTTAAGAGTCATCTGACACGTTTTCACCAAGTTTCATAAAGTTTTGAGTTTTCGTTTAGGTTTTATAAGTTTTTGGTTATATTTGACCATGCCCCTTTTCTAAATGAGCCCGTCAAAGGTAACCAAAGAACAAAATTAATTTTTGGATAATTATTGATCTGGAGAGTCCAGAGAATATAACTGCAGTGGTTTGAACGAGATTGAGTGAAAAACCTAGGACTAGTTCGCAAAAGTAGGTTTTTAACATATTTGTGAATATTTAATGAATAATTTGATTGAGAGCATTAGTCCCAGAGGCAAGGTTCCTCAGAATGAGGAGATCTATCAAATGATATGCATATTGTGTGGACGTGTGAAACACCATGTGTTTACAGAGCCAAAAAATCTCATTAGCACCAACTAGTGGCCGATTTCTTTCAAAATTCTTTCAGACCTTTAGGGCCATGAGTCGAACATGCCCACCGAGTTTCGTTCCGATCGCCCTCCGTTAACCTTGTCTAATAGGTGCTCAACTTCATTGGCTGATGGCGGGCATGTTTTTTGAATGCATTGAACAAAGACACTGCATACCAATTTTCAGGTCAATTGGACTAACGCTTGCGTTGTTATAGCTGTTTTTATGTTGTTTTTCACCTTATAGCGCCACCAAGTGGCAGAGCTGCGCAATATTTTTTATTTTTTATTTTAAAGATTGAGCTCATAAACAGGTGTACCAAGTTTGGTGGAGATATCTCATTCCGTTCAAGAGTTGTAGCCATTTTAGTAAAAATGGCCCCTCCACTTACGATCGTTTTGGCGTCCCTATGCGACAGTGAGTCAAAACTTCAACTTTTTTTTTGATAATTGTTGATATTCACTGTCCAGAGAATATTTCTGCTGTGGTTTGGTTCCAATCGGGCGAAAAACCTAGGACTAGTTCGCAAAAGTAGGTTTTGGATATAACTCAATTTTGCGGAGAAAACGGACTTCGCAGGACGAATCTGATGCTTGTCCACCTTGACTCAAGGATTCCAAAAAATGTAATTTTTTGAGTCTACGACAAGCGGTTTAGGAGTTATGAGCACTTTCGCAGTTTTGATCACTGTAGCTCCCCCGATAGGCCGATTGGGGCGAGTTTCAGCTCTCTAAGCCTTACGGTTTGGTCTGCACGTTCAGTTTTACCGGAGAATAATAATAATAAAAATCCTAAGAGATAAAATAGGGTTTTAGCACTATGTGCTTGAATCCCTAAAAAAAAAAAAAATCCTTACAATTACAATAGAGTTTAAGCACTACGTGCTTGAACCCCTAATAATAATAATAATAATAATAATAAATCTACAATAGGGTTTCAGCACTGCGTGCTTGAATCCCTAAAAAAAAAAAAAAAAAAAAAAAAAAAAATCCTTACAATTACAATAGGGTTTCAGCACTACGTGCTTGAACCCCTAATAATAATAATAATAATAGGGGAAAAGTTGTATTAAAAAGAGCAGAGTAACATTTTCATATTCATTAACATGCTAAAATAATTTTTAAATTATTGGATATTGTACCAGTTACACTCATTTTGTAATATTTGACTCTTCTTGTCCAGGAGTATCTACAGGGAAATTTTGTTTCTGTCACTTGTTGCCTTAGGAAGGGAGAACATTGATATTGGTAAGTGAATGCTGTCCTCCAATTTTACATGAAAGGGCTTTCATTACTGTTGTTACATTAATTAAGTGCCCGTACGGTGGATCTCACAAAATCTGTCAAGAGCATATCAAAAGTTAAAAAAAAAAACACACGCATAATATAAAGAGTGTGTTTAGGACTATTAAGATTGTTTGCATTGAGATGTCATTTGTTTTTATGACATTGTCAAAATGTCATTATCATTATTGTAACAAAAAAAAAAAATAAAAAAATAAATAAATTTAGATAATACATTTAGAAATGCAAGTATTTCTTAAACTCCTCTGACAATTTTTATTTCCTTTTTTTTTTTTTTTTTTTTTTGATTTTGGGGTGAAACAGGACCCAAAGATTTCTTGTGAGATTGACTTTTTAACTGTCTCTGCTTAATTTTTCTTCCACAGAGGCCTTTAATCGTGAATACCGGCTTGCATACAATGAGCTCAGCACAGAACAGCTGAAAGTCCTATCCCCCATTGACAGACCACCTAGCAACAGCATGCAGTGGTGCCTCAAGTGCTTTGGAGCCCCGTTCATCTGATCACGGTGACTGTAAAAGTCAGGGAGAGAATTGTACAGTCATTTAATTCATTTGCACCATCACCTGAAATGGTACTTTTTAACATCCACCAGAATAAAAATGAACTGGCTACTTTGTTCTGAAATTCCTGAGAGTGTCAAGGCACCAAATGTACACCAGGTAGACACTGTATTTTACTGGTGGTTTTCAGATGTTGAACACTGCCTCTTGTGTGTGAGCCCATTTCAATCTGCAGTGGAAGTAAATGAAAGACTGAAAAATCTATTCACTGTGAGATGTTTCTCTACACTGCCTTCACTCTGGCCTATCTCTTCAGCTGACCTGTGGAAGGATTTTGTGGATATGGAGAGTGTGTTCTGGAGAGGTGTCAGTGACAATGATCTTATTTGATGTGCACTGTTAGAAATGGTTGCTTTATTATTCTCCATTGTTGAAATGTATGTATGTATGTATATATATATATATATATATATATATATATATATATATATTTTTTTTTTTTTTTCTATATTGGGATATTTGCTTTTCTCAACGTGAGTGGTCTTTGGCTAGATTATTGTGGAGTCTTAAATACAGAGTCCTTTATGGTTGATGTGGGCTTTGAGTGTCACAGTGCAAGGTGAGAGGTTTGTGTGTGCGTGAGAGTGTGTATGTGCGTGTACATTAGATAGACCACACCTTAAAGTGATATACTGTGAGAGAGGACAATCAGATGAATTTCAGAACATTCCAGAAAACATCTCTAATGTCTTAAACAGGCTAGAATCAATACGAGTGATGGTATAGTGATAAACTGTTATTTCTTAAAAATGTATATTTTTAACCTAAATGTAGGATTTTGATGTATTGTGGGAAATATTGTGACATACATCCAGAATGGAGGAGATGATTTATGAAGTGAAATAACTCAATGCATTCATACAGTTTTTTTTTTTTTTTTTTTTTTTTTTTTTAAATACACACACTTTGAATAAACAGTTTGTAATCTCATAATATGATTGCAGAAACAACTCTTTAACAGAATGGAAAACGTCCATAGAACCTCAAACAGGAAATATATCGAAATATTTTTTAAACTTGCTTTTTAATCTACTAGATGACTTTCATTCAGTTTATTAAAATCTTTTTCCAGTCCCATTGTACATATGAATGCAAAGGATGTAAAAACCTTTCAGTTACTGCCGTTAGCAAATGAATCATTGAAAAAATCTAAATAGTTCTTGTGCCTTGTTATCAAGTGAAGGTAGAACTTGTGGATTTGTAAAATATGCAATTAATTTACTACTAATAAATTAACATGATAGAGTGAAATTGGTCTGATTTTATTTATCATTTTCATTCATATTCTTACTTTTTATTTAATTGAATTTGTGTATTTTTGACAGTCAGTGTAAAAGAAACATCTCTTTGTTTCTGGAACAAATCAGGTTCTCTCAAATTATAAAACCTAAAATTACAAAACAACAGAGCACACAAATCAATAATAGTTTAACCCATAATGTACTGTTAATCTGTATCTATATACAGCAGGTGTTTTTTTTTTTTTTTTTGTTTTTCTTTTCTAAAAACAAGACAAAGAAAGTTTAGTATATTGTAGGAGTATATTTAGTATATTGTACATTGATAATGTAGGAGTTCATGTTTTTAGTAGATGGATATATTGTACAGCCATATTATGTCATTGTTAGTCTTGGATGCTTGCATTGCATGGTCACATTAAAGAGGAAAAACTCTGATGCACCAAACTGTTTGAGATTTATAATCGCCTGTAACTGTATCGTTTTATTTAATCTGTTCATCTGAAGTCAACAATGTTTCATTTGTTTCATGCTGAGAGGATCTGACCCATAAACAGCAGCCTCATTCAGCATTAAGTTTTATGTTATGTACAGGATAAAACATGGCCTTGATTTGACTGTAAATTCAAAAATGACATGAAATGAAAATTCACCCAGTCTGTTTTCTAAATACTTAATCCGTGCATATGTTAAGTTCCAACAGGCTGTTCTCTGGTCACATATGCAGGATTTATCCAATCATTTAGTCTCTTTAAACCCTGCCCCGTATGCTCACTTTCATCTGCCTCCACTTTTGAATGCAACACCCACAATTTTTTTTTTTCATTTGAAAATGTTACTCTGACACAATACAGAACATCTGTCACTACTTCAGTTTTATTTTATTATACTATTGTAGAATTCCATCCAATCTCAGATATTCACAGTAATATCATTGTGCTCATTACAACATCTACACACCATACATGTGTAGAATTGATTTAAAGATGAAATAACATGGTCAAAAGGAAGTAATATGCTGTTGTGATGACTGTGAAATGTGTAAGAGCCTCTTACTGTATTTTCAACGTGTAACCTCCCAAATATACACATGTAAATTGTACACCACAAATATAAACATATACATTTTATGCAGTATCACAATTATTCTATAGAGCAGTGGTTCTCAACCACATTCCTGGAGGACCCCCAACACTGCACATTTTGCATGTCTCCTTTGTCTGACACACCCATTTTAAATCTGTGAGTCTCTACTAATGAGCATTTGACCTGGATCAGGTGTGTTTGATTAAGGAGACATGCAAAATGTGCAGTGATGGGGGTCCTCCAGGAATGTGGTTGAGAACCACTGCTATAGAGGATGTATACTGAGTAGGTTGATTGCATCATTTCAGATAAATAATCAAATTGAAACTGCACACATGAGGGCAGAGTAAGTTCCCAGGAAACATTGATTTTCACTAAGCTTTCTAAATTTAATTAAATGCATATTGTAAAGTCCATGTAATTGGACCAATGAAGGTATCCAATGGTGGCTGAAGGGTTCTTGAGTGTTCAGTCTTTTCGGTGTGCAAAGTAATTTAATTTAAGTTAAATTCTAATCTGACTCCATTTTATTATAACTTTGAATTTAGGTTAGATTACCAATTATTATTGATCATTCATAGGATAATTTATATTTGATTATTCTATTTTCTCTTTAATATTATTGTAATCACTTTGGCCGTTAGTGTACCTTACGGTCACATACTCGCCAGTCTTGGTTATTAGACAGAGTTAATTGACATACTTTAGATGGCTGCTCCTATATTTGCTCATTCTAAAAGTACTTTTATTTAGCCCCCATAGATCTGTACACACTTGAATAAAGCAACATTATCTCTAGTCAGAGGTCACGACCACTACTATAGATATAAGCTGACCAACATTACCTGATAGTAGCTTTGGTATGGTCATGCCATGGTTTCCCATGTACACTTAGCTAGATTAATATTACAATAAACAGAGGTTAGGCTCACCCTATTTAGGTTGGTTGAACAACATCCAGTTGACCTAAACGGAAATTCCCTATAACCCCTTACAGTCTAAGTACAGTTGAATTAATACCAAGTGTTAGCCGGATCTCTAAAGACACAGTTGGTGTGCCCTATGCTCCATCTCAACTGAATTTTAATCCTTTACTAACCTGACACAGAAAATACAGTAACAAGGATACAACAATCTACTAGAGTCAATAATTACAGAATTAATCAGAATACAACCAAATGTAACAATTTATTACCAGTCAGGTAAATATGTATTATGCCAATTACATAGTCAATTCAGAAATTTCAAATCACATCAGTTTCTCAAAGATAAGTCTAAGAGTAAAAGATGCATACCTGACTTTAGAAAAATACATAGCATGGAGTGTGTGGACATGCTCCATACTATGGGCTTATTCTGGCTATAGAATCACCCTCTTGCAACATTTCCTTAAGTACCCAGACCAAGACAAACATCCACCGAAATGGAGACAGGAACTAACAATTGGAATTTGCATTGATCATGTAGAGTTATTACCTTTTGGGACAGAATGTAATTTGCATGAAAGACACTGGGAAATGCCACACCCTCTACAGTGAGCAAAATATCTCTTAACTATTAGGATCTGTATTACCTTTTAGTCTACTTGTAAAATTGAGACCACTGTACCAGTCGCCCAAATGATACAAACATGACTGTAAATATCACTTGCGTTCATGTAGAACATTATTTTATACTATTGACCATTCTGAGTGAGCTAAGTGGAGGGAGGATGGGTAAGGGGAAGGAAGGGGATAAAAAGGAACTAATGCATATGTGAGAGACGTTTTCCCGCATTTTCTCTCAGTGAGATGTGGAAACAGATGTCTGTATGTTAATACACTGTAGGATCAGAACGAGTCAGACAAAGTTAAGATTCGATCTGAACATTGAAACATGAGGAGCCGAAATTCCAGAGAGGATCCCAAGGCTGCAACAGGATGTTCATCATACATCAGATTCCTAGCTCCAGCCCTCTGAAGAAAGCAAACCAACAAGCCTCTTTCACAGAACAGCTTGCAACATTCAAACAAAAGAACACTTATTGATAATACCAATTCAGGAAGGAGATGATCAAATTTGGGGCAAGTAATCAGGACTGATGGTCAAAGATATGGCTGTCACTTGTAAATCTGTGATCGAAATCACGAGCTAGAGACTTCATTGGGTGGGTCACCCCAGCTCTCCACATAGAAGACAAAGACTGAAATTCCTTAAGAGACCTTTTAACCTCTCTAGTCTTCACAGAACATGTCCTTATGTTCACAGAACGGTACAGGAACTGCCTTTTCACATATAGATGCACCAAAATCATCTTAAAAGGACTTATGAGACTTATCATATTTATGCATAACCCCATATCATGTATGTAACCCACACGATTAACCATCATGTTTTAATCACATATGATGTATGTCTTTTAATAACTAGGGAATAGTTTAAGAGTTAATACTCATGTTTAGTATGTATGAGTTTGAAAAATCATGCTTTAAATGTTTATTCCAATCAATTCTTTGTCAAATGTACCATAGTCTTGTTAGAGAAATCATGTCCAAAATTGTACTCCGTAAGAGCGGGAAAATTTGGACCCTATGACTGATAAGATAACATGTTAGATTTATGAATGGGAAGGAGAAACATACAACACCACGAGCCAATATCATTTCTAATTGGTCAAGACGTCCAGATAGGGTGGTCTAGAAGCTGAGGTTAAATACTCAGGACACCATCAAACGCTCTCTTCCTCTGCTTCTCAGAGCTCTTCTCTTTTGCCACCAATAATTACAGAATTATTGCGTGCTCTGGCCTACATGCCAGCTGCCAACACAATGAGAAGAAAAACCATCTAGTCTCGTTACATTCTTTTATTCTTTTACTTTAATTTCTTGTCTTTCCGTGAGAGTTTCATTAAGTTAAGTTTGCCGCAAAGTCCAGCTCCGACTGCACCCGCCCAAACTTCAACCAAACCAACTCCGCATCAAGAGCCAACCCCCAAGACTTTACTACGAAAGACCACTGAACTCAGCCAATCAGCAACCTCGGGAAACCCCTTTCTCCAAAGACCACAAGGACACAAGGGAATCCCTTAAGGCAACACAAGCAAGTACAACCTCCAGACTTTTGCTGAGTCGGTGCAGTTTAATATAAATTGTATCCTCATTGAAAAACTCAATGCGAGGGTCAAATGATTGATGGTTCAGGTCTATAGGCAATTGCACATATTGCTGTAAACTTGGGATTTCACATTTCATTCTTTAAACTTATTCTTTCCTCACTTTCTTTCTGCAACGTGTGAATGCGTGTTCATGTGTTAGATTAGATTAGTTTACATGTCTTAGGTTTATATAAATAAAGTCTTATTTATATTGAAAAGAGATGTATCTTGTGTTTTGTGCTTACAAGTTAATGTCTTAAACTGCCGATCTTGTTACTGTGCTTATTAATAGTGTTATTAATAGTGTTATTATTAATATCCAGTGCTGATGTTATATGGCTCGTTCAGTGACTCGCTGCCGATTCAGTGATCAGCCGTGAAACAGTGATTCTGTTCAAATTCCCTATAAAATCATAAATGATTCCCTTTGAGCTAAATTGACTTGTTTCCCTTATATATTTATATTTACAATTTTTACAACACTGTATATGTATTGTCCATCTCGGAAGATCAAAGTGTCTGAGGTTCTTGTAAATCTTACAATATATTCACTTACTATAAGTGTTATTAATCATTCAGGTTGTGAGCCCACTTCACTGCATATATAACAGTCATCAATGTTTACAATTACTGATTGTTATACTCAAGCTCTGATGAGTTTTGCTTGCTTGTTTTTGTACTGATTTAAATTAACTATTATTCATAAATCCAGTCAGTGTTAGAATATACAGGTGCATCTCAATAAATTAGAATGTCGTGGAAAAGTTAATTTATTTCAGTAATTCAACTCAAATTGTGAAACTCGTGTATTAAATAAATTCAATGCACACAGACTGAAGTAGTTTAAGTCTTGGTTCTTTTAATTGTGATGATTTTGGCTCACATTTAATAAAACCAACCAATTCACTATCTCAACAAATTAGAATACTTCATAAGACCAATAAAAACAACATGTTTAGTGAATTGTTGGCCTTCTGGAAAGTATGTTCATTTACTGTATATGTACTCAATACTTGATAGGGGCTCCTTTTGCTTTAATTACTGCCTCAATTCGGCGTGGGATGGAGGTGATCAGTTTGTGACACTGCTGAGGTGGTATGGAAGCCCAGGTTTCTTTGACAGTGGCCTTCAGCTCATCTGCATTTTTTGGTCTCTTGTTTCTGATTTTCCTCTTGACAATACCCCATAGATTCTCTGTGGGGTTCAGGTCTGGTGAGTTTGCTGGACAGTCAAGCACACCAACACCATGGTCATTTAACCAACTTTTGGTACTTTTGGCAGTGTGGGCAGGTGCCAAATCCTGCTGGAAAATGAAATCAGCATCTTTAAAAAGCTGGTCAGCAGAAGGAAGCATGAAGTGCTCCAAAATTTCTTGGTAAACAGGTGCAGTGACTTTGGTTTTCAAAAAACAAAAATGGACCAACACCAGCAGATGACATTGCACCCCAATCATCACAGACTGTGGAAACTTAACTCTGGACTTCAAGCAACTTGGGCTATGAGCTTCTCCATCCTTCCTCCAGACTCTAGGACCTTGGTTTCCAAATGAAATACAAAACTTGCTCTCATCTGAAAAGAGGACTTTGGACCACTGGGCAATACTGGACAATGATGATCTGTGATTGAAAATTCATTGTGATTCCCAATCCATGGTCCAAAACTCATCGTAATTCTACAGGGATCAACTGAACCCTACAGCTAAGCGGAGATCTCAAAAACACACTATTTGGTTACAAAAATAAATAAAAGGCCTTTTCACACATTTACATTACACAGTTACATTTACACAGCTACACTTTCAAGACATTTACAAAGACCAGGAACACCACTAGACGTTTGAGTTCTTTTCTTTCTTTCTTTCTTTCTTTCTTTTAAAGTGAATAGACATTACAATTCGGGCAGGAAAAAAACATTGGGTTGCTTTCTTGTTTTATTATTAATGCATTGTTAATAAATGTGCTGGCTGTGAAGTTTTCCAGACTATGAGCCCAGTTCATTTATATCCTCCTAGAGACGAACCTAGCATTTTCCTTCCCTTTATAAGTACTTATTTAACACCTGCTACAAAAAGATAACCAAGAATAATCAACTACTACATGAATACCACTAATAATGAACCATTAATGAAGGTGCATAAGGTGCACAAAATACAAATAATGGGTGTTGCTATGGCAGAGTTGCTATCTTATGGAAAAATAAATATGTATTTGTTTTGTAATAATTAATCTGAATCTTTATATAATCAAACGTTATATTTTATAACAAGTGTTATCACTTTTTAACTTATTTTCTTATTGATTTTATTCTGTGGTTCTCATGATTAGTGTATGAGACGTAAAAACCAACTGTGCCTAGGGCCAAGAAGGTGATTAAGGCACCACATGTATCCCCTAACTCTTATCTTATTTGTGCTGTTAGTCTGTCAGAACTTGTAGAAATGACGTCCAGTGTTCATCCTCATGACTAGAAGTCTTAGAATAGTATTTCTGTATTCTAAATTAGTTTAAGGCTGGCTCCTCTTGCTCATTTTCTATGGCTTTTGAAAGTGTGGAGAACTCTGTTATCAGTAAACTCTCTGTCAACTGATTGAACTTCAGATTTGACTCTTGGTCTTCATCAAGCATACTGGTCTCTCTGTGGGGTTTAACTATAATTCCCCTACAGTGAAGAACTTTATTATGCATCCAGAAAATAAATTAAATATTGTTTATTACAGTTTTCTCAGTCAATTTGACACTTTTCTCCAAAGTAATGTAATTGATCTCAAAACAATTAACACAGTTGCATGCTTATCTTAACCAAACAGTTCAACTTCACAGCAAAATGAAGCACTGCATTTTTTTCTTGTAATGCATTTATTAACTTTTTATTCATCAATTCATAACTATACTTTGTTTTCCAAGTTTTCAAAGTGTTCCCAAACAATAGACCTTGGTCTTTTTTATTCCAATCATTTTACAATATATTTCAAATGCCAAATTATCCACTTGTTCCGTCAACTCAATATGCCACTACAACTGCCCTTATATTATTTGTTTTATAGTAAAATCTGGCAGGATTTCACATCAGGGGATTAACTAAGCATCCTGAAGTGAGCAGCTTATGCCGACCCAGTGCCTGTGTGCTCATTGTTCCCCACAGCCCCTGGTTTCCTATGCAGAAGAGAGTTACCATCCTTTCTCTGAAGCACGGGACCTCATCGCTTTTGGCTCTGGAGAGGACAGCATGATTAACGCCTCCATCCGGGGTGCTTGGTCTGAGGCACCTATGGATGAGAGCATGCCTCCAGCGACTTCCCTAGACAAAGAGCTTCTCAACATCCTCTCCAAGGCAGTGGTTGAACTGGGCTTGGAATGGTCAGTCCCAGAGCAGCCTAGTAAGAAGTGGATGGATCTCCACATGGGACACTAATCTGCTGCCACTCAGAGACCAGCACCATTTTTCCCTGAGCTTCACAAAGAGCTCACTCAGGTTTAGTACACTCCTCACTCAGCCCGAGCCCATCCCCAGGGAACTCACCTCCTCTCCGTGGTAGAAGGAGTGGAGCAGAACGGTTATGACCGGTCATGTCTGTTGAGGAGGCCATCACAACTCACCTTTGTCCTGCATGTGGATGGAAATTCACCCTGTCCCTCCCCTCTAAGCCGTGCAACATGACGGCTCACGTCTGGTTTTAGCCAGGTTTCTGTCAAACATTGCACATCTAGGTTATGATCTATGATCATATCATTTACAAAAAGAGCTTTCATAGAAAGGGATCTAATATTCATTAAGCCAAGGTTTATCATTTGTTTATCTGTATTATATCTGATGACAGCCACAGCTTCTGTTTGCCACCTAGGATTGCTTTGAATGAGGCCTCAAATGAGTGCTGAAAGAGTGGAATCCTGGATATCCTAGTTGATTGGAAATGAGTAACCATATACAGGTGCATCTCAATAAATTAGAATGTCGTGGAAAAGTTCATTTATTTCAGTAATTCAACTCAAACTGTGAAACTCGTGTATTAAATAAATTCAATGCACACATACTGAAGTAGTTTAAGTCTTTGGTTCTTTTAATTGTGATGATTTTGGCTCACATTTAACAAAAACCCACCAATTCACTATCTCAACAAATTAGAATATGGTGGCATGCCAATCAGCTAATCAACTCAAAACACCTGCAAAGGTTTCCTGAACCTTCAAAATGGTCTCTCAGTTTGGTTCACTAGGCTACGCAATCATGGGGAAGACTGCTGATCTGACAGTTGTCCAGAAGACAATCATTGACACCCTTCACAAGGAGAGTAAGCCACAAACATTCATTGCCAAAGAAGCTGGCTGTTCACAGAATGCTGTATCCAAGCATGTTAACAGAAAGTTGAGTGGAAGGAAAAAGTGTGGAAGAAAAAGATGCACAACCAACCGGGATAACCGCAGCCTTATGAGGATTGTCAAGTAAAATCGATTCAAGAATTTGGGTGAACTTCACAAGGAATGGACTGAGGCTGGGGTCAAGGCACCAAGAGCCACCACACAGACATGTCAAAGAATTTGGCTACAGTTGTCGTATTCCTCTTGTTAAACCACTCCTGAACCACAGATAACGTCAGAGGCGTCTTACCTGGGCTAAGGAGAAGAAGAACTGGACTGTTGCCCAGTGGTTCAAAGTCCTCTTTTCAGATGTATTCTAAAATTCTAGAAGTATTCTAATTTGTTGAGATAGTGAATTGGTGGGTTTTTATTAAATGTGAGCCAAAATCATCACAATTAAAAGAACCAAAGACTTAAACTACTTCAGTCTGTGTGCATTGAATTTATTTAATACACGAGTTTCACAATTGGAGATGAATTACTGAAATAAATGAACTTTTCACAACATTCTAATTTATTGAGATGCACCTGTACTAGTAGTAGACACTACAATGTATCATGTTATTGGAATGTGTTTTCTTTCTTGTTCGTGAGAAGCCTCTCCTCATTAAAAATTCTGTTTACTCCTCTCAGGTTCACAGTGACTGCCTAGGACACAGAGGTCATCAGGGCCTTTCATCTATGTATGTCACCAACTCATACCCAGAACGTTTATGTTGTTTTTTTATGTCTGTATAAAAGTTGAATAAGGTCTGGGCTTCTCTCCATTTCTCTCTCTGAAAAGCTGCACTCATTGTCTCTGTGTTTTGGGAAAAGTACCTGATAAGAGTAAGAGCCTAAGCATATGAAAACTGCATATCAAATTGCCAACAAAAAATACAGCACCAAGGTTCATTACACAGTACTTCTAAAGCATGCATTAACATTAATTTATGTTAATGTTCATTTCAACATTTCAACATCCTATTAGTAAATAGGACATTATTAAAATTGTATGTTAAAATTTGTGTGAGCTAAGGTTAACAAAGATGAATAAACATGGTAACAAATGTATTCCTAATGTTAGTTAATGCATTAACTAACGTTAACTAAAGGAAGTTTATTGTAAAGCATTACCTCAGTCTGAAACAACGGAGCTTTGCAGATGATTTCATAATCAAGCATCTCTGTCAGTTCACGCACATCGAGGACCGCAGAAATGTGTGCAGTTGCAAATTATGCAGTTTGTTGTGGCGACCATGATCTAGCACAACGTTTATGTGTTTCTTTTACATCTGTTTAGCAGATCAAACACTGTACCTATGCTAAAATGATGCTTCAATCACGCTTGATTCAGAAGTTTCCGATCGATAAATCCAGCAACCGCAGGTGGTCTGTCAGGTTTCTTTTGTAGACGGTCCGGATTTATTGCTAAGACTCTTTTTAAAGATTTGATCTGATTAAGTTTTCTTCACTAGGTTATTTTCAAATTTAACTTCACAAACGCGCACATATTACTATTATATCCTTACGTTGTAAACATAACATTGTGGGTGGGACTAACAGAAACGGACGAATCATCATTTTGACAAGCGTGATGCACCTATAGGAAGAGGGAAAACTAAGAAACGACCTGTTATTGACCATGAAAGCAAGCGTTTAATATATTTTTTAAAAAATATATAAAGTTACAGTGAAATAAGACGCTTATTATTATCGTTTAATAAATTACATCAATTTGGAAAATTACCAACTTTTTGCCACAGATGAAAGTGGGTGGGCCCAGGAAGACCCAGGCCCACCCATAGCTACGCTACTGATTCAAAAGCTCAGAAACTTGTTCTCAATGCTTCCCCGTGACTTTTATTAATTGATACTGAATCACTACATTATATTTCTCAGCAACAAAGGGGGTAAAATCACTGTTTTTGAAGTAACCAAACTCAGCTTCACTGTTTGTAGAGAGAGACACAGACGCAGTTAACTCACAATCGCTCTCTCTCTCTCTCTCTCTCTCTCTCTCTCTCTCTCTCAAAATGGGCATATTTAAGAAAAAAGGTTGAGTTTGCATCACTGGATATAGCTGTTGGTCATTTAATATTTCTATTGTAAAACAGTTGACTAATATGAAATGATTTGCAGCTTCCATTTTACCTTGCTCTCTTTCAACATTAAACTGACACTCCATGCTGGAATTTGCGCTCTGCTTCTGTGAACAGTAAACCCCGCCAACTTTAATTTGATTGGCCATCTCAATTATTTTGACATTGATGAGCGCTGAGACCGCTGATCTGAAGCATGGTTGCGCGAAGCCACGCACATCTGTAGACTAGGGCAAGTTAATTCTCGCACTTTAACAGTATTTATAGCTCCTAACAGGCTGTGTGACTATGAGGAATGATCAGCTCAAAATGTACATCGGTATGAAGTTTTCCCTATATTGCTTGCATGCCAGTGATTACCCCTCTGCGTGCCACTGTTGGCACACGTGCTATAGGTTACTGACCCCTGGCCTAGCCTCTCAACCTTGAAGTAGATAAGCGCTTCTCTATGTATGTGTGTTGGTATCAACACACATACATAGATTCATAACGGCACCAAAGAGGAAGCACTCTTGTGGACATCTTCAGCCACCCTGACAGATGGCAGATATACATTTTGGGAGCGACATGTGCATGACCTCTGGTCACCTAAATAACCTACAGAGATATGCTTTTAACTTTATTTACATCTGTTAAGATCTATGATTTAACCAATCAGAATCCTTTTCATCTAAGTAATGATATAGTTAGTGACCTCTGTTATAGTATAATTACCGTTGTATTGAGATTGTATGCAGAACGGCCTATGAACTCCTTGCGAGTATTGAAGCTGACTTCTGCTGATGAAATGGCAAACTATTTTATTCAGTAAATTTTTCTTCAGTTGATTGCATCTCTGACTCCATGCCTTCATTTATCATACGTGGTCCTTGGGTTTGAACTGTATTTCCCTACAGTGCAGAGAAGCACTGTTGTTGATGTTGAACCAGATGTTGATGTTGAACCAGGGGCCTCATTTATAAAATGCTGCACAGAAACCATCCTAAACTTGATCTTACGATCATATCTCGAATATGAGTACATTTGATTTATAGAATGAACATATGAACAGAAATAGCGCGTACGTGTCTCTTTCAGATGTGAAATCTATGAATCGCAAATGATCTTGAACTTGCGCGCAACTGAATGGTTTCAGCTTTCTGCCTTGTAAACGACTCCTAATTAATGTCATTAACATATAAAATATTACCAATCATCATGGTTTAGAACAGCGAGCTGCAAGAACAGCTTACATTTTAAAAAATCCACAATACTCCGACAATAAAAAGTGCGTACGTCTGCTCAGACCCTGACGTGACGCTAAGCACTTTTCCACATCAAAGACCGTCTTTATAAAGACGGTCTCTGGTGTGGATTTAAGCGTATGCACACTCTAAGATCAAATCTGAGCATACGCACACTTTATAAATGAGGCCCCAGATGTTGAACCAAAGGCACCCTTGGGACGAGCGATGGAGCCGCTGGTGGAGACCCAGGTGGAGCCGAGCAGACACAGAGCCAGGGTTACACTGCAGGCCTGAAGGGTCACAGTGGAGCTGACAGCTCATGTGACCAAGGTGGAGGCAGGAACTAGGAAGACCACAGTGGAGCCGGAATGACGGAAAATAAAGGTGGAGTCGGAGGAGTTCAACGGAGCCAACTGAGCGAAGGCGGAGCCGGCAGGACGAGGGAGCCTGGTGGAGCCAGTGGGTTGAAAGACTGAGGTGGAGTCCACGGTTCAGTGGCTGGAAGCGGAGACAGGGGATCTTCATGCCAAGGAAGAGCTGACATACTGGCTGGTTTTAGGAGAGGAGGCGGGAGATGGAGGCTTCAGGAGATGCAGAAGATTCAGGGGTGGGCGGAACCAGCAGAAACGCAGGAGATTCAGGGCTGGGTGGAACCAGTGGAGACTCAGGAGATTCTAAGCTGGACAGAACCAGCGAACATTCAGGACACTTAGGAGACTCAAGACTGGATGGAACCAGTGGAGACAGGATAAATAGGGACACATCCTGTTCAAAAACATCAAGTATTACAGAGGCCAGCTGCAGATCACCCTCAGCGGTGGATTTGGAGTGGGGCTGGTGAAATCCTCCTCTGATGGTGAAGATGGTAAACACCGAATTGTTGTTCACCAGCACCCACTCCTCTCTAAGAGTCCTCTCTTGGTCCGTTCACTGGAAAAAAGAAAAACACTCCTAGAAACAAAACATAATGCAATGGAAAATAGAGCATACAAAGAAAGTCTAACCTGTTGTAAAGATTCTGTGAGACATTTTTGCACCTTTTTAAGAATTACTTTTGTTGTAAACAACCTTACGACAACTTATTTTCAGTCTAATATAGGTCTAATTCATAAAGAAAAATGTCTGTAAGTGTCTTGCATTAATCAGAGGATCATTTGTCTGCTTCTAATCCTCATCATGGTTTTAGGTTTGAAAGATCTAAAACTCTACAAAACATAATTGTTAAAATGAAAGTTATATCATTGTTTAATCATGCTGTTTTTCATCATCTTGTAGAGATACCCAGTGTGATTATAAAAGTTTTTATTTGTAAAAGGTTTGTATGAGACATTATAAAAGTCTAAATATTTAACTGTAGGGCTGTTTGTTTGAGTGCTTGTGTTTAATTTTTGTGTGTTGAGTGTTGTGTGTGCGCGTGTGTGTGTGTGTGTGTGCCTGCGTGTGTGTATTTGCGTACCTGTTTGCGTTTGCAGTGTATGTTTTTGTTGAGGCTTGAAAATGTATGAATAAAAACATACATATTAATTGGGGACACTTAATTTTTTACGATTAACGTCAATTTTATTTCATAGATACTATTTAAACTAAACTGAGCTAGACAATGACATCTCTGAATTCAATAATGAAATGCCTTTAACTGAAAATTGAGTGTTTAATCTTATTGTTATACATTACTGACACTCTATCCTCCAATTTGATACTGTTAAGTGCTTTGACACAATCTGTATTGTTAAAAGCGCTATATAAATAAAGGTGACTTGACTTGACTTGACTTAAAAACAATAACTAACTAAAATGAACGGTAACACTTTATTTTAGGGTGTCTTAACTAGTTGCTTATTAGCATGCATATTACAAGAATATTAGCCAGTTATTAGCACTAATCAAGCACATATTAATGCCTTATTCTACATGACATTATTCTACATCCCCAATCCTACCCAATACCTAAACTTAACAACTACCTTAATAAGCAGCAAATTAGGAATTTATTGAGGGAAAAGTCGTAGTTAATACTGAATAAGTGTTCCCTATTCTAAAGTGTTACCAAATTAACTAAATTAACTAAAATTAAACAACATTTTCCTACATCTTATTAAAAACAGTTATTAAAAACAATCACCTTGACTTTCCCTATTTATTTATTTCACCTTGTTGTTATTGTCTTTTCTCTATCTATCTAATTTCATCCTGAACATCAGTTTGAAGTCACATTCACCAGATGTACATAATAGCTCATTCTCAACTTTACCTAACTTTTAAATTCTCCAGATGTTTGTCGTAAAAAGGTTCAAAAGGCCACACATCCATTGACCCGTTAGTGAACTTTAGTCTAAACTTTTGAAAGAGTTCACACATGCAGGTGCACGTCATAAAATGGTTAACACGGATGTCCTTTGATCACTGAACATCTTAGAAAGATGATCTGTTTTGATCAATGAATTTTTTACCTAACATTCTAACAAAGTTTACGATGCCGGATCCCCTCAAAAACTCATTAGATTGCAAATGAGTCGCACCCCAGAAACATCTTAGATGTTTTACAACAGCCCTCTTGATCTGATATGGTAGCGTCAGTAATCATACGTCCAGACACACAACGCCATTCTCATTTCGCCGCACTGCGTGAGACGAAATATTTACATATTGTAAGATGTTGTACGGCTGTTTCAACTGATAGATAACCTAGTTTTAAAGTTTAAAAAAAAAGTCTGGGTTATATAGCACGATAGAAGTCTTAAACTTGACAAAAATCAAAGACCCATTAAAGGAGTTATACTACTAAAATAAAATAAAACAAAACAAACAACATTTTTCCTATGGATTAGAGCTGGTTGTTTAAAAGGAACTAGACTAACCTAATTTTAAAGTGAAAAGCTTTAGGATGTATGCTGAATGGTTTCATTAATTAAGAAACACTAAATATTTATTAAATATAACTTTCGTTCTAATGTTAAACCATTACTTTGTTTAATTCTTTTAAATCTTTCCTCCCCACCGGTGTTATGGGCGGGTAGCGGGGTGTGGTCTGACCGCAGCGCTCCTGAGCTCATTTTGAGTTTTGACAGCGCGGAGTGCGGATGTATCAGCGTAAGATAGGCCTACGTGGTTCTTTTTCTTTTCTTTAACTTTCTGTCAGTAACAAGGTCTCGCTTTTTAAAATTGTAACTAATAGTGGCGTACAACATGGATTATGCCGGTGTTTTAATGACCGCGTCTGATACATTTTCTTTTAGATCACGGCAAGATAGCCTACACGGTTCTTTTTCTTTTGTTTAACTAATTTTAAAGTGTAATGTTACAAGATTTTGACAAGTATCTTATTGCTTAATGTTCGCTTCATACTTTTTTTGTTTTAGATCACGGTAAGTTGGTCAGCTACTTTGTATCCGTAACAAACGTTAGCTTTTTTAAAAGTGCAACATAGATTTTGACTACTGCTGTATGCTGTTGTTTTAACGATTTCATACTTTTTGTTTTAGATCATGGTAAGATGTTCAGTAGCTACTTTTGATTTTATTTTACTTTTTATTTTACTTATAACAAACTCTAACTAGTTTTAAATTTAAACAGAAAAACTCCCGTGTTGTTTAACGAACGCACCTGATACATTTTTGTTTTAGATGAGCGAACGCGCTCACCTCTTCTTCTTTTTATTTAACTTTATCAAACTCTAACTAGTTTTTAAATTGTTTAACAACACTAGCTCGTCTTGACTTTCAGGGAAAAACAGTCATTACATTGCTCATTTTACACATATGTTTGATGTTTTTTTCTTGATATGTGTGTGAAAAACTTTAATAAAAACTTCCCTTTATCCCATTTAACACAGTTTCACAATTTAAAGTTTAAAAGCACATGACAGTTTTCAACGGCCCCGCACAAAAAAAAAAAAAAAAAAAAAAACTCCCAAAACAGTCATAAATTCCTTTCGATCATCGGGGGTGGATAACCAGATGGACCCATTTAGATGGGTGGGGGATGTACAAAACAGGTGTCCGAACAGGTGTCCAGTTATGGTTGGGAGGGAGGGGTGGGGGGTGGAATTTTTATGAGGGGGCAATACATCAAATTTTTGATACAAAGTCGCCTACTATCTCTCTCTACTGCAGTTCATTAGTTCAACAGCAGTAAAACTGCAGTACAATGAAGTGCAACTGTAGATTTGCAGTATAATGAAGTACAAATACAATATAACTGCAGTCCAGTGATATGCTGAAATGCATGTGAACGCAAAAACTTCAAAGTCTGTCTGATTCAATTGATTTTATTTTATTTATTTTTTTTATGAGCATTTTTAAAAAAAATAAAGCTCCTATGAATAGTTTGAGTAATTTCACTTTAATAGCAATGAGGTTCTTTTCATTGCCATTAAAGTCTTCATGTATAGGCCCTGTACTGCAATTAATGCTGTATTGTGCAACATGTAGCAAGTGCTGTGGATACAGTAGACTTGGCAAGAGTTTTTTTTTTAAATTATTTTTATTTATTTATTTATTTATTTATTTATTTTTGTGTGTGTGTGTAATGTAAACTTCCCATAAAATATTCATACAAAAAATATTTTTGTACAAAAAAAAAAAAACTAAATAAATAAATAAAATAAAATAATTTGCCTATGGAATATTTCACCCGCATAGTCATAGATTAATAGCCCGCAAGTGAGATCTTCCTTCGCGCCAACGGTTGTTGTCCTGACAACGAGTCTGGCGAGCAGCTAGTAACAGTAAATCAGCGTCTTTTCCGTAGTGTCTACTGCAGGATGGATATAAAAGTATAAAATACGTTTTGGTTTGACAACATCGTTCATATGTGAACTATCACAATTAAAGCTCATGTCGTTCCAAAGCCGTTATACCTTTGTTCACCTTCAAAACACAAATTAAGATATTTTTGATTAAAACCGAGAAGTTTCTACCCCTCTATTGGCAGTAATGCAACTTACACATTTTAGTTCCAGAACAGTAGGAAAGACATTGTGAAAGTAATCCATGTGACTCCAGTGGTTTAACCTCAATTTTGTCTTCTGTCGCATGAACACAACACTCATGCGTTGTGATGTTCTCGGGAATGCACATTAAAGATCAATATTTTTATATATAAGTGGTAAATAATTATTTTTTTTATTTTTTTTGGACGCAAAGATTCGCATCGCTTCATAAAATTTAGTTAAAGCAACTGGAGTCACATGAATTACTTTAATGATGTCTTTCCTACCATTCTGGAACTTGAATGTGTAAGTTGCATTGCTGTCTACGCAGGGTCAGAAAGCTCTCTGATTTCATTATAAATATCTTTGTTTGTGTTCCAAAGAGGAATGAAGGTCTTACGGGTGTGAAACCACACAAGGGTGACTAATTAATGACATAATTTTCATTTTTGGGTTAGCTATCTCTTTAAGGGCAGCTTTAACTTAACTTTTTAACCTAGCTTTAACAGGTGTGTATTACACAATTTTAATCGACTTCAATGGAGGCAACCCGTTTCATATCGGGTGGTTTTTTGCCTCCACCTCATGCATTAAAATCATGTAATGGAGACCTAGCCATGGATTACCCCTTGTGTGTGAAGAGGGTTATAGGTTACACAAAGTATTTAATGAAGGGGGCACAATAACTGTGGAACACATATATTCTATATACTGTATTCTAATAGTATATTTAAATTATATACTTGTATATTTGTAAATTATATGTTTTTTAAAATTATTATTATTATTATTATTATTATTTTAATTTAAGGTTAGAATTTTGAACAAAAAAAACAAAATGATAAAGAGGGCAAATACTTGTGGAGGACTACGTACAGTATTTAAACATGATTGTGTCTATGCTTTTTTTTTTTTCCAGAAATGCATGTTATTGTACAAGGGTTAGTTGCATGGACTATCAGTGTAGGGACAGAAAGCTCTGAGATTTCATTATAAAGATCTTCATTTGTGTTCTGAAGATGAACAAAAGACTTTTGGTTTGGAACGACATTAGGGTGAGTAATTGATAACAGAATTTTCATTTTTGGGTGAGCCAATCTTTTAACTTCTTTTACCTGGAGTGTTCAAAGACATTGTTAAGGCTGACTAGTATGCCATAAGAAATGAACTGGAAGTAGTATGAATACTTTTCACAAATACTTAGTGACATCACAATTCAAGATTTATTTTAAGCATACTAAATATGCCTGTAGTGAAAAGTGTAACTGAAACTTGAGAATTTTTGATAATCTTTGTTTGTTTGTTTTTCCAGACTACATCCAAAATAGTGTTTCCACATCTGTCATAAAGGCAGTCATAAGAACCAAGCGGAATGATGAGGATAAGCTCTTCAAAAAATGAAACCTGCCTGAAAAATGAGGGAAGAAATGTGCATGATTGCTTGATTTGTAAATAAACACTAAATACATTTAGTGTTACTCTCAGCCTGTTATTTTAAGTTTAAAGAATTGATTGCTGTTTGAGACATTAACTGTTATTTTGTACCTTAATTCATTATATTGCAGATGCGTGCAAATAAAACTTGTTATTCTGAATATTTTGGTTGCATTTCAGTGTTACTGTAGAGCATTTTAATAGTATTGCACATCGGTAGTATTGAATTGTACTTCAGTTGTATTATATATTGCAGTACTACTGCAGTTTTATTGCAGTATAATTGTAGTAATACTTCAGCTGTATTGCAGTATTACTGCAGTTATATTGCAGTTGTTTGTTAGTAATACTACAGCTCTACTGCAGTTGTATTTCAGTAGTACTTCAGATGTATTGCAGTAAAACGGCAATAATGCAGTTTTTTTCGTGTCCAAAAAAACTACATATTTCTACATGTAACAAAAACTGCAGTATTACTTTTTTTAAAAACTGCAGTGATTTTTGTAAGGGATCCTATGTGCTGCAGTCTCTGTGCGTAAATTCAAAAAATGCCGCCAGAAGAAGCCTTACGTCAGCTTTGGTTGTGAAATGCCATTGGTTCTTGCGTGTCTCAGTGATCGATTGCGTCATGCTGTTGTGACAGTCTATTGGCTCTTGTATGTCTCGTGACCGATTGCGTCATGCTACGGGACGGGAGTATCTTTTTGAATGAGATGTGAGCGTGTTAACGGAGCGGGATCATTTTCAGCCATTAAAACCTTGTGTTTTACTCTCTTCTTCGCATAAAGACTTTGTATGGCTTCAGAAGTAATGCTTTTATACTGCTTGTTTATGGTCAGTTTTTGCAATAAATACCTGTGACTGCACTTATATTTGCCTGTGTGTGTAGTGGTGGGCAGAGCGAGGCTTCGTGAAACACTGAAACAGTCAAAGCAAATGTGTCGAGGCTTCGAAACAATTCGACACCGTTCTCTACGGTGACACCTAGTGCTCATTTTCAAGTATTGCTCTGAAACAGCTTCGACAGAGAAGCAGTTAGGCGAATTGAAGAATTATAAAATATGTTGTATTAGCTGATTCACCAAGTGGTTTGGGGGAGTGGTTAATGTTCTCGACTGGAATGCTGTTATCTTGCTTTCGGATCCCGGGTGAAACACTAATTCCTATAATAAGCATTTAAAATTTGCGATGTTATTGTAATGTGTTGAAACATCGGTATTCATCTGAATGAACTCTTTGTGAATAAATATGTTATTTTGGTCATGAAAAATTAACATTAATAAAACACATCAAGCCACAATGTCTGACTTTTTTTTTTTTACATATAAAGATTTTTATTTAAAAATATGGATTTTCTAAACAGTGTCTCAACACTTTGTGATCTGAATTAGATTTCATACAATGCATACCTTGCTTAGATGGCCCAGCAGTGTCAATAGCAGGCCTAGATACAGGGACAAGGTTACCATCCTCTGCACCCTCCAAAAGGGCAGGATGAGTGCTCCTCAAATGGCGCATCATGGATGATATATTATTACAGTAGGCTAGCTGCCTATCATAATACATACATCTCATTTTATTTTGTGTTTCCAAATGGAAATGCTCCCACACCACAGATGCACGGCATCTCTTGCGTGGAGCTTCCATTATTATGTAATCTATCAATATGAAATAATCTATGTATCAACTAGCCTGTTTTCTTATCTCTAACTTGCTGTGCTTGTCACCATCTAACTTATTTGAATGTATATGTATGCCTATGTGAATGTATCAGTATTTATCCTAATTATCTGTCAATGTCTAGCCTATCTATCAATATCTTAATAATAACTTTTAATCTAGCCTAAAAATAATTAACCAAATTACACTATAAATATAAATATCACTATATCGCAAACTCTTTCTCCTCTTACAAAAACCCACGAAGTGAAGATGCGTTAACTCCACTTTTATACTTTGTGGGAGTTAGGTTGAGACCATACAGTCTATGGTTGAGACAGATGTGCGATTTGTTCCCGACCCTGTCAATCAAACGCAGATTCGGCAGGTCTGCCACGTCTCGAAACACTTGTGACACGCCCCGATGCTTCAAATCGCCTTAGTCACGTGACATGGGTGTTTCAAATCACGCTTCGGAGCAGTGTTTCGAAACATCTGCGCTTCGGGATCTCGACACCATGTCGAAACATCAGCTTCGCGTCAGCCATCCCTATGTGTGTGTGTGTTTATATTGTTCAGAAGTGGGTAGGTTTAGGGTAGGGGTGGGTTAAGTGCTCCAGTGAAAGTATAAATTTATATACAAATATAACTGCATCAGAGTCACTCTTTTTACGTGGTCCACACATGTCAATTGAGGCAGCGCTGGTGTTGAACCAGTGGATCCGTGCGTGGACCACGGCTGATGCATGCCACTGACTTACATTGGTATCACTTCTGTGAGCCCATCACGGAGTTTTCAGCGATTCCGTGATGCCGCCACAGATTCAGAGTTAAGGGTCCGTGGTCATTACACGGAATTAATGACAGCAGCATGGCAATAGCTGGAAAAGAGGCAAATCTGTCACCTCACATTAAATGCTTAATACCATTAACTTGGCGACACAGAAAGGACTGAAATGTACTGGTGCAACACGTCTTTTGGGAAGAATGAGATGAATCGTGTCATTTTTTTCACCGCAGCACGACTGGTACTGCTGTTTTGAAAGAGAAGCAGAGGTTGCTCGGAATTCCAGAACACAAGCTTAAACAAGACGTGATCACTCGCTGGAACAGCTCCTTTGATATGCTGGAGCGATTTTTGGAGTAACAAGCTGCAGTGCTAGACAAAAATCTAAGGAAACTCTCAAATGACGTGCAAACTCTCAATGCAAATGACATCACTGTAGCTGAAGATATGGTTAAGCTACTCGCACCATTGAAAACCGCCACCACCATAATGTGCGAGGAAGAGCAGCCAACCGTATCCGTCATCGCACCTCTTCAAGCGAAACTGTTGGAACATTTCACTGCCACAGCTAAAGACTCCAGTGTGATTACAGAGATGAAGCAGGCAATGGCAAAGGATCTTAAACATCGATATGTAGATGTGAGACAAGTTCTATATAGAGCATCTGCCTTGGATCCAAGATTTAAAAAGCTACTTTTTTTAAGTGAAGAGGAGAGAGATGCAACTTTCCAGTATCTCATCCAGGAGGCTGCAGAACTTATGATCCAGAAAGTAAGAAAATATTTTTAGTTTCATCAATGTTTTATTAAGTAATTAAAATGACATTTCAATAAAATGCCATTTATAAATGTATATATTTTACTGCCCTTCCATTTGCTAGAATGTGTCTGTTTTACTCTACAGAATGACAGAATCACAGGTTGAGAATGCAATGGCTCACTCATCTGCTGACAAAACTTCTGATGATGACCCTGAGTTGATGCCAGTGTCCCAGGTTGAAACCACTGAAGAAGGTGTGTACAAACAGTAGTTAAATATTTGCCTTTTCTTTTATTCTGTTAACTGGCTGAAAATGTGATTTGTGCTTAGTAACAACTGTTAGAGGCACACATGATATTTTATTCTCTGACATAACTAAGACTTGATTTCTTTTTCATTTTAAATTATGTCTCTTCTTCCAAGAAGTCAAAACCATTGGAGGATCTCTTTGGTGATACCTTCTGCACTGTGGACCCTAGCCAGACTGTCAAGACTCCTAAAGAGCTGGCCCATGCTGAAGTTGACAGAGACACTGAATCTTTGAACTTGGGGGGTAAGGTGTTGGAGTGGTGGAAAAGTCATCAAACTGAGTTTCCCCTCCTGGCAAACCTTGCCAAAACTCACATGTGCGTTCCTGGTACCAGTGTACCATCCGAGCATGTGTTTAGCACTGCAGGTGATATTGTCCATGCAGAACGCAGTGTCCATTCTCCTGAACATGTTGATTAGTTGATTTTTTTTTTTTTTTTATAAAGAAAAACCTCTCAAAAGAGACCACTGCAGTACTTGTTTGAATGTTAGGTTTTTGTTTTTTTTTTAATTATTTTTATTTTTTCTACAACTAGAGTACCTCAGTGATTTGCACTATTGCACATTTTGGCGCAAAAGACTGGAAGACTTTTGACTGTTGCCATCATAAGCTTGATTGATTTCATGTGACTTCATGTGAGATCTTTAACAGACATCTTGCAAACGTATGTGTGCTGGGTAGTGTTCAATTTTCAAAGAGTTTAATTAAACATTCATGTTATATATTTTGGTTGCATTTGTGAGTTATTAAAAATGTAATGGCTTGTGTAAACTAGGCACATACTATCAAAATATCGATAAATTAATCGAATCAACCACAGAAGGTTAAGGAGCTGGCTGTCTGGTGCAGTCTTAACAACCTGGAGCTCAATACGCTCAAAACTGTGGAGATGATCGTGGACTTCAGGAGAAACCCCCCTGCTCTCCCCCCACTCACCATCATGAACAGCACTGTGACTGCAGTGGAGTCATTCAGATTCCTGGGCACCACCATCTCCCAGGACCTGAAGTGGGACAATCACATTGAGTCCATTGTGAAAAAGGCCCAGCAGAGGTTGTACTTCCTTCGCCAGCTGAGGAAGTTCAACCTGCCACAGGAGCTGCTGAAACAGTTCTACTCCGCCATCATTGAATCTGTCCTCTGCACTTCAATAACTGTCTGGTTCAGCTCAGCTACCAAATCTGACCTCAGAAGACTACAGAGGGTAGTCCGGTCTGCTGAGCGAATCATTGGTACAACCCTCCCCACTCTCCAAGAACTGTACTTATCCAGAGTGAGCAAAAGGGCTGGCAAAATCACTCTGGACCCCTCACATCCAGCACACTCCCTCTTTGAACTGTTACCGTCTGGTCACAGAACGACCAGACACAGGAACAGTTTCTTCCCTCAGGCAATCCATCTCATGAACACTTGACATTAAAAGTGGAACACACAACACTATTATAAATTATTTATTCAACACACATACTTATTTTTTCATTTCAGATTTGCACATATCAGACCTGTACACCGTAATTGTCTATATTATATATTGTGTTTTTGCTATTTGTACATTGCCTATTTGTATATTTGTATATTATTCTTTTATTATCTGTGTCCTGTCCTGTTGCTGTCTTTCTGTTGCACTGTAGAGCTTCTGTCACTAAAACAAATTCCTCGTATGTGTAAGCATACCTGGCCAATAAAGCTCATTCTGATTCTGATTCTGATTCTGAATCGAATCGTAATCATATCGCAGAAATGTTTGAGGTATCGGCAAATATCGTATCACTGGCAGAAAAAAATCTAAATCGTATCATGATCAACTGTCCGATTTATATTAATATTAACTTCTTATTATGGAATTGTTGTATTTGCAACTGGTCAGTGTTCAAAAAATGCTGGGAAATCACTTCATGTAGCCGTACAAGACTGATAGACTTTAAAAAAGAAAGTCACGTTTTAGAGAAGAAAAAAATCACTTACTGACTTTCAAAGCTGCTACATAGTAAAGACTTTCTACTTCAAGGACCTCGATCAAAATGTAGTGGAGTGAAAAGTATATGTCTTTCAAATGTAGTGAAGTTAAGTCATACGTTACCAGAAAAAAATATACTCAAACTACAGATACTCAAAAAGTGTACTTAAGTACAGTACTCAAGTAAATGTACTTAGTTACTGTCCACCTCTGTTTATAAACATACGTAATGAGGGTTCCCGTGGGTCCTTAAAATGTCTTAAATTTAGTTGTATCAGGTTTATGGCCATAAAAAGTCTTACATGGTACAAGAAAATCTTATTATGATTTCAAGAGGTGAAATTCGGGGACAGAAAGACAAGAATTGCCATATAGCTTAATGTGACGATTAAACTTCAAAATGCTATGATTCAACACAGTCTCACGGCAGTTCGTGACATAGTCACAAAATTTAATCTATTGATTCGTGTTCATGGACATGAATTTCCCTTCTTTTTCCTGTGTCACTCAGCACGACTTTCGATCAACGCATTTCAAGTAACTTCAGTAACTTTCCCAGATAGCACAGGTACGTCGTGGAGACGTCTGTGAAAGATCGTAGCATCTAGTAAACATTGCATTCGATCGAATTTTTTTTGTTGTTAAAAGTAGACACTTCAAGCTTTCTATAGATATAACTCCCATGTCTGTGTACTGAGTATTTGCTGAGTTACAGTTCATTTTAGTGACGCGTTTCTAAAAGCAGCTCGCGGAGACGGAGAAAGCAGAGAGCACACCCTGTTTGTTTTCTTTATTCTTCAAAAGCACAAAGTTTAGTTGTTATAATGAGTGTATACAAATAAAAGTAGACCCCTTACAGATTCGAATGGTGTATTGCTCTTATCTGTACGATCAAAAATGGCAGAGTAATTCAAGCTCATTTCGGCCTTATCAGGAAAATCTGCCACAAAACGCGTATCCGCGTTTGTCGACCCCAGAGGGTTAAATACTCTTGATATTAATATGCATTATTTACATAAGTTCAATAGTTAGTTATATTTTTATTTAATATACGTTTCATTTGGTAAAAGTAGATGAAACGTTATGTTACTTTGGCGAGATCTGGTGGCTAAAATTTGTTAGTGTTTATTTATTTATTTATTTATTTTTTAAATAGAAACTTTGGCGCCATCTGGTGAGTAAATTTTGTTAGTGTTTTTTTTAAATAGAAACTTTGGCGCCATCTGGTGGCTAAAATTTGGTAGTGTTTATTTATTTATTTATTTTTTAATAGAAACTTTGGCGCCATCTGGTGGCTAAATTTTGGTAGTGCTTTTTTTTGTTCTCTTGTAAATGGATACCATGTCTCAGACTTGTCATTGTAAATTGGAGTTATCTATTTATATTTTCAAAATTATTTGTTTTTATCTCAAAATAATCTGATTAATAATTCTCACTTTATTATTCTTCATAATTCAATAACTTATGTTTATTCTATACAGATAGAACTACAGAACCTATGAATGAATTAGTGCCTGGTGAGGGTCTCAAGTGATATTTAATAAAATAAAAATGTGTTTGCATCATAACTACAAAATCTTTAAAGTGTTGTCAATGTTTTTAAATTTTGTGATTTTTTCTGAGCAGACACAGAGTCAGAAGCCAACATATCTGTCAATGGGGAAGATTCTGAGAACGAAATAATTCCAGGTGAGAATCTCAAATGATATTTAATAAAAGAAAAATGTGTTTACGTCATAACTACAAAATCTTTAAAGTGTTGTCAATGCTTTTAATTTTATGAATTATCCCGTGCAGACACATCATCAGAGCCCGACATATCTGTTGATGTCACCGACCCCGAGAATGAAATAATTCCAGGTGTGAATCTCAAATGATATTTAATAAAAGAAAAATGTATTAGCCATGAATACAAAAGTCTTTAAAGCTTTGTCAATGTTTTTTTTTTCTTTTTCTTTTTCTTTTTTTTTTTTTTAATTTCTGTTTACTTTATTCAGACAGATGCCCCGACAGGGCAGACGACGTAGCTAACTGAACCGAGACCCAGCTGCAGGAGTGGGAGAGGTCTTCGTGGAGTGGCGACAGAGAAAATAGAGTGAGAGAAAGATGATGTCAAACCCCATTCGCTTTTCAAGAGAAGGCTGAGGAAGAAGAATCGGTAGCGGAAGATCGCCAGGCTGACGAGCATTGCATGAATAGGTATCTGATGCGTGCCATTATTAATAGACTCGATTCACAGCGTGAAGAAATTTACAACAAGCTCAACGAACAGCATGCAGCAATTTATAACAGACTGAATGAACAACAATATGCAATATGTAATATGTACAATATGTACAACGTTGTCCACTTACTTTAATGAAATTCATATTCGAATGAACAGACAGGATAACGAAATTCGAGAGATAAAAGAGGTTTTATATCAGCAGCATCAGACGTCAGAGACACGATTCCATGGTTTGCAAGCGCATGTGATTGAGAATTTTGTAAGTGTTCACAATGCTCTGCAAACACAGCTGAGAGAGCGAACGCTGATTGTTGATTTGCTTTGTTCGATCAATAGCAGTCTACAACCTCGATAGAGGATGCTCTGTAAACAGTCTCTATATTTGTATGATCCTGTTACCATTTTGTATTTTCCATAGAATTTGATGTCTTTTGTATCTCTTATTGTTTTTGCTATCATTTTCTAACTTTGTACGCCCATGTAACCAACCTCTATATCTGTATGCTCCTGTTACTATTTTGTATTTTCCATAGAATTTGATGTCTTTTGTATCTCTTATTGTTTTTGCTATCATTTTCTAACTTTGAACGCCCATGTAACCAACCTCTATATCTGTATGCTCCTGTTACTCTTTTGTATTTTCCATAGAATTTGATGTCTTTTGTATCTCTTATTGTTTTTTGCCATCATTTTCTAACTATGAACGCCCATGTAACCAACCTCAATATTTGTATGTTCCTGTTACCATTTTGATTTGTAGTTCTTCTGTATAATGTAGCCATCTTGTTTGTAGGTATATTGTATAAGACAACCATTTTGATTTGTAGTTCTTATGTATGAGGCGGCCATTTTGATTGTAGGCAAATTTGATATAGTCATCTTGTTTGTAGGCATATTGTATAAGGCAGCCATTTTGATTTGTAGTTCTTGTGTACGAGGTGACCATTTTGATTATTTTGATTTGTAGTTCTTGTGTACAAGGTGACCATTTTGATTTGTAGTCATATGCATTCTCCATAGGGAAACTATCTTTTTGCAAATATTATCGCTGTTGTCTGCATATGCATATATATATATATATATATATATATATATATATATATATATATATATATTAATATATATATATATATATTATTACAATGGAGTCTGAAAATGTAACCCGTAACTTGTGCGACATATTACAATGACTGATAGGTTACTATCCAAATTCTGCAGAATTGTCAGTTAATTATGATCAGACCCAAAATAGTTACGATTTGCAACAATTAGAAACAGAAATAGAACAAAGTCTAAACATTGATTTGTGCATTCTTTTGCAGACCATGATAAATAGACGTGACCAGCAGTTACGGCAAAACAGTGTACAGAGCGGAGGTACGTTAGCTGATTCTGACAGTACCGCCGATCCGCACGAAGGCGCTATGTGTTCGTCAGCTAACCCCACAGGTAATAACGATGCAGAGCAATCGTCAACTTCCCATGCCGAACCCTTTTCTGATGCCTCACGACCGTCAACTAGTGCTAGGGCTAATTACCATGAATCACAACCTTCAGACGCAACAGAACAAAATCAATTGAACATTGACGCTCTGAAACGACACGGTGGGATCGTAAATGGATATCACGTAATACCTAGGCCACGATTTAACAGTGTGGAATTGCGAAGGACTATGAATATGCGTGAAATAAGGTCTACGGATTTAGCATCGTATCACATTTTGTTACATGAAAAAATTGAGGAAATAGCATCGTTTGCTAGACGTATTGGTGGTGACTCTAGCATTATTAATTTAATTTTGAATAGCGAAAGCCTGAAGTCACCTGTTAACACCGTTTTAACACCCGGGAATAATTACGACGTTAATCTTTTCACTGAACAAATTGAAAAAATTTTACAGAGCGACGATCAGTTATTATCCAACGACTCCGTCGAGATTGAGGTTGATGTGGCCATGAACAGACAAGGAGGAGGGGGTCAGAGGCGTAAACTCACAGATATACCGCTCCAGCAGGTGATTAAAAGAAAAAAGATAAGTTTATTTAACCCCATGAACTCCGCAAATAATAATTTATGTTTCTCTATCTGTCTCGTGCGTTTTCTCGAGCCACAATTACCCGAGAGTGAATTAGAAAGTCGGGTGACCACTATCCACAACGATGCAGGATTTTCGATCCAAGACAAGATCGGGCTTCATGATATAGCTACGTTTGAAAATCTGCTAGATATCAAAATTGTAGTTTTTTACAGGACGAGTGCAGGCGCGTTAGAAACATTCAAAAAAACATGGTGAAATTCATCCTAAAACCATGTTTCTTTATTTACACGACGAACATTACTACATGATTCTGAACCTGACGGCGTTCATAGGTGCTAACTATGTGTGTCATTTCTGCTATAAAGGATACTCAAAAATCCGAGATCATCATTGTAAATATGTCTGCAACGTATGTTTCGACCGAGATTTCTTCAAATACCCTAAAAGAATTGTTCACTGCGCCGATTGTCGATGCTATTGTAATTCGAACTACTGTTACAACATGCAAAAGAAGATTCCACCCAGCAAAGAGAATGCTCCTTGCGACGTTATGAAATATTGCAAACTATGTAACAGACGGTACGAAATTATAGGCCCTGTCGATCGACACAAATGTGCTTCCTTCCGCTGCAGTGATTGCGGGGAAGAGCTGCACGACCGAGGTCTACATTTCTGCTACATACAGCCCCAACCACCCAAGGAGCCTAGGAAAAATTATATTTTTTATGATTTCGAAACTTGTTATGAAAACGGGAGACACGTCGCTAATTTTGTATGTGCTATCACTTTTGATGGTGAACGATTTGTGGCCGAAGGTACCAACTGCGTGGAACAGCTGATCAACCGGTTCAGACAGCCCCGATACAAAGGCTACTGTTTCATAGCCCATTACGCTTCCAGATTCGACTCATTTTTAATTCTCTAGTATTTTTGCAAAGCGGGGGTTGCTCTCGACATCAACATGCAAGGATGTAAATTAATTTTCATGTACGACGAAGCTTTTGCTCAGCGATACATAGATAGTTACAGCTTCATCCCGATGGCCCTGTCTAAGATGCCCGCGGCTCTAAACCTGACCACTACAGAAAAAGGTTACTTCCCTCATCATTTCAATAGACCTGAAAATGTAAATTATGTGGGTCCTTACCCCCACAAAAAGTTTTGCAGTTATGAAAACATGTCGGATAAAGATCAGGCAAAGTTCGATGCGTGGTACAACACAGTCTCTGGTAAATTCTTCCGTTTCAGGAAGGAACTGCATGCGTACGGAGTGAACGACGTTGTCTTATTACGTGAGGCATGCATGAAATACCGAGAAGCGTTCATAGACTGTACTGAACTTGATCCGTTCAACTTCACCACTCTCGCGAGCTGTTGCATGGGGGTCTTCAAAACACATTATCTCGACAGAGACACGCTGGCTCTGACGCATAATAAACACAGCAAGACTTACTCTAATGCATCGATCAAATGGTTAGAGTATGTGAAAAAGACCCGAAACATAGACCTTCACCATGCTCTAAATCACGGTGAAGTGCAGATCGGACGTTACTTTTTAGACGGTTACTACAAGCAGGACAGGGTGAGGTACGGGTTAGAATACAATGGGTGTTTACACCACGGACATGAGTGCCGCTTCGAACCTCATAAAACACACCCCTTGTCAGACATACCTTTTGGCGTTCTCAGAAGACGGTTTGACGACAAGGTCGAAATTCTGCAAAACGCGTACGGCTTGAAAATAGAGACTCTCTAGGAGTGTGAATGGACCAAAATGAAACAGAACGATCCCTCTGTGATGGAGTTTATGAGTACTTATTCGACTCCAGAGAGACTGAAGCCTAGAGACTCGCTTTTTGGCGGAAGAACGAATGCTTATAAACTCTATCACAAATTACTTCACCCGGTACTGCCTTACAGATGCAGAGGAAAACTCATGTTTCCCTTATGTCGCACCTGTGCGCACGCCGAAAACCAGACGATGAGCTGCGTCCACACGGACGAGGAGAGGGCTCTCTCAGGGTGTTGGGTCAGTATCGAGCTTTTAAAAGCAATCGAGAAGGGCTATGTTGTGGCCAAAGTCGATGAAGTTTGGCATTTCCCACAACGGACAGATAAGCTGTTTTGCGATTACGTAAAAAAGTTTTTGCGTTTGAAACAACAAGCATCCGGATATCCATCAAACGTCATCACGGCCGCCGACAAAGCGTCTTACATTCGGGATTATTATGAAAAAGAGGGGATTCGTCTCGACCCCGAAAAAATCAGTCACAACCCCGCTCAGAGGATTTAGCACAAACCACGCTCGTGAAAGACCCTGAACATTTCACCAGTATCGTTTTTGGTAAAACCGATACCCTGAAATTTTTCACGTTCGTCTCAGACGATGTAGCGCTTGTCCAGTGGCGTCCCCCTAAAGGGGACGTTCAACAGACTCACGACATTAACGTGTTCATAGGTGCATTTACGACGGCTCACGCTCGACTGGAGTTGTACGACCTGATGGACAAACTCGGCGACTGTGTTTTATACTCAGACACAGACAGCGTCATTTTTGTGTCTAGGGACGGCGACTGGATGCCTCCTCTGGGGGATCATTTGGGGGAGCTGACGAACGAAATGCGTTACCCCCCACAGGATCGGTTTCATCCATGTGACCCGCCATGTCTTTGAAAAACAGACCGGCTGAGAAGAGCGATTCCAGCGCATCTTTGCTGTAGTTGATAAGACTCTCAATGATACATCGGTAAGGGTAAGTGCTCAAGCTCTGAGATATCAATCGATCGCCAAGGCTAACGTCGACTTGTGAAAAAATAGTAACTCCTGGGTAATTGATCAGGGCTACTTTTGCGGGGTCTGGGATGTCGCCCCCATTAGGTCTTGTGATTTTAAGACATAGAAACAGCAACGTGTTATTTAGGTTGATGTAATCTTTGCCGGTTCCTGGGATAAAAAACTCCAAACGCGACGAGTCCGATATAGCCAATAAAGGCGGTACTTCTAAATAGGCGTTTTTCTCGATAACTGTCTGCGTCAGCGGTACTGTAAACAAATCCAATTTGGACTTAATACACTCTCCCAACATGCGGTGCAGTAACGCCATGCTAGAAAATGGTTTTTACGGTTCTCCTAGCTGAGACTTTTTGCTTCGCAGTCTTCTTATGCTTTCTGTGTGCGACTGAGACCTTCTTGGGACCGCGCTTTGTTTTGTATATTGAATGACCACACCTCCTTATACCGGGAGGTTTAGACAATCTCTTATGAGCCATAACCATAAGCCCCGAACCGTCTTGCGCTTTAGAGTTATCGTTATAGGATCTTGACAACGTGTTTGAGACGACGTCTGCTGCAATATTTTTAGCGGCCGATTTTAGGTGCGGTTTAGCTATGCTGAACCCCCTTTTTAACAACGGTATGGCCCACCTAAACAGACCTCTGAGAAGACCTCCTAGACCGGCCCCGTACATAACGCCTCCACCCGCATATCCGGGTAGTCCGCCGCCGGCCTGATTTCGATAATAGTCGACATAATCAGAGGCATTCATCCTGCGCTAGTTGTAATAAGTCATTTTTAAAGCGCAGATTGTTTCACAGGCCTAAAGTGTAGTTTTACAAGGACTTTCCCGTAAGAAAATGGTATTTCGCGGTTTTGGTCGTCCTTTAATTCTACGGTGATGTCCGTGATGAGTGACTTGTTGACCGATGCGTAATGGGGTTTGTCGTATCTAACACTGACGGTATCATTGTTTCCACTCGTTATATGTATGCATCTGAAAAAGGGCACGTACGAATCACCGACCGATTGATATTCGATAATGTCGGTATAAACGTACATCGTATAGAAACCCGCGTTAATATCGGCTTGGTGAGGAGCGTCCGTGATAACGCTCATTGTAAAATCAGCTTTTTCGTGATAGGCGGAATGTCCTAAAGCCTCGTCAGGTTTCATTCCTAAAATAGTGGCGAGTTTCCCATAGAACCTTGCCGAAATGTTGGGTTTTGCGATCAGTTGTACTTTGTTTTTTAATTTATCGTAACCTAATACAGTCGCTGGCGCAATAATCACATTTATCGCACTGATCACAGCACGTACATTCTCATAATATCCTCCGGTTATTTGGAGATTCGTTGATATGGACATCCCTGATAGCCGTTTAAACACGTCTTCACCGGGTTCATTCGCGTGTTTCTGGGACGGGGCTGGGTAGACGTTCAAGCTGAAAATCCCATCCTCGTCGTTAAAGCTGTACCAGCTTCTAGGTTATTCAATCTCAGCAAGGCTTACTTGCCACTCTCCTTTCAGGTTTATAGTCTTTGCTAACCTGGTCGTATAACTAGATATGCGATTTTCAGGATAAACTGATAAAGAGGCGTTGTACGGTAACGTGACATAGAAACTGCGGTCATCCATGGTAAGCCTTTACTCAAATGATCTTTTTTGGTAAAGGCTTGTGCATTTTAAGATTTTTGCAAGTCCAACACAGCTTTTTTGTCTATATAGCTATTAAATTTCGAAGACCATCCTAGCCATTTCACTAAAACTAACGTAGATCGCCCCTTTTTTTTCTCCCCTAAAATCTTTTCCACCTTAAACGCCTTGTTTTTGCTCACGATTATTTTTTGTAACGCTTCTTCGTAAAACACACCGTCGATGACATCTCCGTCATAATCAGACAGCCTGTATATGGGTGGATTACACGGGATACACACGGATATAGTGAAAAATTCTTGTGTAGTTCTGTTCATAACCCTTGGCGAACGGACCTCGCACTTTAGAAATCCTGACGACATCCCCTACTTTATATTTAAATATGAGATGATTGTTCTTCTTCATACCGCCGTACAGGTTTTGAAACACTATGCCTTCATTTTCTTTGTCGATGTCCACCGGTCTCATCTTAATACTCCGATGGTAGCTGGAGTTGTACCCCCGCATAATATTTTGCCACACATCTATGTATCTTCGCGAATTTGTAGCGGTTAAAAATCTCCACATTCGACTTTTTAACGATCTATTAAATCGTTCCACGACGCTGGCCTTCAAATCGGTAGCTGTAGCAAAATGATGAACGTCGTGCTTTTTCATCAAATCTTGAAAATGTTTGTTAAAAAATTCCGTGCCCCTATCCGTCTGCAATTTCTTTGGAACGCGGCCCTCTTCGAGTATAGCCTTGAACGCTTTAGTAACCTCGACCCCGCTCTTATTCTTTAACGTTCGAACCCACGCGTACTTTCTAAATACCTTGATGCGTCAACAAATATTTATTTTTATCGTTTTCCTTGGAATAGGCCGACATGTCGACGAGATCCGCTTGGAACTGTGTATCCATCCCATACACCACAACTCTATTACGTTTGTAGTTTATAGGGGCCGTTCTGTGTAGAGTGTACGCATCCTCCCCAGCCAGCCAGTCCGAGACCTGTTTATCGCTCAGACGGAAGCCGTTATCCTTTAAGACCACGTCTTTTAACCGTTTTTTACCACCTAAAGAACCGGGGTTGGCAGGTGTGTAATAAACTTTTTTCATGAGCTCAGACATGTTGTTATCGTTTCAACCCTTCTCAAAAGAATAACACGTGCAAGCATTACGTTTCAGTCTTTTGTTAAAAAATAATAATAAAGAAATAGTTTTAAAAATGGATACATAATGACGATAATAGGATTAAAATTGGTTACATAATGACAAGAATAGATTTCAAATTGGTTACATAATGATAAGAATAGATTTCAAATTGGTTACATAATGACAAGAATAAATTTCAAATTGATTACATGGTGACAAGAATAGATTTCAAATTGGTTACATAATGACAAGAATATATTTCAAATTGATTATATAGTGACAAGAATAGATTTTAAATTGGTTACATATGTCTACGTAATAATAATAATAAAATTGATGTTACAACTGATAGAATGATGTTACATACTATCTAGCCAGTAAAGACAATTTACACACGCCGTATAGCTGTGATCTAGTTTACCAGAACTTCAACCATTTCGCATACCTTATTTTTCTCACTTTTTGAAACAAGCTTCACACATACATCGGTTACATACATGCACATACAAAGGACCTCGCTAACTCCTATCTCTTCACCGGCTGCAGATATCTCTGATTATGAAATTTTTTTCAGATATTTTTCTGAGCATTACAGAGGGGTGATTGGTTCTGTTTACACACGTCAGTCAATTCATTCCACGAATCGGTCAGACCTCTTATAACACACATTTGTTTCTTGAGGTTTTTTATACGTCTCGTTTGTCCCTCGTAATCTTTCGCCGGATCACAAGTGTGATCGATGACCGTAAGCATCATTTCAATCATCTGTTCTTTATAACGGGGGGTAAGCGAGATGTCTCTGAAAAAATTGATTCCGCTACACACAGACCCTATGTTGTCGCGGTCACACTCCGGGGGCGGACACGCTGCTTTGCCAGAGATCCACAGCGTCGTAAACGACTTTCTTGTAGGACCGGTCCAGCAGTTTTCCTTGATTTCTTGCAGCTTTGCTACAATGAATGGCTCGTCTCTTAATTCGTGCAGGATAGCCCCGGTAGTTCCTTGAATCCTCAGATTGTTGTTGGTCATTAAACCGCAGCGGCGTAGAGTGAAGTCGATAATGGTCTGAAGATCGAGTTTGAACAGTTTGCGGCACAGTTCGTCAAAGCGTGAGTCGAAATAGTAGACGGCGGGTTCAAACAGGCAGGAATGTTGCAGTTAACTCGGATGGTCCGTCGCACAACCCTCGCACTCTTCTCTCAGTTTGTTGTCAATAATGTGCTGCAGCAGCAGTACGATCGTGGCCTTTATGATTCTGAATCCGAGTCCGTTGAAGCATCCGTCTGTGGTGTCGAACCCTGTGTGGGCGGAGGTAGTACACAGATCCTTTAGGTAGCTCAGGTTACGGTATCCGAGCTCCGTGCAGAATTTATCCAAGCATTCTTTCTGCAGGTCGGGTAAGCGGGCATTGTCTGTCGGAATATAATCAACAGCATTATCATCAGGAGGTTTGAGGTTGAAAGGAGCGTAATCGCATTGTAAAGAGTCTTCTTGAGACATGTCGGAAATGTAGTGTGGTTAGGATTACTCACTGTTCTTTATAATGGTGTAGCAGATGGGCGGGGACGGCAATGCCCCATCGCAGGGGTAACACTCGGGGTGAAACAGCTGTGCTTTAATTTTGTTGTATCCGTCACGCATTTCGCACCACCTGAACATTTTGTTTACGACCAAAAAAGAGCACTCAACAGATGCAGATCACGCCACTTGAACAAAAACTGCATGGTGAACATTTCGTGATATTCCTTATGCAGGGCACCCCCTGAACGGTCGCTAAGCTTTGTCTTGTCTTTGCAGGCGAATATGTACATGCAGTCGTCCAGGTTATTTTGAGGCTAGTCATGCTAGCAACATGCTAGTCATGCTAGCAAACATGCTAGTCACTTGCTAGTCATGCTAGCAACATGCTAGTCACTTGCTAATCATGCTAGTAACATGCTAGTCACTTGCTAGTCATGCTAGCAAACATGCTAGTCACTTGCTAGTCATGCTAACATGCTAGTCACTTGCTAATCATGCTAGTAACATGCTAGTCACTTGCTAGTCATGCTAACATGCTAGTCACTTGCTAGTCATGCTAGCAAACATGCTAGTCTCTTGCTAGTCATGCTAGCAACATGCAAGTCACTTGCTAGTCATGCTAACAACATGCTAGTGTTGCTATGCAGTTGCTAGTCACTTGCTAGTCATGCTAGCAAACATGCTAGTCACTTGCTAGTCATGCTAGAAACATGCTAGTAACTTGCTAGTCATGCTAGCAACATGCTAGTCACTTGCTAATCATGCTAACAACATGTTAGTCACTTGCTAGTCTTGCTAGCAACATGCTAATCACTTGCTAGTCATGCTAGCAAACATGCTAGTCACTTGCTAGTCATGCTAGCAAACATGCTAGTCACTTGGTAATCATGCTAGTAACATGCTAGTCACTTGCTAGTCATGCTAGCAAACATGCTAGTCACTTGCTAATGACGTGCTAGCAACTAGCTAATCATGTTAATGGCATGCTAGCAACAAGCTAGATACTTGTTAATCGTGCTAACAACATGCTAGTCACTTGCTAGTCATGCTAGCAAACATGCTAGTCAATTGTTAGTCATGCTACCAACATGCTAGTCACTTGCTAATTATGCTAGTAACATGCTAGTCACTTGCTAGTCATGCTAGCAAACATGCTAGTCACTTGCTAGTCATGCTAGCAAACATGCTAGTCACTTGCTAGTCATGCTAGCAAACATGCTAGTCACTTGCTAATCATGCTAGTAACATGCTAGTCACTTGCTAGTCATGCTAGCAAACATGCTAGTCACTTGCTAGTCATACTAGCAACATGCTAGTCACTTGCTAATCATGCTAACAACATGCTAGTCGCTTGCTAGTCATGCTAGCAAACATGCTAGTCACTTGCTAGTCATGCTAGCAAACATGCTAGTCACTTGCTAGTCATGCTAACAACATGCTAGTGTTGCTATGCAGTTGCTAGTCACTTGCTAGTCATGCAAGCAAACATGCTAGTCACTTGCTAGTCATGCTAGAAACATGCTAGTCACTTGCTAGTCATGCTAGCAACATGTTAGTCACTTGCTAGTCATGCTAGTAACTTGCTAACAACATGCTGGCAATTTGCTAATCATGCTAGAATTATGTTAGCAACATGCTAGTAACTTGCTAATCATGCTAGAAACATGCTAGCGACATGCTAGTAACTTTGCTAATCATGCTAGAATCATGCTAGCGACATGCTAATCATGCTGGAAACATTCTAGCGACATGTTATTCATGCTAACAACATGTTAACGACATGTTAATCATGCTAGAAACATGCTAGTGACATGCTAGTAACTTGTTAATCATGTTAGAATCGTGCTAGCAACATGCTAGTCACTTGCTAGTCATGCTAACAACATGCTAGTCATGTTAACAACATGCTAGTCACTTGCTAGACAAGCTAGCAAATTGCTAGAAACATGCTAACAACATACTAGCAACTTGCTAATCATGCTAGTGACATGCTAGTAACTTGCTAATGACGTGCTAGCAACTAGCTAATCATGTTAATGGCATGCTAGCAACAAGCTAGATACTTGTTAATCGTGCTAACAACATGCTAGTCACTTGCTAGTCATGCTAGCAAACATGCTAGTCAATTGTTAGTCATGCTACCAACATGCTAGTCACTTGCTAATTATGCTAGTAACATGCTAGTCACTTGCTAGTCATGCTATCAAACATGCTAGTCACTTGCTAGTCATGCTAGTAACATGCTAGACACTTGCTAATCATGCTATCAAACATGCTAGTCACTTGCTAGTCATGCTAGCAACGTGCTAGTCACTTGATAATCATGCTAACAACGTACTAGTCACTTGCTATTCATGCTAGCAAACATGCTAGCCACTTGCTAGTAATGCTAGCAACATGCTAGTCACTAGCTAGTCGTGCTAACAACATGCCATGCTAGTAACATGCTAGTCACTTGCTAGTCGTGCTATCAAACATGCTAGTCACTTGCTAGTCATGCTAAAAACATGCTAGTCATGCTAACAACATGCTAGTCACTTGCTAGACATGCTAGGAAATTGCTAGAAACATGCTAACAACATACTAGCAACTTGCTAATCATGCTAACAGCATGCTAGTCACTTGCTAATAATGCTAGTGACATTCTAGTAACTTGCTAATGACGTGCTAGCAACTAGCTAATCATGATAATGACATGCTAGCAACAAGCTAGATACTTGCTAATCGTGCTAACAACATGCTAGTCACTTGCTAGTCATGCTAGCAAACATGCTAGTCACTTGCTAGTCATGATAACAACATGCCAGTCACATGCTAATCATGCTAGAAACATGCTAACAACATGCTAATCATCCTAGAAACATGCTAACAACATGCTAATCATCCTAGAAACATGCTAGTCTCTTGCTAATCATGCTAACAACATGCTAGTAACTTGCTAATCATGTTAGCAAAATGCTAGAAACATGTTAACAACATACTAGCAACTTGCTAATCATGCTGACAACATGCTATCAACTTGCTAGTCATGCTAGCAACATGCTAGTCATTTGCTAGTAATGTTAACAACATGCTAGTCACTTGCTAGAAACCGCAAAAATCTGTTTATCCGTCTGTCTGTCTGTGACTATTTGTTTTTCTAGTAAATTGTATGGTTTTCAAAACATTAAAACTTCAAACTTTAGAAATACTTTAAATTTCAAAATAGTTAAAACTGAAAACCTTCAAACTTTAAGCTTTGAAAACTACTTCAAACTTTCTGGCTAGGCTTTTTCAAGCCAACTTAAAGTTTGTCTACGAACTTTACTATCTAGTTATTAAGTTGGCTTGAGAAAGCCAACTTACTGAAATCCTATTTAAACTTCTTCTTATTATTCTTCTGAGACTAAAATTATCAACTCTAACTCCTCCTAGAGCTTTAACTCTACAGACTCCAAACTCAGCCCAGATCTTCAGACTGATCTGAAGTTAGTTGCTATATCTTTTCTAACTGATCGGACTTACGGTTTTCATAAAAATGAAGATTAAAAATCATAAAAATCCCATAGACTTACATTGACGGAATGTTCAGATGGGCCAAGACTATTCAAACTCCAACTGTCAAAATTCAAATCTAAACACACTGAAGCCCATTAGACTCAATCAAGCTGCCCTTCTATGTACTATTTCTAACCCATTCAAACTCATTCAAACTCATCTATCTAATATTTCTAATCTATCTATCTATCTATCTATCTATCTATCTATCTATCTATCTATCTATCTATCTATCTATCTATCATCTGACTCTATCTATCTATCTATCTATCTATCTATCTATCATCTCACTCCATCTATCTATCTATCTATCTATCTGACTATTTCTATCTATCTATCTATTTATCTATCTATCTCTCTGCTAGCAACATGCTAGTAACTTGCTAATCATGATAGTAACATGCTAATCATGCTAGAAAAATGCTAGTAACATGCAAGTAACTTGCTAGTCATGCTAACAACATGCTAGTCATCCTAGAAACATGCTAACAACATGCTAATCTTTCTAGAAACATGCTAGTAACTTGCTAATCATGCTAACAACATGCTAGTAACATGCAAATCATGCCAGAAATGTGCTAGCAACATGCTAGTAACTTGCTAATCATGTTAAAAACATGCAAATCATCCTAGAAACATGCTAACAACATGCTAATCATCCTAGAAACATGCTAGTAACTTGCTGATCATGCTAGAAATGTGCTAACAACATGCTAGTAACATGCTAATCATGCTTTTAACATACTAGTAACTTGCTAATCATGTTAACAACATGCTACTAACACCCTAGCAACCACACGGGGTACCATAGCAACCCCATAGCAACACCTTAGCAACCACCCTAAGTACCCTAGTAACCGCATAGCAATACCATAGCAACCGCATAGCAACACCTTAGCAACCACCCAGAGTACCCTAGCAACTCCCTAGCAACCATCCCAGGAACCCTATCAACCCCATAGCAACAACCTAGCAACCACCCTGGACACCCAAGAAACCGCATAGCAACACCTTAGCAACCACCCTGAGTACCATAGAAACCACATAGCAACATCTTAGCAACCACCCTGAGCACCATAGCAACTGCATAGCAACACCCTAGCAACCACCCCAGGTACCCTAGCAACCGCATAACAACACCCTAGCAACCGACCTGGGTACCTTAGCAACCGCATAGCTACACCCTAGCAACCACCCCAAGTACCCTAGCAACCTCATAGCAACACCCGAGCAACAATCCAGAGTACCTTAGCTACCACATAGCAACATCCTAGCAACCACCTACCATCTATCTATCTATCATCTGACTAATTCTATCTGTCTATCTATCTATCTATCTATCTATCTATCTATCTATCTATCTATCTATCTATCTGTCTGTCTGTCTGTCTGTCTGTCTATCAATCAGCTGACTCTATCTGTATATCTATCTATCTATCTATCTATCTATCTATCTATCTATCTATCTATAAAAGTTTAAGCTTTTAAAACTGTGGTAAACTTCAAACTAATTCAGACTGAAAACCGTCAAACTTAAAATTTCTTAAACTTTACAAACTTAAACTTTTTAAACTTTTCAAACTTTTTAAAACTTTCTGTTCCGGCTTTCTCAAGCCAACTTAAAGTTTGTCTCGACAAACTTTTTTATCTAGTTAAGTTGGCTTGAGAAAGCCAACTTACTGAAATCCTATTTAAACTTATTAAGTTGGCTTGAGAAAGCCAACTTACTGAAATCCTATTTAAACTTCTTATTATTATTCTTCTGAGACTAAAATTATCAACTCTAACTCCTCCTAGAGCTTTAACTCTACAGACTCCAAACTCAGCCCAGATCTTCAGACTGATCTGAAGTTAGTTGCTATATCTTTTCTAACTGATCGGACTTACGGTTTTCATAAAAATGAAGATTAAAAATCATAAAAATCCCATAGACTTACATTGACGGAATGTTCAGATGGGCCAAGACTATTCAAACTCCAACTGTCAAAAATTCAAATCTAAACACACTTAAGCCGAGTAGACTCAATTAGACTGCCCTTCTATGTACTATTTCTAACCCATTCAAACTCATTCAAACTCATCTATCTAATATTTCTAATCTATCTATCTATCTATCTATCTATCTATCTATCTATCTATCTATCTATCTATCTATCTATCTATCTATCATCTATCTATCCATCTATCTATCTGCTAGCAACATGCTAGTAACTTGCTAATCATGATAGTAACATGCTAATCATGCTAGAAAAATGCTAGTAAGATGCTAGTAACTTGCTAGTCATGTTAACAACATGCTAATCATCCTAGAAACATGCTAACAACATGCTAATCATCCTAGAAACATGCTAGTAACTTGCTAATCATGCTAGAAATGTGCTAGCAACATGCTAATCATGCTTGTAACATGCTAGTAACTTGCTAATCATGTTAACAACATGCTAGTAACACCCTAGCAACCACACAGGGTACCGTAGCAACTGCATAGCAACACCTTAGCAACCACCCCATGTACCCTAGTAACCGCATAGCAACACCCTAGCAACTGCCCCGGGTACCGTAGCAACCACATAGTAACACCTTAGCAACCACTCAGAGTACCCTAGCAACTCCCTAGCAACCATCCCAGGAACCCTAGCAACTGCATAGTAACACCTTAGCAACCACTCAGAGTACCCTAGCAACTCCCCAGCAACCATCCCAGGAACTCTAGCAACCCCATAGCAACAACCTAGCAACCACCCTGGACACCCTAGCAACCGCATAGCAAGAACTTAGCAACCACCCTGAGTACCATAGCAACTACATAGCAACATCGTAGCAACCACCCTGAGTACCATAGCAACTGCATAGCAACACCCTAGCAACCGTCCTAGGTACCCTAGCAACCGAATAACATCACACTAGCAACCACACCGGGTACCCTAGAAACTGCATAGGAACACCATAGCAACCGACCTGGGTACCTTAGCAACTGCATTGCTACACCCTAGCAACCACCCCGGGTACCCTAGCAACTGCATTACAACACCCTAGCAACCGACCTGGGTACCTTGGCAACCGCATAGCTACACCCTAGCAACCACCCCAAGTACCCTAGCAACCTCATAGCAACACCCTAGCAACAAACCAGAGCACCTTAGCTACCACATAGCAACATCCTAGCAACCATCTAACATCTATCTATCTATCATCTGACTCTATCAATCTATCTATCTGTCTATCTGTCTGTCTGTCTGTCTATCTATCTATCTATCTTTCTATCTATCTATCTATCTATCTATCTATCTATCATCTGACACCATCTGTATATCTGTCTATCATCTGACTAATTCTATCTATCTATCTATCTATCTATCTATCTATCTATCTATCTATCTATCTATCTATCTATCTATTATCTCAGACAGACTGCATTGCCTTCAAAACATCTAAATTTTAAGCTTTTAAAACTACTTTAAACTGTTTCAGACTGAAACTTAAAACTTTTTTAAACTTCTTAAACTTTTTGAAATTTTTTAACTTTTCAAACTTTTTCAAACTTTCTGGTCCGGCTTTCTCAAGCAAACTTAAAGTTTGTCTCGACAAACTTTTTTATCTAGTTAGTGGTGCTTGCCAAAGGCAAGGCATCACTATTGTTATCTTGCATACTTATTATTCTTCTTCTTATTCTTCTTCTGGACAAAACTTCGGTGCGCTACTCCTCCTGCACCGTTTGTCACAGACCCATGAATGAGGTGTCATATCGACCGGCTCACTGAGGAGAGGTGTGCTATATCTTTTCTAAGCGATCGGACCTACGATGTTCGCACAGCGGACGAAAAAGCGGGCAAAAAAGTCCCATTGACTTACAATGGCGGAATGTTCATGAATTTGAATCTCAACTGTCACTTTCTCACACACACACACACACACACACACACACACACACACACACACACAGGCCCTTAGGAACCCCTTCTCTCTCTCTCTCTCTGTAACTCACACACACTCATTTGACTCATCTTTTAAGTAAGCAATAAGTAATGACCTATGATCTTCATAGCCACACCCTAGCAACCACTTACAGTACCCTAGCAACCACCCCAAAGACCTCCATTGAAACAGATCAAAAGGGATATCTTTGGATAGAAATATCATTTGCTCTTTTGATTCAGAGCAAACAGGACTTCCATCATGCTACACATGCTAGCAGTGAATAGCTACATGCTAATAATGATTAGCTAAGTGCTAAAACATGCTAAATATTCCAACACACACACACACACACACACAGAGTCTGGCATATGTGGTTTACGGGGACTCTCCATAGGTGTAATGGTTTTTATACTGTTCAAACTGTATGTGCTATTGCCCTACACCAACCCTACACCTAAACCTACCCCTTACAGGAAACTTTCTGCAAAAAAAACACCATTTAGTATGTTTTTAAGCCTTTTGGTTTACGGGGACATAGGCAGTGTCCTCATAAACCACCTTCACGTTGTAGTACCCATGTAATTATACACATTTGTGTCCTCATAAACCATATATACCAGTTCTCACACACACACACACACACACACACACACACACACACACACAGGGCCTAAGGAATCATCTCTCTTTCTCTCTGTTTCTCTCTCTCATGGCATAAAATTTCTTAGCCAAATTCCAAATTCTGCAACATTACATGTTTATAACCTGCCTTGTTCTTCTGATGACAAACTTCCACTTTACTTTCACATTGTGTTCTGTACATAAACAGATAAACGTTTGTACATGATTGTACAGCCAATGGAATCACACTTTCACTATGGACCTTGTTCACAGACTATTGTGATGAGGCAAATCTGTAATATTCAGGGTTTGTACAAGGTGCTTAAAGTGCTTGAAGTACTTGAATTTGACGTTTTGAAATTTAAGTCCTGGAAAACCCTTGAAAACAGCTATATTTATGAAAAAGTATTTGAAAAATACTTGAAATTTTAAAAGGCAGTATATATGAAATTATTGTTCATTTTTGGTTTCGATAAAAACAATCTTTTCATGCAAAATTAACAATGCAGTGCATGTTAAATAAATACAGAGCCATTTCACCTGGCTTTTGGGAGCGCATAAGATCTCGCGATACTTCTTGAGGTGAAAGTTTGTGGTAAAACCTTTGATAGTGCTTGCATTATATTATTCAGTCTTTTATTGCATGTGCTGTTTGTTTGGGTTTCATTTGAGAACACACATAAACTCTGACGTGCTTTTTGTTGCGCTGTTATCATTTACAAGCTTGGAGCGCATCTCCATCTCAGCAGCTCGGTCCACAAACTCTTCCTCTGCATGTGCTGAGTTTAGGATGCTTAACATTCATCTGGGGAAAAAAAAGTGTGTGTGTGTGTGTGTGTGTGTGTGTGTGTGTGTGTGTGTGTGTGTGTGTTATCTCACATGGTGTCTACAGTGTCCGAGTTTTGCCACGGCAAGCACCACTCACATTTTCTTCAGGAAATGTACGTTCTAGTTAGTGGTGCTTGCCAAAGGCAAGGCATCACTATTGTTATCTTGCATACTTATTCTTCTTCTTCTTCTTCTTCTTATTCTTCTTCTGGACAAAACTTCGGCGCGCTACTCCTCCTGCACCGTTTGTCACAGACCCATGAATGAGGTGTCATATCGACCGGCTCATTGAGGAGAGGTGTGCTATATCTTTTCTAAGCGATCGGACCTACGATGTTCGCACAGCGGACGAAAAAGCGGGCAAAAAAGTCCCATTGACTTACAATGGCGGAATGTTCATGAATTTGAATCTCAACTGTCACTTTCTCACACACACACACACACACACACAGGCCCTTAGGAACCCCTTCTCTCTCTCTCTCTCTGTAACTCACACACACTCATTTGACTCATCTTTTAAGTAACCAATAACTAATGACCTATGATCTTCATAGCCACACCCTAGCAACCACTTACAGCACCCTAGCAACCACCCCATAGACCTCCATTTAAACAGATCAAAAGGGATATCTTTGAATAGAAATGTCATTTGCTCTTTTGATTCAGAGCAAACAGGATTTCCATCATGCTACACATGCTAGCAGTGAATAGCTACATGCTAATAATGATTAGCTAAGTGCTAAAACATGCTAAATATTTCAACACACACACACACAGTCTGGCATATGTGTTTTATGGGGACTCTCCATAGGTGTAATGGTTTTTATACTGTACAAACTGTATGTGCTATTGCCCTACACCAACCCTACACCTAAACCTAGCCCTTACAGGAAACTTTCTGCATTTTTAGATTTTCAAAAAAACACCATTTAGTATGTTTTTAAGCCTTTTGGTTTACGGGGACATAGGCAGTGTCCTCATAAACCACCTTCACGTTGTAGTACCCATATAATTATACACATTTGTGTCCTCATAAACCATATATACCAGTTCACACACACACACACACACACACACACACTCACACACACACACAGGGCCTAAGGAATCATCTCTCTTTCACTTTCACATTGTGTTCCGTACATAAACAGATAAACGTTTGTATATGATTGTACAGCCAATGGAATCACACTTTCACTATGGACCTTGTTCACAGGCTATTGTGATGAGGCAAATCTGTAATATTCAGGGTTTGTACAAGGTGCTTAAAGTGCTTGAAGTACTTGAATTTGACGTTTTGAAATTTAAGTCCTGGAAAACCCTTGAAAACAGCTATATTTATGAAAAAGTATTTGAAAAATACTTGAAATTTTAAAAGGCAGTATATATGAAATTATTGTTCATTTTTGGTTTCGATAAAAACAATCTTTTCATGCAAAATTAACAATGCAGTGCATGTTAAATAAATACAGAGCCATTTCACCTGGCTTTTGGGAGCGCATAAGATCTCGCGATACTTCTTGAGGTGAAAGTTTGTGGTAAAACCTTTGATAGTGCTTGCATTATATTATTCAGTCTTTTATTGCGTGTGCTGTTTGTTTGGGTTTCATTTGAGAACACACATAAACTCTAACGTGCTTTTTGTTGCGCTGTTATCATTTACAAGCTTGGAGCGCATCTCCATCTCAGCAGCTCAGTCCACAAACTCTTCCTCTGCATATGTTGAGTTTAGGATGCTTAACATTCATCTGGGGAAAAAAAAGTGTGTGTGTGTGTGTGTGTGTGTGTGTGTGTTATCTCACATGGTGTCTACAGTGTCCGAGTTTTGCCACGGCAAGCACCACTCACATTTTCTTCAGGAAATGTACATTCTAGTTAGTGGTGCTTGCCAAAGGCAAGGCATCACTATTGTTATCTTGCATACTTATTATTAGTGGTGCTTGCCAAAGGCAAGGCATCACTATTGTTATCTTGCATACTTATTATTCTTCTTCTTCTTATTCTTATTCTTCTTCTGGACAAAACTTCGGCGCGCTACTCCTCCTGCACCGTTTGTCACAGACCCATGAATGAGGTGTCATATCGACCGGCTCATTGAGGAGAGGTGTGCTATATCTTTTCTAAGCGATCGGACCTACGATGTTCGCACAGCGGACGAAAAAGCGGGCAAAAAAGTCCCATTGACTTACAATGGCGGAATGTTCATGAATTTGAATCTCAACTGTCACTTTCTCACACACACACACACACACACACACAGGCCCTTAGGAACCCCTTCTCTCTCTCTCTCTCTGTAACTCACACACACTCATTTGACTCATCTTTTAAGTAACCAATAAGTAATGACCTATGATCTTCATAGCCACACCCTAGCAACCACTTACAGCACCCTAGCAACCATCCCATAGACCTCCATTTAAACAGATCAAAAGGGATATCTTTGGATAGAAATGTCATTTGCTCTTTTGATTCAGAGCAAACAGGACTTCCATCATGCTACACATGCTAGCAGTGAATAGCTACATGCTAATAATGATTAACTAAGTGCTAAAACATGCTAAATATTTCAACACACACACACACAGTCTGGCATATGTGGTTTACGGGGACTCTCCATAGGTGTAATGGTTTTTATACTGTACAAACTGTATGTGCTATTGTCCTACATCAACCCTACACCTAAACCTACCCCTTACAGGAAACTTTCTGCATTTTTAGATTTTCAAAAAAACACCATTAAGTATGTTTTTAAGCCTTTTGGTTTACGGGGACATAGGCAGTGTCCTCATAAACCACCTTCACGTTGTAGTACCCATGTAATTATACACATTTGTGTCCTCATAAACCATATATACCAGTTCACACACACACACACACACACACACACACACACACACACACACACACACACTCACACACACAGGACCTAAGGAATCATCTCTCTTTCACTTTCACATTGTGTTCAGTACATAAACAGATAAACGTTTGTACATGATTGTACAGCCAATGGAATCACACTTTCACTATGGACCTTGTTCACAGACTATTGTGATGAGGCAAATCTGTAATATTCAGAGTTTGTACAAGGTGCTTAAAGTGCTTGAAGTACTTGAATTTGACGTTTTGAAATTTAAGTCCTGGAAAACCCTTGAAAACAGCTATATTTATGAAAAAGTATTTGAAAAATACTTGAAATTTTAAAAGGCAGTATATATGAAATTATTGTTCCTTTTTGGTTTCGATAAAAACAATCTTTTCATGCAAAATTAACAATGCAGTGCATGTTAAATAAATACAGAGCCATTTCACCTGGCTTTTGGGAGCGCATAAGATCTCGCGATACTTCTTGAGGTGAAAGTTTGTGGTAAAACCTTTGATAGTGCTTGCATTATATTATTCAGTCTTTTATTGCGTGTGCTGTTTGTTTGGGTTTCATTTGAGAACACACATAAACTCTGACGCGCTTTGTGTTGCGCTGTTATCATTTACAAGCTTGGAGCGTATCTCCATCTCAGCAGCTCGGTCCACAAACTCTTCCTCTACATATGCTGAGTTTAGGATACTTAACATTCATCTGGGGAAAAAAAAGTGTGTGTGTGTGTGTGTGTGTTATCTCACATGGTGTCTACAGTGTCCGAGTTTTGCCACGGCAAGCACCACTCACATTTTCTTCAGGAAATGTACATTCTAGTTCTTCTTATTCTTCTTCTTCTTATTCTTATTCTTCTTCTGGACAAAACTTTGGCGCGCTACTCCTCCTGCACCGTTTGTCACAGACCCATGAATGAGGTGTCATATCGACCGGCTCATTGAGGAGAGGTGTGCTATATCTTTTCTAAGCGATCGGACCTACGATGTTCGCACAGCGGACGAAAAAGAGGGCAAAAAAGTCCCATTGACTTACAATGGCGGAATGTTCATGAATTTGAATCTCAACTGTCACTTTCTCACACACACACATGCAGGCCCTTAGGAACCCCTTCTCTCTCTCTCTCTCTGTAACTCACACACACTCATTTGACTCATCTTTTAAGTAACCAATAAGTAATGACCTATGATCTTCATAGCCACACCATAGCAACCACTTACAGCACCCTAGCAACCACCCCATAGACCTCCATTTAAACAGATCAAAAGGGATATCTTTGGATAGAAATGTCATTTGCTCTTTTGATTCAGAGCAAACTGCTAGCAGTGAATAGCTACATGCTAATAATGATTAGCTAAGTGCTAAAACATGCTAAATATTCCAACACACACACACACACACACACACACACACACACACATACACAGAGTCTGGCATATGTGGTTTACGGGGACTCTCCATAGGTGTAATGGTTTTTATACTGTACAAACTGTATGTGCTATTGCCCTACATCAACCCTACACCTAAACCTACCCCTTACAGGAAACTTTCTGCAATTTTAGATTTTCAAAAAAACACCATTTAGTATGTTTTTAAGCCTTTTGGTTTACGGGGACATAGGCAGTGTCCTCATAAACCACCTTCACGTTGTAGTACCCATGTAATTATACACATTTGTGTCCTCATAAACCATATATAACAGTTCTCACACACACACACACAAACACACACACACACACACACACACAGGGCCTAAGGAATCATCTCTCTTTCACTTTCACATTGTGTTCCGTACATAAACAGATAAACGTTTGTATATGATTGTACAGCCAATGGAATCACACTTTCACTATGGACCTTGTTCACAGGCTATTGTGATGAGGCAAATCTGTAATATTCAGGGTTTGTACAAGGTGCTTAAAGTGCTTGAAGTACTTGAATTTGACGTTTTGAAATTTAAGTCCTGGAAAACCCTTGAAAACAGCTATATTTATGAAAAAGTATTTGAAAAATACTTGAAATTTTAAAAGGCAGTATATATGAAATTATTGTTCATTTTTGGTTTCGATAAAAACAATCTTTTCATGCAAAATTAACAATGCAGTGCATGTTAAATAAATACAGAGCCATTTCACCTGGCTTTTGGGAGCGCATAAGATCTCGCGATACTTCTTGAGGTGAAAGTTTGTGGTAAAACCTTTGATAGTGCTTGCATTATATTATTCAGTCTTTTATTGCGTGTGCTGTTTGTTTGGGTTTCATTTGAGAACACACATAAACTCTAACGTGCTTTTTGTTGCGCTGTTATCATTTACAAGCTTGGAGCGCATCTCCATCTCAGCAGCTCAGTCCACAAACTCTTCCTCTGCATATGTTGAGTTTAGGATGCTTAACATTCATCTGGGGAAAAAAAAGTGTGTGTGTGTGTGTGTGTGTGTGTGTGTGTTATCTCACATGGTGTCTACAGTGTCCGAGTTTTGCCACGGCAAGCACCACTCACATTTTCTTCAGGAAATGTACATTCTAGTTAGTGGTGCTTGCCAAAGGCAAGGCATCACTATTGTTATCTTGCATACTTATTATTAGTGGTGCTTGCCAAAGGCAAGGCATCACTATTGTTATCTTGCATACTTATTATTCTTCTTCTTCTTATTCTTATTCTTCTTCTGGACAAAACTTCGGCGCGCTACTCCTCCTGCACCGTTTGTCACAGACCCATGAATGAGGTGTCATATCGACCGGCTCATTGAGGAGAGGTGTGCTATATCTTTTCTAAGCGATCGGACCTACGATGTTCGCACAGCGGACGAAAAAGCGGGCAAAAAAGTCCCATTGACTTACAATGGCGGAATGTTCATGAATTTGAATCTCAACTGTCACTTTCTCACACACACACACACACACACACACAGGCCCTTAGGAACCCCTTCTCTCTCTCTCTCTCTGTAACTCACACACACTCATTTGACTCATCTTTTAAGTAACCAATAAGTAATGACCTATGATCTTCATAGCCACACCCTAGCAACCACTTACAGCACCCTAGCAACCATCCCATAGACCTCCATTTAAACAGATCAAAAGGGATATCTTTGGATAGAAATGTCATTTGCTCTTTTGATTCAGAGCAAACAGGACTTCCATCATGCTACACATGCTAGCAGTGAATAGCTACATGCTAATAATGATTAACTAAGTGCTAAAACATGCTAAATATTTCAACACACACACACACAGTCTGGCATATGTGGTTTACGGGGACTCTCCATAGGTGTAATGGTTTTTATACTGTACAAACTGTATGTGCTATTGTCCTACATCAACCCTACACCTAAACCTACCCCTTACAGGAAACTTTCTGCATTTTTAGATTTTCAAAAAAACACCATTAAGTATGTTTTTAAGCCTTTTGGTTTACGGGGACATAGGCAGTGTCCTCATAAACCACCTTCACGTTGTAGTACCCATGTAATTATACACATTTGTGTCCTCATAAACCATATATACCAGTTCACACACACACACACACACACACACACACACACACACACACACACACACACACACTCACACACACAGGACCTAAGGAATCATCTCTCTTTCACTTTCACATTGTGTTCAGTACATAAACAGATAAACGTTTGTACATGATTGTACAGCCAATGGAATCACACTTTCACTATGGACCTTGTTCACAGACTATTGTGATGAGGCAAATCTGTAATATTCAGAGTTTGTACAAGGTGCTTAAAGTGCTTGAAGTACTTGAATTTGACGTTTTGAAATTTAAGTCCTGGAAAACCCTTGAAAACAGCTATATTTATGAAAAAGTATTTGAAAAATACTTGAAATTTTAAAAGGCAGTATATATGAAATTATTGTTCCTTTTTGGTTTCGATAAAAACAATCTTTTCATGCAAAATTAACAATGCAGTGCATGTTAAATAAATACAGAGCCATTTCACCTGGCTTTTGGGAGCGCATAAGATCTCGCGATACTTCTTGAGGTGAAAGTTTGTGGTAAAACCTTTGATAGTGCTTGCATTATATTATTCAGTCTTTTATTGCGTGTGCTGTTTGTTTGGGTTTCATTTGAGAACACACATAAACTCTGACGCGCTTTGTGTTGCGCTGTTATCATTTACAAGCTTGGAGCGTATCTCCATCTCAGCAGCTCGGTCCACAAACTCTTCCTCTACATATGCTGAGTTTAGGATACTTAACATTCATCTGGGGAAAAAAAAGTGTGTGTGTGTGTGTGTGTGTTATCTCACATGGTGTCTACAGTGTCCGAGTTTTGCCACGGCAAGCACCACTCACATTTTCTTCAGGAAATGTACATTCTAGTTCTTCTTATTCTTCTTCTTCTTATTCTTATTCTTCTTCTGGACAAAACTTTGGCGCGCTACTCCTCCTGCACCGTTTGTCACAGACCCATGAATGAGGTGTCATATCGACCGGCTCATTGAGGAGAGGTGTGCTATATCTTTTCTAAGCGATCGGACCTACGATGTTCGCACAGCGGACGAAAAAGAGGGCAAAAAAGTCCCATTGACTTACAATGGCGGAATGTTCATGAATTTGAATCTCAACTGTCACTTTCTCACACACACACATGCAGGCCCTTAGGAACCCCTTCTCTCTCTCTCTCTCTGTAACTCACACACACTCATTTGACTCATCTTTTAAGTAACCAATAAGTAATGACCTATGATCTTCATAGCCACACCATAGCAACCACTTACAGCACCCTAGCAACCACCCCATAGACCTCCATTTAAACAGATCAAAAGGGATATCTTTGGATAGAAATGTCATTTGCTCTTTTGATTCAGAGCAAACTGCTAGCAGTGAATAGCTACATGCTAATAATGATTAGCTAAGTGCTAAAACATGCTAAATATTCCAACACACACACACACACACACACACACACACACACACATACACAGAGTCTGGCATATGTGGTTTACGGGGACTCTCCATAGGTGTAATGGTTTTTATACTGTACAAACTGTATGTGCTATTGCCCTACATCAACCCTACACCTAAACCTACCCCTTACAGGAAACTTTCTGCAATTTTAGATTTTCAAAAAAACACCATTTAGTATGTTTTTAAGCCTTTTGGTTTACGGGGACATAGGCAGTGTCCTCATAAACCACCTTCACGTTGTAGTACCCATGTAATTATACACATTTGTGTCCTCATAAACCATATATAACAGTTCTCACACACACACACACAAACACACACACACACACACACACACACACACACAGGGCCTAAGGAATCATCTCTCTTTCACTTTCACATTGTGTTCCGTACATAAACAGATAAACGTTTGTACATGATTGTACAGCCAATGGAATCACACTTTCACTATGGACCTTGTTCACAGACTATTGTGATGAGGCAAATCTGTAATATTCAGAGTTTGTACAAGGTGCTTAAAGTGCTTGAAGTACTTGAATTTGACGTTTTGAAATTTAAGTCCTGGAAAACCCTTGAAAACAGCTATATTTATGAAAAAGTATTTGAAAAATACTTGAAATTTTAAAAGGCAGTATATATGAAATTATTGTTCATTTTTGGTTTTGATAAAAACAATCTTTTCATGCAAAATTAACAATGCAGTGCATGTTAAATAAATACAGAGCCATTTCACCTGGCTTTTGGGAGCGCATAAGATCTCGCGATACTTCTTGAGGTGAAAGTTTGTGGTAAAACCTTTGATAGTGCTTGCATTATATTATTCAGTCTTTTATTGCGTGTGCTGTTTGTTTGGGTTTCATTTGAGAACACACATAAACTCTGACACACTTTGTGTTGCGCTGTTATCATTTACAAGCTTGGAGCGCATCTCCATCTCAGCAGCTCGGTCCACAAACTCTTCCTCTGCATATGCTGAGTTTAGGATGCTTAACATTCATCTGGGGAAAAAAAAGCGTGTGTGTGTGTGTGTGTGTTATCTCACATGGTGTCTACAGTGTCCGAGTTTTGCCACGGCAAGCACCACTCACATTTTCTTCAGGAAATGTACATTCTAGTATTGTTATTACTATTCGCCCGGACAAAACTTCGGCACGCTACTCCTCCTGCACCTTTTGTCGTAGACCCATGAATGAGATGTCAAATCCTGCGACATATTGAGGAGAGGTGTGCTATATCTTTTATAAGTAATTGAGTGTACGATGTTCGTCTGGTGGATGAAAAAATTTGGGCGAAAAAGTCCCATAGACTTAACACTGGCACAAAATTAATGAGATTATATCTTTGGATCAGGAGGTCACAGAGACTTGGGGGTGGGCTCTTTTGACTCGGCCTATCAAGCAGCCAATAAGTACTGACATGACAACTTCATAGCTATGCCCTAGAAACCACTTACAGCACCCTAGCAACCGTAAAAGGACATTAACAAACAATTATTCAGCACCAGAACATTGTAGAAACATGGGGTTGGGCTCTGTTGATTCAGACTGTCAAATAGTCCTTAAATATCATCCCATAAACTGTATAGCCAATCCATAGCAACAATTTAGAGTACCTTAGCAACTGAACAAACACATGAATAAGCAATTTCTCAGCACCAGAAAGTGGTATAGATATCTTTTGTTTCGGCTGAAAAACCAGTCTGTAAGAATTACCATGGCGACTGTGCAGCTACACCCTAGCAACCATATAGAGCACCCTAGTGACCGTATAGCAACATAAAGAAGCCATATCTCAGCTCCACAATATCATACAGACATGGGAGTTGGCTCTCTACAATCATGCTGAAGGCTCTACTGACGGCCTAGTGCCGAGTTTTGCCACGGCAAGCACCACTCACATTTTCTTCAGGAAATGTACATTCTAGTTATTAAGTTGGCTTGAGAAAGCCAACTTACTGAAATCCTATTTAAACTTCTTATTATTCTTCTGAGACTAAAATGATCAACTCTAACTCCTCCTAGAGCTTTAACTCTACAGACTCCAAACTCAGCCCAGATCTTCAGACTGATCTGAAGTTAGTTGCTATATCTTTTCTAACTGATCGGACTTACGGTTTTCATAAAAATGAAGATTAAAAATCATAAAAATCCCATAGACTTACATTGACGGAATGTTCAGATGGGCCAAGACTATTCAAACTCCAACTGTCAAAAATTCAAATCTAAACACACTGAAGCCCATTAGACTCTATCAGACTGCCCTTCTATGTACTATTTCTAACCCATTCAAACTCATTCAAACTCATCTATCTAATCTATCTATCTATCTATCTATCTATCTATCTATCATTGACTCTATATCTATCTATCTATCTATCTATCTATCTATCTATCTATCATTGACTATCTATCTATCTATCTGTCTATCTATCTGTCTATCTATCTATCTATCTATCTATCTATCTATCTACCATTGACTCTATCTATCTATCTATCATTGACTCTATCTATCTATCTATCTATCTATCTATCTATCTATCTATCTATCTATCTATCTATCTATCTATCTGAGATCTATCTCTCTCACACACACACACACACACACACACACACACACACACACACACACACACACACACACACACACACAGACGCACACACACACACACACACACACACACACACACAAACAAACAATCAAACAAACATACCTTCCCTATTTAACACATACACAAACACACACACACAAGAAATAGACAGAAAATGTGAAGCTTTAATATATACACTGCATTTATTCACATTTGTATTAGCATTATTTCTTAACCCTCATAAGACCTGTTTTTCCTGTTTACACCTGTGTCCTTTGGGGTCAATATGACCCCAAAATTGAAAGAGTAATTGTAAAACATTTATAAATTTTTAATCATGCAAATAATATATAATTTTTTTTTTTTTTTGTTTACTTCTCATCTATACATTAATGCTGTGTTTTGGGAGAAATGAAGTACTTTTGTACCTGTTTACCACAAAAATCCTCAACTACACCATTAGCTTGCATGTGAAATATTACATTTTTATGAATAAATCTCTTAAATGATGATCTAAATTTAATTTAAATTGTTTCTGGAGATTGATCTAGGTGTAAGGTGTACAATTCTGCCATCTGGTGGTTAGAGAAAAATTTTCAGTTTTTGAAAGAATAGTGTAATGACCATATATATCCAGCAGAGGCCCATAGAGAGCCATTCATTTATAAATTTGAGGGAAGAGGTAAAGACTAATGATTTCATATCATATTTATATTTTTAAATTTATCTTTTATATTTATTTCATATTTATGAAAATGTATGGCTATACATATGTTTGGATTAAAATCCAGTATAATTTTTATTTATTTTATTTTATTTTATTTTTTTACATATATATATATATATATATATATATATATATATATATATATATATATATATATATATTTAAATGTTTTTATATATATATGAAAGCCTTGAGATATATCTGAAAGCTAAATGAAGCCTCAAGTTGGTGTAGTTTTGAAGATTTCACTGTTTGAGCTCTGTTGAGAATCTCCATAGGGTTCAATAGGCCCATCTAGTGGCTGAAAATATAAATGCAATTTTTTGTCATTTTTCCCAGCCAGATGGCCTCAGAGACACTCAGTGACCCAGTTCCTGATGGATAATGATGTTTAAAGTAGAAATTGTGTCTTTGTTTTTTTTTTTGTTTGTTTGTGTTTTTTTTGGTGAAATTATGTATGCAAATATGCTAATTTCCATAAATTCAGAATTTAAGGAAAATAAAATAAAATAAATCACCAAAAATAATAACAAAACCTACTTTTTTTTTTTTTTTAAATAGATAAAAAAAGAATTTCAGGACTGAAAAAAAATTAACGTTGAATGCCTTCGCGTCATTTGGACCCATGAGGGACACTTTTGTTATAGGTTCAGGAGGGATGGATGAGGGTTTAAACATGCCAAACTAACAATTTTTATTATTTATTTATTTATTTATTTATTGTTTTTTATTTAGCCATTTTAGTTGTTTTATCTATATATATATATATATATATATATATATATATATATATATATATATATATATATATATATATATATATATATATGTATGTATGTATATGTAAGGGATAATCAACGATAATAATAAGGGATAATATCTCTCTGTCTATCTATCTATCTATCTATCTATCTATCTATCTATCTATCTATCTATCTATCTTTAAACTTTTAAAACTACGTTAAACTTCAAACTAATTCAGACTGAAAACCGTCAAACTTAAAACTTCTCAAACTTTTCAAAATTAAAATTTTTAAACTTCTTAAACTTTTTTAAACTTTTCAAACTTTTTTAAACTTTTCAAACTTTTTTAAACTTTTCAAACTTTTTAAAACTTTCTGGTCCGGCTTTCTCAAGCCAACTTAAAGTTTGTCTCGACAAACTTTTTTATGTAGTTAAGTTGGCTTGAGAAAGCTAACTTACTGAAATCCTATTTAAACTTCTTATTATTAGTGGTGCTTGCCAAAGGCAAGGCATCACTATTGTTATCTTGCATACTTATTATTAGTGGTGCTTGCCAAAGGCAAGGCATCACTATTGTTATCTTGCATACTTATTATTAGTGGTGCTTGCCAAAGCCAAGGCATCACTATTGTTATCTTGCATACTTATTATTCTTCTTCTTATTCTTCTTCTTATTCTTCTTCTGGACAAAACTTCGGCGCGCTACTCCTCCTGCACCGTTTGTCACAGACCCATGAATGAGGTGTCATATCGACCGGCTCATTGAGGAGAGGTGTGCTATATCTTTTCTAAGCGATCGGACCTACGATGTTCGCACAGCGGACGAAAAAGAGGGCAAAAAAGTCCCATTGACTTACAATGGCGGAATGTTCATGAATTTGAATCTCAACTGTCACTTTCTCACACACACACACACACACACACACACACAGGCCCTTAGGAACCCCTTCTCTCTCTCTCTCTTTGTAACTCACACACACTCATTTGACTCATCTTTTAAGTAACCAATAAGTAATGACCTATGATCTTCATAGCCACACCCTAGCAACCACTTACAGCACCCTAGCAACCACCCCATAGACCTCCATTTAAACAGATCAAAAGGGATATCTTTGGATAGAAATGTCATTTGCTCTTTTGATTCAGAGCAAACAGGACTTCCATCATGCTACACATGCTAGCAGTGAATAGCTACATGCTAATAATGATTAGCTAAGTGCTAAAACATGCTAAATATTCCAACACACACACACACACACACACACACAGAGTCTGGCATATGTGGTTTACGGGGACTCTCCATAGGTGTAATGGTTTTTATACCGTACAAACTGTATATGCTATTGCCCTACACCAACCCTACACCTAAACCTACCCCTTACAGGAAACTTTCTGTACTTTTAGATTTTCAAAAAAACACCATTTAGTATGTTTGTAAGCCTTTTGGTTTACGGGGACATAGGCAGTGTCCTCATAAACCACCTTCACATTGTAGTACCCATGTAATTATACACATTTGTGTCCTCATAAACCATATATACCAGTTCACACACACACACACACACACACAGAGCCTAAGAAATCATCTCTCTTTCACTTTCACATTGTGTTCCGTACATAAACAGATAAACGTTTGTACATGATTGTACAGCCAATGGAATCACACTTTCACTATGGACCTTGTTCACAGGCTATTGTGATGAGGCAAATCTGTAATATTCAGGGTTTGTACAAGGTGCTTAAAGTGCTTGAAGTACTTGAATTTGACGTTTTGAAATTTAAGTCCTGGAAAACCCTTGAAAACAGCTATATTTATGAAAAAGTATTTGAAAAATACTTGAAATTTTAAAAGGCAGTATATATGAAATTATTGTTCATTTTTGGTTTCGATAAAAACAATCTTTTCATGCAAAATTAACAATGCAGTGCATGTTAAATAAATACAGAGCCATTTCACCTGGCTTTTGGGAGCGCATAAGATCTCGCAAAACTTCTTGAGGTGAAAAGCGGTCTCGCGTTATCAGCATAAAGTTGAGTTTGTGGTAAAACCTTTGATAGTGCTTGCATTATATTATTCAGTCTTTTATTGCGTGTGCTGTTTGTTTGGGTTTCATTTGAGAACACACATAAACTCTGACGCGCTTTGTGTTGCGCTGTTATCATTTACAAGCTTGGAGCGCATCTCCATCTCAGCAGCTCGGTCCACAAACTCTTCCTCTGCATATGCTGAGTTTAGGATGCTTAACATTCATCTGGGGAAAAAAAAGTGTGTGTGTGTGTGTGTGTTATCTCACATGGTGTCTACAGTGTCCGAGTTTTGCCACGGCAAGCACCACTCACATTTTCTTCAGGAAATGTACATTCTAGTTCTTCTTATTCTTCTTATTCTTATTCTTATTCTTCTTCTGGACAAAACTTCGGCGCGCTACTCCTCCTGCACCGTTTGTCACAGACCCATGAATGAGGTGTCATATTGACCGCCTCATTGAGGAGAGGTGTGCTATATCTTTTCTAAGCGATCGGACCTACGATGTTCGCACAGCGGACGAAAAAGAGGGCAAAAAAGTCCCATTGACTTACAATGGCGGAATGTTCATGAATTTGAATCTCAACTGTCACTTTCTCACACACACACACACAGGCCCTTAGGAACCCCTTCTCTCTCTCTCTCTCTCTCTGTAACTCACACACACTCATTTGACTCATCTTTTAAGTAACCAATAAGTAATGACCTATTATCTTCATAGCCACACCCTAGCAACCACTTACAGCACCCTAGCAACCACCCCATAGACCTCCATTTAAACAGGTCAAAAGGGATATCTTTGGATAGAAATGTCATTTGCTCTTTTGATTCAGAGCAAACAGGACTTCCATCATGCTACACATGCTAGCAGTGAATAGCTACATGCTAATAATGATTAGCTAAGTGCTAAAACATGCTAAATATTTCAACACACACACACACAGTCTGGCATATGTGGTTTACGGGGACTCTCCATAGGCGTAATGGTTTTTATACTGTACAAACTGTATGTGCTATTGCCCTACACCAACCCTACACCTAAACCTACCCCTCACAGGAAACTTTCTGCATTTTTAGATTTTTAAAAAAAACACTAGTATGTTTTTAAGCCTTTTGGTTTACGGGGACATAGGCAGTGTCCTCATAAACCACCTTCACGTTGTAGTACCCATGTAATTATACACATTTGTGTCCTTATAAACCATATATACCAGTTCTCACACACACACACACACACACACACACAGGGCCTAAGGAATCATCTCTCTTTCTCTCTGTTTCTCTCTCTCATGGCATAAAATTTCTTAGCCAAATTCCAAATTCTGCTATATTACATGTTTATAACCTGCCTTGTTCTTCTGATGACAAGCTTCCACTTTACTTTCACATTGTGTTCCGTACTTAAACAGATAAACGTTTGTACATGATTGTACAGCCAATGAAATCACACTTTCACTATGGACCTTGTTCACATTCTATTGTGATGAGGCAAATCTGTAATATTCAGGGTTTGTACAAGGTGCTTAAAGTGCTTGAAGTACTTGAATTTGACGTTTTGAAATTTAAGTCCTGGAAAACCCTTGAAAACAGCTATATTTATGAAAAAGTTTTTGAAAAATACTTGAAATTTTAAAAGGCAGTATATATGAAATTATTGTTCATTTTTGGTTTTGATAAAAACAATCTTTTCATGCAAAATTAACAATGCAGTGCATGTTAAATAAATACAGAGCCATTTCACCTGGCTTTTGGGAGCGCATAAGATCTCGCGATACTTCTTGAGGTGAAAAGCGGTCTCACGTTATCAGCATAAAGTTGAGTTTGTGGTAAAACCTTTGATAGTGCTTGCATTATATTATTCAGTCTTTTATTGCATGTGCTGTTTGTTTGGGTTTCATTTGAGAACACACATAAACTCTGACGCGCTTTGTGTTGCGCTGTTATCATTTACAAGCTTGGAGCGCATCTCCATCTCAGCAGCTCGGTCCACAAACTCTTCCTCTGCATATGCTGAGTTTAGGATGCTTAACATTCATCTGGGGAAAAAAAAGTGTGTCTGTGTGTGTGTGTGTTATCTCACATGGTGTCTACAGTGTCCGAGTTTTGCCACGGCAAGCACCACTCACATTTTCTTCAGGAAATGTACATTCTAGTTCTTCTTATTCTTCTTATTCTTATTCTTCTTCTGGACAAAACTTCGGCGCGCTACTCCTCCTGCACCGTTTGTCACAGACCCATGAATGAGGTGTCATATCGACCGGCTCATTGAGGAGAGGTGTGCTATATCTTTTCTAAGCGATCGGACCTACGATGTTCGCACAGCGGACGAAAAAGCGGGCAAAAAAGTCCCATTGACTTACAATGGCGGAATTTTCATGAATTTGAATCTCAACTGTCACTTTCTCACACACACACACACACACAGGCCCTTAGGAACCCCTTCTCTCTCTCTCTCTCTGTAACTCACACACACTCATTTGACTCATCTTTTAAGTAACCAATAAGTAATGACCTATGATCTTCATAGCCACACCCTAGCAACCACTTACAGCACCCTAGCAACCACCCCATAGACCTCCATTTAAACAGATCAAAAGGGATATCTTTGAATAGAAATGTCATTTGCTCTTTTGATTCAGAGCAAACAGGACTTCCATCATGCTACACATGCTAGCAGTGAATAGCTACATGCTAATAATGATTAGCTAAGTGCAAAAACATGCTAAATATTCCAACACACACACACACACACCCACACACACACATACACAGAGTCTGGCATATGTGGTTTACGGGACTCTCCATAGGCGTAATGGTTTTTATACTGTACAAACTGTATGTGCTATTGCCCTACACCAACCCTACACCTAAACCTACCCCTTACAGGAAACTTTCTGCAAAAAAAACAAAACACCATTTAGTATGTTTTTAAGCCTTTTGGTTTACGGGGACATAGGCAGTGTCCTCATAAACCACCTTCACATTGTAGTACCCATGTAATTATACACATTTGTGTCCTCATAAACCATATATACCAGTTCACACACACACACACACACACACACACACACACACACACATACACACACAGGGCCTAAGGAATCATCTCTCTTTCTCTCTGTTTCTCTCTCTCATGGCATAAAATTTCTTAGCCAAATTCCAAATTCTGCAACATTACATGTTTATAACCTGCCTTGTTCTTCTGATGACAAGCTTCCACTTTACTTTCACATTGTGTTCCGTACATAAACAGATAAACGTTTGTACATGATTGTACAGCCAATGAAATCACACTTTCACTATGGACCTTGTTCACAGACTATTGTGATGAGGCAAATCTGTAATATTCAGGGTTTGTACAAGGTGCTTAAAGTGCTTGAAGTACTTGAATTTGACGTTTTGAAATTTAAGTCCTGGAAAACCCTTGAAAACAGCTATATTTATGAAAAAGTATTTGAAAAATACTTGAAATTTTAAAAGGCAGTATATATGAAATTATTGTTCATTTTTGGTTTTGATAAAAACAATCTTTTCATGCAAAATTAACAATGCAGTGCATGTTAAATAAATACAGAGCCATTTCACCTGGCTTTTGGGAGCGCATAAGATCTCGCGATACTTCTTGAGGTGAAAAGCGGTCTCACGTTATCAGCATAAAGTTGAGTTTGTGGTAAAACCTTTGATAGTGCTTGCTTTATATTATTCAGTCTTTTATTGCATGTGCTGTTTGTTTGGGTTTCATTTGAGAACACACATAAACTCTGACGCGCTTTGTGTTGCGCTGTTATCATTTACAAGCTTGGAGCGCATCTCCATCTCAGCAGCTCGGTCCACAAACTCTTCCTCTGCATATGCTGAGTTTAGGATGCTTAACATTCATCTGGGGAAAAAAAAGTGTGTCTGTGTGTGTGTGTGTTATCTCACATGGTGTCTACAGTGTCCGAGTTTTGCCACGGCAAGCACCACTCACATTTTCTTCAGGAAATGTACATTCTAGTTCTTCTTATTCTTCTTATTCTTATTCTTCTTCTGGACAAAACTTCGGCGCGCTACTCCTCCTGCACCGTTTGTCACAGACCCATGAATGAGGTGTCATATCGACCGGCTCATTGAGGAGAGGTGTGCTATATCTTTTCTAAGCGATCGGACCTACGATGTTCGCACAGCGGACGAAAAAGCGGGCAAAAAAGTCCCATTGACTTACAATGGCGGAATTTTCATGAATTTGAATCTCAACTGTCACTTTCTCACACACACACACACACACAGGCCCTTAGGAACCCCTTCTCTCTCTCTCTCTCTGTAACTCACACACACTCATTTGACTCATCTTTTAAGTAACCAATAAGTAATGACCTATGATCTTCATAGCCACACCCTAGCAACCACTTACAGCACCCTAGCAACCACCCCATAGACCTCCATTTAAACAGATCAAAAGGGATATCTTTGAATAGAAATGTCATTTGCTCTTTTGATTCAGAGCAAACAGGACTTCCATCATGCTACACATGCTAGCAGTGAATAGCTACATGCTAATAATGATTAGCTAAGTGCAAAAACATGCTAAATATTCCAACACACACACACACACACCCACACACACACATACACAGAGTCTGGCATATGTGGTTTACGGGACTCTCCATAGGCGTAATGGTTTTTATACTGTACAAACTGTATGTGCTATTGCCCTACACCAACCCTACACCTAAACCTACCCCTTACAGGAAACTTTCTGCAAAAAAAAAAAACACCATTTAGTATGTTTTTAAGCCTTTTGGTTTACGGGGACATAGGCAGTGTCCTCATAAACCACCTTCACATTGTAGTACCCATGTAATTATACACATTTGTGTCCTCATAAACCATATATACCAGTTCACACACACACACACACACACACACACACACACACACATACACACACAGGGCCTAAGGAATCATCTCTCTTTCTCTCTGTTTCTCTCTCTCATGGCATAAAATTTCTTAGCCAAATTCCAAATTCTGCAACATTACATGTTTATAACCTGCCTTGTTCTTCTGATGACAAGCTTCCACTTTACTTTCACATTGTGTTCCGTACATAAACAGATAAACGTTTGTACATGATTGTACAGCCAATGAAATCACACTTTCACTATGGACCTTGTTCACAGACTATTGTGATGAGGCAAATCTGTAATATTCAGGGTTTGTACAAGGTGCTTAAAGTGCTTGAAGTACTTGAATTTGACGTTTTGAAATTTAAGTCCTGGAAAACCCTTGAAAACAGCTATATTTATGAAAAAGTATTTGAAAAATACTTGAAATTTTAAAAGGCAGTATATATGAAATTATTGTTCATTTTTGGTTTTGATAAAAACAATCTTTTCATGCAAAATTAACAATGCAGTGCATGTTAAATAAATACAGAGCCATTTCACCTGGCTTTTGGGAGCGCATAAGATCTCGCGATACTTCTTGAGGTGAAAGTTTGTGGTAAAACCTTTTATAGTGCTTGCATTATATTATTCAGTCTTTTATCGCGTGTGCTGTTTGTTTGGGTTTCATTTGAGAACACACATAAACTCTGACGCGCTTTGTGTTGCGCTGTTATCATTTACAAGCTTGGAGCGCATCTCCATCTCAGCAGCTTGGTCCACAAACTCTTCCTCTGCATATGCTGAGTTTAGGATGCTTAACATTCATCTGGGGGAAAAAAAATGTGTGTGTGTGTGTGTGTGTGTGTGTTATCTCACATTATGTCTACAGTGTCCGAGTTTTGCCACGGCAAGCACCACTCACATTTTCTTCAGGAAATGTACGTTCTAGTTCTTCTTATTCTTCTTATTCTTATTCTTATTCTGGACAAAACTTCGGCGCGCTACTCCTCCTGCACCGTTTGTCACAGACCCATGAATGAGGTGTCATATCGACCGGCTCATTGAGGAGAGGTGTGCTATATCTTTTCTAAGCGATCGGACCTACGATGTTCGCACAGCGGACGAAAAAGAGGGCAAAAAAGTCCCATTGACTTACAATGGCGGAATGTTCATGAATTTGAATCTCAACTGTCACTTTCTCACACACACACACACACACACACACAGGCCCTTAGGAACCCCTTCTCTCTCTCTCTCTTTGTAACTCACACACACTCATTTGACTCATCTTTTAAGTAACCAATAAGTAATGACCTATGATCTTCATAGCCACACCCTAGCAACCACTTACAGCACCCTAGCAACCACCCCATAGACCTCCATTTAAACAGATCAAAAGGGATATCTTTGGATAGAAATGTCATTTGCTCTTTTGATTCAGAGCAAACAGGACTTCCATCATGCTACACATGCTAGCAGTGAATAGCTACATGCTAATAATGATTAGCTAAGTGCTAAAACATGCTAAATATTCCAACACACACACACACACACACACACACACAGAGTCTGGCATATGTGGTTTACGGGGACTCTCCATAGGTGTAATGGTTTTTATACCGTACAAACTGTATGTGCTATTGCCCTACACCAACCCTACACCTAAACCTACCCCTTACAGGAAACTTTCTGCACTTTTAGATTTTCAAAAAAACACCATTTAGTATGTTTGTAAGCCTTTTGGTTTACGGGGACATAGGCAGTGTCCTCATAAACCACCTTCACATTGTAGTACCCATGTAATTATACACATTTGTGTCCTCATAAACCATATATACCAGTTCACACACACACACACACACACACAGAGCCTAAGAAATCATCTCTCTTTCACTTTCACATTGTGTTCCGTACATAAACAGATAAACGTTTGTACATGATTGTACAACCAATGGAATCACACTTTCACTATGGACCTTGTTCACAGACTATTGTGATGAGGCAAATCTGTAATATTCAGGGTTTGTACAAGGTGCTTAAAGTGCTTGAAGTACTTGAATTTGACGTTTTGAAATTTAAGTCCTGGAAAACCCTTGAAAACAGCTATATTTATGAAAAAGTATTTGAAAAATACTTGAAATTTTAAAAGGCAGTATATATGAAATTATTGTTCATTTTTGGTTTCGATAAAAACAATCTTTTCATGCAAAATTAACAATGCAGTGCATGTTAAATAAATACAGAGCCATTTCACCTGGCTTTTGGGAGCGCATAAGATCTCGCGAAACTTCTTGAGGTGAAAAGCGGTCTCGCGTTATCAGCATAAAGTTGAGTTTGTGGTAAAACCTTTGATAGTGCTTGCATTATATTATTCAGTCTTTTATTGCGTGTGCTGTTTGTTTGGGTTTCATTTGAGAACACACATAAACTCTGACGCGCTTTGTGTTGCGCTGTTATCATTTACAAGCTTGGAGCGCATCTCCATCTCAGCAGCTCGGTCCACAAACTCTTCCTCTGCATATGCTGAGTTTAGGATGCTTAACATTCATCTGGGGAAAAAAAAGTGTGTGTGTGTGTGTGTGTGTTATCTCACATGGTGTCTACAGTGTCCGAGTTTTGCCACGGCAAGCACCACTCACATTTTCTTCAGGAAATGTACATTCTAGTTCTTCTTATTCTTCTTATTCTTATTCTTATTCTTCTTCTGGACAAAACTTCGGCGCGCTACTCCTCCTGCACCGTTTGTCACAGACCCATGAATGAGGTGTCATATTGACCGCCTCATTGAGGAGAGGTGTGCTATATCTTTTCTAAGCGATCGGACCTACGATGTTCGCACAGCGGACGAAAAAGAGGGCAAAAAAGTCCCATTGACTTACAATGGCGGAATGTTCATGAATTTGAATCTCAACTGTCACTTTCTCACACACACACACACAGGCCCTTAGGAACCCCTTCTCTCTCTCTCTCTCTCTGTAACTCACACACACTCATTTGACTCATCTTTTAAGTAACCAATAAGTAATGACCTATTATCTTCATAGCCACACCCTAGCAACCACTTACAGCACCCTAGCAACCACCCCATAGACCTCCATTTAAACAGGTCAAAAGGGATATCTTTGGATAGAAATGTCATTTGCTCTTTTGATTCAGAGCAAACAGGACTTCCATCATGCTACACATGCTAGCAGTGAATAGCTACATGCTAATAATGATTAGCTAAGTGCTAAAACATGCTAAATATTTCAACACACACACACACAGTCTGGCATATGTGGTTTACGGGGACTCTCCATAGGCGTAATGGTTTTTATACTGTACAAACTGTATGTGCTATTGCCCTACACCAACCCTACACCTAAACCTACCCCTCACAGGAAACTTTCTGCATTTTTAGATTTTTAAAAAAAACACTAGTATGTTTTTAAGCCTTTTGGTTTACGGGGACATAGGCAGTGTCCTCATAAACCACCTTCACGTTGTAGTACCCATGTAATTATACACATTTGTGTCCTTATAAACCATATATACCAGTTCTCACACACACACACACACACACACACACACACACACACAGGGCCTAAGGAATCATCTCTCTTTCTCTCTGTTTCTCTCTCTCATGGCATAAAATTTCTTAGCCAAATTCCAAATTCTGCTATATTACATGTTTATAACCTGCCTTGTTCTTCTGATGACAAGCTTCCACTTTACTTTCACATTGTGTTCCGTACTTAAACAGATAAACGTTTGTACATGATTGTACAGCCAATGAAATCACACTTTCACTATGGACCTTGTTCACAGACTATTGTGATGAGGCAAATCTGTAATATTCAGGGTTTGTACAAGGTGCTTAAAGTGCTTGAAGTACTTGAATTTGACGTTTTGAAATTTAAGTCCTGGAAAACCCTTGAAAACAGCTATATTTATGAAAAAGTATTTGAAAAATACTTGAAATTTTAAAAGGCAGTATATATGAAATTATTGTTCATTTTTGGTTTTGATAAAAACAATCTTTTCATGCAAAATTAACAATGCAGTGCATGTTAAATAAATACAGAGCCATTTCACCTGGCTTTTGGGAGCGCATAAGATCTCGCGATACTTCTTGAGGTGAAAAGCGGTCTCGCGTTATCAGCATAAAGTTGAGTTTGTGGTAAAACCTTTGATAGTGCTTGCTTTATATTATTCAGTCTTTTATTGCATGTGCTGTTTGTTTGGGTTTCATTTGAGAACACACATAAACTCTGACGCGCTTTGTGTTGCGCTGTTATCATTTACAAGCTTGGAGCGCATCTCCATCTCAGCAGCTCGGTCCACAAACTCTTCCTCTGCATATGCTGAGTTTAGGATGCTTAACATTCATCTGGGGAAAAAAAAGTGTGTCTGTGTGTGTGTGTGTTATCTCACATGGTGTCTACAGTGTCCGAGTTTTGCCACGGCAAGCACCACTCACATTTTCTTCAGGAAATGTACATTCTAGTTAAGTTGGCTTGAAAAAGCCAACTTACTGATCTACTATTTAAACTTCTTATTATTATTCTTCTTCTTCTGAGACTAAAATTTCTGACTCTAACTCCTCCTAGAGCTTTAACTCTACAAACTCCAAACTCAGACCAGATCTTCAGACTGATCTCACCGAGTGTGCTTTATCTTTTCTAACTGATCGGACTTACGGTTTTCATAAAAATGAAGATTAAAAATCATAAAAATCCCATAGACTTACATTGACGGAATGTTCAGATGGGCCAAGACTATTCAAACTCCAACTGTCAAAAATTCAAATCTAAACACACTGAAGCCCATTAGACTCAATCAGACTGCCCTTCTATGTACTATTTCTAACCCATTCAAACTCATTCTAACTCATCTATCTAACATTTCTAATCTATCTATCTATCTATCTATCTATCTATCATCTGACTCTATCTATCTATCTATCTATCTATCTATCTATCTATATTTCTATCTATCTGTCTATCTATTTATCTATCTATCTACGATCTATTTCTATCTATCTATCTATCTATCTATCTATCTATCTATCTATCTACAATCTGTCTTTCTATCTATCTATCTGCTAGCAACATGCTAGTAACTTGCTAATCATGATAGTAACATGCTAATCATGCTAGAAAAATGCAAGTAACATGCTAGTAACTTGCTAGTCATGCTAACAACATGCTAGTCATCATAGAAACATGCTAAAAACATGCTAATCATTCTAGAAACATGCTAGTAACTTGCTAATCATGCTAACAACATGCTAGTAACATGCTAATCATGCCAGAAATGTGCTAGCAACATGCTAGTAACTTGCTAATCATGTTAACAACATGCTAATCATCCTAGAAACATGCTAACAACATGCTAATCATCCTAGAAACATGCTAGTAACTTGCTAATCATGCTAGAAATATGCTAGCAACATGCTAGTAACATGCTAATCATACTGGTAACATGCTAGTAACTTGCTAATCATGTTAAAAACATGCTACTAACACCCTAGCAACCACAGGGCAACACCTTAGCAACCACCCCAAGTACCCTAGTAACCAAATAGCAACTCCCTAGCAACCGCCCCGGGAACTGTAGCAACCGCATAGCAACACCTTAGCAACCAACCCGGGTACCCTAGCAACCGCATAGCAACCACCCAGTGTACCCTAGCAACCACATAGCAACACCCTAGCAACTACCCCAGATACCTTAGCAACCGCATAGCAACACCATAGCAACCAGCCCAAGTACCCTAGCAACCGCATAGCAACACCTTAGCAACCAATCTGGGTATCTTAGCAACCGCATAGCAACACCTTAGCAATCGCCCTGGACACCCTAGCAACCGCATAGCAACACCTTAGCAACCACCCAGAGTACCCTAGCAACCGCATAGCAACACCTTAGCAACCACCCTGGGAACCTTAGCAACTGCATAGCAACACCTTAGCAACCACCCAGAGTACCCTAGCAACCGCATAGCAACACCTTATTAACCACCCTGAGTACCCTAGCAACCGCACAGAAACACCTTAGCAATCACCCAGGGTACCCTAGCAACCGCATAGCAACACCCTAGCAACCACCCCGGGTATCCTAGCAACAACTTAGCAACCACCCTGAGTACCCTAGCAACCACATAGAAACACCTTAGCAACCACTCTGGGTACCATAGCAACACCCTAGCAACTGCTAAGCAATACCCTAGCAACCACCCTGGACACCCTAGCAAACACATAGCAACACCTTAGCAACCACCCTGAGTAACATAGCAACCGCATAGCAACACCTTAACAACCACCTTAGCAACCACCAGAGCTAGCCTAGCAACCATCATAGCAACCACTCTAAGTACCCTAGCAACCACTCTGAGGTCCTTAGAATCTATCTATCTATCTATCTATCTATCTATCTATCTATCTATCTATCTATCTATCTGTCTATCTATCTATCTATCTATCTATCTATCTGTCTGTCAGTCTGTCTATCTATAATCTGAGCCTATCTATCTATCTATCTATCTATCTATCTATCTATCTATCTATCTATCTATCTATCTATCTATCAAACTTTAAACTTTTAAAACTATGCTAAACTTCAAACTAATTCAGACTGAAAACCGTCAAACTTAAAACTTCCCAAACTTTTCAAACTTAAACTTTTTAAACTTCTTAAACTTTTTTAAACTTTTCAAACTTTTTTAAACTTTCCAAACTTTTTTAAAACTTTCTGGTCCGGCTTTCTCAAGCCAACTTAAAGTTTGTCTCGACAAACTTTTTTATCTAGTTCTTCTTATTCTTCTTATTCTTATTCTTCTTCTGGACAAAACTTCGGCGCGCTACTCCTCCTGCACCGTTTGTCACAGACCCATGAATGAGGTGTCATATCGACCGGCTCATTGAGGAGAGGTGTGCTATATCTTTTCTAAGCGATCGGACCTACGATGTTCGCACAGCGGACGAAAAAGCGGGCAAAAAAGTCCCATTGACTTACAATGGCGGAATTTTCATGAATTTGAATCTCAACTGTCACTTTCTCACACACACACACACACACAGGCCCTTAGGAACCCCTTCTCTCTCTCTCTCTCTGTAACTCACACACACTCATTTGACTCATCTTTTAAGTAACCAATAAGTAATGACCTATGATCTTCATAGCCACACCCTAGCAACCACTTACAGCACCCTAGCAACCACCCCATAGACCTCCATTTAAACAGATCAAAAGGGATATCTTTGAATAGAAATGTCATTTGCTCTTTTGATTCAGAGCAAACAGGACTTCCATCATGCTACACATGCTAGCAGTGAATAGCTACATGCTAATAATGATTAGCTAAGTGCAAAAACATGCTAAATATTCCAACACACACACACACACACCCACACACACACATACACAGAGTCTGGCATATGTGGTTTACGGGACTCTCCATAGGCGTAATGGTTTTTATACTGTACAAACTGTATGTGCTATTGCCCTACACCAACCCTACACCTAAACCTACCCCTTACAGGAAACTTTCTGCAAAAAAAAAAAAAACACCATTTAGTATGTTTTTAAGCCTTTTGGTTTACGGGGACATAGGCAGTGTCCTCATAAACCACCTTCACATTGTAGTACCCATGTAATTATACACATTTGTGTCCTCATAAACCATATATACCAGTTCACACACACACACACACACACACACACACACACACACACACATACACACACAGGGCCTAAGGAATCATCTCTCTTTCTCTCTGTTTCTCTCTCTCATGGCATAAAATTTCTTAGCCAAATTCCAAATTCTGCAACATTACATGTTTATAACCTGCCTTGTTCTTCTGATGACAAGCTTCCACTTTACTTTCACATTGTGTTCCGTACATAAACAGATAAACGTTTGTACATGATTGTACAGCCAATGAAATCACACTTTCACTATGGACCTTGTTCACAGACTATTGTGATGAGGCAAATCTGTAATATTCAGGGTTTGTACAAGGTGCTTAAAGTGCTTGAAGTACTTGAATTTGACGTTTTGAAATTTAAGTCCTGGAAAACCCTTGAAAACAGCTATATTTATGAAAAAGTATTTGAAAAATACTTGAAATTTTAAAAGGCAGTATATATGAAATTATTGTTCATTTTTGGTTTTGATAAAAACAATCTTTTCATGCAAAATTAACAATGCAGTGCATGTTAAATAAATACAGAGCCATTTCACCTGGCTTTTGGGAGCGCATAAGATCTCGCGATACTTCTTGAGGTGAAAGTTTGTGGTAAAACCTTTTATAGTGCTTGCATTATATTATTCAGTCTTTTATCGCGTGTGCTGTTTGTTTGGGTTTCATTTGAGAACACACATAAACTCTGACGCGCTTTGTGTTGCGCTGTTATCATTTACAAGCTTGGAGCGCATCTCCATCTCAGCAGCTTGGTCCACAAACTCTTCCTCTGCATATGCTGAGTTTAGGATGCTTAACATTCATCTGGGGGAAAAAAAATGTGTGTGTGTGTGTGTGTGTGTGTGTTATCTCACATTATGTCTACAGTGTCCGAGTTTTGCCACGGCAAGCACCACTCACATTTTCTTCAGGAAATGTACGTTCTAGTTCTTCTTATTCTTCTTATTCTTATTCTTATTCTGGACAAAACTTCGGCGCGCTACTCCTCCTGCACCGTTTGTCACAGACCCATGAATGAGGTGTCATATCGACCGGCTCATTGAGGAGAGGTGTGCTATATCTTTTCTAAGCGATCGGACCTACGATGTTCGCACAGCGGACGAAAAAGAGGGCAAAAAAGTCCCATTGACTTACAATGGCGGAATGTTCATGAATTTGAATCTCAACTGTCACTTTCTCACACACACACACACACACACACACAGGCCCTTAGGAACCCCTTCTCTCTCTCTCTCTTTGTAACTCACACACACTCATTTGACTCATCTTTTAAGTAACCAATAAGTAATGACCTATGATCTTCATAGCCACACCCTAGCAACCACTTACAGCACCCTAGCAACCACCCCATAGACCTCCATTTAAACAGATCAAAAGGGATATCTTTGGATAGAAATGTCATTTGCTCTTTTGATTCAGAGCAAACAGGACTTCCATCATGCTACACATGCTAGCAGTGAATAGCTACATGCTAATAATGATTAGCTAAGTGCTAAAACATGCTAAATATTCCAACACACACACACACACACACACACACACAGAGTCTGGCATATGTGGTTTACGGGGACTCTCCATAGGTGTAATGGTTTTTATACCGTACAAACTGTATGTGCTATTGCCCTACACCAACCCTACACCTAAACCTACCCCTTACAGGAAACTTTCTGCACTTTTAGATTTTCAAAAAAACACCATTTAGTATGTTTGTAAGCCTTTTGGTTTACGGGGACATAGGCAGTGTCCTCATAAACCACCTTCACATTGTAGTACCCATGTAATTATACACATTTGTGTCCTCATAAACCATATATACCAGTTCACACACACACACACACACACACAGAGCCTAAGAAATCATCTCTCTTTCACTTTCACATTGTGTTCCGTACATAAACAGATAAACGTTTGTACATGATTGTACAACCAATGGAATCACACTTTCACTATGGACCTTGTTCACAGACTATTGTGATGAGGCAAATCTGTAATATTCAGGGTTTGTACAAGGTGCTTAAAGTGCTTGAAGTACTTGAATTTGACGTTTTGAAATTTAAGTCCTGGAAAACCCTTGAAAACAGCTATATTTATGAAAAAGTATTTGAAAAATACTTGAAATTTTAAAAGGCAGTATATATGAAATTATTGTTCATTTTTGGTTTCGATAAAAACAATCTTTTCATGCAAAATTAACAATGCAGTGCATGTTAAATAAATACAGAGCCATTTCACCTGGCTTTTGGGAGCGCATAAGATCTCGCGAAACTTCTTGAGGTGAAAAGCGGTCTCGCGTTATCAGCATAAAGTTGAGTTTGTGGTAAAACCTTTGATAGTGCTTGCATTATATTATTCAGTCTTTTATTGCGTGTGCTGTTTGTTTGGGTTTCATTTGAGAACACACATAAACTCTGACGCGCTTTGTGTTGCGCTGTTATCATTTACAAGCTTGGAGCGCATCTCCATCTCAGCAGCTCGGTCCACAAACTCTTCCTCTGCATATGCTGAGTTTAGGATGCTTAACATTCATCTGGGGAAAAAAAAGTGTGTGTGTGTGTGTGTGTGTTATCTCACATGGTGTCTACAGTGTCCGAGTTTTGCCACGGCAAGCACCACTCACATTTTCTTCAGGAAATGTACATTCTAGTTCTTCTTATTCTTCTTATTCTTATTCTTATTCTTCTTCTGGACAAAACTTCGGCGCGCTACTCCTCCTGCACCGTTTGTCACAGACCCATGAATGAGGTGTCATATTGACCGCCTCATTGAGGAGAGGTGTGCTATATCTTTTCTAAGCGATCGGACCTACGATGTTCGCACAGCGGACGAAAAAGAGGGCAAAAAAGTCCCATTGACTTACAATGGCGGAATGTTCATGAATTTGAATCTCAACTGTCACTTTCTCACACACACACACACAGGCCCTTAGGAACCCCTTCTCTCTCTCTCTCTCTCTGTAACTCACACACACTCATTTGACTCATCTTTTAAGTAACCAATAAGTAATGACCTATTATCTTCATAGCCACACCCTAGCAACCACTTACAGCACCCTAGCAACCACCCCATAGACCTCCATTTAAACAGGTCAAAAGGGATATCTTTGGATAGAAATGTCATTTGCTCTTTTGATTCAGAGCAAACAGGACTTCCATCATGCTACACATGCTAGCAGTGAATAGCTACATGCTAATAATGATTAGCTAAGTGCTAAAACATGCTAAATATTTCAACACACACACACACAGTCTGGCATATGTGGTTTACGGGGACTCTCCATAGGCGTAATGGTTTTTATACTGTACAAACTGTATGTGCTATTGCCCTACACCAACCCTACACCTAAACCTACCCCTCACAGGAAACTTTCTGCATTTTTAGATTTTTAAAAAAAACACTAGTATGTTTTTAAGCCTTTTGGTTTACGGGGACATAGGCAGTGTCCTCATAAACCACCTTCACGTTGTAGTACCCATGTAATTATACACATTTGTGTCCTTATAAACCATATATACCAGTTCTCACACACACACACACACACACACACACACACACACACAGGGCCTAAGGAATCATCTCTCTTTCTCTCTGTTTCTCTCTCTCATGGCATAAAATTTCTTAGCCAAATTCCAAATTCTGCTATATTACATGTTTATAACCTGCCTTGTTCTTCTGATGACAAGCTTCCACTTTACTTTCACATTGTGTTCCGTACTTAAACAGATAAACGTTTGTACATGATTGTACAGCCAATGAAATCACACTTTCACTATGGACCTTGTTCACAGACTATTGTGATGAGGCAAATCTGTAATATTCAGGGTTTGTACAAGGTGCTTAAAGTGCTTGAAGTACTTGAATTTGACGTTTTGAAATTTAAGTCCTGGAAAACCCTTGAAAACAGCTATATTTATGAAAAAGTATTTGAAAAATACTTGAAATTTTAAAAGGCAGTATATATGAAATTATTGTTCATTTTTGGTTTTGATAAAAACAATCTTTTCATGCAAAATTAACAATGCAGTGCATGTTAAATAAATACAGAGCCATTTCACCTGGCTTTTGGGAGCGCATAAGATCTCGCGATACTTCTTGAGGTGAAAAGCGGTCTCGCGTTATCAGCATAAAGTTGAGTTTGTGGTAAAACCTTTGATAGTGCTTGCATTATATTATTCAGTCTTTTATTGCGTGTGCTGTTTGTTTGGGTTTCATTTGAGAACACACATAAACTCTGACGCGCTTTGTGTTGCGCTGTTATCATTTACAAGCTTGGAGCGCATCTCCATCTCAGCAGCTCGGTCCACAAACTCTTCCTCTGCATATGCTGAGTTTAGGATGCTTAACATTCATCTGGGGAAAAAAAAGTGTGTGTGTGTGTGTGTGTGTTATCTCACATGGTGTCTACAGTGTCCGAGTTTTGCCACGGCAAGCACCACTCACATTTTCTTCAGGAAATGTACATTCTAGTTCTTCTTATTCTTCTTATTCTTATTCTTATTCTTCTTCTGGACAAAACTTCGGCGCGCTACTCCTCCTGCACCGTTTGTCACAGACCCATGAATGAGGTGTCATATTGACCGCCTCATTGAGGAGAGGTGTGCTATATCTTTTCTAAGCGATCGGACCTACGATGTTCGCACAGCGGACGAAAAAGAGGGCAAAAAAGTCCCATTGACTTACAATGGCGGAATGTTCATGAATTTGAATCTCAACTGTCACTTTCTCACACACACACACACAGGCCCTTAGGAACCCCTTCTCTCTCTCTCTCTCTCTGTAACTCACACACACTCATTTGACTCATCTTTTAAGTAACCAATAAGTAATGACCTATTATCTTCATAGCCACACCCTAGCAACCACTTACAGCACCCTAGCAACCACCCCATAGACCTCCATTTAAACAGGTCAAAAGGGATATCTTTGGATAGAAATGTCATTTGCTCTTTTGATTCAGAGCAAACAGGACTTCCATCATGCTACACATGCTAGCAGTGAATAGCTACATGCTAATAATGATTAGCTAAGTGCTAAAACATGCTAAATATTTCAACACACACACACACAGTCTGGCATATGTGGTTTACGGGGACTCTCCATAGGCGTAATGGTTTTTATACTGTACAAACTGTATGTGCTATTGCCCTACACCAACCCTACACCTAAACCTACCCCTCACAGGAAACTTTCTGCATTTTTAGATTTTTAAAAAAAACACTAGTATGTTTTTAAGCCTTTTGGTTTACGGGGACATAGGCAGTGTCCTCATAAACCACCTTCACGTTGTAGTACCCATGTAATTATACACATTTGTGTCCTTATAAACCATATATACCAGTTCTCACACACACACACACACACACACACACACACACACACAGGGCCTAAGGAATCATCTCTCTTTCTCTCTGTTTCTCTCTCTCATGGCATAAAATTTCTTAGCCAAATTCCAAATTCTGCTATATTACATGTTTATAACCTGCCTTGTTCTTCTGATGACAAGCTTCCACTTTACTTTCACATTGTGTTCCGTACTTAAACAGATAAACGTTTGTACATGATTGTACAGCCAATGAAATCACACTTTCACTATGGACCTTGTTCACAGACTATTGTGATGAGGCAAATCTGTAATATTCAGGGTTTGTACAAGGTGCTTAAAGTGCTTGAAGTACTTGAATTTGACGTTTTGAAATTTAAGTCCTGGAAAACCCTTGAAAACAGCTATATTTATGAAAAAGTATTTGAAAAATACTTGAAATTTTAAAAGGCAGTATATATGAAATTATTGTTCATTTTTGGTTTTGATAAAAACAATCTTTTCATGCAAAATTAACAATGCAGTGCATGTTAAATAAATACAGAGCCATTTCACCTGGCTTTTGGGAGCGTATAAGATCTCGCGATACTTCTTGAGGTGAAAAGCGGTCTCGCGTTATCAGCATAAAGTTGAGTTTGTGGTAAAACCTTTGATAGTGCTTGCATTATATTATTCAGTCTTTTATTGCGTGTGCTGTTTGTTTGGGTTTCATTTGAGAACACACATAAACTCTGACGCGCTTTGTGTTGCGCTGTTATCATTTACAAGCTTGGAGCGCATCTCCATCTCAGCAGCTCGGTCCACAAACTCTTCCTCTGCATATGCTGAGTTTAGGATGCTTAACATTCATCTGGGGAAAAAAAAGTGTGTGTGTGTGTGTGTGTGTTATCTCACATGGTGTCTACAGTGTCCGAGTTTTGCCACGGCAAGCACCACTCACATTTTCTTCAGGAAATGTACATTCTAGTTCTTCTTATTCTTCTTATTCTTATTCTTATTCTTCTTCTGGACAAAACTTCGGCGCGCTACTCCTCCTGCACCGTTTGTCACAGACCCATGAATGAGGTGTCATATTGACCGCCTCATTGAGGAGAGGTGTGCTATATCTTTTCTAAGCGATCGGACCTACGATGTTCGCACAGCGGACGAAAAAGAGGGCAAAAAAGTCCCATTGACTTACAATGGCGGAATGTTCATGAATTTGAATCTCAACTGTCACTTTCTCACACACACACACACAGGCCCTTAGGAACCCCTTCTCTCTCTCTCTCTCTCTGTAACTCACACACACTCATTTGACTCATCTTTTAAGTAACCAATAAGTAATGACCTATTATCTTCATAGCCACACCCTAGCAACCACTTACAGCACCCTAGCAACCACCCCATAGACCTCCATTTAAACAGGTCAAAAGGGATATCTTTGGATAGAAATGTCATTTGCTCTTTTGATTCAGAGCAAACAGGACTTCCATCATGCTACACATGCTAGCAGTGAATAGCTACATGCTAATAATGATTAGCTAAGTGCTAAAACATGCTAAATATTTCAACACACACACACACAGTCTGGCATATGTGGTTTACGGGGACTCTCCATAGGCGTAATGGTTTTTATACTGTACAAACTGTATGTGCTATTGCCCTACACCAACCCTACACCTAAACCTACCCCTCACAGGAAACTTTCTGCATTTTTAGATTTTTAAAAAAAACACTAGTATGTTTTTAAGCCTTTTGGTTTACGGGGACATAGGCAGTGTCCTCATAAACCACCTTCACGTTGTAGTACCCATGTAATTATACACATTTGTGTCCTTATAAACCATATATACCAGTTCTCACACACACACACACACACACACACACACACAGGGCCTAAGGAATCATCTCTCTTTCTCTCTGTTTCTCTCTCTCATGGCATAAAATTTCTTAGCCAAATTCCAAATTCTGCTATATTACATGTTTATAACCTGCCTTGTTCTTCTGATGACAAGCTTCCACTTTACTTTCACATTGTGTTCCGTACTTAAACAGATAAACGTTTGTACATGATTGTACAGCCAATGAAATCACACTTTCACTATGGACCTTGTTCACAGACTATTGTGATGAGGCAAATCTGTAATATTCAGGGTTTGTACAAGGTGCTTAAAGTGCTTGAAGTACTTGAATTTGACGTTTTGAAATTTAAGTCCTGGAAAACCCTTGAAAACAGCTATATTTATGAAAAAGTATTTGAAAAATACTTGAAATTTTAAAAGGCAGTATATATGAAATTATTGTTCATTTTTGGTTTTGATAAAAACAATCTTTTCATGCAAAATTAACAATGCAGTGCATGTTAAATAAATACAGAGCCATTTCACCTGGCTTTTGGGAGCGCATAAGATCTCGCGATACTTCTTGAGGTGAAAAGCGGTCTCGCGTTATCAGCATAAAGTTGAGTTTGTGGTAAAACCTTTGATAGTGCTTGCATTATATTATTCAGTCTTTTATTGCGTGTGCTGTTTGTTTGGGTTTCATTTGAGAACACACATAAACTCTGACGCGCTTTGTGTTGCGCTGTTATCATTTACAAGCTTGGAGCGCATCTCCATCTCAGCAGCTCGGTCCACAAACTCTTCCTCTGCATATGCTGAGTTTAGGATGCTTAACATTCATCTGGGGAAAAAAAAGTGTGTGTGTGTGTGTGTGTGTTATCTCACATGGTGTCTACAGTGTCCGAGTTTTGCCACGGCAAGCACCACTCACATTTTCTTCAGGAAATGTACATTCTAGTTCTTCTTATTCTTCTTATTCTTATTCTTATTCTTCTTCTGGACAAAACTTCGGCGCGCTACTCCTCCTGCACCGTTTGTCACAGACCCATGAATGAGGTGTCATATTGACCGCCTCATTGAGGAGAGGTGTGCTATATCTTTTCTAAGCGATCGGACCTACGATGTTCGCACAGCGGACGAAAAAGAGGGCAAAAAAGTCCCATTGACTTACAATGGTGGAATGTTCATGAATTTGAATCTCAACTGTCACTTTCTCACACACACACACACAGGCCCTTAGGAACCCCTTCTCTCTCTCTCTCTCTCTGTAACTCACACACACTCATTTGACTCATCTTTTAAGTAACCAATAAGTAATGACCTATTATCTTCATAGCCACACCCTAGCAACCACTTACAGCACCCTAGCAACCACCCCATAGACCTCCATTTAAACAGGTCAAAAGGGATATCTTTGGATAGAAATGTCATTTGCTCTTTTGATTCAGAGCAAACAGGACTTCCATCATGCTACACATGCTAGCAGTGAATAGCTACATGCTAATAATGATTAGCTAAGTGCTAAAACATGCTAAATATTTCAACACACACACACACAGTCTGGCATATGTGGTTTACGGGGACTCTCCATAGGCGTAATGGTTTTTATACTGTACAAACTGTATGTGCTATTGCCCTACACCAACCCTACACCTAAACCTACCCCTCACAGGAAACTTTCTGCATTTTTAGATTTTTAAAAAAAACACTAGTATGTTTTTAAGCCTTTTGGTTTACGGGGACATAGGCAGTGTCCTCATAAACCACCTTCACGTTGTAGTACCCATGTAATTATACACATTTGTGTCCTTATAAACCATATATACCAGTTCTCACACACACACACACACACACACACACACAGGGCCTAAGGAATCATCTCTCTTTCTCTCTGTTTCTCTCTCTCATGGCATAAAATTTCTTAGCCAAATTCCAAATTCTGCTATATTACATGTTTATAACCTGCCTTGTTCTTCTGATGACAAGCTTCCACTTTACTTTCACATTGTGTTCCGTACTTAAACAGATAAACGTTTGTACATGATTGTACAGCCAATGAAATCACACTTTCACTATGGACCTTGTTCACAGACTATTGTGATGAGGCAAATCTGTAATATTCAGGGTTTGTACAAGGTGCTTAAAGTGCTTGAAGTACTTGAATTTGACGTTTTGAAATTTAAGTCCTGGAAAACCCTTGAAAACAGCTATATTTATGAAAAAGTATTTGAAAAATACTTGAAATTTTAAAAGGCAGTATATATGAAATTATTGTTCATTTTTGGTTTTGATAAAAACAATCTTTTCATGCAAAATTAACAATGCAGTGCATGTTAAATAAATACAGAGCCATTTCACCTGGCTTTTGGGAGCGCATAAGATCTCGCGATACTTCTTGAGGTGAAAAGCGGTCTCACGTTATCAGCATAAAGTTGAGTTTGTGGTAAAACCTTTGATAGTGCTTGCTTTATATTATTCAGTCTTTTATTGCATGTGCTGTTTGTTTGGGTTTCATTTGAGAACACACATAAACTCTGACGCGCTTTGTGTTGCGCTGTTATCATTTACAAGCTTGGAGCGCATCTCCATCTCAGCAGCTCGGTCCACAAACTCTTCCACTGCATATGCTGAGTTTAGGATGCTTAACATTCATCTGGGGAAAAAAAAGTGTGTCTGTGTGTGTGTGTGTTATCTCACATGGTGTCTACAGTGTCCGAGTTTTGCCACGGCAAGCACCACTCACATTTTCTTCAGGAAATGTACATTCTAGTTCTTCTTATTCTTCTTATTCTTATTCTTCTTCTGGACAAAACTTCGGCGCGCTACTCCTCCTGCACCGTTTGTCACAGACCCATGAATGAGGTGTCATATCGACCGGCTCATTGAGGAGAGGTGTGCTATATCTTTTCTAAGCGATCGGACCTACGATGTTCGCACAGCGGACGAAAAAGCGGGCAAAAAAGTCCCATTGACTTACAATGGCGGAATTTTCATGAATTTGAATCTCAACTGTCACTTTCTCACACACACACACACACACAGGCCCTTAGGAACCCCTTCTCTCTCTCTCTCTCTGTAACTCACACACACTCATTTGACTCATCTTTTAAGTAACCAATAAGTAATGACCTATGATCTTCATAGCCACACCCTAGCAACCACTTACAGCACCCTAGCAACCACCCCATAGACCTCCATTTAAACAGATCAAAAGGGATATCTTTGAATAGAAATGTCATTTGCTCTTTTGATTCAGAGCAAACAGGACTTCCATCATGCTACACATGCTAGCAGTGAATAGCTACATGCTAATAATGATTAGCTAAGTGCAAAAACATGCTAAATATTCCAACACACACACACACACACCCACACACACACATACACAGAGTCTGGCATATGTGGTTTACGGGACTCTCCATAGGCGTAATGGTTTTTATACTGTACAAACTGTATGTGCTATTGCCCTACACCAACCCTACACCTAAACCTACCCCTTACAGGAAACTTTCTGCAAAAAAAAAAAAACACCATTTAGTATGTTTTTAAGCCTTTTGGTTTACGGGGACATAGGCAGTGTCCTCATAAACCACCTTCACATTGTAGTACCCATGTAATTATACACATTTGTGTCCTCATAAACCATATATACCAGTTCACACACACACACACACACACGCATACCTACTTAACTACAAAATGAGGACGTATGACTGAACACCCTACCTTTGGGTACACCTCTTTCTAAAGGGTCTAGAGACAAAAGAAATATATGACTGAGATACAGGAGAAGCTCTCTTTACACTTATCAGTTGATATTCTCAATAAAAGCCTTCTTTAAAGACCTGACATTTTACCTTCACTTTAGGGACAAGTATTTTTTATGTCACTTTTGGGGACATACACAAACTCTGATCAAGCCACAATTTAAGGACTTTGGTGATACACAAACTCTGGTTAAGCTATACTTTTAGGACTTTGTGGTTGTGCTACCAATGAGTCATCCTAACGAGCAGAAATAGAATTGCAACTCATACCCCCAGTTTCACAGACAAGGCTTAAGCCTAGTCCTAGACTAAAATTTAAGTCTGATCTGTTTCAGCTGAAAGAAACTTGCACTGACTGATTTTAAAATATATCAGTGCCTTTGTTTTGTTTCAAGATGCACACTAGTAATGTTTTTTTTGTTTTGTTTTGTTTTTTTTTTCCAAGCAGGTTTGTAGAAATTACTTAAATGACCTAATTGAACTATGGCCTAATCCTGACTTAGTCTAAGCCCTGTCTGTGAAACCGGGCCATAGTGTCAATATTGTCTAGAAAACAAGCTAGTGCAGAGATAAAGGCATAATACACGAGTTAGTTTTTTTAAGATAATTGAAAATAGATAACCTACATTTTTCTGACTAGTAACTTGAAATCAGGTGTCTGCATGACAGAGGACAATTCACTGACCACTACCTGCATCCTTCTAGTTAATTTAGTATCTTGAGGAGGTTTAATCTCAGCAGTTTCCTTTTGCTGCTGACTGAAGGCTCAGAGACATTAAGACATGATTTTCTGTAAAAGCATAAACATTGTGAAGAGCTCTATAGGAATTATCTATGACTTGATGTGTCTCCATTAAAAAACTGTTTCGGAATACAACAGAAACACAAACTCCGAGATACACAAACTCCGCTTAAGTGACACTTTGGGGACTCCAAGATACGCAAACTCCACTTATGTGACACTTTGGGGACTGAGATACACAAACTCTGCTTAAGTGACACTTTGGGGACTCCGAGATACACAAACTCCGCTTAAGTGACACTTTGGGGACTCTGAGATACACAAACTCCGCTTAAGTGACACTTTGGGGACTTTGGGATACACAAACTCCGCTTAAGTGACACTTTGGGGACTCCGGGATACACAAACTCCTATTAAGTGACACTTTGGGGACTCTGAGACACACAAACTCCGCTTAAGTGACACTTTGGGGACTTTGGGATACACAAACTCCGCTTAAGTGACACTTTGGGGACTCCGGGATACACAAACTCCTATTAAGTGACACTTTGGGGACTCCGAGACACACAAACTCCGCTTAAGTGACACTTTGGGGACTTTGGGATACACAAACTCCGCTTAAGTGACACTTTGGGGACTCCGGGATACACAAACTCCTATTAAGTGACACTTTGGGGACTCCGGGATACACAAACTCCGCTTAAGTGACACTTTGGGGACTTCGGGATACACAAACTCCGCTTAAGTGACACTTTGGGGACTCCGGGATACACAAACTCCTATTAAGTGACACTTTGGGGACTCCGAGACACACAAACTCCGCTTAAGTGACACTTTGGGGACTTCGGGATACACAAACTCCGCTTAAGTGACATTTTGGGGACTCCGGGATACACAAACTCCTATTAAGTGACACTTTGGGGACTCCGAGACACACAAACTCCGCTTAAGTGACACTTTGGGGACTTCGGGATACACAAACTCCGCTTAAGTGACACTTTGGGGACTCCGGGATACACAAACTCCGCTTAAGTGACACTTTGGGGACTTCGGGATACACATACTCTGCTTAAATTACATTTTAGGGACTTTCAGGATACACAAACTCTGCTTAAATTATACTTTGGGGACTCTGGGATACACAAACTCCGCTTAAGTGACATTTTGGGGACTCCTGTATACACAAACTCTATAATCATGAGATTGGATTAAGAACAACAACAAAAATCACTCCACTCAGTATTGTACCAAGTTGTCATTTTTAAATTGATGAATGAAAATCCAACATAAACATAACAGAAAATATTAACATGGAAACTCAGTCCATCAAATGTATGCATTATTACAACAACTTTCTTTTAATAATACCACTTGTTAAAGATATGAACAGTATAAAACATTGTGGTCAAAGTGCATATTATAACTAATAAAAGAAATGAAAAAAAAAAGGTTTATAATGACACACCATGTAACATTACACAAACTTTCCCCTTTACATTGACTCCACTTACTGAGGAAATTAATGTTATTCAAACATTGTTGTGGACATGCAAATTACAGATAGTTTACGACTTACTAAAAAGATTAAAATGATACTCCAACTTTGTAAAAACAGAACAATGAAAATAATCAAGTTTATAATGACAATCCATGTAACATTTTAAGAACTTTCCCTTTACATTCATTCACACTCACTCCTACCTCTTTCTTCCCCTTTACATTCACTCCTCCTTCCTTCCTTCCCCTTTGTTCACGCTCCCCTCTTTCATCCCTTTTGTTCACTCCTCCCTTTCATCCCCTTTACGTTCACTCCTCCTTCCTTCTTCCCCTTTACGTTCACTCCTCCCTCCTTCTTCCCCTTTACATACACACCCCTACAAACCACCCTTTTTTTTCAGAGTAGTGATCCTGTTTCTGACATAATTTTTAACACCTGTCCATGTCCGCTCCTTTAGTGCTGGTTCTGCTTGTATGCATTGCTCACAGTCTTTCTTACCAGGAACTCTGCATGTGTTGATAAAGGTTATCATTTGTCGTTCTACTGCTTGTACCTCTGCATTTTCCCATTTCCGCTTTGAAGTATTGGAAGAACCTACAAAATAAATAAAGTTATAAATAATTATAAATAAAAATAAATAAACATTTATTTATAAATATTAAAAATTAATTAATTAATTCCAATTACTTTCACAGTAACACAATAGCTAAATGTATTTCTAAAGTTTTTAACGTAGTTAATTAATGTTACATGAGGCATCTTAGTAATCTACCAGTCAATTTAATAAAGCAAGTATGTCAAATATTTTATATGCTGAACCTTATGGGTCAGTTTAATATATAAATGTTAAAAATTAAACTGCATATACAGTTGTGCTAATAAGTTTACATACCCATTTCAGAATATGCAAAATATTAATAATTTTAACAATATAAGAGGGATCATGAAAAAAGGTTATTTCTTTTATTTAGTACTGTCTTGAATTTCACATTACAGATGTTTATGTATTCTCCACAAGACAAAATAATTGAATTTATAAAAATGACCACATTCATATGTTTACATATCCTTGAACCTTGAATACCCTCATGATCTATGTCTGTTTTTTTTTGGTTTTGTGGTCGTTGTTCATGAGTGCCTTGTTGGTCCAGAGCAGCCCGCTGGTTTTCCAACATCTTCAGCATATTTGACCCTTTCCAACAGTAACTGTATGACTTTGTCATCTATCTTTCACACTGAGGACAACTGAGGGACTCATACATAACCCTTACAAAAGGTGAAAACTTTTAACGATACTCTAGAAGGGGGGCAGGGGCTGTAAACTTTTTAATTTGGATAATCAGGGTAAACTGTACATGTAAGTACAGTTAATTGGAAACATGTAAGTATTTATGTAGATTCTGAAGTGCACTACTAAATGAAAAAAAAGTTTTCTTTTTCTTTTTTTTTAAAGAAAAACTTACACATCATCATCATCATCCTACTCAAAGTTTACACCCTCTTGCTTTTAAAGCATTGTGTGTCCTTCTGGAGCAACGGTAATGTTTTCACCTTTTGTAATAGTTGTGTATGAGTCCCTCAGTTGTCCTCAGTGTGAAAGATAGATCTCAAAACCATACAGTTACTGTTAGAAAGGGGTCAAATATGCAGAAGATGCTGGAAAACCAAAGAATGAACAGCGGGCTGCTCTGGACCAACAAGGCACTCATGAACAACAACCACAAAACCAAAAAAAACAGACATAGATCAGGGCAACTACAGAAGTGGACACAGCACAGGGTGCTGATAAAGAGGTTGTATCGGTGGTAGATGCGACAGAAGATGACTGTGAGAGCTTAAAAATATAATTGGAATAAAAATATAAGAACTCAAAGCAAAAGCACCAAGCAAATATAATATAAATTAATAATAAAATAATTAACTGTTAATGGACTTAGGAGTAAATCATACAGTAGTTCAGGGACAGGCACCGTCGGCCCTGGAGTGCTAATTTCCTGCAGAGTTTAGGTCCAACCCTGAAAAAACCTCACCTGCCCGTAGCCCTTGTGATGATAAAGAGCATGTGTTTGATTTGGGGTGGAGCTAAACTCTGTAGGACAGCGGCACTCCAGGACCGACGTTGCCTACCCCTGCAGTAGTGATATGACCATTTCACATTTTACTCACCAAGCAATCTTTCTGTGATGGCTGTTTGGCGGTCTTATTGTGCTCCTTTTGAATTTCTTTCAATAATCTTGACTGAGACAGCTTCTGTAGACATATAAGGAGTTATTTAGCTTAACACCGTGTCCTAACTACACGCGACACCGCGACATGCGACAAAAGGTATCTTTTTCATGTTAATCTGAGTTTTTGTCCTAACTAGCCATGACGGCGACACACAAAATTTCTAATTTAGAAACGGTTTCTATTTCTGTGACATTGCAGCTGGAACAACAACATACAAACTATATGACAGTAGATAATCTCAGGTGATTATGTGCTTTATTCAAAGTTAAACGTGTCTAATATGAGTTTATCATTTTGTGCTTCCTTATAGCCATACTGAAAGCAACAACAGATAATTTTCCTCAGATCTTGAAAATAAATTAAAGCAAAGATGACCGTTAAAACTGTGAACTCAATGCGAAACGAGTGTATTCCATAAATGATGTCAAAAACGTTTGATATTTATGAATTAGATTATAAACGTATCCATTTCGTTGCGAGTGCAGTGCGCTTCCAGAGAGCTACATTAATAGGTAGTTGCTGCATGCTTGAGATGGTTACCTGTTTATTTCCTGATGTTCTTGCTTTGTCTGACTGTTCTGGCTCAGCTTTCTTATGTGGACCATTGCTGTTCTCCTTGTCCAAGTCAGGTGAGGAAACAGAAGCAGCGTGATGGGACTGAATGCCAAAAAAAAAATCAGTGAATATCAAAATCAGAAATATTTGTAAAAGATAGAAAAACTAGTACAGGTTCATTCCTCTAGCTGTCCTACAGTAACTTTATTTATCACTCCTTTCCTTCTGACAAAACCCAGACTCTGTACTCACACACGTCAGTATCCTTATGTTCAGAAAGTCAAGAATACAGAATATTGATAAAGAGGTTTTAAATGGACTTGCCGATTTCTGCGGACCCAAACTGCTGGCTAACTTTTTATCAGTGGATTCTTCTGATGCTTGATTCAAAGACTTGAAAAATATAAAAAACTTAGTAACTAAATAGAATGAGAGTAAAGGGTAATCATGAATTATTAATAAAGATTTTTAGCAATCTTGAAAGTACCTTGACTCGCCACGGCCAGTCTGAGTCTCCATAATTGTAAGTGATTTCTTCCCCTGGTAGAATATCTCGTACAGCGAAGAGACACAGGTGAGGTTTTCCGTTTACTTCAACGGTCCTCATTTTGCAAGTAGGATTTTTGTGCTCATCATTTACAAGTCTTCCCAAGGACCTGTCTTCTTTAGATGCATCCATGCTATAAATACATAAAAATACCACTAAGCATAAGACAATATTTGAATTTTATATATGTACGACACATAGGGCTGAAACTATCCATTCACTTGCTCGATTATGTTGACTATGAAAATAAGAATACAATCGTTAAGGTAACCGTAGTGATGTATCAAAGATGGCGATGTCCATAACACTGGGAGTTTTTTTTCTCAATTAAAAGTGTATTATTACATGAATTAGTCGAATTGAAGCACAAGTTCATCAGTCATATTTTTACAGAGCCTACAACAACTTTAAATGCTTTGTAATGCCGAGTTCACACTGCACGATTTTCAAAGACGTCGCATCACTGTTGTTTTCAAAGGGGCGGTAAAAGTACACATTTTTTTTTGCGGGGTTCTCCTGGTACAATTCACATTCCAGGGGTTAAATATCACGTTATTGGGGTCGCTTCAACCTGCAAATATGAAAAACAACCGGCGACAACCGCGGACTTGGCAACACTGGTCTGCAAACTACGTTTCATATAACTCCTCCCCGAACCTCGTTGCCCTGTATCTTGCTCTCTCATTGGCTGTAGGTCATCGTAGATGTGTTTTTCAGTCAGAACTCATTTCACACAGCAGGATTCTGAATCGCTGACAGGACCAGATATTTAGCATGACATATTTCAAGGGTGTTGGCACGTGTCGGCGATTCTCTCAGATCGCATCTTTGATAATTCACACTGTGTGATTGTCACTCGTGTGAACGAGCACTGATTTGCCTCCGATTTCAGGCATTTGTCGGCAATTTCACAAAACCTGTCTGCGACTGAAAAACAGGGCTAAAATCGTGCAGTGTGAACTCGGCATAACTGAGTGGAGAGCGTTTGTTTGAACCACACACCTCACCCACAGCAGCTCTGGCGGATCTTCAGATAAAAGCAAATAATGTCTCTGTGAGTACATTGTGCATTCCATGCAAAAAGACTTATTTTTATGGTCAGTGTAATCGATTAAGTCAATGTGTCGTTTCTACCCTAAAGACTCGTACAGTTGTTTTTTTCTTGTCTGTTAGGTCATCTTTATCAGACTTTTTCTTGCCGTAAAAATGCGAGTGGCCATTTGTAAATTCTATGGGTCTAGCTTCCGGTCTCATCTGCGTCCAGCTATTTTTAGCAGTACAAAACAGTTCATTTTGCTGCTTGATATCGAAAATTGGTGTGTCATATTATTTAAATGTATAATCTTAATTATGAACACACTGGTTTGTGGTGCAAACGGTTTTACCATTTACCGCATGTTGTTATTCTCCTCGTTATTTACCTATAGCGGCTAATGAACCAGAAGTCTCATCCATAGGCTTACATCTGTGTTGAAGAAAAAGGTGGATAAGTGGTTCTTAACTCCAGGCCTGGTGATCCATCGCTCTGCACATTTTATATGTCTCCTTTTTTAAAGGGGTCATATGATGCGATTTCTATTTTTTCTTTTCTTTAGTGTGTTATGTAGCTGTTTGTGTATGTATAAGATCTGCAGAGTTACAAAGCTCAAAGTCTCCCACAAAAGGATTTATTCTATCTAAAAGAGAAGGCTGATCCAGACCGGGCTAAAACGGCTCGTTCAAACATGCCCACACGTCTACGTCACGATGTGGTAATATTTGCAAAATGCAGCCCAAATGTTCACGCAAAGAAAGAAGGCGTGGTTTCAGTAACCGCAGTAGTGTTGATGCAGCCATGTCAGGGAGACGCTGTGTGTTTCTGTGCGAAAGCTAAGCACTTTATTTGGCCTTCCGAAAGTAGATGCAGTTGGGAATCATTACAACAGAACAGGGCAATTTCATGCAAAAGTCATCCTTACCATGAATAAATAAAGTTTTTACCAAAAGAATAAAACCCTGTTTAACTTGTGCATTTAGGTCTGTATTTTACTGCATTAACATGCTTTAATATAAATTTGAAGGAAATCGCTGTTTATCCACTATATATGAAGGGTGCACCTAAAGTAAAATTACATTTTCATTTGACTGTATTTCATGTTTTCAAATGAGATATCAAAGACTGCCCATTTTTTCATTTGTGTCAACAGTAAGTATTTTGTAGAATGGAGGCCTGTCTGAAAAGTAAATTAACTCACGTTGTCTAAACAGAGATGATTTTTGGATTTATAAGGGCTAGATTTAAGAGGTTAGGACGCTTCAGTGCTGTGTCACGTCCGTAACATTTTAAAGATTAAGTTTATATCATATAATTAATGCAATTAACTTGAAACTTTCTGTACAAAGCCAACTCATGGCCATGCTAATTATGATCAACAGCTCATCTCTATTCTTTGCTCTTATCAACCATATAATGCGTTACGGACGTGACCGTTATGGACATTTCATTTTAAATTTTATGCATACTGGCACGCATGTTTACCTCATTGCTGATGACTGATAGTCTACTGTGTAGGTCTATACTGATCTGTTTCAGGCTTGCCGTGTCATAACATTTTAGAAATTAATTCATTCTAACATTTTAGAAATTGCATTCATTTAAATTGCATTCGAAAACGTTGCAGAGATTTAAACTGCATTTGCTGTGCGGGTCAGAAATGCACAGACGGACTGAAGGACAAACCGCCAAAACTTTTTCAAATGTCAATGTTCATTGTCAATATTATCTTCTTTAAACCTTTTATGTGTTTCAAATAACTTGTCACTATCTGCGCTGCATTCATGCAGAGGGCAAGATTTTGCGTGTTCAGCGCACATGCTGCTGAGTGAGACGCGCAAGAGTGCTGTGGAGTAACATCATTCATTCTTATCTGTCTAAATATTTTTTTCTTCATTACATATCTTGTTTGGTTTTATTTTTTATTCTCATTGCATGTTAAAAATAATTCACTATGTTATACACTATACAAAAATATACAATATACACTCACTGGCCACTTTATTAGGTACACCTTGCTAGTACCGGGTTGGACCCCCTTTTGCCTTCAGAACTGCCTTAATTCTTCATGGCATAGATTCAACAAGGTGTTGGAAACAATCCTCAGAGATTTTGGTCCATATTGACATGATCGCATCACGCAGTTGCTGCAGATTTGTCGGCTGCACATCCATGATGCGAATCTCCCGTTCCACCACATCCCAAAGGTGCTCTATTGGATTGAGATCTGGTGACTGTGGAGGCCATTTGAGTAAAGTGAACTCATTGTCATGTTCAGAAACCAGTCTGAGATGATTTGAGCTTTGTGACGTGGTGCATTATCCTGCTGGAAGTAGCCATCAGAAGATGGGTACACTGTAGACATAAAGGGATGGACATGGTCAGCAACAATACTCAGGAAAGGGCTGTGGCGTTTAAACGATGCTCAATTGGTACTAAGGGGCCCAAAGTGTGCCAAGAAAATATCCCCCACACCATTACACCACCACCAGCAGGCTGAACCGTTGAGACAAGGCAGGATGGATCCATGCTTTCATGTTCTTTTACGCCAAATTCTGACCCTACCATCTGAATGTCGCAGCAGAAATCGAGACTCATCAGACCAGGCAACGCTTTTTCAATCTTCTATTGTCCAATTTTGGTGAGCCTGTGTGAATTGTAGCCTACGTGTCCTGTTCTTAACTGACAGGAGCGGCACCCGGTGTGGTCTTCTGCTGCTGTAGCCCATCTGCTTCAGGGTTCAATGTGTTGTGCATTCAGAGATGCTATTCTGCATACCTTGGTTGTAATGAGTGGTTATTTGAGTTACTGTTGCCTTTCTATCATCTCTAACCAGTCTGCCCATTCTCCTCTGACCTCTGACATCAACAAGGCATTTTCGTCCACACAACTGCCGCTCACTGGATATTTTCTCTTTTTCTGGCCATTCTCTGTAAACCCTAGAGATGGTTGTGCGTGAAAATCCCAGTAGATCAGCAGTTTTTGAAATACTCAGACCAGCCCGTCTGGCACCAACAACCATTCCACATTCAAAGTCACTTAAATCCCCTTTCTTCCCCATTCTGATGCTCGGTTTGAACTTCAGCAAGTCATCTTCACCACATCTAGATGCCTAAATGCATTGAGTTGCTGCCATGTGATTGGCTGATTAGCAATTTGTGTTACCAAGCAATTGAACAAGTGTACCTAATAAAGTGGCCAGTGAGTGTATATTCCGCATATTTAACTTTGTATCTTTATCATTTAATGCATAAGCGATGTATTAAATCAAGTTTATGACTGCGACAATTGCCAGCCCTTCTCCATTCGGTAGATATTGTTGCTTCTGGTTTGTGGATTGTAAATCTACTGTAGTCTACGGACACTTCATATTAAATTATATGCATACGCACGTTTGCCTTGTTGCTGATGACTGATAAAGGTCTACTGCTGTGTCAGGTTTACCGTATCATAACATTTTAGAAATGCATTCATTCTAATAACATTTTAGAAATTGCATTCTCAGCGAGAGCTTAGCGGAGATACCCTAAGCATTCACAGGCGGACTGCATGACAGATAAATATTTTAAATGTCTTTCATTGTTAATATTATCTTGTTTAAACATTTTGTGTGTTTCAAATAACTCTTGTCGCTATCTGTGCTGCATGCAGAGTGCAAGATTTTGCATGTTTAGTGTACAAGCTGTGGGGTTATCATTTATTTATTCTTTTTTTTTTTTTTGTCTAAATTTTTTTTCCCTTTTACACATCTTGTTTGGTTTAATTTCGTATCATTGCATAGTAAAATGATTCACTTTGCAGATGCAAAACGTGAATCTGCAGTCAATTCGCAGTCTATTTTGTAAATATTTGTACAATAGGCCTATTATATATTTAGAATATTTTACTTAACCCGTTTTGTATCTTAGTTATTTAATGCATAAGTAAGTCTTTAAAACTAATTTTTTCAGCGGCATCTGTTTAATCTTGATCAACAATATGATAAACGAATTGGAGCAGCGTTGGTCAGTTAGATCATTTTAAAATGTCAAATAGCTTTCAATTTATAGATTATAACTGCACCTGTCTCGGATGTAGACTGGTGAGGATTTGTTTTAATGTGGATTCCAAACTCTACCATTAACCTAAAGGCTATAAATGTGCTTTTAGCCCGTGTTCAAGTGTTTGTGCGGAATATCAATGCGGATGAAAGGGAGGCACCCACGCGATAACTTGCATTTTTTTTCCTGATAATGAAACAACTTAAAATCAATTAGAAACTGATTTTATGTAAATTCATAATAACAACAAAACGTTATTTTGAATTCAAAAACAAACAGGATGCGCTTTCTGCCACCTCTGTGTGGAGCGCATCTCCAAAAAGAACCAAAACTCAGCACGTGTGTCTCACATAGAGAAATATATCTATAGAAATTTTGAAATGTCTACTTTTAAATGAACCAATTAAAAACTAAATTAAATACTCCCTGATTACATATGAAGGTTGCATTTCTCTCTAAAGGCGTGTCAGTAGGCTACTGTGGAGATGAGAGTCAGCACTGTGAATTTCATCTTGAAGCCGACAAGAAAACATTAGTTTATTAATAAATAATTAGTAAATAATTTAAATGTCTCCTTTTTCTACACATTAATAATCATTAGGCTACTTTTGCCTGTGCTTTTTTGGCAAACTTTATAAGTGTGCTTGAGCGTGGAATATATTGAAGCTCATTATGGATTAGTAGGCCTATTGATTTAATATAAATGCGTGATTAGTTGAATAGCCTAATGGCTTAAATGAACTACTAGTTAACTAGAAAAATCTTTAGTGGGGGGCACCTCTATTAAATACCCACTAGACATCCCTGTTAAAGTTTTTAAAGCATTTTTATAGGCGTTTTCATAGTCGGATAAATTCCGCTTTCAGAACGGTCACATCTGTAACGGAGAGATGTCACGTCCGTAACATTGATTTTTCCTGTGAAACACAAAATGAAAATTTAAACAAAATTGATATTTTATGCTTTGTAAATAGTAGGGGTGTCAACGTTAATGCGTTTTAATGCATGCGATTGATCTAAATTTAACGCGTTAATATTTTTTTAACGCAAATTAATCATGTGATAATGCTTGACCCCAACTTCTTCCCATCATCGCAGCGCAGAAGGTTATCTATCATTGTGTGATGAGGGCACAGCGAGCCAGTGTTGCCAGGGTAGCGGCACAATTGGGCTATTTTGAAAATACAGTCGCGGGAAAAATTACAGAGCCGCGGGTTGCGTTTTTTTTTGGGCTATTTTTATAATGTACCGCGGCTGCCCAAAGTGTATATAGACAAATGAAAATTAAAATAGATCCTTTTACTAATGTGTATTATAGTTGCAATGTATCCCTGGCAATTTAAGAACGGAGAGGCGGTTGTAACATCACAAACAACGTGAGTTTCAGCCAGAGCATACAACACAGCAGAAATAAACATGACTACAGCCACTATAGATTATACAAGATAATAAACACACGATTACGATAGGATATGGTTTGTATGTGATTTTCTTGAGATGAATGTGTACATTTGAAATGCTAATTTGTGCAGCAATATAAAAGGCTATAAAGAGCATATTTTAACAACAGTAAACAACCAAATTCGACGTGTGAACGTAAAAGGAAGTTATTACAAACACTCGATGGAGGTTTGAAGTGAGTTCTGAGTAAAAGTGTACTATTAATCTCATAAATTGTCTACTGAAGCATGATGCTAATGTTAGCGCTAATGCACCTGCAGAACAGGTCCAATTCTTCTTCATAATGCATTTTGTCATAATACTTCACGTAAGGTCGCAAGAAAATGTTTTGTTGTATTTATTTAGAAATACTTTTGATAATAGTTGGGTAAATGTAAACTGGGATTGAAGTGATGTGGCTTGGTAAACGTTTTATTGTCAGTATAAAGGCTGATAATGGCTGAATAAAAAGAAATGAATAATGATAAAAGAATAATAAGGATTATGTCTCATACCTGGCGGAAGTGTGAAAGGTTCTGTTTTCTTAAACTAGTTTGTTATGCATTTCATTTCAACACATTTACAGGTAAATCCTAGTATTTTAAATGTGCGATTAATCATGATTAATCACAGTCCATGACTGTGATTAACGCGATTAAATTTTTTAATCGATTGACAGCACTAGTAAATAGCCAACCCTTCTCCATTCGGCAGATATTTTTGCTTCTGGTTTGTGCATTGTAATTCGCAGAAAGTTTACAAAATATTATGTCTCCCAGAAACTCGTGTTATTTGTGGTCACGTCTGTAACGCATGTGTTTTTCCCTCATTTAAAATATAAAACAGGTCTATAGGCTGATACTTTTCTGATGTCTGGACTCTGATGACTGATGACTGGATTTTAAGGGGTTTAGAAAAATATATTGGAATACATTGGAAAATTATAAATATAATTTATGAGAATTTATATTTCAGGTTTTGGTGGAATTGCCCAACAGCACAACTCAAATGTTTGAATTTGTGTAACGCATTTTATGGACGATAGTTTTGTGAATTCCGACTTTGCTCTGACAATCTGGCGCTTCTGAATCAGCGTCTGGAAGTATGCTTTGTTATTAGTTTAAGTATTTGCTACTGACTGTTCAAATGCGGAGTTTTGCACCGTGTTGAGTAACACGTCTTGTGTGTGTGTGAGAGAGAGAGAGAGACAGAGTCACATCACAGTGGAGTCAGCTGTCTTAACCACAGCTTGTGTAACGTTACTGTAAATACATACGAGCATCATCACGGTGTCTGTCACACGACTCTGTTCCTCTTTCGGGCTTGAACTGATGGTAAAACTAAGAACATTATTAACTGTCTTTATATTTACTTTGAAAGCTGAAACTCGCGATTATGGTAAGGGGCGTTACATTTCCAACACGTGCTTGTGGTGTTCGGCCAATCACAGTGCACTGTGTCAGCTGGCCAATCAGAGCAGACTGCACTTGTTGGAAAGAGGGGCTTTGTAGAAAACGACGTGTTTGAGAGAGGCAGGGCATAGAGGAACTATAATAAATAGGGCTACAGCTAACAATTATTTTTATTGTCAACTAATCTATCGATTATTTTTTTTATTTTTGATTAGTCGACTAATCTATCGATTATTTTTTAATTAATCTATTTATTATTTTCTTATCAGCTGATGAATTCTTTAGTTAAATTATCAATAAAAAACATTTTTTCATATTTTACAAAAAGTAAATAATAATAACAACAAAGGAAGAAAGAAAATAATAAAAATAAATAAAGATAATAACAAGAAAAGAGGGGAAAAAAGAAACAACAACAATAAATAATTAATAGAAAATAAAAATGAAAGAAAGAAAATAACAATAAATAAAAATAAGAAGAAAAGAGAGAAAAAGAAAAATAATAATAAATAATTAATAAAAAAGAAAAAGAAAGCAAGGAAGCAAGAAAGAAATAATAACAAGAAAGAAAGAAAGAAAGAGAAAGGGCAGTGATACAATCAATAGAAATGCACATTATAGCTGCATTCACAGTTATTGTTTGGGACTGACAGCAGCTGCTTACAGGTGAGAGACTTGAAATGTTTTATTTATTCAGCAGATTAAAACATCTGCTTGAACACACATTCCATGCTAATCAACGTATTTTTATAATCGACGTAATCAATGACGTTGACGAATTGCTGCAGCCCTAATAATAATGTACAGTATTTGAAACGTAATGTGTTTTTTGAACATTAAAGCATGTCAAAATATTCTTTTACACCAAATACACAAAACAATGATCTTTAAAATAGCATCATATGACCCCTTTACCACACCTGATTCAGATTATCAGCTCATTAGGAGAGAGATCCATGAACTGAACTGAGTGCATCAGGTAAAGCACACAAACAAACTGTGTAGAACACCAGCATTCCTACTACATCAATCCAACAATTCTGTACTTACCACCAATATTTGCCACGCCACTGAAAATCAAACAAGAACACACTCTCGCTGTCACTGTAGAGATTCGTCCGCTCAAGACTCTGCGCTGAACTCAGAAGTTCACCTCTGTATTCAAGAACAAAATCACCTCTGAAAACAGCTGCAGTGGTGAAAACTCCACGTCCTAAAGAGAAGAAAATCATCAGGTTCAGCAGTTTCTTTAAAGTCAACTATTATTTTTATTATTACTAAAAGTTTTCTGCCATATGAACCAATTAATGTGCAAATATATGTTATATGATGTAAAAGGGAAATTAGTGAATAAATTCTTTAAATGGTTAGTTCACCCAAAAAATGAAAACACTGTCATTACTTACCCTCGTGTCGTTCCAAACCCGTAAGACCTTCGTTCATCTTCGGAACACAAATTAAGATATTTTGATGACATCGAGAGCTCTCTCACCCTGCATTGGCAGCAAGGGAACTACAACGATCAAGACCCAAAAAGGTAATAAGGACATTGTTAAAACAGTCCATGTGACATCAGTGGTTCAACCGAGAGTACCACAATGCATGCGTGTGCTCCTCTGCTCGTAAACAAGACTCAGCGCATGCGTGATCTGCTTCAACAGCACGGCAGACTGTCCCAGAAAAGAAATTGTTGAATAAAGTCTTTTTTTTGTTTTGTTTTCTTTGTACACAAAAAGCATTCTCGTAGCTTCACAAAATTACAGTTGAACTACTGATGTCACATGGACTATTTTACCGATGTCCTTACTGCGTTTCTGGGCCTTGACTGTGTCAGTTGTCAGAAAGTTCTTGGATTTCATCAAAAATATCTTAATTTGTGTACTGAAGATGAACAAAGTTGTTACGGGTTTGGAACGACATGAGGGTGAGAAATTAATGACAGAATTTTCATTTTTAGGTGAACTATCCCTTTAAATAGCTCTGAAAATATTAAGTAGTCAGGTAATTCAGAAATATGATGTGCTGTTTAAACTTTACATTAAAATTTAAAGTCTTAAAATTATATGGTTGCAGGTTCATACACTTACACAAATATTATCATAGCTATATATTGTAGAGTTATAGAATACAGTGTCACAGGGATGACATATTTTTGCTGGCCAATCTGGAGGTTTGCATCCGGTTCCCTCAACAAAATCCCAGAAGAATTCATTTGCTTATGGATTATTGTAGAAAATAAGCCCTGTGACATCAAAAGTTTAGAATTCTTTCACGTTTTGTTCATCATGATATTATCTTTACAAATAAACAACTTTTATTCATTTTGAAGTCTAAATACAATCACCAGAAGTAAAAAGCTATAAACACTATGAATACAAGGGGTATTACTGATGTATTTTATGTTGTAGAATAAAACGTGAAAATATCTTAAACTTTTGTTCATCTCAGACTTTCAAAAAACCCATTGATTTGGAACCAGAAGTGCAAACATACAACTCGTTCTGTGTTTTAGGACTCATTCATGCAGCACTGTATTCAGGAATCATAAATATACATTACACATTACCGTACATTCTCAGTTTTGCAGATTAATATTATTGGTAAACTGCTTAGTCAAAAATACTGAAATATCTTGCCTTTATATATGTCGATGAATTGCTCTTGAAGTCCTGGTTTATCGGTTTTGCAAGCAATGTAATGCTCTGCATCCTGTTGAGGTCTTTTTCGTCGTTTATTTCTCGAGGCTCCCAGCATTATGACATAGGCCAGCTTTCCTGTAATAACTGGAGAAAATAAAAATAAAAGAGATATAAGGTGATTGGAATAAACAACCATAATTTATCTATATATGTCTCAGCTGCCCTAAACTAACAGTACTGGTGATTACAAAAATAATTTTTGATGTTTCTGTAATGGTTAATCCACCAGTATGTGTAGCACAGCAGTAAAAAAACAAATAAAAAAAAAAATAAAAAAACCAAATCACTTTCATTTCTTAATGCAGATGCCCGATTTTGTGGGTTTTTTTTCTCTCTCTTTGTTATGACAGGTGATCTAATAAATTTGTAAAACACATACAGTGCTTAAGAAATTTATTAGACTGTATTTATTGATTAATGGGGCATCTGAATTAAAAAAAAAAAAAGTATGCTACTATTTTACTATTTAAATTTTTAAATTAATGGGTAACAACAATAATGATAGTTTATTATGACTAAAGAGCTACACATACTGCTGGATTAACCATTTCAGAAACATCAAAAATGATTTTGTTATTCACCAATACTGTTAGTTTAGGGTGAATGATTTCATAGGGTTCTATTCAGTATAATGACAGTACATGTGATATGTCCAAAAGTCATTTAGAAGATTACAAAAAAAAAAACCACAAAAAAAAAATAGTTGGAACAATGTTACATGTTTTCACTAAACTAAATACATCTTACTAACTTAAACACAGTTATTATAGGTAGTTATTATGCATTTTCAGAAGAAGACTTGATCTTACCTTTCCTTCGTTAATGGGTGCATGGCCTGGAGTGGGGGAGGGGTCTGCTTCGCGGGAAACGCGTCCCTGATTGAGCAGACGTCATTGTCACGTGTCTGCATTTCCCGGGAAAACGCGTTTGCGTTTACTTGTGTAAATGACGTATTTGGATTTCACGTTGAACTTGTCCCTCCATTTATTAATTAAATATAATACATATATTTTGACAAAGACCTTGAAAATTCTTTGATTAAGGACCTTATTTTGATCCCAGTACTGGTTCAGCAAACTTTTAAAGAAAATAAAACTGTGCTTGTTCTGGGCCGGACTGACGCCTGCACTGCGTTCCAATCGCTACAGTGATGCCTACCGAGGGCACTTCGATGAGAGAGAACAAGCGTGACAATCGCACATACTGTTCAAAACCGATGTTTATGTCTTCAAAGGTGTGTTCCTAACGACCAAATACACTTCCCAAGGCTGCTGTAGTGGGGAATACAGCCTTACAAGGGTTAGGGCGCAGTGATGACCTCCTTTGAATAGAACACAGCCCTGTGTCGATCCAGCAACCGACAAACAAGGACACTTCACACAACTTGATCGAACTCATTACAATCAGCAAAGTATTCATGAAATAAAATCGTTTTACATTGCAAGCAGCATTTTATTTGAACTTTGTCATTATATACAAACAACTACAAAAAAGTAAATTACTTTAAATGCTAAAATACGATTACAAAAATCCTCAGAACATATCCATAGTCACGCGAGCTTATGTTTCTTCGTTATATTGTGTCTAAGATGTTCAGGACAACATAATCCAGCGATTAAAATCTTCTTTTTAAAGAGATTCAGGATATAACGTGTGCTGTTTACTAATGAGTGATCGGCTTTACAGGGAGAAAGTCGACTCTCCCCTAATACAACGGGTTTCAAAGATTGTTTAGAATGTATAAAATCGCGACTGTAATTATGCACATAGGTCAATCTCGCATCATGACTCCTGCACTGAGACACAGAACAGCGGGTGCCGCAATGTAAGCGCGTGGAGCTGCACGCATGCGCACAACTGCGTCTAAATGAGCATCAGAAAAGCAACTGGATCTCTTCTATATTTTCTACTAATTCTGTGTAATTACCAATACAGTAACAGTATGTCAGCAAATACAAAGCTGCTCATAAATATAAACTGGAACAGGTCTCTATTTTTTTAATGAATGATATACATGTGCATCTCAATAAATTAGAATGTCATGGAAAAGTTCATTTATTTCAGTAATTCAACTCAAATTGTGAACTCGTGTATTAAATAAATTCAGTGCACACAGACTGAAGTAGTTTAAGTCTTTGGTTCTTTTAATTGTGATGATTTTGACTCACATTTAAAAAAAAAACACCAATTCACTATCTCAACAAATTAGAATACTTCATAAGACCAAAAAAAAAAAAAACATTTTTAGTGAATTGTTGGCCTTCTGGAAAGTATGTTCATTTACTGTATATGTACTCAATACTTGGTAGGGGCTCCTTTTGCTTTAATTACTGCCTCAATTCGGCGTGGCATGGAGGTGATCAGTTTGTGGCACTGCTGAGGTGGTATGGAAGCCCAGGTTTCTTTGACAGTGGCCTTCAGCTCATCTGCATTTTTTGGTCTCTTGTTTCTCATTTTCCTCTTGACAATACCCCATAGATTCTCTATGGGGTTCAGGATTGGTGAGTTTGCTGGTCAGTCAAGCACACCAACACCATGGTCATTTAACCAACTTTTGGTGCTTTTGGCAGTGTGGGCAGGTGCCAAATCCTGCTGGAAAATGAAATCAGCATCTTTAAAAAGCTGGTCAGCAGAAGGAAGCATGAAGTGCTCCAAAATTTATTGGTAAACGGGTGCAGTGACTTTGGTTTTCAAAAAACACAATGGACCAACACCAGCAGATGACATTGCACCCCAAATCATCACAGACTGTGGAAACTTAACACTGGACTTCAAGCAACTTGGGCTATGAGCTTCTCCACCCTTCCTCCAGACTCTAGGACCTTGGTTTCCAAATGAAATACAAAACTTGCTCTCATCTGAAAAGAGGACTTTGGACCACTGGGCAACAGTCCAGTTCTTCTTCTCCTTAGCCCAGGTAAGACGCCTCTGACGTTGTCTGTGGTTCAGGAGTGGCTTAACAAGAGGAATACGACAACTGTAGCCAAATTCCTTGACACGTCTGTGTGTGGTGGCTCTTGATGCCTTGACCCCAGCCTCAGTCCATTCCTTGTGAAGTTCACCCAAATTCTTGAATCGATTTTGCTTGACAATCCTCATAAGGCTGCGGTTCTCTCGGTTGGTTGTGCATCTTTTTCTTCCACACTTTTTCCTTCCACTCAACTTTCTGTTAACATGCTTGGATACAGCACTCTGTGAACAGCCAGCTTCTTTGGCAATGAATGTTTGTGGCTTACCCTCCTTGTGAAGGGTGTCAATGATTGTCTTCTGGACAACTGTCAGATCAGCAGTCTTCCCCATGATTGTGTAGCCTAGTGAACCAAACTGAGAGACCATTTTGAAGGCTCAGGAAACCTTTGCAGGTGTTTTGAGTTGATTAGCTGATTGGCATGTCACCATATTCTAATTTGTTGAGATAGTGAATTGGTGGGTTTTTGTTAAATGTGAGCCGAAATCATCACAATTAAAAGAACCAAAGACTTAAACTGCTTCAGTCTGTGTGCATTGAATTTATTTAATACACGAGTTTCACAATTTGAGTTGAATTACTGAAATAAATGAACTTTTCCACGACATTCTAATTTATTGAGATGCACCTGTATATGAATAAATGGTAAAATATTTTACATTAAATAAAAGTGAGGAAAAACTGCTGGGTGTTGTTAAATTACATTAAATATACATATTCATAATAATTGTATACATCTTAAGCAGCACTTTTATTAATGTGTTGTATATGTGCACTCTCGCGCTGCTCTGCTGTGTCTGAGTCTCTTCTGGAGTCTCGCGCTGTAGAGTGGGGGAGGGGCGCGCGCTGTAGAGTGGGGGAGGGGAAGAGACACAATCATCAATACAGGCTACAGGTGCTGGTCATATAATTAGAATATCATCAAAAAGTTGATTTCACTAATTCCATTCAAAAAGTGAAACTTGTATATTCATTCATTACACACAGACTGATATATTTCAAATGTTTATTTCTTTTAATTTTGATGATTATAACTGACAACTAAGGAAAATCCCAAATTCAGTATCTCAGAAAATTACAATATTACTTAAGACCAATACAAAGAAAGGATTTTTAGAAATCTTGGCCAACTGAAAAGTATGAACATGAAAAGTATGAGCATGTACAGCACTCAATACTTAGTTGGGGCTCCTTTTGCCTGAATTACTGCAGCAATGCAGCGTGGCATGGAGTCGATCAGTCTGTGGCACTGCTCAGGTGTTATGAGAGCCCAGGTTGCTCTGATAGTGGCCTTCAGCTCTTGTGCATTGTTGGGTCTGGCATATCGCATCTTCCTCTTCACAATACCCCATAGATTTTCTAAAGGGTTAAGGTCAGGCGAGTTTGCTGGCCAATTAAGAACCGGGATACCATGGTCCTTAAACCAGATACTGGTTGCTTTGGCACTGTGTGCAGGTGCCAAGTCCTGTTGGAAAATGAAATCTGCATCTCCATAAAGTTGGTCAGCAGCAGGAAGCATGAAGTGCTCTAAAACTTCCTGGTATACGGCTGCGTTGACCTTGGACCTCAGAAAACACAGTGGACCAACACCAGCAGATGACATGGCACCCCAAACCATTACTGACTGTGGAAACTTTACACTGGACCTCAAGCAACATGGATTGTGTGCCTCTCCTCTCTTCCTCCAGACTCTGGGACCCTGATTTCCAAAGGAAATGCAAAATTTACTTTCATCAGAGAACATAACTTTGGACCACTCAGCAGCAGTCCAGTCCTTTTTGTCTTTAGCCCAGGCGAGATGCTTCTGACGCTGTCTGTTGTTCAAGAGTGGCTTGACACAAGGAATGCGACAGCTGAAACCCATATCTTGCATACGTCTGTGCGTAGTGGTTCTTGAAGCACTGACTCCAGCTGCAGTCCACTCTTTGTGAATCTCCCCCACATTTTTGAATGGGTTTTGTTTCACAGTCCTCTCCAGGGTGCGGTTATCCCTATTGCTTGTAAACTTTTTTCTACCACATCTTTTCCTTCCCTTCGCCTCTCTATTAATGTGCTTGGACACAGAGCTCTGTGAACAGCCAGCCTCTTTTGCAATGACCTTTTGTGTCTTGCCCTCCTTGTGCAACGTGTCAATGGTCGTCTTTTGGACAACTGTCAAGTCAGCAGTCTTCCCCATGATTGTGTAGTCTACAGAACTAGACTGAGAGACCATTTAAAGGCCTTTTCAGGTGTTTTGAGTTAATTAGCTGATTAGAGTGTGGCACCAGGTGTCTTCAATATTGAACCTTTTCACAATATTCTAATTTTCTGAGATACTGAATTTGGGATTTTCCTTAGTTTTCAGTTATATTCATCAAAATTAAAAGAAATAAACATTTGAAATGTATCAGTCTGTGTGTAATGAATGAATATAATATACAAGTTTCACTTTTTGAATGGAATTAGTGAAATAAATCAACTTTTTGATGATATTCTAATTATATGACCAGCACCTGTATAACTTTTGCCACTGGGAGAAAACAAACAAATATTAATCTTTGTTTATTAAGAGATCTATCATTGAAAGGAGGGACTTTGCTTACTAAAGCTGAGGGCATCTCTAGATTATCCTATGCTGCTCATTCCTTATCTGTAGATAGACCAACCTGTAAATTGATTGATGTAATGTTGCTTAAATTTCTTTGGAAAAATAAAACTCATTATATTAGAAAATCTGTTATTTTAAATTCTTATAATAAGGGCGGCTTAAATTTGATTGACTTTGATTCTCTTAATAACACCTTAAAAATCAATTGGCTGAAACACTTTCTCCACAATCAGTCTTCTATTTGGAGTGTAATCCCATGTTTTCACAATTAGGTGGAATTAATTTTTTATTAATGTGTAATTATTCCATTAGTAAACTCCATATCAAACTTTCCAGTTATCACCAACAAATGCTTTTGGCTTGGAAACTTATTCATAAGCATAATTTCTCACCACACATTTTTTTAATCTTTTTTTTATTTGGAACAACTGTAACAACAACTGTAAGAGGAAATCCTTGTTTCTGGAAAATTGGTTCAATAATGGATTGTTGTTAGTGAACCAATTGTTTGACAATGATGGCAATTTGTTTAATTATTCTGATTTTGTTTTAAGATTTCACTTTCTTGTATCTAGAAAAGATAGATAAATGCATAAATGTAAAAGAATTTAATACAGTTTTAAAGGCCATCTCTCTGGAAATTTGAATGTTCTTTAGAAATAATAAGAGTGGCTCATTGATTTCTGTTTGTCCCCTCAGTCCTGAATCCACTGTGGTTGGTTCTATTTGTTTCTCTGTTCAAAAATCCAATCACAAAATTAGGTCTTTATTTTTGGACCTTGTTACACTGCATGAAAAAACTGATTTCCGGGATAAATTGGACAATGGAAATTTCAGTGAAACTTAAGGTGTACGACCCGTGCACGAAAGTTTCCCAGGCTGAGTGTGCTGAGTCCCGTACACCTCCATACACTACAGCTGCACTGAGATCTTCAGAGACAGGATATTTATGATTGCACACACTAGACCTGTTCAGAGATTTCCAGTATACTAGCCCTTATAAATAACCCATGCCTTTATTATAGTAAAAGTGTATTTACCTTTTTTGGCAGATTGATTGCCATATTTGTATAACCAGTTTTACTACAAATACACGTTTTTAATTACGTACAATAAGGTTTTTTTTTATTTATTTTTTTTTTTTTTATGTACCATGGTTAATTGTCATAAGGAGCAAGCACTGTTGTGTTTTTTGGGTGTTTATCGGTTAAAAATTAATCAACCCGTCATTTTTAAATCTGTAGGCAAGTTTAAATTAATCCGAATTGAATGAATTTAAATGAGTCTTTTGATTAACAGAATCGCAAAATTTGAGTGAGATTAATAAAAATCCACACATTCGTGGGTAGTAATATCACGAATGTGTGGTTAATATCACGCACGGACATTTCAGGCCTCGCATTTGGAGCTGAATCACCCGAGACTCGCAACTCTTGACGCCCGTGAATCGAATCTTTTTGGAATCGACTCCTCCGAGCATCACTGTTCTTACCCCTCCCCCGCTGCCTCACTGCAGTTTTTGCGCGCTCGCGCTGACAGCGTCCTGCATTTTATCAGAGAAGGTAAGTGTGAATATATAAAACAATTTTAAATAACATGTTTACAAGAACATAACATTTAAAGTTGTTCGGTTCGATGTAATATTTTTAAATTGTATTTCTAGCATGACGTTGTTTCGAGCCGTTTGTTCCCGCGCGCGCTGATTTTCTGAGAGATTTACCTCAGACCAAGGTCAGTATACGTACATAAAACCATTTAAATAACATGTTTATCAGACATAACATGTTATATCATTTTTTTCTAACTGTATTTCTAGCCCGATGCTGTTTGGAGCCGTTTGTTCCCGCTTCAGCGGCCTTCAGTCAGCGCGAGGTGACAGCCGTCCAGTGTTTACAGAGAGATTTATATCAGAAGAAAGTAAGGGAGAATTTACACAAACCTTTTCAATAGTCTATTTATCAAAACATAATATTAATTGTTTTAATGTATAACTTTATATTTGAGTGGGTTTATGTTCTAAAATTAGTCTAGCTATCATGGTAAGCTGGTAAGTTAACTGGTAACTTGCTTAGCTACTGCTACGTAAATTTAAAAAAGTTAATAAAAAGTTAGCTATTAGTAAAATGTATATATGTATTAATTAATGTTAGTTTAGCTAGCATGCTTTAGTTGTTAACATATTCCCCATTGACAAATCTGCCGACACATTCTCTGTTTTCAGAGGCTGACTTCACTGGATTCACCTGAGACAGACCCTGAGACAGACTCTGAGACAGACCCTGAGACAGACTGAGACAGACTCTGAGACAGACCCTGAGACAGACCCTGAGACAGACTGAGACAGACCCTGAGACAGACTGAGACAGACTCTGAGACAGACCCTGAGACAGACCCTGAGACAGACTCTGAGACAGACCCTGAGACAGACTGAGACAGACTCTGAGACAGACTCTGAGACAGACTGAGACAGACCCTGAGACAGACTCTGAGACAGACTGAGACAGACTGAGACAGACTCTGAGACAGACTCTGAGACAGACTCTGAGACAGACCCTGAGACAGACCCTGAGACAGACCCTGAGACAGACCCTGAGACAGACCCTGAGACAGACTCTGAGACAGACTCTGAGACAGACTGAGACAGACTCTGAGACAGACTCTGAGACAGACTCTGAGACAGACCCTGAGACAGACCCTGAGACAGACCCTGAGACAGACCCTGAGACAGACTCTGAGACAGACTGAGACAGACTCTGAGACAGACTCTGAGACAGACTCTGAGACAGACCCTGAGACAGACCCTGAGACAGACCCTGAGACAGACCCTGAGACAGACTGAGACAGACCCTGAGACAGACTGAGACAGACCCTGAGACAGACTGAGACAGACCCTGAGACAGACTGAGACAGACCCTGAGACAGACTCTGAGACAGACTGAGACAGACTCTGAGACAGACTGAGACAGACCCTGAGACAGACTGAGACAGACACTGAGACAGACTGAGACAGACCCTGAGACAGACTGAGACAGACCCTGAGACAGACTGAGACAGACTCTGAGACAGACTGAGACAGACTCTGAGACAGACTCTGAGACAGACTGAGACAGACTCTGAGACAGACCCTGAGACAGACCCTGAGACAGACTCTGAGACAGACTCTGAGACAGACTCTGAGACAGACCCTGAGACAGACCCTGAGACAGACCCTGAGACAGACTGAGACAGACCCTGAGACAGACTGAGACAGACCCTGAGACAGACTGAGACAGACACTGAGACAGACTCTGAGACAGACTGAGACAGACTCTGAGACAGACTGAGACAGACCCTGAGACAGACTGAGACAGACACTGAGACAGACTGAGACAGACCCTGAGACAGACTGAGACAGACCCTGAGACAGACACTGAGACAGACTCTGAGACAGACTGAGACAGACTCTGAGACAGACTCTGAGACAGACTGAGACAGACTCTGAGACAGACCCTGAGACAGACCCTGAGACAGACTCTGAGACAGACTCTGAGACAGACTGAGACAGACTCTGAGACAGACTCTGAGACAGACTGAGACAGACTCTGAGACAGACCCTGAGACAGACCCTGAGACAGACTCTGAGACAGACCCTGAGACAGACTGAGACAGACCCTGAGACAGACTCTGAGACAGACTGAGACAGACTCTGAGACAGACTGAGACAGACTCAGACTCAGGTGTTTTGTTGCTAAAAGTTGCTAAATGACGTTGTGATGTCATTGTGTGATGATGTAAGTGTAACTGTATTTTTAAATACATTGAATTATTGAACACTTACACATTTTTGAATGATAACAATTTAAGTTTTTTTTAATAGCTAGTAAACTAGTAATACTACACATTCTCAACAATTATGCTTTAAGCAGTGTATTAGTAGTTAGTATGCTACACTCTAAGAAAAGTCTGTAAAAATAGGGCACAATCTACTATGTTAATAAGAAAGAATTTTCCGTATTGATTTTTACCTGCATTTTAAATTATGGATTGTATTTTCGGGTTACAGGGTTACATGGGTAATGGATAATGTCCTGGAAAATTAGTATCTTTTCCATTTTTCTTACAGTGTACTAACTGATCAACAATTGCAGGTACAAGCTAGAAGCTACTAACAAAGTGTATCATAAATGAACAATTATTAAATTATTATTATTATTATTAAATTGAACAACTGCAAATAGCAGCTAAGTCAATTCACGTGATGTCTGTACTGCTAGGCATCTTTGGTTTCCTCTTTTTGTGTAATTTGGATGGAAAATGCGTGTTTTTTTTATTTGTCACTTATCAAAAGTTGCTAAAAGTTGCCAAATAAATTTTAAAAATTGCTAAATTTGTTACTAGGTGCTTTTGGAAGAAAAAGTTGCTAGGGTAGTCTGAAAAGTTGCGAAATTTAGCAACAAAATTGCTAAGTTGGCAACACTGGAAACGGTGCGTCTTAGCAATAAAATTTGTTAATATATCATCATTTTCAAAGTGCAGCATTAATTTAACTCCTTTTGTTCATGCCAGTGTTCTAGTTTAAGTGTAGAAATCTAGAATGTATTTTGTTTTATGATGATGTGATTTAATGTATAATATATATTATGTTTTAGGTCAGCCAATGCTGCCATTCTTCTGGAAAACTGCTCTTCAAAGAACAGTCATCAATCAGGTAATTTGCACACAGAAATATTTTTTGAATACCATTCAGTTACCCAGGTTATCTTATATTTTATTCAGTTACTAAATCTGCAAGATAGCACTTTGACTAGCTTAGATTTTTTCCTATTCTTAATGAAGTAGGCCTAGTGACTGTATTGCACACGACGTAGACAGCATTCGAAAGAAGTTTATCATGAATAAATGTTACATAAAGCGCATAAAATAAAATAGGCCTACAAGAAAACATTTTCATCCATCCCACAGTCTTGTAAGTCCATAAACTGATCATCTTTTTTCCATAAAAATTTATATATTATTATTATTATTGGTTATATTTTTATATTCATTGTTATGTCTATGATTTTTTCCCTTTCATTTTGATCTCTTTACTTAACGTTCTGAATAGTTTTGTAAATAATAGCCTGCTGTAAATGCTCGACATGCCAATAAAGCTTTGATTATACTATTTGACTTACGGGAATTTTTACTGGAAGTGCAGTTTAAAGATTGAATTTAACATATATTTCAGCTAATTAATAGACTATAATTATAAATACTATAGTGTTTTGTTGATGAATGAATCATTTGCGTAGTTTCATTGTAAATGAAAACACAGCACACTAATTTATCATCACGTTATTGTAATGTAATCATAAAGTCAAAAGTTTATTGGCATAATTGTCAGGCGTTTACCGTTTTTGCACTGCTAGCATAATTATGCAATACTAGCATAATTATACAGAACATTAATTAGGTAAAGTGATACACGAATTGAGAGGGGAAATAAGCATATATAACAATAAATGTAAAAATATAGCCCTAACCAGTTAATATAATAATATTATTATATTTAATACTAATAATAATATACAATTAAATAAAAAGACACAATCAGTTAACGGATTTACAAGACTGTGGAATGGATAAAAATGTTTTATCCATCTCTGATAATCCCAGGTTTCTATGGTCAGACAGGTTTGTTTACATATATGAGAAATCGATGTTGTTCCCTCAACATTAGTCTCGCGTAGCCAGACCTTCAGACTGATGGCTGAAGGTCTGGAATCTATGGTGGCTTTCATTGGCCAAGGCCCGCCCGTGATGCCGTTTGACCGACATATCAAACAACCAATCACAGTTCGTTTCGTTCAGCGTCACGTTTTGGGGCGTGGAAATGTCGCCACAATAACAGACTCGGATGTGAAACTCTCGGATGTATTTTAAAGATTCTGTGCCGCAAACTTTAAATATTTCACATACTTTTGAAAATCCAGCGTTTATTTTATAAGGATAAGCGTTTGTCATCACAGTTGTAAACACAACGGCTTTCTTCTTTCGTGAGGGGGTTTGGCGCCATGGCATCTTTGTTTCCAGGCGGAACGTTAAAGAACGCGACACACACGTCTCCCGGAAATCCTGTAGAATTCAACCAATCCGATGACAACTTCGACACTCTTTAAGTGTTTCCAGATAAGTGTGCCATATGCATCAGACGTTTAGCCAATGTTCCGTGGTCGTGACGTCTGAGACTACCTCAACATAGGATCTCGAGGCCATGACTTCATATTGCGTGGCCACGACAAAGGATGTCGTTACCTCGACAAAATAATCTCGTGGCCACGACAAAACTAAAACCTGGAATACACTACGCGATTTTTGCCCCGATTTCCCCCCGATTTTACAGTCTGAACAAGTTGATGCTAGTTGAGGAAAGTCAGAGCCAGTCTGCAGATTACAGCTGACAGATTCTACAGAAAATCTCGTTGTGTATGATGGTCACAGACTACGATTTTTTAGCTTCAGACTTTGATTCTATCCAGTTGGAGGATATCAAACATGTTTGATATTTTCAGACGATTTTAGAACACGTTTTCATTTGTCATGCGTCTCCTAGCAACAAGGTGCACGTCGGAACAACTTTAAAGTCTGGTAGTGTATGATCTTCAGTCGCATAGTGTATGATGCCCAGTTTTTCTTTGTCACTATTTACAAAGTCGGTAAGTGTATGATGCCTAGTGTTTTAAAAATCTGTTCAGATTTTAAAAGTCATGTAGCGTATTCCAGCCTTAAGTTCCCTCCCGGTCACCGTACATATGAGAATTCATGAATTAAAATCCCAAAACACTAACAAAATAGCTGGCTGTTATCATTACATTTGCATTATCATGTTATGTTTCATCATTCTAGCTTATGCTTAAGCAATGAAAACTGTACTATGTATTTAGAGAAAATATGTTTTATTATATTTTATTTTTTTCACAGGATCCTCTGTTCCCAGACCCAACCATTCATCTGAAGGACTGACAGTTTCCACAAAATAAATACAAGGACATGGCAGAGGATGATAGGGGTATTGATATTTCACTGAAATTAGCCTGCTGTACTCACTGTTTCACACATACATACGGTTGTGGTCAAAAGTTTACATCACATTGCAGAATATGCATTATGTTATTAAACAAAATTATACGTTATTTATTTATTTATTATTATTTAGGACTGGCCTGATGAAGCTATTTCATTTAACAAATGTTTACGTTTGGTCTGCAAGTTAGAATCATAGCTGATTTTTTTTATTTAAAAAAGGAGTAGTGGTTCATGTTTGTTTTGTGATAGTGTTTCATGAGTCCTTTGTTTCTCCTGAGCAGTTCAACTGCCCACTTTTCTTCAGAAAAAACTTCAAGGTCCTGCACATTCTCAGGTTTTCCAGCATCTTTTGCAGATTTTAACCCTTTCCAGCAGTGACCGTATAATTTCAGATCCATCTTTTCACACTGAGGACAATCGAGGGACTCGTACATAACTATTACAAAAGGTAAACACATTTACTGATGCTCAAGAAAGCAACACAATGCATTAAGAGACGCAAGTCTAAAGTGTAAGCTATTTGAATAGGGTGATCAGGGTAAACTACTTATTTTGTCTGAAAAGTATAAAAAACAAGTATTTTATGTAGCTTCTGAAGGGCAGTACTAAAAGAACAAATATGATTTACTCATCATTATCATCCTGTTCAAAGGTTTACACCCCCAGCTCCTAATTTATTGTTTCCTTCTGGAGCATCAGTGAATGTTTTCACCTTTTATAGTAGTTGTGTATGAGTCCTTCAGTTTTCCTCAGAATGAAAAGATGGATCTCAAAATCATAAGTCGTCGTTGGACAGGGGTCAAATAGGCAGAAGATGCTGGAAAACCAAAGAATTTGCTGGACTTGGAGTATTTTTCTGAAGAATAGCAGGCAGTTGAATTGCTCTGGGCTGCGTTTCCCAAAACACTTTAAGCGTAAGTAGATTGTAGAACCTGCAGCCCTGGACAATCAGGGGACTCATGAAAAACTATCACAAAACATAAAAACAGCTGTGGGTCATCCAGGTAATGACATGGTATTAAGAATCAAGTGTATGTAAACTTTTGAACATTTTTTATAAATTATACATTTTCATTTTTATAAATTCAGTTTATTTTTTTTATAAATTCAATATATGTAAATATCTAAAATTGCTTATTCAGGACAGTACTAAATAAAAATAGCATGGAATGTTTATGATCCCTCTTATTTTATTTTATTCTTGTTTTGATGGTGCCATTAGAGTTGTAGAATATGTGTGTCTGTCTGAGATTGGAGTAGTAATCACTGCCCTGACTTTGCAGTGTCCATTGCAAGTGTATTCATTATTGTGTTTGTTACTGATTAGTGTGTGTGTATATATATATATATATATATATATATATATATATATATATATATATATATATAAATATTTTATTGTTTAATCAGTTTAATAATTCACTTGAAGTGTCTGTTTGCAAAATCTTTTTCTCAATCTAAATGATTAGTTAAATGTTGCAGTCCTGTTGTGTTTGTTGAATATTTGCAGTCCTGTTAAATGTTTGCAGTCCTGCATTTGCTGAAAAATAAAATTAAGTTTTGTTGATACTTTGCCGTGTTTGTGGCTTTCTTTACTGTTTTTATGAGTGCATATGACACATTTTTGTGCACTTGTGAACAGGATGATAGGTGGATTTACCAGTGAGTGTGTAAACATGTCCGTCTGTGTCTGGGAGTTTATCGCGTTAGTGAGCGGACTGGAAAACTGCCGAACACAAAAGAGTCCATTTCTGTCCGTGTCAAGACATCAGAAACACCAGCGCACTTACACTGAAACTGAAATTCTTCCTCCATTTCTTATTGGAACAACCTTTTTGATGATATTAAGTGGGCATATGTTTGGTCACTTCCTCAGAATTTTTTCTTAACAAATAAAGTTAAAGAAATATCTTATAAAATAATTCACAGGTTTTATCCTGTTAAACAGTTTTTGCAGAAATTTAAAAGTGACATTGATACATCTTGTTCTTTCTGTGAATGTTCTTCTGAAACTGTGGCTCATTTGTTTTGGGAGTGTCCTTTTGTTCAGTCTTTCTGGAATAATGTTAATGCTCTGATTGTCCAAAATATTTTTAATGATTTCTCTTTATGTTATGAACACATTCTTTTTGGGTTTTATGTTAAAGATAAGAATCTATTTAATGCAAGTTTCTATCTAAACCTCCTGTTATTTATTGGAAAGTTTTATGTCCATAAATGTAAATATAAACCCCACTTTAACATCTTCAAACAAGAAATGAAGTTGTATTTAAATACAATTTCAACATCTGTTAATAAGAAAGCTATAAAAACATCTAGAACTTGTGCCATGTTTAAGATTTTTCCTTAATGTACTTATATCTTTATTTGTGTGCCCTCTCTTTTTCTTTTTTTTTTGTGTGACTCCTTTCTGTCAATTTTAAAGATTTTTTTTTATATTATATTACTTTTTCTGTTATCTATTAATCCATAAGTATTTTTTATTGAAAGGTATTTTGTATGTTTTGTACATACTGTTCTTTTCTGTTTATTTTGTTCGTACTGTAATCTTTATTATTATTATTGCAATAATAATAAAAAAACTTTTGCCACTGAAAGCTTTTTTTAATCGAATTAAGAATACATCTGTAAACAAAATATAAACGTGTCAGCTTGACTTCTGATACTTTCAAACACATTTTATTGTAAACTAACTAAAAATTTAGTTATTACTGATAATAATAATAATTATTATTTTTACTGATAATAATAATAATAATAGTAGTAGTAGTAGTGGTGGTAGTAGTAATAATAATAATACTATTATAATTAGTGATCTAATCAGTGTATATTCTGATTGTGAGCACGAGCTCAGCTGTGACGGTTCTCCGGTGGAGGGGGCGGGGGGGGCGGGAGAACCGATCATATCAGGGAGATGCAGACGTTTTTTATTTATTTATTTATTTATTTTACTTTTACAAACTAGGAAAAACTATTTAAATTAATAAAACCACCACTAAAAGCAAGCGAGTTTGCATGTATTCACACATCTTTCGGTGGCTTATTTTACTGAATAAACTAATAGGTGCATAAAGATAATTACTCTTACTTTAGGAAATTTAAACATCTGTACCCCGCGTTTGTAAGAAATAGGTGTTTTTGAAAGTCACATGCCTCGGTGTGTCCGTGTTTGAGATGGTTCATACAGCAGTATTAGCGATCTGTTGCTGGTTTATTCTCTGATCTCTCGGTAAGAGTCCGTGACGCACACACACTGCTCAGCGGACAATAGAAGATTCAAAGTTAGAAACACACGCTCGTGGATCTACAGGATCACAGCTTCCTCTCGGGGAAATTGTTTTTTTTTTTTAATTAAACACTAATTATTACATGATATTATTAATGTATATTTAAGTTAATTATCTGTCTATTCATTCATAAACATAATTAATTTTCTTCCGCCATCCCTATTGCCGTCGTATTTTGTCTCTGATTGGTCAGATCACCGAATTATTCAGAAGTGCGTGGCCTCTTGGGGGCCTCTGGTTGGTCGGAATCCCCAGAGTGTGTATCTCAGCGGAAGTGCAGTTCTCCTAGGCGGCGCTGTGTTATACACACTTTGTGGGGGGGAGGAGGGGGGTTATACACACTTTCAGTACACAAATCACTTAAAAGTGCATTTTGGGGACAAGTGAGATTTTAAGCCTGGACACCATTTTAGAGCTTACTGAATGCCACTATATAGTCAGACAAATGAGGACCACAAAAATGTCCTCAATTGTCAAGGTGGTCCTCAGTTTACTGGTGTGTATTCTGGTGAATGTCCCCAAAAGTGACATAAGTGAGTACACGCACACACACACACACACACACACATACACACACAGGGCCTAAGGAATCATCTCTCTTTCTCTCTGTTTCTCTCTCTCATGGCATAAAATTTCTTAGCCAAATTCCAAATTCTGCAACATTACATGTTTATAACCTGCCTTGTTCTTCTGATGACAAGCTTCCACTTTACTTTCACATTGTGTTCCGTACATAAACAGATAAACGTTTGTACATGATTGTACAGCCAATGAAATCACACTTTCACTATGGACCTTGTTCACAGACTATTGTGATGAGGCAAATCTGTAATATTCAGGGTTTGTACAAGGTGCTTAAAGTGCTTGAAGTACTTGAATTTGACGTTTTGAAATTTAAGTCCTGGAAAACCCTTGAAAACAGCTATATTTATGAAAAAGTATTTGAAAAATACTTGAAATTTTAAAAGGCAGTATATATGAAATTATTGTTCATTTTTGGTTTTGATAAAAACAATCTTTTCATGCAAAATTAACAATGCAGTGCATGTTAAATAAATACAGAGCCATTTCACCTGGCTTTTGGGAGCGCATAAGATCTCGCGATACTTCTTGAGGTGAAAGTTTGTGGTAAAACCTTTTATAGTGCTTGCATTATATTATTCAGTCTTTTATCGCGTGTGCTGTTTGTTTGGGTTTCATTTGAGAACACACATAAACTCTGACGCGCTTTGTGTTGCGCTGTTATCATTTACAAGCTTGGAGCGCATCTCCATCTCCGCAGCTTGGTCCACAAACTCTTCCTCTGCATATGCTGAGTTTAGGATGCTTAACATTCATCTGGGGGAAAAAAAATGTGTGTGTGTGTGTGTGTGTGTGTGTTATCTCACATTATGTCTACAGTGTCCGAGTTTTGCCACGGCAAGCACCACTCACATTTTCTTCAGGAAATGTACGTTCTAGTTCTTCTTATTCTTCTTATTCTTATTCTTATTCTGGACAAAACTTCGGCGCGCTACTCCTCCTGCACCGTTTGTCACAGACCCATGAATGAGGTGTCATATCGACCGGCTCATTGAGGAGAGGTGTGCTATATCTTTTCTAAGCGATCGGACCTACGATGTTCGCACAGCGGACGAAAAAGAGGGCAAAAAAGTCCCATTGACTTACAATGGCGGAATGTTCATGAATTTGAATCTCAACTGTCACTTTCTCACACACACACACACACACACACACAGGCCCTTAGGAACCCCTTCTCTCTCTCTCTCTTTGTAACTCACACACACTCATTTGACTCATCTTTTAAGTAACCAATAAGTAATGACCTATGATCTTCATAGCCACACCCTAGCAACCACTTACAGCACCCTAGCAACCACCCCATAGACCTCCATTTAAACAGATCAAAAGGGATATCTTTGGATAGAAATGTCATTTGCTCTTTTGATTCAGAGCAAACAGGACTTCCATCATGCTACACATGCTAGCAGTGAATAGCTACATGCTAATAATGATTAGCTAAGTGCTAAAACATGCTAAATATTCCAACACACACACACACACACACACACACACAGAGTCTGGCATATGTGGTTTACGGGGACTCTCCATAGGTGTAATGGTTTTTATACCGTACAAACTGTATGTGCTATTGCCCTACACCAACCCTACACCTAAACCTACCCCTTACAGGAAACTTTCTGCACTTTTAGATTTTCAAAAAAACACCATTTAGTATGTTTGTAAGCCTTTTGGTTTACGGGGACATAGGCAGTGTCCTCATAAACCACCTTCACATTGTAGTACCCATGTAATTATACACATTTGTATCCTCATAAACCATATATACCAGTTCACACACACACACACACACACACAGAGCCTAAGAAATCATCTCTCTTTCACTTTCACATTGTGTTCCGTACATAAACAGATAAACGTTTGTACATGATTGTACAGCCAATGGAATCACACTTTCACTATGGACCTTGTTCACAGACTATTGTGATGAGGCAAATCTGTAATATTCAGGGTTTGTACAAGGTGCTTAAAGTGCTTGAAGTACTTGAATTTGACGTTTTGAAATTTAAGTCCTGGAAAACCCTTGAAAACAGCTATATTTATGAAAAAGTATTTGAAAAATACTTGAAATTTTAAAAGGCAGTATATATGAAATTATTGTTCATTTTTGGTTTCGATAAAAACAATCTTTTCATGCAAAATTAACAATGCAGTGCATGTTAAATAAATACAGAGCCATTTCACCTGGCTTTTGGGAGCGCATAAGATCTCGCGAAACTTCTTGAGGTGAAAAGCGGTCTCGCGTTATCAGCATAAAGTTGAGTTTGTGGTAAAACCTTTGATAGTGCTTGCATTATATTATTCAGTCTTTTATTGCGTGTGCTGTTTGTTTGGGTTTCATTTGAGAACACACATAAACTCTGACGCGCTTTGTGTTGCGCTGTTATCATTTACAAGCTTGGAGCGCATCTCCATCTCAGCAGCTCGGTCCACAAACTCTTCCTCTGCATATGTTGAGTTTAGGATGCTTAACATTCATCTGGGGAAAAAAAAGTGTGTGTGTGTGTGTGTGTGTGTGTGTTATCTCACATGGTGTCTACAGTGTCCGAGTTTTGCCACGGCAAGCACCACTCACATTTTCTTCAGGACATGTACATTCTAGTTCTTCTTATTCTTCTTATTCTTATTCTTATTCTTCTTCTGGACAAAACTTCGGCGCGCTACTCCTCCTGCACCGTTTGTCACAGACCCATGAATGAGGTGTCATATTGACCGCCTCATTGAGGAGAGGTGTGCTATATCTTTTCTAAGCGATCGGACCTACGATGTTCGCACAGCGGACGAAAAAGAGGGCAAAAAAGTCCCATTGACTTACAATGGCGGAATGTTCATGAATTTGAATCTCAACTGTCACTTTCTCACACACACACACACAGGCCCTTAGGAACCCCTTCTCTCTCTCTCTCTCTCTGTAACTCACACACACTCATTTGACTCATCTTTTAAGTAACCAATAAGTAATGACCTATTATCTTCATAGCCACACCCTAGCAACCACTTACAGCACCCTAGCAACCACCCCATAGACCTCCATTTAAACAGGTCAAAAGGGATATCTTTGGATAGAAATGTCATTTGCTCTTTTGATTCAGAGCAAACAGGACTTCCATCATGCTACACATGCTAGCAGTGAATAGCTACATGCTAATAATGATTAGCTAAGTGCTAAAACATGCTAAATATTTCAACACACACACACACAGTCTGGCATATGTGGTTTACGGGGACTCTCCATAGGCGTAATGGTTTTTATACTGTACAAACTGTATGTGCTATTGCCCTACACCAACCCTACACCTAAACCTACCCCTCACAGGAAACTTTCTGCATTTTTAGATTTTTAAAAAAAACACTAGTATGTTTTTAAGCCTTTTGGTTTACGGGGACATAGGCAGTGTCCTCATAAACCACCTTCACGTTGTAGTACCCATGTAATTATACACATTTGTGTCCTTATAAACCATATATACCAGTTCTCACACACACACACACACACACACACACACACAGGGCCTAAGGAATCATCTCTCTTTCTCTCTGTTTCTCTCTCTCATGGCATAAAATTTCTTAGCCAAATTCCAAATTCTGCTATATTACATGTTTATAACCTGCCTTGTTCTTCTGATGACAAGCTTCCACTTTACTTTCACATTGTGTTCCGTACTTAAACAGATAAACGTTTGTACATGATTGTACAGCCAATGAAATCACACTTTCACTATGGACCTTGTTCACAGACTATTGTGATGAGGCAAATCTGTAATATTCAGGGTTTGTACAAGGTGCTTAAAGTGCTTGAAGTACTTGAATTTGACGTTTTGAAATTTAAGTCCTGGAAAACCCTTGAAAACAGCTATATTTATGAAAAAGTATTTGAAAAATACTTGAAATTTTAAAAGGCAGTATATATGAAATTATTGTTCATTTTTGGTTTTGATAAAAACAATCTTTTCATGCAAAATTAACAATGCAGTGCATGTTAAATAAATACAGAGCCATTTCACCTGGCTTTTGGGAGCGCATAAGATCTCGCGATACTTCTTGAGGTGAAAAGCGGTCTCACGTTATCAGCATAAAGTTGAGTTTGTGGTAAAACCTTTGATAGTGCTTGCATTATATTATTCAGTCTTTTATTGCATGTGCTGTTTGTTTGGGTTTCATTTGAGAACACACATAAACTCTGACGCGCTTTGTGTTGCGCTGTTATCATTTACAAGCTTGGAGCGCATCTCCATCTCAGCAGCTCGGTCCACAAACTCTTCCTCTGCATATGCTGAGTTTAGGATGCTTAACATTCATCTGGGGAAAAAAAAGTGTGTCTGTGTGTGTGTGTGTTATCTCACATGGTGTCTACAGTGTCCGAGTTTTGCCACGGCAAGCACCACTCACATTTTCTTCAGGAAATGTACATTCTAGTTCTTCTTATTCTTCTTATTCTTATTCTTCTTCTGGACAAAACTTCGGCGCGCTACTCCTCCTGCACCGTTTGTCACAGACCCATGAATGAGGTGTCATATCGACCGGCTCATTGAGGAGAGGTGTGCTATATCTTTTCTAAGCGATCGGACCTACGATGTTCGCACAGCGGACGAAAAAGCGGGCAAAAAAGTCCCATTGACTTACAATGGCGGAATTTTCATGAATTTGAATCTCAACTGTCACTTTCTCACACACACACACACACACAGGCCCTTAGGAACCCCTTCTCTCTCTCTCTCTCTGTAACTCACACACACTCATTTGACTCATCTTTTAAGTAACCAATAAGTAATGACCTATGATCTTCATAGCCACACCCTAGCAACCACTTACAGCACCCTAGCAACCACCCCATAGACCTCCATTTAAACAGATCAAAAGGGATATCTTTGAATAGAAATGTCATTTGCTCTTTTGATTCAGAGCAAACAGGACTTCCATCATGCTACACATGCTAGCAGTGAATAGCTACATGCAAATAATGATTAGCTAAGTGCAAAAACATGCTAAATATTCCAACACACACACACACACACCCACACACACACATACACAGAGTCTGGCATATGTGGTTTACGGGACTCTCCATAGGCGTAATGGTTTTTATACTGTACAAACTGTATGTGCTATTGCCCTACACCAACCCTACACCTAAACCTACCCCTTACAGGAAACTTTCTGCAAAAAAAAAAAAACACCATTTAGTATGTTTTTAAGCCTTTTGGTTTACGGGAACATAGGCAGTGTCCTCATAAACCACCTTCACATTGTAGTACCCATGTAATTATACACATTTGTGTCCTCATAAACCATATATACCAGTTCACACACACACACACACACACACACACACACACACACACACACACACACACACATACACACACAGGGCCTAAGGAATCATCTCTCTTTCTCTCTGTTTCTCTCTCTCATGGCATAAAATTTCTTAGCCAAATTCCAAATTCTGCAACATTACATGTTTATAACCTGCCTTGTTCTTCTGATGACAAGCTTCCACTTTACTTTCACATTGTGTTCCGTACATAAACAGATAAACGTTTGTACATGATTGTACAGCCAATGAAATCACACTTTCACTATGGACCTTGTTCACAGACTATTGTGATGAGGCAAATCTGTAATATTCAGGGTTTGTACAAGGTGCTTAAAGTGCTTGAAGTACTTGAATTTGACGTTTTGAAATTTAAGTCCTGGAAAACCCTTGAAAACAGCTATATTTATGAAAAAGTATTTGAAAAATACTTGAAATTTTAAAAGGCAGTATATATGAAATTATTGTTCATTTTTGGTTTTGATAAAAACAATCTTTTCATGCAAAATTAACAATGCAGTGCATGTTAAATAAATACAGAGCCATTTCACCTGGCTTTTGGGAGCGCATAAGATCTCGCGATACTTCTTGAGGTGAAAGTTTGTGGTAAAACCTTTTATAGTGCTTGCATTATATTATTCAGTCTTTTATCGCGTGTGCTGTTTGTTTGGGTTTCATTTGAGAACACACATAAACTCTGACGCGCTTTGTGTTGCGCTGTTATCATTTACAAGCTTGGAGCGCATCTCCATCTCAGCAGCTTGGTCCACAAACTCTTCCTCTGCATATGCTGAGTTTAGGATGCTTAACATTCATCTGGGGGAAAAAAAATGTGTGTGTGTGTGTGTGTGTTATCTCACATTATGTCTACAGTGTCCGAGTTTTGCCACGGCAAGCACCACTCACATTTTCTTCAGGAAATGTACGTTCTAGTTCTTCTTATTCTTCTTATTCTTATTCTTATTCTGGACAAAACTTCGGCGCGCTACTCCTCCTGCACCGTTTGTCACAGACCCATGAATGAGGTGTCATATCGACCGGCTCATTGAGGAGAGGTGTGCTATATCTTTTCTAAGCGATCGGACCTACGATGTTCGCACAGCGGACGAAAAAGCGGGCAAAAAAGTCCCATTGACTTACAATGGCGGAATGTTCATGAATTTGAATCTCAACTGTCACTTTCTCACACACACACACACACACACACACACACAGGCCCTTAGGAACCCCTTCTCTCTCTCTCTCTTTGTAACTCACACACACTCATTTGACTCATCTTTTAAGTAACCAATAAGTAATGACCTATGATCTTCATAGCCACACCCTAGCAACCACTTACAGCACCCTAGCAACCACCCCATAGACCTCCATTTAAACAGATCAAAAGGGATATCTTTGGATAGAAATGTCATTTGCTCTTTTGATTCAGAGCAAACAGGACTTCCATCATGCTACACATGCTAGCAGTGAATAGCTACATGCTAATAATGATTAGCTAAGTGCTAAAACATGCTAAATATTCCAACACACACACACACACACACACACACACAGAGTCTGGCATATGTGGTTTACGGGGACTCTCCATAGGTGTAATGGTTTTTATACCGTACAAACTGTATGTGCTATTGCCCTACACCAACCCTACACCTAAACCTACCCCTTACAGGAAACTTTCTGCACTTTTAGATTTTCAAAAAAACACCATTTAGTATGTTTGTAAGCCTTTTGGTTTACGGGGACATAGGCAGTGTCCTCATAAACCACCTTCACATTGTAGTACCCATGTAATTATACACATTTGTGTCCTCATAAACCATATATACCAGTTCACACACACACACACACACACACAGAGCCTAAGAAATCATCTCTCTTTCACTTTCACATTGTGTTCCGTACATAAACAGATAAACGTTTGTACATGATTGTACAGCCAATGGAATCACACTTTCACTATGGACCTTGTTCACAGACTATTGTGATGAGGCAAATCTGTAATATTCAGGGTTTGTACAAGGTGCTTAAAGTGCTTGAAGTACTTGAATTTGACGTTTTGAAATTTAAGTCCTGGAAAACCCTTGAAAACAGCTATATTTATGAAAAAGTATTTGAAAAATACTTGAAATTTTAAAAGGCAGTATATATGAAATTATTGTTCATTTTTGGTTTCGATAAAAACAATCTTTTCATGCAAAATTAACAATGCAGTGCATGTTAAATAAATACAGAGCCATTTCACCTGGCTTTTGGGAGCGCATAAGATCTCGCGAAACTTCTTGAGGTGAAAAGCGGTCTCGCGTTATCAGCATAAAGTTGAGTTTGTGGTAAAACCTTTGATAGTGCTTGCATTATATTATTCAGTCTTTTATTGCGTGTGCTGTTTGTTTGGGTTTCATTTGAGAACACACATAAACTCTGACGCGCTTTGTGTTGCGCTGTTATCATTTACAAGCTTGGAGCGCATCTCCATCTCAGCAGCTCGGTCCACAAACTCTTCCTCTGCATATGCTGAGTTTAGGATGCTTAACATTCATCTGGGGAAAAAAAAGTGTGTGTGTGTGTGTGTGTGTTATCTCACATGGTGTCTACAGTGTCCGAGTTTTGCCACGGCAAGCACCACTCACATTTTCTTCAGGAAATGTACATTCTAGTTAAGTTGGCTTGAGAAAGCCAACTTACTGAAATGCTATTTAAACTTCTTCTTATTATTATTATTATCATTATTATTCTTCTGAGACTAAATTATCAACTCTAACTCCTCCTAGAGCTTTAACTCTACAGACTCCAAACTCAGCCCAGATCTTCAGACTGATCTGAAGTTAGTTGCTATATCTTTTCTAACTGATCGGACTTACGGTTTTCATAAAAATGAAGATTAAAAATCATAAAAATCCCATAGACTTACATTGACGGAATGTTCAGATGGGCCAAGACAATTCAAACTCCAACTGTCAAAAATTCAAATCTAAACACACTGAAGCCCATTAGACTCAATCAGACTGCCCTTCTATGTACTATTTCTAACCCATTCAAACTCATTCAAACTCATCTATCTAATATTTCTAATCTATCTATCTGTCTGTCTATAATCTGAGCCTATCTATCTATCTATCTATCTATCTATCTATCTATCTATCTATCTATTATCTGACTCTATCTATCTATCTATCTATCTATCTATCTGCTAGCAACATGCTAGTAACTTAATAATCATGATAGTAACATGCTAATCATGCTAGTAACATGCTAGTAACTTGCTAGTCATGCTAACAACATGCTAGTCATCCTAGAAACATGCTAAAAACATGCTAATCATTCTAGAAACATGCTAGTAACTTGCTAATCATGCTAACAACATGCTAGTAACATGCTAATCATGCTAGAAATATGCTAGCAACATGCTAGTAACTTGCTAGTCATGCTGGTAACATGCAAGTAACTTGCTAATCATGTTAAAAACATGCTACTAACACCCAAGCAACCACACGGGGGACCGTAGCAACCACAGGGCAACACCTTAGCAACCACACCAAGAATCCTAGTAACCGAATAGCAACACCTTAGCAACCGCCGCGGGTACTGTAGCAACCACATAGCAACACCTTAGCAACCAACCCGGGTACTCTAGCAACCGCATAGCAACCACCCAGTGTACCCTAGCAACCACATAGCAACACCCTAGCAACCACCCCAGATACCTTAGCAACCACATAGCAACACCCTAGCAACCAGCCCAAGTACCCTAGCAACCGCATAGCAACACCTTAGCAATCACTCTGGGCACCCTAGCAACCGCATAACAACACCTTAGCAACCACCCAGAGTACCCTAGCAACCGCATAGCAACACCTTAGCAACCACCCTGTGTACCTTAGCAACCGCATAGCAACACCTCAGTAACCACCCAGAGTACCCTAGCAACCGCATAGCAACACCTTAGCAACCACCCTGAGTACCCTAGCAACCGCATAGAAACACCTTAGCAACCACCCTGGGTACCCTAGCAACCGCATAGCAACACCTTAGCAACCACCCCGCGTACCCTAGCAACAACTTAGTAACCACCCTGAGTACCCTAGCAACCACATAGAAACACCCTAGCAACCACTCCGGGTACCCTAGCAACCGCATAGCAACACCTTATCAACCACCCTGGGTACCATAGCAACACCCTAGCAACCACTAAGCAATACCCTAGCAACCACCCTGGACACCCTAGCAACCACATAGCAACACCTTAGTAACCACCCTGAGTAACATAGCAACCGCATAGCAACACCTTAGCAACCGCCTTAGGAACCACCAGAGCTAGCCTAGCAACCATCATAGCAACCACTCTAAGTACCCTAGCAACCACTCTGAGGTCCTTAGAATCTATCTATCTATCTATCTGTCTATCTGTCTGTCTGTCTGTCTATCTATAATCTGAGCCTATCTATCTATCTATCTATCTATCTATCAAACTTTAAACTTTTAAAACTATGCTGAACTTCAAACTAATTCAGACTGAAAACCGTCAAACTTAAAACTTCCCAAACTTTTCAAACTTAAACTTTTTAAACTTCTTAAACTTTTTTAAACTTTTCAAACTTTTTAAAACTTTTCAAACTTTTTTAAACTTTTCAAACTTTTTAAAACTTTCTGGTCCGGCTTTCTCAAGCCAACTTAAAGTTTGTCTCGACAAACTTTTTTATCTAGTTAAGTTGGCTTGAGAAAGCCAACTTACTGAAATCCTATTTAAACTTCTTATTATTATTATTATTATTATAATTATTCTTCTGAGACTAAATTATCAACTCTAACTCCTCCTAGAGCTTTAACTCTACAGACTCCAAACTCAGCCCAGATCTTCAGACTGATCTGAAGTTAGTTGCTATATCTTTTCTAACTGATCGGACTTACGGTTTTCATAAAAATGAAGATTAAAAATCATAAAAATCCCATAGACTTACATTGACGGAATGTTCAGATGGGCCAAGACAATTCAAACTCCAACTGTCAAAAATTCAAATCTAAACACACTGAAGCCCATTAGACTCAATCAGACTGCCCTTCTATGTACTATTTCTAACCCATTCAAACTCATTCAAACTCATCTATCTAACATTTCTTATCTATCTATCTATCTATCTGTCTATCTATCTATCTATCTATCTATCTATCTATCTATCTATTATCTGACTCTATCTATCTATCTATCTATCATCTGACTCTATCTATCTATCTATCTATCATCTGACTCTATCTATCTATCTATCTATCTATCTATCTACGATCTATTTCTATCTATCTATCTATCTATCTGCTAGCAACATGCTAGTAACTTGCTAATCATGCTAGAAAAATGCTATTAACATGCTAGTAACTTGCTAGTCATGCTAACAACATGCTAGTCATCCTAGAAACATGCTAAAAACATGCTAATCATTCTAGAAACATGCTAGTAACTTGCTAATCATGCTAACAACATGCTAGTAACATGCTAATCATGCCAGAAATGTGCTAGCAACATGCTAGTAACTTGCTAATCATGTTAACAACATGCTAATCATCCTAGAAACATGCTAACAACAAGCTAATCATCCTAGAAACATGCTAGTAACTCGCTAATCATGCTAGAAATATGCTAGCAACATGCTAGTAACATGCTAATCATGCTGGTAACATGCTAGTAACTTGCTAATCATGTTAAAAACATGCTACTAACACCCAAGCAACCACACGGGGTACCGTAGCAACCACAGGGAAACACCTTAGCAACCAACCCGGGTACCCTAGCAACCGCATAGCAACCACCCAGTGTACCCTAGCAACCACATAGCAACACCCTAGCAACCACCCCAGATACCTTAGCAACCACATAGCAACACCCTAGCAACCAGCCCAAGTACCCTAGCAACCGCATAGCAACACCTTAGCAATCACCCTGGGCACCCTAGCAACCGCATAGCAACACCATAGCAACCACCCAGAGTACCCTAGCAACCGCATAGCAACACCTCAGCAACCACCCAGAGTACCCTAGCAACCGCATAGCAACACCCTAGCAACCACCCCGGGTACCCTAGCAACAACTTAATAACCACCCCGAGTACCCTAGCAACCACATAGAAACACCTTAGCAACCACTCCGGGTACCCAAGCAACCGCATAGCAACACCTTAGAAACCACCCTGGGTACCATAGCAACACCCTAGCAACCGCTAAGCAATACCCTAGCAACCGCCTTCGCAACCACCAGAGCTAGCCTAGCAACCATCATAACAACCACTCTAAGTACCCTAGCAACCACTCTGAGGTCCTTAGAATCTATCTATCTATCTATCTATCTATCTATCTATCTATCTATCATTGACTCTATCTATCTATCTATCTATCTATCTATCTATCTATCTATCTATCTATCTATCTATCTATCTATTATCTGACTCATCTATCTATCTATCTATCTATCTATCTATCTATCTATCTATCTATAATCTGACTCATCTATCTATCTATCTATCTATCTATCTATCTATCTATCTATCTATCTATCTATTATCTGACTCTATCTATCTATCTATCTATTATTGACTCTATCTATCTATCTATCTATCTATCTATCTATCTATCTATCTTTCTATCTATCTATCTATCTATCTATCTATCTATCTATCTATCTATCTATCTTTAAACTTTTAAAACTACGTTAAACTTCAAACTAATTCAGACTGAAAACAGTCAAACTTAAAACTTCCCAAAGTTTTCAAACTTAAACTTTTTAAACTTCTTAAACTTTTTTAAACTTTTCAAACTTTTTTAAACTTTTCAAACTTTTTTAAACTTTCTGGTCCGGCTTTCTCAAGCCAACTTAAAGTTTGTCTCGACAAACTTTTTTATCTAGTTATTATTATTATTCTTCTGAGACTAAAATTATCAACTCTAACTCCTCCTAGAGCTTTAACTCTACAGACTCCAAACTCAGCCCAGATCTTCAGACTGATCTGAAGTTAGTTGCTATATCTTTTCTAACTGATCGGACTTACGGTTTTCATAAAAATAAAGATTAAAAATCATAAAAATCCCATAGACTTACATTGACGGAATGTTCAGATGGGCCAAGACAATTCAAACTCCAACTGTCAAAAATTCAAATCTAAACACACTGAAGCCCATTAGACTCAATCAGACTGCCCTTCTATGTACTATTTCTAACCCATTCAAACTCATTCAAACTCATCTATCTAATATTTCTAATCTATCTATCTGTCTATCTATCTATCTGTCTGTCTGTTTGTCTGTCTATAATCTGAGCCTATCTATCTATCTATCTATCTATCTATCTATCTATCTATCTATCTATCTATCTATCTATTATCTGACTCTATCTATCTATCTATCTATCTATCTATCTATCTATCTATCTATCTATCTATCTATCTATCATCTGACTCTATCTATCTAACTATCTATCTATCTATCTATTATCTGACTCTATCTATCTATCTATCTATCTATCTATCAATCATCTGACTCTATCTATCTATCTATCTATCTATCTATCTATCTATCTATCTATCTATCTATCTATCTACGATCTATTTCTATCTGTCTATCTATCTATCTATCTATCTATCTATCTATCTATCTATCTATCTATCTATCTATCTATCTATCTATCTATTATCTGACTCTATCTATCTATCTATCTATCTATCTATGTATCTATCTATCTACGATCTATTTCTATCTATCTATCTATCTATCTATCTATCTATCTATCTATCTATCTATCTATCTCTCTATCTATCTATCTATCTATCTGCTAGCAACATGCTAGTAACTTGCTAATCATGATAGTAACATGCTAATCATGCTAGAAAATGCTATTAACATGCTAGTAACTTGCTAGTCATGCTAACAACATGCTAGTAACATGCTAATCATGCCAGAAATGTGCTAGCAACATGCTAGTAACTTGCTAATCATGTTAACAACATGCTAATCATCCTAGAAACATGCTAACAACAAGCTAATCATCCTAGAAACATGCTAGTAACTCGCTAATCATGCTAGAAATATGCTAGCAACATGATAGTAACATGCTAATCATGCTGGTAACATGCTAGTAACTTGCTAATCATGTTAAAAACATGCTACTAACACCCAAGCAACCACACGGGGGACCGTAGCAACCACACCAAGAATCCTAGTAACCGAATAGCAACACCCTAGCAGCCGCCGCGGGTTCTGTAGCAACCGCATAGCAACACCTTAACAACCAACCCGGGTACCCTAGCAACCGCATAGCAACCACCCAGTGTACCCTAGCAACCACATAGCAACACCCTAGCAACCACCCCAGATACCTTAGCAACTACATAGCAACACCCTAGCAACCACCCCAGATACCTTAGCAACCACATAGCAACACCCTAGCAACCAGCCCAAGTACCCTAGCAACCGCATAGCAACACCTTAGCAATCACCCTTGGCACCCTAGCAACCGCATAGCAACACCTTAGCAACCACCCAGAGTACCCTAGTAACCGCATAGCAACACCTTAGCAACCACCCTGGGTACCTTAGCAACCGCATAGCAACACCTCAGCAACCACCCAGAGTACCCTAGCAACCGCATAGCAACACCTTAGCAACCACCCTGAGTACCCTAGCAACCTTATAGAAACACCTTAGCAACCACCCTGGGTACCCTAGCAACCGCATAGCAACACCCTAGCAACCACCCCGGGTACCCTAGCAACAACTTAGTAACCACCCTGAGTACCCTAGCAACCACATAGAAACACCTTAGCAACCACTCCGGGTACCCTAGCAACCGCATAGCAACACCTTAGCAACCACCCTGGGTACCATAGCAACACCCTAGCAACCGTTAAGCAATACCCTAGCAACCACCCTGGACACCCTAGCAACCACATAGCAACACCTTAGCAACCACCCTGAGTAACATAGCAACCGCATAGCAACACCTTATGCAACCACCAGAGCTAGCCTAGCAACCATCATAGCAACCACTCTAAGTACCCTAGCAACCACTCTAAGGTCCTTAGAATCTATTTATCTATCTATCTATTATCTGACTCTATCTATCTATCTATCTATTTATCTATCTCTCTGTCTGTCTATCTGTCTGTCCATCTGTCTATAATCTGAGCCTATCTATCTATCTGTCTATCTATCTATCTATCTATCTATCTATCTATCTATTATCTGACTCTATCTATCTATCTATCTATCTATCTATCTATCTATCTATCATCTGAATCTATCTATCTATCTATCTATCTATCTATCTATCTATCTATCTATCTATCTATTATCTGAATCTATCTATCTATCTATCTATCTATCTATCTATCTATCTATCTATCTATCTATCTCTATCATCTGAGTCTATCTCTCTATCTATCTATCTATCTATCTATCTATCTATCTATCTATCTATCTATCTATCTATCTATTATCTGACTCTATCTATCTATCTATAATCTGAGCATATCTATCTATCTATCTATCTATCTATCTATCTATCAAACTTTAAACTTTTAAAACTACGTTAAACTTCAAACTAATTCAGACTGAAAACCGTCAAACTTAAAACTTCCCAAACATTTCAAACTTAAACTTTTTAAACTTCTTAAACTTTTTTAAACTTTTCAAACTTTTTTTTAAACTTTCTGGTCCGGCTTTCTCAAGCCAACTTAAAGTTTGTCTCGACAAACTTTTTTATCTAGTTATTATTATTATTCTTCTGAGACTAAATTATCAACTCTAACTCCTCCTAGAGCTTTAACTCTACAGACTCCAAACTCAGCCCAGATCTTCAGACTGATCTGAAGTTAGTTGCTATATCTTTTCTAACTGATCGGACTTACGGTTTTCATAAAAATGAAGATTAAAAATCATAAAAATCCCATAGACTTACATTGACGGAATGTTCAGATGGGCCAAGACAATTCAAACTCCAACTGTCAAAAATTCAAATCTAAACACACTGAAGCCAATTAGACTCAATCAGACTGCCCTTCTATGTACTATTTCTAACCCATTCAAACTCATTCAAACTCATCTATCTAATATTTCTTATCTATCTATCTATCTATCTATCTATCTATCTATCTATCTATCTATCTACAATCTGACTATTTCTTTCTATCTATCTATCTATCTATCTATCTATCTATCTACAATCTGACTATTTCTTTCAATCTATCTATCTATCTATCTATCTATCTATCTATCTATCTATCTATCTATCTATCTATCTATCTATCTATCTATCTATCTATCTATAATCTGACTCTATCTATCTATCTATCTATCTATCTATCTATCTATCTATCTACAATCTGACTATATCTATCTATCTATCTATCTATCTATCTATCTATCTATCTATCTATCTATCTACAATCTATCTATCTGTCTATCTATCTATCTATCTATCTATCTATCTATCTACAATCTGACTATATCTATCTATCTATCTATCTATCTATCTATCTATCTATCTATCTATCTATCTATCTATCTATCTATCTACAATCTATCTATCTATCTATCTATCTATCTATCTGTCTATCTGTCTATCTATCTATTATCTGACTCTATCTATCTATCTATCTATCTATCTATCTATCTATCTATCTATCTATCTATCATCTGACTATCTATCTATCTATCTATCTATCTATCTATCTATCTATCTATCTATCTATCTATCATCTGACAATCTATCTATCTATCTATCTATCTATCTATCTATCTATCTATCTATCTATCTGTCTATCTATCTATCTATCTATCTATCTATCTATCTACGATCTATTTCTATCTATCTATCTATCTATCTATCTATCTATCTATCTATCTATCTATCTATCTATCTGTCTATCTATCTATCTATCTATCTATCTATCTATCTATCTATCTATCTATCATCTGACTCTATCTATCTATCTATCTATCTATCTATCTATCTATCTATCTACGATCTATTTCTATCTATCTATCTATCTATCTGTCTATCTATCTATCTATCTATCTATCTATCTATCTATCTATCTATCTATCTATCTATCATCTGACTCTATCTATCTATCTATCTATCTATCTATCTATCTATCTATCTATCTATCTATCTATCTACGATCTATTTCTCTATCCATCTATCTATCTATCTATCTATCTATCTATCCATCTATCTATCTATCTATCTATCTATCATCTGACTCTATCTATCTATCTATCTACCTATCTTTTAAACTTTTAAAACTACGTTAAACTTCAAACTAATTCAGACTGAAAACCGTCAAACTTAAAACTTCCCAAACTTTTCAAACTTAAACTTTTTAAACTTAAACTTTTTTAAACTTTTCAAACTTTTTTAAACTTTTCAAACTTTTTAAAACTTTCTGGTCCGGCTTTCTCAAGCCAACTTAAAGTTTGTCTCGACAAACTTTTTTATCTAGTTCTTCTTATTCTTCTTATTCTTATTCTTATTCTTCTTCTGGACAAAACTTCGGCGCGCTACTCCTCCTGCACCGTTTGTCACAGACCCATGAATGAGGTGTCATATTGACCGCCTCATTGAGGAGAGGTGTGCTATATCTTTTCTAAGCGATCGGACCTACGATGTTCGCACAGCGGACGAAAAAGAGGGCAAAAAAGTCCCATTGACTTACAATGGCGGAATGTTCATGAATTTGAATCTCAACTGTCACTTTCTCACACACACACACACAGGCCCTTAGGAACCCCTTCTCTCTCTCTCTCTCTCTGTAACTCACACACACTCATTTGACTCATCTTTTAAGTAACCAATAAGTAATGACCTATTATCTTCATAGCCACACCCTAGCAACCACTTACAGCACCCTAGCAACCACCCCATAGACCTCCATTTAAACAGGTCAAAAGGGATATCTTTGGATAGAAATGTCATTTGCTCTTTTGATTCAGAGCAAACAGGACTTCCATCATGCTACACATGCTAGCAGTGAATAGCTACATGCTAATAATGATTAGCTAAGTGCTAAAACATGCTAAATATTTCAACACACACACACACAGTCTGGCATATGTGGTTTACGGGGACTCTCCATAGGCGTAATGGTTTTTATACTGTACAAACTGTATGTGCTATTGCCCTACACCAACCCTACACCTAAACCTACCCCTCACAGGAAACTTTCTGCATTTTTAGATTTTTAAAAAAAACACTAGTATGTTTTTAAGCCTTTTGGTTTACGGGGACATAGGCAGTGTCCTCATAAACCACCTTCACGTTGTAGTACCCATGTAATTATACACATTTGTGTCCTTATAAACCATATATACCAGTTCTCACACACACACACACACACACACACACACACAGGGCCTAAGGAATCATCTCTCTTTCTCTCTGTTTCTCTCTCTCATGGCATAAAATTTCTTAGCCAAATTCCAAATTCTGCTATATTACATGTTTATAACCTGCCTTGTTCTTCTGATGACAAGCTTCCACTTTACTTTCACATTGTGTTCCGTACTTAAACAGATAAACGTTTGTACATGATTGTACAGCCAATGAAATCACACTTTCACTATGGACCTTGTTCACAGACTATTGTGATGAGGCAAATCTGTAATATTCAGGGTTTGTACAAGGTGCTTAAAGTGCTTGAAGTACTTGAATTTGACGTTTTGAAATTTAAGTCCTGGAAAACCCTTGAAAACAGCTATATTTATGAAAAAGTATTTGAAAAATACTTGAAATTTTAAAAGGCAGTATATATGAAATTATTGTTCATTTTTGGTTTTGATAAAAACAATCTTTTCATGCAAAATTAACAATGCAGTGCATGTTAAATAAATACAGAGCCATTTCACCTGGCTTTTGGGAGCGCATAAGATCTCGCGAT